>JAHVAK010000191.1:11382383-12629766 GCA_019845155.1 Luehdorfia chinensis | reverse complement strand
AATGGACAAATGTTGGCCCTTTTTATATATAAACGGTGCCTTACACAAAGATTTCTCAAAAACTTTGTCATAATTCGCCATCTATGATGTATTTTTATAAACACTACGCTTTATTGACTATCAGACTAAGATCATCCACGTAATGCAGCTTTGAATATAATTTTATAGTGCACCATTTTAGTTTATTCTCTAAATATTATTGTATGTATAATAATATAATAATTTTATGTGTAGCCAGAATGTAGGTATCTAAAAAGGCTGTACATAGAGTTGTACTGATCCCCACACTTATGCAGTGCAGAAAAAGCGTGAAAGTAAGATTAATGCTGTGGAAATGAAAAGATCGAGAAGCTGCTGGATTGACTTTGTTGTACAAAGTGAGAAACACCGTGACTGTATGAAACCGACGAGCTTTTATGAAAACGATCATGAAAGTAGATGAAGCGAAAGTCGTGTGTCGGGATCGTAGCAAGTGGAAAGATGTGCTCTCTGACTACCCCTATGGGAAAGAGGCGTGATTATATGTATGTATGTAAATTTCCGGTCCAAAAGTCCAGGTAATAAAATTAAATTAATAGTAATCAGAACACGGATGTTCACAATATTCTGAATGTTTTTAATTGCCATCTGGTTGGTCGATCCATCAATATCTTGTCTCGAAGTTGTCTTATAAGTGTTATTAGAGTTATTAGAGCACTGGTTCTCAACCGGTGGTCCTGGTCTCAAGCGGAAGAATAAAAATCTAAGTAACTCGCAAATATATAATTGGTACTAAGGCAGTATTTCTAAAAAAGTTTGGGAACCACTTTATTAAAGGCTCCTTCCTACCGCTTTCCTACCGAGGTGTCCTATGAGGCGAATAAGGTATTGTACGGACAGCCTTTATTCGTGTAGAATAACACCATTATATTCAATGGTGTCACTATACTGCTCGTGGAAACGCAATGGGGAGTAAGATTTTATTGATTCGTACCAAAATGGCGGCGCCGTGGTTCACCACCCGTCATGTCGGCGTTTCCCGCGAAAAGTGGGCTATGTGACTAGCCTCTACTGACCCCTTCTATGGGAACAAGGTGTGACTGTATGTATGTTTATTAAAGTAATCAAAAACCAAGCCAACCGGCGGTTACATCTCAGGGGTTGTCACCCCAGCATTCCCATCCCATCCCTAAATTCTGATTCTCCATCGAGTGCCTTTGCCTACACTTAATAATAACCACATACCAATAGATCGACTTGGTTCACGTCTTTTACCCTTGCAAAGAAAATATAAATATTATATTTCCTCATAACCTAAGAGAATTTAACAGTTAACATTTATTTCGCCAGTGTCATAAACAACAACAAAGCTATTTAATTCCAACTTGGGTAACGTACGTGATAAACACAGAATGCCCATGAAGACGTCTTTTATTGCATAACATAGATAAATCACTACTTTTTATTACGACTTCTATCTTCTTATGTATCACACTTAGCACAGCCCAATGCACAGTTTTAGTAATTGGTTACCAATTGCTGTATTGTAATCTATACAAATAAATGAAATTTAAATGTCTGTTTGTAATAACAGATTAACAGCTTTTTACTCAATGCTTATGGAAGTATATACTTTACTTTTAAATACAACAATTTTTAAAATGCTGATCTGTCTGTCTGTCTGTTTGTCTGTTTTGGCTTATCTCCGAAACGGCGGGACCGATTTTGACAGGACTTTCACTGAAAGATAGCTGATATTATAGCGGGAGATCCGTGCAAAAAAAAATAAAACCTCAAAATCCGATTAAAAAAAAGAAGTGTATATGTATATTTCATCGATCGGCGTCGGCTTTTTACGCAGGTGAAACCGCGCGGCACAGCTCGTAAAACACTAGGAACAATTGACTAAACATCAACTTCTGAGCCCTTTTAAAGCATTCGCTGATTTTTTTATAGAAGAAAGTTACGAGTTCACCAAATCGTTATCCTGATGGTAAGTGCAATTTTTCCACGTGACTAAATCTGTGCCACCCAGAACATTTATGCGTGACACCACACTGCGCCCGTCACCCTGAGACATCAGTTCTTAAGTCTCATATGCCCAGTGATTACGCTAGCTCTCAGTGCCCTTCAAAACAAAACACAGTAATGTTTGCACACTATTGCTTCACGGCAGAATAGACGGATTCTTGCATAGAAATCCTACTCCCGTTAGAATCGAAATCACATCTTCTTTACCAACTTAGTAATTGAGAAACCTAGTCATTAAAATTAAAAGACAGTCAAAGCCCCTTCTCGTATTGCGTGGCAGGTCGTATCATCGATCGTCATACCATAATTACGGCAAGGACGTGCTGGTAGACGTAAAAGCCTAAAATGTCGATAAAAAGAATCGTTACGGCAGCGTACCGGCATTATTATGCTGCGTAAGTGGGCGTCAGTTCGGATCAACACGGCTTTGCTTTCAGCTTATAAGTTTACTTAGTTTGACGATAAATCTGACATCCTCTAATAAAGAAATCCTTCACTCGACATATTTTTAACAAACCTGCGGCATTATGGCCGGAGTAACTGATTTCTAGATCCTCCTATTTGTGCATAATATCAAATTGTTGTTTTTCTAACACTCCATTCTGGCTTACCTCCGATCTTATCGCATGAGGCTAAAGGGTGCGATTAGGTTAGGTTAAGTAAGTGCCTTCGTGTTGGCACTATAATATCTCTAACTATAATCGAAAACGGTCAAATTTCGAATTAAAAAAATCGGGCCTGGGCTTCTCTACTGTATGGTTGTATTCTTCGGTAAGATGGTTCTGATCGACCCACCATGATGCTACCTCATAATAACTTACAGGCTTTTACAAAACGACTGATATTTGTAAATAAGTGTTTCGATAAATTTATTACTAAAACCAAAGCTATAGAAAAAACCCATATCAATAACTAAAACTAAATAATTCAAACAATTTATGTTTTGTGCGCACTTTAGAGCCACGGTATCTCTTGGGCAGGGCGCTCGCCTCAAATTTGACAGTACCAGACTTGGGTTCTACTCCCGGTGCCGGCGACACTAGAATTATTAAATGGAAATTTTAAAATTGTTAGTAGCAGTTTTGAGTGCTGATATCCCACGAACATGGCGGTTAAGTAAAGCTTCGTTAAAAAACCTGCATGTATGAAAAATAAACAAATATATCAACATGTGAAGTCTATCAACCCGCATTAGAGCATCCCAGCCCCAAAACCCTCTCAAAATAAGGCTGCTTATAGGCTGTTCGTCGTTTCAGCCTATCAATAGTCCACTGCTGAACATAGGCCTCCCCCATAGATTGCCAGAAAAGTTTTGTAGCTCTCGTTTTGGGGGATTTTGCCATAGTTGCCACGCTTGGCAGACGGGTTGGCAACCGCAGTTTATTTCATCAAGATGCTGCTGCCCATCTCCTGGTTTTAATTTTCCCTCTGTCGACTTTTACGACACCCACGGGATGAGATGGGGGTGGTAGATTCTCTGAAGCTGCTACCACACGGCTACTTTACTACATAGTTGTAGGAAAATTAACTGCTTTTCACCTTCATCATCATCGTCATCATTTCAGCCTATCACTAGTCCACTGCTGAACATAGGCCTCCCCCCATAGTTTGCCACGCTTGGCAGGCGGGTTTACAATCGCAGTTTATTTATTCAGATGTTCAAGAAGATGCTGCTGCCCATCTACTGGTTTTAATTTTCCCTTCGTCGACTATTACGACACCCGCGGCATGAGATGGGGTGGTGGGTTCTCTTAAGCCGCCACCACACATCTTTATTCTAATAATAATTCGCCTTTCAAAAGATTTGAAGTTAATCGAACCGACAGATTCGTTGGTTGAATTATAAAGAACGTGGTAAGTTTCCTAATTAGCTGCATCGCCTGCTTAACAATGCGAGAGCCGTAATTGAATTTTAATTATTCCCTTCCCTTTATTTAAGGTTGTATTTAATGATTCATTACAATTATAATTAAAGTCTTCCCTCATTTCATTTTAATTAGGTTAATTATAATTTGATGAAATAATGTTAAAATGTTATAAAATATGTTTAATAGCTGGATTAACCAGTCTTAGAAAAGAAGATATAGCTAACATACAGACCAGGATTATCTGATTCAAAAGATTGATCGAAAATATTAGAAATTCTATTAAAAATTATAAAATAATTAAAGCTGATATCTGTCTGGCAGAGTAGAATAACACCTACTTCTTTCCTACCGAGGTATCCTAAGAGGCGACTAAGATATTTAACGGACAGCCTTTATTCGTGCAGAACAATTTATAATATGCAATGCTGTCACTATGCTGCTCGTGGGAACGCAATAGGAAGTACGATATTTTTACTCCTACCAGCGGCGCTATTGCGTATCCAAAGTGAAGATCACTTATAAAAGTGTTGAACGAATTTCTGTCAATTAATGGTTTAATATTGGTTATGGTTAATGAAAATGACGATTATTTTTCATATGACGTCTATTTTGTTAATCATAACCAGTATGCAGACACTTATTTAGCAGATATTCGTTCAACACTTTTATAAGTGATCATCACTTTCGATACGCAATAGCCCTGCAGAAAGGCGACGACGTGGTTCGCCACCCATCACGTCTCGTTTCTCGCGGGGGTTATAAGTGGCCTACGAGTGTAGTCTTTGCCTACCCCTTATATAAGAAAAAGGCATGACTGTAAATGTATGTAAAAAAATAAATAGTTTTATACATCAATCATCATCATAATTTCAGTCTATCACTAGTGCACTGCTGAATACAGGCTCCGCATTTTGTGGCAATCTATGGAGCTCAGCTCCTCCAAATATTGCCCAATTATGCCAAAGTTGCCCACGCTCGGCATGCGGGTTAGCAGCCGCAGTTTATTTATTCAGATGTTCCAGGAAGATGCTGCTTCTCATCTCTTGGTTTTATTTTCCCTCTGTCGACTTTTACGACGCCCACGAGATGAGATGGGGTGGTAGATTCTCTTAGCCGCCACTACACGGCACCTTACGTTACGTTTATATATTACGTAACGTTTATACAGAAACACGAATCGTGGATTTTCGTGTAAAATGTATGTCTGTAAAACCCACTCGCAATACAGGAGAAACCCTAGAGTGGGGCATCGTTTTAAGAAAATATTCCAAAATTCAAAGGATTTATTTAGCAGAAAAGTACTGGAGGAGACTTACTTTTGTTTTCTATAGAAATTTCTTAGTTGTGTCAAAGCGAAGACCATGGCTATTGACACTTTAAATTACTCGCTACCTTCGTCAATTACTCGAAGATAAAATTTCCTATCAATCTCTAGCTAAAAACTATTTTAAACAAATATCTAATATTTTGCTCATTTAGAGTTGGAATGGAGAATGGCTACTGTATAACTGTAATAACTTCTTGTAAGCCCGTTTTCCAGACCGCTAATTTTCACAGCAAGCTATATGAACTTACGAGTAGTTATCAACATTCAGAAATGAAGAATATGTTTTATAAATTCCATAGTTTATTGAACTTACAATACACAGAATGTTCTACAGTGGGACATAGACCGAGAGGCGGTCACGATGATCCAATAAATCAACTTGAGCTACTCTTTATAAGCATTTTACTCAGCTTGGCAAAAACAAATTATATTTTTGTAGCAAGAGAACAAATTATCTGTTTTGAAGGATAAAAAAAAGCATCGCTTAATAATTGACATTATAATATTAATATTACTTTTTACTACTATAAAGCATAACTGAGGACACTTGCAATATAATTTAATGTGAAAAAAAGGTCATTATCCTAAAAAAATAAAGTGGGCATAAATTATTATACACGTTCGTATAATATTGACTCAGTAAATTGGGTAATTGATGATAATTACTATTCACGGGTGAAATCTATCGTGAGAAAATACTAGTAGGAAGTTGAAAAAAACATATGTACTTAGATATTTGTTAGACACACTTTTAACGAGCCGCCACCACACACCGTGTGACAATATCTGAAAAGACGATGACACTGTGAAGCGGAGGAGTTCAAAACTTGGTAACTTCTCTCCTGTTACTAAATACGTAGGCTCTGTGACGTTATTGCTTCAGAGATGAATGATGATAATTGCCTTTACTGCCGCCTAAACTCTGAACAAATTTCATTCCATTTACTAAATGGTTTCGCATGGACGGTTTATATTAGGTAACAGATATAGCTTTAAATGGTATGTTAGACAAAAGGTTTTGTGAAAAATGTATCTTCGTCTTCATTCAAAATTTTATATATATACTTAGAAGGCCTTTCTGATCATTTTGTTGAATGTTAGCTGATGCTCGTGCCTTTGTCCACGTGGATATAGGTTTTTTAATTATCCCGTGGGAACTTTTTGATATAAAGATAATAAATACATATTTATAAATATAGATATAATATAGAATAAATATAGATATATATAGATATAATAATCCATTTTGTATATTGTACACAATGTAATAGTAAGTATTATTTATTTTATAAGTATTTCAAACAAGTTAGCAGGTTTCAACATGCCGGTGATTTTAGTTCAAAGGTACTCGTACGTCGTGAAAGTTTTTGCGATGCGCCAAATCGCTTGTAGCTCGAGACTTATCCAAGCAAGTTAATCTTTGAGCATTCGCTGATATCGACACACAGGCTCGTTTTGATTTAGTTTGTGAGTTTTGTAACAACTTTGAGTTAACTTTTGACGCTTCCGAGTGTTATAAAAAAGATTATTCCTTTAATTGCTTGGTTATCTGGGTTCTTTCTAAAATTGTATGTATATGATATTATTCCTATTATTTGTTTAAGAGTTACTTCATTTAAAAGTTACATTAGAATTAACCTTATTTAAGTAAGTTTTTTAAGTAAGCGGATTAAGAGAATCTACTACCCCATCTCATCCAGTTGGTGACGTACAAGTCGACAGAGGAAAAATTAAAACCAGAATATGGGCAGCAGCATCTTCCTGAAACTTCAGAATAAATAAAGTGCGGTTGCCAACCCGCCTGCCAAGCGTGGCAACTATGGTAAAATCCCTTCACTATGAGAGCTACAAACTTTTGTGGCTATTTATGGGGGAGGCCTATGATCAGCAGTGGACTTGTGATAGGCTGAAACGACATCGAATGTTATGTTAATATAAATAAATAGCGTAACCTATAAACTGTACTGTTACCTTTTATAGCCATTGCTAATGACCTTTGTGTGACCAGAAATCCAGAGTCTTTGTTTTATAAAACATTCAGGTGTTCCACATACAGCGATTTTGGCACTCAGCCATAACGCATCGCAACGCTTTTGCCTACATTTGGACAAACAAAATGTTTTTAGACTGTATCGTTTCAATATAGCAGCAGTTGCGTAAAAACCGCATATCGTCGTTATGTAAAAATGTAGCAAAATTTCGAAAAAAAAAGCATCGTTTTTGTTATTACACCTTTTATGTAGGTTAGTTATACGAAGAGTAAATTAGCTTTCGTTAATAATGTTATAATAAATATTTTTAAAAAGATGTTACTATATTTTTTAAAGGAATTTGAATCTGTACATTGTGTGGGATTTTTTAATGGATGTTCATTGTTATGCTCAGTTTCAGTTGGTTTTTTACCATGCGGTGATCACTGCATTATTGAATACATTTTACTGATGGTAGGATTCCTAAATGCATAGGAATCCTACCATCAGTAGAATGTATGTATATCCCAGATGATATCAGTGCCTAACAAGTCACAGTATATACGAGCATGTATTGCTCGTAATACATTGAAATTGGATCCGATAATCCGGTGAGATGTACTTTGTGCACAGTGTTGCCAAATCAGCTTAATTTAGCAATAAATCAACATCCTTGGCTCTAAAAACAGTGTTTAGTACCTCGCCTCTTTTGTTAAAGGATTTCTATTTTTTTTTCAGGAATAATTACCAGAATTCTGAATTATTTTCAAATCGAACATTTGTTCTATCCCAAAATTACCCCGAGTAATAGTTGTTAGTAAAACGTATTGTGTTATGTTGTGTTATGAACAGTTCACAAGTAAATTATAAAATTCTGTCATCATCATCATCATAAGCCTATCACAAGTCCAGTGCTTAACATAGGAATCCCTTCACTTGTTTCTAGTTTACAAAAAATATTACTAATATGCGGGCGAGCGTATGGCTGTTCGCCCACACCGCGGCGTTCTTACTTTTAGCATTTTTTACCTATCGTAACTGCTAAACGATTGGTCCGATTCGAATAATTTAAAGATGACTTTACATGTACATAATCAACCTTTACTATAAAACTATTTTTTAGGAAAAGGATTAATATCATGATACGAATGTCATCATCTATCGATTCTACTCGTGTTTTGATATACTAATTTGAACAAAAAGCGGTTATTGTGACTTAACTATAATAGTGAGACATCTGGCCTCCACGACTGTTTTGTGAGTAATGATGAGTACTATGAAAATGTAGTACATTATTTTATTTATCATCAATAGTTTTTGCAGCGCACGCCAAATAATGTCTTTTATCAGTAAATTTTTGATACCTTGAGTTACTTCATAGCAATTTTCGTAGAAATCTCGGTTTTTTTTTTTAATTAAATATAACTCATGTTAGTCGGTGATATTGTAGTTGTATATAGGTGTAAGAATTTTTAAAATCGGTTCAGTAGTTTTTGAGTTAAATCATCAACACACAACAACCAAACATACACAAAATCAAATCTTTCCTCTTTATAATATTAGTTTAAAGAAAGACAACTTTGTATGACTATTACTACTTTTCGTCAGATAAAACCATGGAAAGTTAACAATTACAACTTTCAAACAAAAAATTATGTTTTTTCACCGCAATTTTTTTTCTTTAGTACCATTTTTGCAAAATGTTACTTTTTTAATGTGATAAATAGCTTCTTTTTAAAATTAAGGCAAGCGCCCGTCCCCTTAACTAGCACTTTATTATTTGTATATTGTTTAAATACTGGCTTTGAATAGGAGTTGAACAGAGGCTCTATAAATCAGAAAGCCGATAGCTTAAAAATATTAAAAATATAAAACAGTAACGAACTTGCGTCACCGGCCGTGGTCTTAAAGTGATGAAAATGTCGCTGTGTTCATAAAACATTATTAGATTTTTTTTTTACCATTACATTACCGTATAAAGCTAAGCGAAAATCGGTGTTACGTATCTTTTATTTATTTAATACAAAATGATTAATGTGTTCGACCATTTCACTAAGAAACCTATAACAGTAAATAAATAAATTGAGTGTGAATTGCCACATCTAACATTAGTTATTGTCAACTGTTTACTAACAAAATATGAGTCCTGGAACTTGAAATAAATCTTATTGACATTATGCATGTGTATTCTGGTATTCTCGTCTGGTTGGGATATATTCATTATCATCGTAATCATCACAAGTCGGATGTTCATGGGCGGCGGTGATCACTTAACATCAGGTGAGCCGTTTGCTCGTTTTCCCCCTCTTCTATAAAAAAAGTCCACAAGTACAGGTAGGCGCTCCATCCAACAATCACATCCAACAACGAGGTTGCCACTCCAGACCCTTTTCTCCCCAACAGTTATCGGTTCTACGATCTATATGGCCCTTGGCACTGAATTTGCTACCTTATCCTTAGGGTGGGATATAGTATATTTAAATTAGGAGGGTAAGAGAGCAAGGGAAAGAAACCGGCGGACAATGCGGGCGGTATCGAAGAGCACCGCCATCTGCATCATGAAGTCCCAGTCGCCTCCGATGTCCCGAAGGAGTGACCTTGATTAAGCCGTTTGCAGACTCCGGAATAATTATGATCGGCACAGCACCCTACTGATGGCCACTTAATGAGCCAGGTTCTACTGTCTTCTTGTCTTTTCCGCTTTTCACTCGCCAAATGGATATGTAATGACGACCAAAAATATCCTTGACTGTGTCCAATCCATTGACACGACAACATGCGTATGCGCAAGAATAATCCTGCCCGTGATGATGGTCCAGTACCAGAAGAGCCTGGTGCGATTACTTTCGAGGACGGCCTCTTCAACTACTTATAGTTAGGCTGTGTCCGATCTACGAGACCGTACTTCAGGGCGAGCTGCTGAAAACGAAGCTCCTTATTTTTCTGAAATTAAAACATACATAATTGATATGGATTTGTGTTCATCACAAATATACGAGTAATACAGTAATAAGGTGAGGAATGTATAATTAGTTATTGAGTATTACAATAATAGAAAAACTACCATTGAAAACTTAAACTAACCAAAGACAGAAGAAGTCTGTAACCGGCAAATAAATACGAGTAGTATGCCAGATTTTACTCCAATAATCTCATAAAATATGTAAATACCTGACGTCGAGGGTGCCGAGTGTCTAACAAGCGTGGCAACTACGGAAATATTACTCGATAAACATATATGACCTACTCGTCTAGCCTACTATGGAATATATGAGTAGGTCATATATCCTGTAGCATGCTTTAGAAGCTCATGATTATAATTTAATTTTTATTGTTAAACAAACTATTGACGAAAATAAATATAATTGTCTAACAAATACATACATACATACATAAGATCACGACTGTATCCCATAAGGGGTAGTCAGAGACTGGGCACTCACTGCAAAAACAGATGACTGCCACAATCCACGTTTCACCTAAACAATATAATGCACTTGGTGTGATAGGTGGTGAGCCCATCGCCACCATGCGCTGTTGGGTGCACAGTGCAGTTTAATTCATTACTCGCCTTTTACGAGATCCATTGGATGAGATGGAGTGGTAGTATTCTTTTAACGAGCCGCCACCACACACCGTGTGGTGGCGGCTCGTTAAAAGAAGCGCATGTTGTCGTGTCAATGGATTGGACACAGTCAAGGATATTTTTGGTCGTCATTACATATCCATTTGGCGAGTGAAAAGCGGAAAAGACAAGAAGACAGTAGAACCTGGCTCGTTAAGTGGCCATCAGTAGGGTGCTGTGCCGATCATAATTATTCCGGAGTCTGCAAACGGCTTAATCAAGGTCACTCCTTCGGGACATCGGAGGCGACTGGGACTTCATGATGCAGATGGCGGTGCTCTTCGATACCGCCCGCATTGTCCGCCGGTTTCTTTCCCTTGCTCTCTTACCCTCCTAATTTAAATATACTATATCCCACCCTAAGGATAAGGTAGCAAATTCAGTGCCAAGGGCCATATAGATCGTAGAACCGATAACTGTTGGGGAGAAAAGGGTCTGGAGTGGCAACCTCGTTGTTGGATGTGATTGTTGGATGGAGCGCCTACCTGTACGGTTTTGTGGGAAGGTAAATAAATGCAGGTGGCACAGATCCATGTTTTGTGACAAACTATGGGAGATGAATATGTCCACCAGTGGACTTTTTTTATAGAAGAGGGGGAAAACGAGCAAACGGCTCACCTGATATTAAGTGATCACCGCCGCCCATGAACATCCGACTTGTGATGATTACGATGATAATGAATATATCCCAATCAGACGAGAATACCAGAATACACATGCATAATGTCAATAAGATTTATTTCAAGTTCCAGGACTCATATTTTGTTAGTAAACAGTTGACAATAACTAATGTTAGATGTGGCAATTCACACTCAATTTATTTATTTACTGTTATAGGTTTCTTAGTGAAATGGTCGAACACATTAATCATTTTGTATTAAATAAATAAAAGATACGTAACACCGATTTTCGCTTAGCTTTATACGGTAATGTAATGGTAAAAAAAAAAATCTAATAATGTTTTATGAACACAGCGACATTTTCATCACTTTAAGACCACGGCCGGTGACGCAAGTTCGTTACTGTTTTATATTTTTAATATTTTTAAGCTATCGGCTTTCTGATTTATAGAGCCTCTGTTCAACTCCTATTCAAAGCCAGTATTTAAACAATATACAAATAATAAAGTGCTAGTTAAGGGGACGGGCGCTTGCCTTAATTTTAAAAAGAAGCTATTTATCACATTAAAAAAGTAACATTTTGCAAAAATGGTACTAAAGAAAAAAAATTGCGGTGAAAAAACATAATTTTTTGTTTGAAAGTTGTAATTGTTAACTTTCCATGGTTTTATCTGACGAAAAGTAGTAATAGTCATACAAAGTTGTCTTTCTTTAAACTAATATTATAAAGAGGAAAGATTTGATTTTGTGTATGTTTGGTTGTTGTGTGTTGATGATTTAACTCAAAAACTACTGAACCGATTTTAAAAATTCTTACACCTATATACAACTACAATATCACCGACTAACATGAGTTATATTTAATTAAAAAAAAAACCGAGATTTCTACGAAAATTGCTATGAAGTAACTCAAGGTATCAAAAATTTACTGATAAAAGACATTATTTGGCGTGCGCTGCAAAAACTATTGATGATAAATAAAATAATGTACTACATTTTCATAGTACTCATCATTACTCACAAAACAGTCGTGGAGGCCAGATGTCTCACTATTATAGTTAAGTCACAATAACCGCTTTTTGTTCAAATTAGTATATCAAAACACGAGTAGAATCGATAGATGATGACATTCGTATCATGATATTAATCCTTTTCCTAAAAAATAGTTTTATAGTAAAGGTTGATTATGTACATGTAAAGTCATCTTTAAATTATTCGAATCGGACCAATCGTTTAGCAGTTACGATAGGTAAAAAATGCTAAAAGTAAGAACGCCGCGGTGTGGGCGAACAGCCATACGCTCGCCCGCATATTAGTAATATTTTTTGTAAACTAGAAACAAGTGAAGGGATTCCTATGTTAAGCACTGGACTTGTGATAGGCTTATGATGATGATGATGACAGAATTTTATAATTTACTTGTGAACTGTTCATAACACAACATAACACAATACGTTTTACTAACAACTATTACTCGGGGTAATTTTGGCATAGAACAAATGTTCGATTTGAAAATAATTCAGAATTCTGGTAATTATTTCCGAAAAAAAAAATAGAATCCTTTAACAAAAGAGGCGAGGTGCTAAACACTGTTTTTAGAGCCAAGGATGTTGATTTATTGCTAAACTAAGCTCTAATAAAAGCTGATTTGGCAACACTGTGCACAAAGTACATCTCACCGGATTATCGGATCCAATTTCAATGTATTACGAGCAATACATGCTCGTATATACTGTGACTTGTTAGGCACTGATATCATCTGGGATATACATACATTCTACTGATGGTAGGATTCCTATGCATTTAGGAATCCTACCATCAGTAAAATGTATTCAATAATGCAGTGATCACCGCATGGTAAAAAACCAACTAAAACTGAGCATAACAATGAACATCCATAAAAAAATCCCGCACAATGTACAGATTCAAATTCCTTTAAAAAATATAGTAACATATCTTTTTTAAAATATTTATTATAACATTATTAACGAAAGCTAATTTACTCTTCGTATAACTAACCTACATAAAAGGTGTAATAACAAAAACGATGCTTTTTTTTTCGAAATTTTGCTACATTTTTACATAACGACGATATGCGGTTTTTACGCAACTGCTGCTATATTGAAACGATACAGTCTAAAAACATTTTGTTTGTCCAAATGTAGGCAAAAGCGTTGCGATGCGTTATGGCTGAGTGCCAAAATCGCTGTATGTGGAACACCTGAATGTTTTATAAAACAAAGACTCTGGATTTCTGGTCACACAAAGGTCATTAGCAATGGCTATAAAAGTTAACAGTACAGTTTATAGGTTACGCTATTTATTTATATTAACATAACATTCGACGTTGTTTCAGCCTATCACAAGTCCACTGCTGATCATAGGCCTCCCCCATAAATAGCCACAAAAGTTTGTAGCTCTCATAGTGAAGGGATTTTACCATAGTTGCCACGCTTGGCAGGCGGGTTGGCAACCGCACTTTATTTATTCTGAAGTTTCAGGAAGATGCTGCTGCCCATCTTCTGGTTTTAATTTTTCCTCTGTCGACTTGTACGTCACCAACTGGATGAGATGGGGTAGTAGATTCTCTTAATCCGCTTACTTAAAAAACTTACTTAAATAAGGTTAATTCTAATGTAACTTTTAAATGAAGTAACTCTTAAACAAATAATAGGAATAATATTATATACATACAATTTTAGATAGAACCCAGATAACCAAGCAATTAAAGGAATAATCTTTTTTATAACCCTCGGAAGCCTCAAAAGTTATCTCAAAGTTGTTACAAAACTCACAAACTAAATCAAAACGAGCCTGTGTGTCGATATCAGCGAATGCTCAAAGATTAACTTGCTTGGATAAGTCTCGAGCTACAAGCGATTTGGCGCATCGCAAAAACTTTCACGACGTACCTTTGAACTAAAATCACCGGCATGTTGAAACCTGCCAACTTGTTTGAAATACTTATAAAATAAATAATACTTACTATTACATTGTGTACAATATACAAAATGGATTATTATGTCTATATATATCTATATTTATTCTATATTATATCTATATTTATAAATTGTATTTATTATCTTTATATCAAAAAGTTCCCACGGGATAATTAAAAAAACCTATATCCACGTGGACAAAGGCACGAGCATCAACTAACATTCAACAAAATGATCAGAAAGGCCGTCTAAGTATATATATAAAATTTTGAATGAAGACGAAGATACATTTTTCACAAAACCTTTTGTCTAACATACCATTTAAAGCTATATCTGTTACCTAATATAAACCGTCCATGCGAAACCATTTAGTAAATGGAATGAAATTTGTTCAGAGTTTAGGCGGCAGTAAAGGCAATTATCATCATTCATCTCTGAAGCAATAACGTCACAGAGCCTACGTATTTAGTAACAGGAGAGAAGTTACCAAGTTTTGAACTCCTCCGCTTCACAGTGTCATCGTCTTTTCAGATATTGTTAGTTTCCAAAAATTCAAATGTTTAAATAGTTTTTTTTTGTTCATTTTGTTTCACGGCATTATTTTTCCTTGAATAGTTAATTCATCTAGTTGGCGTAAAAAAGTACGTAAAAATGAAGTATAACAATTACACATTATTTACCTATAAAAATAAATCCGTCAATATAATACTCATTCTAAACATCAAACTGTGACGTGCGGCAGGTCGCATTTATAGAATGTACTCTTGCTTTACTACAAGGTCGCAGACGATCGATAGCGTTTGGACTATGGCCACGTCACCATCGTATCCCTTGCATGAAAGTTTATTGGTTGAAAATTGGAATAATAATACACACAACAAAGAAGAAAGAAAGTTTAAAAAGCATACACAGACGTATGCTTTTTAAACAATTATATATTTTTCAAGGTTTGTGAATGTACGTAGGTAATGCTAAATGATCTCAGATTTCTTTAAAGCTATTATATCCCACCGCCTGGGGTGTAATAACTGGCCCTGGCCAGTTATTCTGAAGCAGTAGTGTGCAAACATTACTGTGTTTCGGTTTGAAGGGCACTGTGAGCGTAATCACAGGGCATATGAGACTTAATAACTGATGTCTCAGGGTGACGGGCGCAGTGTGGTGTCACACAGAAATGTTCTAAGTGAAACAGCATTTGTTATGGGCAGACGTTGCACTTACCATCAGGTGAACGTTTTGCTCGTTTCATCACTTTATACAATAAAAATAAAAAAGATATCATCCAAACGGTTTAAAAGTAAAAGTCTTTCGTAAATTAGCATTTCTCTTAAACGTTCACAATACGATTACCATCTGAGAACTGTGTTAATTAACAGTTATTTCTTTACGTCGTCAAAATCAACTGGTTCTAATTAATGCTTTTATCTATTTAATAAGTAAGCCGTGGTAACTAAGGGACCAGGCGCTCGCTTTGAATTTCATGTTAGTTACGCATTCTATCTCGCAGACAAACACCAAGCATAGCTCTTTCTATAGCTTGCTGAGCGACTTTGAGCTTCCTCATGCGGCTTGCAGGCTAATTTAAATAAATAAAAGCAATAATTAGGTGCAAGACGACTGGTACTGCGATCATCAATCCGGCTGCCAAGTGTAGTGATTACAGCAAATCCACCCTTTTTGGGTGAGGCCTATATCCAAACAGCTGACAACGGTTGTCCTCTTGGCCGACTACGGTGCTAACTACCGAATACTGCAAAGTTGTCAACTACGCAGGAGATATTAGTGCCACACGCGCAAGCACAAGGGCAACCTGTAACGCTTATATGGCAAGATCGGAGGTAGGCTAGGTAGGATGCAGTGTCAGAGACACCAGGACAATTACAACATAGAGCCGATAACCAACAATTTGTGTTTTTGTACAAAGGTTGGCTTCGGCTGGAATTCGAGCTCAGGAACCGCGATGTGGTAGTTAGACATTCTAACCAATAGGCCAACAGCGGTCTACAGAAGAAGCCACTGATGAAGAAAAAGATATTGCTCCATATTATTATACACCAAGAATCCTAGTTACAGATAAAATCCACGAAACGTTTTATACAACAAACAACTTATGTACTTTCACTTTATAGGTAGGTCTAAAGTCAAATTTTTATGAGTAACGAATTTATCGTATTTTGTAAGAAATAAAGTCAACAATAACTCCATGCCTCTTAGTGAGTGAGGCACGTATTTAAATTATGACCGAGAATGGGTAATGGGTAAACATACTTTTTTTATATAGAATGTAATAGAAATTTTTACAACATAATATGGTACAATAAGTTAATTCACCTGAAAATATTTTATGTAAATTAACATATTGTATTATATTACGTTATTGTGACGTAATACGATATCGAATTACAGCACAATAACGTAATCGATATCTTCTGGGCTCTCTTTTTGCGTCCATCTCGACTCTTGACGACAGGGGGAGCTCACCGCCGACCATCCCGCGGTGTGAGTGCTCTATGCCAGACATCTGGTTCTGGCAAAGCTCAGTGCGCAAAGCACTACTCTCCCTGGATATCAACAAGTCGAGTGGGCCCGATGGCATCCCGCCTATTGTGCTGAGGATGTGTGTTCCAGAGTTGGCACCGGTTTTAACGCGTCTTTTCCGGTACTCCTACTCTCTAGGCGTCGTCCCGAAGTCATGGAAGACAGCTTTGGTGCACCCGATCTCTAAAAAAGGCAATCCCTCAGATCCGTCCAACTACAGGCCGATTGCATCACCTCCTTTCGAAGCTGCCTTCTTACGGGCTTTCCGAGAAGTTTTGCACTTAGGTCACCAGTTTTCTCACAGACCGGAGCATAAAGGTCGTAGTTGACGGTGCATGCTCGGACTCTAAGTCTGTGAATGCAGGTGTCCCACAAGGCTGTGTGCTATCACCAACCCTGTTTCTTCTGCATATAAGTGATATGTTACAAATTAGTAACATTCATTGCTATGCAGATGACAGCACTGGTGATGCCGTATACACGGGCCGTGCTCATATTTCTCGGGAACACGTGGACGAGTACCAGAACAAACTTGTTGTAACGTTGCATCTTAATGCACCTTTATAATTTTTTTTAATGCATCATTATTTTTTTTTAAACCAAAATTACCAAATTCTAATATACTTTAATTCGCGTAGTCCGCACGCCGTTACTCACGGACATTCCCCTACTTCGGACCCCTAATTCGGAAGCGCTCGGCATAACTCGGAGGCGCGACCGCTTCCCCGTTCGTGCCGATTTTAAACAGTCAACGTTTCTCCGGGGACTGTGCTGTGAGCTACTACAAAGCAACGACCGCACCACCTTTTATTAAATATTGTCACATTTCGATTAAGTGCTATTTGATCCCGCTGGGGATCCACTTACCCTCAACGATAGCCGTACACTATCGGCTAGATTATTCGGCCACGATTACCTGCACGCCGAGTCTACAATTGTGCCGAGAGGCTAGCTGCAAGGCTACGGGAGACAGCTGCTGGACCATCTCACCCTACGTCAGGCCAGTGACCCCATTTGCAACTCTACTCCACGTTTGTGAGCGGAAGTAGGACAAATAAATAATTATTAAAAGTAATTATTTTCTTGAACCCCCTACCTACCTTCTGAACCAGCCTACCGGTTACATTGTGTCTGAAGTCGAGATTTTGTTGGACAGAATCTCGGATTGGGGCCGACTAAATTTAGTCCAGTTCAACCCTAAGAATACACCTCATTTTGAGAGCACTCCCCTCGTTGCCTCAGCCAGTATCAGTATTGTTGGCGTCGACATATCGAGTGACGTTCAGTTTCGCCGTCACCTGTAAGGGAAAGCAAAAAGAGATGTTGCATCCCTTTGCATTTTTTATAGGATCTACCATGGGGAGTGTTCCGAGGTATTGTTCGGATTGATTCCAGCCGCTGATTTTCACCATCGCACATTGCGGCACAGCATCAAATTCCATCGTCACCACCTTGATGGTTGGCATTCCAGCACCGTGCGTTTTTCGCGCGATTTTTTGCCACGCACAAGCACTTTATGGAATCTGCTGCCGCCAGCGGTTTTTCCGGATCGATATGACTTAGGGACCTTCAAGAAAAGAGCCTATTCCTTTCTCAAAGACCGGAAACACATCTGCTATTCCTCTGGTATTGTAGATGTTCATGGGCGGCGGTGATCAGGTAAGCCGTTTGCTCGTTTGCCCCCTATTCCATAAAAAAGAAAATCGATGTTATGCATTATATTTTATGTTGACTTCCAACTGTGTTCTGTTATTTTACGAATATGGATTTATCAAAAATGTTATAAAGTAATCTAAGTAAATGATTCCATCTCATAAAATGGTTCAGAATAAAAAAAACTGTAAATCAGAAACAGCTAGCTGTTTCTTTTAAATCATGATACTTCCATCGTTTATGTAGAATAAGATTTGACTCTCAATTCCTTACATGTGTTACTTTTTATGACCGCGTGGCCCGGTTATTTCTCTTTTACGACGCAGGTACTGGGATCAAATCCCAGCCGGAGCCAATATTTGTGTAAAAACTCAAAGCTTTGGTCGGTGATGTTTCTAGCTGTATTGTGCATGTGAAATTTCTGTTTGAAAACGCACCCTCGATACAGGAATGTATTAGTGTGAAAAAATTACATTGGACAAACCAAATCAGAATTTATTACGTCGGAGAATTAATATATTTACTTTCAAACCTCATTGTCGTAATGAATCAGATAGGGCCTATTAAAAAAAAGTAAAGTATCTAAGTTGTAGGAAAGTTATTTGATATTATTTTTTTACAGGATAACTATAAATAGTCTTTATCACATAAACGTCTCTATCATAGTACTGAGATTCGTACGAGTACGATGAACATGTATTAATATTTTTACCAACAAGTAAGGCTTCCCTTCTGTCAGACTCAACAAATTGTCGGAGGATACTTGTTGCTCACAGTATTGTTATTTTTATTCATACAATAGATCAGCAAAAAAATACGATTCCGTTCCAAGGAATTTAATTTAGTTCAATTGAAAAAAGCAGTTCAATGAAAATACTTAACATTATTTTCGAGCTTAAGCTGCAATTATTATTAAATGCATTCATAAAGTAGTAAGTCAATTTCGGTTAAGAAATTTGCGACATAATTTTATTAACTATGCCGAGTCAACCTCAGCAAACACTGATAACTTTAGGTATGTGTGTTTTTTTTATAACCTTCTTCTTCTTTTTAGATCCTGGCAATTAGCTACCAAATTGAGCCGTTTTTGCCAGTGTCAAGTAATAATTTTATAATAATTTCCTTTCGATCGATAGTAAAACGATAGTTGACTTTTATTGAAGATTTGCTGGATTGATGAATGGTGATAAAGATAAAGATTTGCTGGACTGATGGAGACAAAACGAAAAGTACAAATTTGGTCTGAAAAAGAGTTTTCTTTCCCATAGTTGACTTTTCCGATATCCACAGAGTCAGAACGATTGTTAGATTCCCAAACGTCGCCACTACGCATCTGAAAAGTGATTTCTTATAAGATTTATACTAATCTATTCCGCGTTACATAAATCATAGGGACCCAAATTTATAAAATAAAAAAACATTTAAAACTTCTACATACATACTTACATAAGATCACGACTGTATCCCATAAGGGGTAGTCAGAGACTGGGCACTCACTGCAAAAACACATCCATTGGATGAGATGGAGTGGTAGTATTCTTTTATCGAGCCGCCACCAGACGGCTTCTTCTACATATAACTATATAAACTATGTCGCTTTCATACGATCACTTAAAAATACATACCTTTGCTTTTGTGGACAAGTATAAGCCGTTCGTTGAGTTATTAACAATAATCTACTGTCGGGTGATCAGACTATAAATAGTATCTCACATCGATACACCATGGTTAAAGTGTCAAGTATTTATTTGAATACGACAGTTTAAAAAATGATTTATATTTTATACTTAAGGAAAACAACCGATATTATAAGAGATTGTCGAACAGGTTAAATAAGGATTTTTCGGTTTAAACACAACAGTTCATCATTGTTGATGAATGACGAACTGTTAATTATTAAGCAGACGTCTGCTGCGTTATGTTGTAAATTTCACACTAACAATGGTTTACTCGTTCCATTATGAAGCATTTTGGTTAGTCTCACTTTTCCTCATCAATTGCGATCTGATCATGGTTTTATTTACTTGTGGAATGATTCCTTCTAGGTAGATATCACAATGTATATTATTCTGCCTTCAAGCAATAGTGTACACATTTTACTTTGCTTCGGTTTAAAGGGCACTGCCAGCTGTAATTACTGAGCATATGAGATTTCTTTCTTCCTTAAAAAAATGTTTGCGTCAATTTTGAACCAGCCTTCAACGTTTCTTTATTTGATGAAATTGTCTTCTTTACACAATCGGGGATAAGGAAGAAATTATTCCAAAGTGTGCCATAAATAAAAATTGTTCTTTATATATATGGTTTACTGACTGCAACAAAATACAGAAAATATTGGTCGAAGTAACTTACGTCTATCTTAACTCGTGTCAATAACGGCGAGGCTCGTCGTACTTTGTTTTTTCCGGCCTGGATTTGCTCTGATATATACAACAGTCGACCGTTCTTTACACATTAAGGATACATTTGGTATAAGTATATTGGGAAGATGAAGACCACTGAGTGCCTACGCGTACTTCTACGTTTACCGAACAACTTCTTGTTCTTAACCGTAAAATGAATAATACTAATTTGGTTTCAATAATAACACTAAAAAGTTAATATTAATTATATTAAAATACAATGTAAAATATGGGAATCGTGTATGTATTATAAATATTAATATGAGTTTTTATGATTTTATCAAATATCTATAATGCAAAACCTTAAGCATAATTACAAGTTATAAAGTAAATACAGACTAGTCTAAAATAACTATTTAAGACACATAACAACAGTTAATGGCCATTACGGGTATCATATCGTGACATGTGGTAAGGGCATTCACATCACTAAAAGGCCTCCATAAATCGATGACGCGTGAACTCCGACTGCGGCCTCGTGCCCGCAATCCCCACATCACTATTTATTGCAGCGGTGCATGCCATACATGGCCATCATATAACCGTCACATAAAGAAAGATGAACCAGATGCTTGCTGGCGTAAGAATTCCAACAAAGAAAAATATATTAACATGGAATTTAATTCTTTTTCGGAATATCATAACACTGAAATATTCCGCAAAACAGCAAAAGAGTGACATGACAAATTATGCTTCATACCGTATAAAAAATAATACCTCGTTGTGGCGCATACAAGGGCTGGTGTAATTATTATTTTCATGTCAACTGTAAAATTTAAATTGGGTCGCGCGTAGACAAAGTAGACAAAGTATCCTCATTCATTCTCATTACTAATTCCTCGGTTCCCATTTTACCATTGAACAACACGATGCACAGATGCATTTCATCCTTATGAGGTTAACCTGCCTTGGATGACTCGTAGAAAGTATTTTGCGCTTCCGTTTTTGGTGCGCACAGCGACAGTCTTCATCAGCGTCGGTTTTCGCAGATCAGAATAACAAGGGAAAAGTAAGAACCATAAGGTGTTTTCTAGGCTAACGTGTCTACCACCTAAGATGTTAGCAACATTTAACACCAGGTGGGACCCTGGTCAAACGTTAGCCTATTCACAAAAAAATGTAATTTAATAGATACGGCCTATTCGTGAATGTGAGAACGCCTATATTTTCACGGGACTCTTTAATTTCGGACACAGGCTACTTTTTTCTTTGTAGTTAAGTAAACATTTAGAATAAAGGCAGTGTACTACAAATATCGATATGTATATCGCACATACATTCAACAGCATACTATAAATATCAATAAATATGTATATCATTAAACATTCAACGAGTTACCATTGGAATTAATTGTATTGACTAACTATGGTAAAAGTATCTGTGATCTGTAAAGTATTGAGACACGTACAAGTCTAATGTCTATAACTACAACAATTCCATTCCAAATACATTAGTTTTAATGATAAAGTTGTGGATGCACATTTGTACGGTGAAACTCATATGTGAGTAAATTGCACCGAGGCCATTCTCTAATTGCGAAATACCTTTCTGAGCCTTCAAAGATTTTCGATAACGGACGTAACAGAAGAATTTCGTATCTCAAATGTCAGGTATGAGAGCAGATAATGATGCACGAGTATTTATTCAAGCAAGTTGGAGGGTCGAACGAGTTTTATCTCTTTTAGTTTTTTCATATAACGAGTGAAGTCGTGCATGCAATGTCAGATATAAATTCAGTAATACTCCGTTTTATGCTACCCGTCTTACGCGTATCGGGAGTTACGCGATTTTTGAATCTTCCCGCCGATTCGTCTTTCACGAACGCGCAACTCTCGATTCCTCACTCCGCACACAGCCCACACTAATGTTCGGTTTACGTCATGTTCAGAAAGTTTTGTGATTTTGTTTTGATAGCCGATAGGGACACCTATCAGTTCTAACAGACTAAAATAGCACTATAGATTTCCTATCGAGGTGTCGTAAGAGGCGACTAAAATATTACTGCTCGTGCTAACACAATGGAAAGTATTTTTTTGGGAAAAAAGCCTTAATATTGTGACTTTTATGGCTTTTAAATTTTAATTTTCTTTATTCCATGGTCCAATTGAACATAATTTGTATGTATTTATATGAAAAATTTGTAAAAAGTGAACCCCGATTAATACGAACTCGAACTACACTGTTACCGTTCGGCCCCGCCGTTGCGTCACTACGGGGTATTACTCTATAATAAAAAAGTTTATAATTACGCCGTCAGAAAAGTTAGCTCGTTTAGCTACTTTTCTGCCTATTGTAGACAGCGTGACCTGATGGTCAGAGTACTAAACTGCTACGCGGCTTTATATTGGTTTTGCAACTTAAGTCAAATCGATTGTATTTGCTTTCGTGAACCAAAAAAAGCTTTACGGTTCATATCATTCGTTCGTCCTCATGAAGTTTCATGTGCCGTAATTTAAATATATTATCAGAAAGACATTAAAATTTATTTTGAGCTTAAACGATTTAAACATCTTTCAAAGGTATGATGTAACAATGACGTATTTAAATTCTGTTTAATATTTTAGTTAATTGTACATGAATATTATGATAAATCATTTGTTATATACTACGATTTATCAATTTATCGATTTTGATAAAATAGTGAAAAATATCCCTTTACGAAATGCTATTCCGCCGAGTGAAAAACAATCCTATGTTGCATAACAACAGAAAGGAGAATTGAACAAATGTCATTCCATATAACCGATAGATATTGACTCAGTTGATTGGCTGGACGGAAATTATTGTCCATGTGTAGATTAAAATCTGACAATACAAAAATATCCACTGTATGCATTGCATGGCATAGAATCGTAAAGAATTATTTTTTTGCGAAAATCATAAAAATAGAAATAATAATAATAATTCACGGAAGTTTTTTTATAGGATGTAGTGACGAAACGAGCAAATCGTTCACTCGATGAAAAGCACAACGTCTGCCCATAACAAAGGCTGTGTCACTCAGAACATTTCTGTGTGGCACCGCAAAGCACCCGTTACCCAGAAACATCACTCAGTGATTACACTGATCACAGTACCCTTCAGGCCGAAACACAGTAATTTGCACACTACTGCTTCACGGCAGATTTACTGGCCTGGGGTGGTACCTACCAAGACGGATTCCTGATATTTAGTTTTATATTGTAATTATTTATTTAAGGATATAATATTTTACTTCTTTTTACAACTTTGGGTAGTAAAGTGTAGAGTAGAGTATCTGCCTGACTTTCTCGTTTTCGGGTCTGGGGGGTCTACTGTGTAACTCAGATGAATGAGCTTTAGTTTGGCGTATGAAGCTCATTCATTGGTTAATAGGATCAAATGAAACCGATCAGAAACCAACCAGAATTATACAGTCGCCCCCCTGGTTGTGCATATAACATTTACATCTGTAAATCCCACTCACAATACAGGAGAAATCCTAGTAAGGTTTTCTTTTCAAAAGAAAAGCAAGAAAGTAATAGTAGTTGCATTGTCGTTCTAAAAACCTGTCTGTGTACGCGTCTTTACCAGTAATTGGGTCACGACATCTTGTCATGCACTTTAAAAACACAGCAGCCATTATGCTTCAACTTTACGCTGGTACTCGTATAAACATCATCTCCCCCTGGACTACCTACAGCATGGCACGTAACACAACTTAAATCTTGAATAATTTCAATTTTTTTTCTAATCATATTAACTTCGTCGTACCTATTGTGTCAGCTATTGTTATTCCTATTTTTTTCTTCAGTCTCTATAGTACAAGAAGATTTTTTTATGACAATGTAGAAAAATATCATAAGGAACAGTTAAGAAATGTGAGCAAGTAGCATATTTACTCCAAAATTAAAAAAAATATTAAATTTATGTAATACATACACACGTACGTATAGTCACGCTTTTATCCCATAAAAGAGGTAGGCAGAGGCTACACGTAGCCCACTTTTCGCCCCCGTTGTACTCTAAACGTGACGGGTGACGAACTATGTCGCCGCCATTTTGGTCAGTCAAAAAATGCTTACTCCCCATTGCGTTCCCACGAGTAGTATAGTGACAGCATTGTATATTATGGTGTTATTCTGCACGAATAAAGACTGTCCGTACAATAATTTAGTCGCCTCGTACGACACCTCGGCAGAAAAGAGGTAGATGATATTCTACTCTGCCGGACACCTATCGGCTATTAGGCACTAGATTTAATTCATATTTAAATGCAATGAAATTGAATTTCATAAAGAGAGCAAAATGTTAAAGAAACAAAAAAATATACATACATAGTACATAGGATTTCTACAGATGGAAAATGAGAAATTCATAAAGAAACTATTACACATTTTTTCACTGTCTGGCTGTCATTTACTAGCTTATAAAAATCTTCGTAGTGTACTTGTTGCTTTTGCCATTGTTATTTTTGCGTTTTTACTCTAAGTTGGACGACATTTATGAAAATATGATTAAGTTTAAACATATGCAATAAGACTTCTAATTACTATAAGTAAGAAGGGAATTGAATGTAAGTTTAATTTATTAAAATTGTTGTCATCTCTGGCACCACGGTTTTGAAGTTTGTAAAAATCAGTTGCAATACCTACTATTGCTAACTTATCACAGCAATGTTTTTTATACAATTTTATCAAAGAAAAACCTTTTTGAAAGTGTTGATTTCCCGGCCGTATAGAAAGTGATGAATGTGCTGCATTTTGGCGGCGAGCCAAACATATCGCATTTAGAAAGGCGATGTGATGCGAAACAGACAAGGGAATTTGTGTATACACGAACATCGTTACCACCGGTTTTAATAGCTATTGCAGGCTATTAAGCGTAGCCGTCCAAACACAATTCAAAAAGCAAAGTTGACATACTTTTGTGGCGAAACGTCGGCGTCAGCATTGTCGGCATTGATTTTCAAAACGGTCAGCATCGTCATTTATACTGGTGGTAGGTACTACCGCAGTGCTATTTCTTCTGCAGACAAGCAGGAGTGTGCATATATGACTGAGCTGTCAGCTAGTGTAATTATTGGTCGTATGAAACCTAAGAACTGATGCCTCAGGGCGACGAGCGAATTGTTGTTGACACACAGAAGACGTTGCACTTATCATCAGGTAAAAGATGTGCGTGACTCATAGCTTTTTTCCATAAAAAAATCATCTATATCCTACAAACAGTTACTGCTAGAGGCCAAAAAGAAAACATTTGCCGAAATCAAAACGCCTGGCAGGCGGCCTACTGCTCTTCACCGATCTGTGTGTGGCCAGTGGCCTTTACCACTAAACCTACCAACCAGAGCGGTCAAATTACCGCTTTTGAGACTTTAATCAAAATTGAGTTTGTACGAGTATCTTCGAAGTTTATATATTGACTTTTGGTGTTTAATTGCCATACTATCTTCTAAAAGGTATACCATAGCAATATATATATAACATGTCAGTAGGTTAGTGTTAATTTTTGCATTAGTCGACTTTTTTGACACCCACGGCATAAGATGTGGTAGATTTTATGGAACACCACAGTGAACAAAGAACAATTTTTTAATTGATGATCTGCGCAAAAATGTTAATTATCTCTTAACAATAGCTATAACTTAATATGTTTTTCAAACGATTTGTCACTTTTCCGAAACTTTTGTTTTGTAGAATAGCAAATAAATAGCTGTGATTCCTTTGGTGAGAATAATTGTACTTACTTTTCGTCATTTTTTTTATTATTTCTCCACACCTAAATGATATTTATACGGAAAAAGAAAAATATTAGATATTTTAAGAAATTGATTTTTTTATGG
This sequence comes from Luehdorfia chinensis, assembly GCA_019845155.1. Taxonomy (NCBI): domain Eukaryota; kingdom Metazoa; phylum Arthropoda; class Insecta; order Lepidoptera; family Papilionidae; genus Luehdorfia; species Luehdorfia chinensis. The sequence continues at coordinate 12,603,011 of JAHVAK010000191.1, read as the reverse complement.
AAGGACAGTAAATAGACTTCGTCAGGCAAAGAGGGCTTAGTAAGCCCCAAAGTCCATAAGACTTTCAAATATTGGTGTTCGATAGGAAACAGTAAAACCTTGTTTGCTTTACGACTAAATTTCATGGCGATATTGTTTTTTTGCAGTCTTATTAAAAAGTGTAGTCATACTTTACGATTAAATTTTAGCGCCACATTTATTTTTTCTTAGGTTTTAAAAAAAATGGTGTATTCATTTCAATTAATCATTGATTTCCATCGTCGTCATTTTTTAAAAATAAAAAGTTACAGCCTATAAACATCTCACTGTTATTTAAGTCATAATTAAAAAAGTCGCACTTTTTTAATTATGACTTAAATATTCATAAATGATTGTCATTTTGCGTTTTCACTTTTCTCCGAAATTACTGAATGTATTTAAATGGAGTTTTCGCTGTTAGGTAGGCAAAATTTAATATAAAATTCATGAGTATACGTAGACATACATACATATACATACATACATAAGATCACGACTGTATACCATAAGGGGTAGGCAGAGACTGGGCACTCACTGCAAAAACAGATGACTGCCACAATCCACGTTTCACCAAAACAATATAATGCACTTGGTGTGATAGGTGGTGAGCCCATCGTCACCATGCGCTGTTGGGTGCACAGTGCAATTTAATTACTTTCTCCCCTTTTACGAGATCCATTGGATGAGATGGAGTGGTAATATTCTTTTAACGAGCCGCCAAGACGTAGACGTAGACAAGACGAAAAATATATTTTTAATACGAAATTAACATAGTGACGGGAAAAAAGAAAACTACAATTAATCAGCACAAATTAAAAAGTTTATTTTTTTAAACACAGGTACGACGTAGATATCTTATATAAGGCTCGCCTAATTTCCACTTATCGTACGAGCTTAACCTTTTCGATAGCTTGTTGAGCGGCATTGAGCTTGCCAATACGGCTCGAAGCACTTCTCGTATCCATAAATCACTACTGGCAATACGCAGATTTTTATAAATTAAAAAAATGCTAGACTACAATCCCACCTGATGGTAAGTGGCGATGCAGCCTTGTATGATAAATGAACTAGCTATTGCTAATAAAAGCCTATTCAGTCTTCTCTTAAAGACCCACATTATAATCAAACGGAAAGACTGTTGCAGGCAATTATTCGAGACGTTTGCCGCATTATGAATGACGAAGCGGATCGCTTCGTCCGAATGCTATGGATAATCCACAGCGGAGGCATGTAAATCTGCCGTGCGTCTAGTGTCCTATGACGTAAAAGAATTGGGGGAATTAGATTAAGGAATTAGTTAAAGAACATTAATAACACTAAAATAATGTTTCAATTCGAACCATTAGTTCCTGAGATTAGCACGTTTAACCAAACAAACTCTTCGGCTTTATATAGATATATATTTAAAATATTAGTATAGATTTTTAACTCGGTTATCGTATGCAGGAAACAGCAAGAAAGTAATAGCTTTTGAAAATTAAGTAAATATGTCATTCTTTGCTTGCATGTTTCTCAAAAATGGTAGGATATATCATCCGCTAGCGTCATTTCTTATGTACATCTTACCCGTATACTCGTAAATGAATGGACGGGATAATGTCCTTTATACTCTCAGTCAACGAAACGCTTCCTTTGAAAGCTTTAATAACAAAAGCGATCTTTTGTTCATTGCTTCCAACCGAGCTCGATGGACCTTTCCGTGGCACCTATATTAATGGCTTTTTTTTGTGTAATAACTGGTGTTCTTAAATCATATCTGTTTTTTTTGTTTAAACGAGCAGTGAAACTTTAATATTTGTAGATATTAATCATCGTCGTCATCATTTCAGCCTATCATTAGATAACTGCTGAACGTAGGCCTCATAGATTGTCACAAAAATGGAGCGGGGCTCTCATTTTGGGAGGATTTTGCCAAAAGCCCAACGAAAAAATATTTAAAGGACATCAGTGAAGCACTAAATTATATAGTCCTCTGTATATCGTAGCAGTTCCAAAGTAAAGCAATTTTTATTGCTAAGCGATTTAATATATTCTCTATAATAAACCAGTTCTCAATCTTTAGATGTCGTAACAGTACGAAGCGTAATGCGACATGCATTACGCTTTGAATTCTTATCGTCTTCATTATGCAGAGTCACTGCTTCCTTGCGGTCTTCATCGCTTAAAACATTTCCTTACTTTTAAATCAAAGCTCATGCTAGTACAGACTCTCATTTTCCAATAATTGATTATGCATATGTGTGTTACCCAGATTTATCCCAAGATCTTCTGAACAAGCTGGATCGCCTGCTTAATAATGACATCAGCTACATATTCGGCTTACGAAAGTATGACCATATTTCCCAATATCCATCTGAGCTCAATTGGCTTACTATCAGACACAGGCGGCATTCTAGAATACTGCTTGTTCTTTTCTCCATTTTAAATTATCCTTCTTCACCTTCTTATCCCAAGGATAAATTTGAGTATCTTTCCTTAACTCATGATTTCGATCGCCATCTAACAATAAGATTCGTAATCCAACGCACTTCACCGGGTTCTACGGCAACTCCTTTACTGTTCAGGCCACACTCCTTTGGAACTCCTTGCCCGACAACATCAGAAACGCTACAAATAAATGTGCCTTCAAAAGGTTGATTCGAGAGTATTTTAGTTATTAAGTACTACCTAGTATAGTATTTAATAGTATTTAGTACTACCTTAATCATTTATTATCATTAGCAGTTATTAGTGTGTATATATATATACATATATGTTTATTAATTTGTCCGTGTGTATATTTTTTGGTATGTAAGTATTAATGTGTGTATGTGTAAGCTTATAAGTGTATGTAATGTTTGTTCTCGTTAAGAATTTCAGTTTATTTATGTCTTTTATGTTGCACCTGTCACAGATTCTCACCACACCATGGGTTGGGTGGTAAAGAATACCTATAGGCATTAAGTTCGCCCTTTGTGACCTTTAAGGTTTAGCAATAAAGTTTATATAAATGTAACTTATTTAAATTGTACATTAGTTTGATACATTACATTGATAAATTGTGTCAATAATTTTAATTTACTCGGTTTGTACATATTTTATTCCATCTATTTATTTACGAGTATTTAAAATTCATATTGATTTATGATTCTGCATTGGTATGGTGGTATGGTGGACTAGTAAGTTTTTAGCTACATGGCAACGTCTCCGCTTATTCAAAAATGTGAGAAGACTTCTACTTTTATATTATTTACTGTGCTTTTATGTTATTACTGTCTTGTTTGCGCCACGGACAGTCCGTGATCGTGATACATCGCTTTTAGCCATCATAACTTGATAATGTGAAATTGATTGATATAAAAAACATGTCAGCAATAATAATAAGACGACCAATAAGACCGCCCATTGCTCACTCTTAGTGTATCTTTTTTTTCCAATTCACTTTTTTGTTATTTATTTTACATATAAGGGTTGCAATAAAGGATATAAATAAATAAATAAATATATTTTTATGTAATGATTTCTTATATTTACGCGAACACTACACATTTAAATGAAACTAATTTTACGGATTTTATCGCGATAAAATCCGTAAAATTAGTTTCATTTAAATATTTTTATGTTTTAATACATATTGCCAGTGCCAAGGATATCCGTGGTCCTATGCCACCTACTCTAATAAAATAATACATTCTAACAGAAAAAAATCTTGTTAAGGAAAGATTAATATAAATAAGTTACATTAAATTCATCAAAACATTATGGACAAAGAACCTTGGGAATATTTCTTAGAGTGCATATGAAAGTTGTTATTAGATCCATTGAAATTATCAGTTAAAAATGTCGAAATGTAAAAAAGGCCCCTTTGTTTTTAGGCTGATAAGGTAATTTAAATAAAGATTACAAAAATTAGTTTTTAATTTCATCAAATTCGTAACATAGCCTCTGTAGTGTAGTAGTAGAGTGAAATCCTTTCTAATGCATATGTGGACGGTGCAAATGAAAGGACGGGGTAATATCCTTTATTTTCTGAGTCAACAAAACGCTCTCGATGAAAGGTTCATAACAAAAGCGAGCTTCTGTTCAACGCTTCCAACTGAGCGGGACGGAACCTTTTCACGACGCGTGTATCAATGGTAAACAACTAATATACTGAAAGTCGGTGCCGTTTTATAATATTCTGTTTGTCTGTGTAAAAATTACGTGATGCATTTTGGAATTGAGCCATATTTCTCGTATGTAGAACACCTGTGAGCTAAATAACACTTACAAGTTGGGTGTTTGCAGATAGCAGGAACCAGTTCCAGTTACTAAACAAATGTAATCACTGACATTGGCCTATTTCCATTTGTAATACCGCATTTAGACTGATACTTTTATACCAATATGAATTAACTATATAAATAGTGCAAATTTCACCAGAGCCGTGCTCAGTTTTCTAATAAACAAAATGGTTTATGATATTTCTGATTACAGTTATTAGCAAATGTCCTAACAGTAGGTTGTTAGGACACTGGCTGACTATAACTCCAACGTTAAAATATTTCAAAGTAGTTTTTTTCTTTTATTACTAGCTCGCTTTAAAATACAGTGTAACTTTAAAAATGAACTAGAATAAATCTTAAAGCAACAGTTTCCGCTATTAATACGTTTTCGATAGTTCTCCTGCGGAAATTGTTCGTTCTCCATTCACTATAATTACACAATGACCAGAGTATTTTAACGAAGTTGCTAATTTTTTATAGGAGAAGTGAAAGCGACGAGACGAGGAAAATGTTCACCTGTTGGTAAGTGCAACGTCTGTCTATAACAAATTTTGTGTCCACTAGGGCATTTCTGTGTGTCACAACACTGCGCACGTCATCCTGAGATATCAGATTATATATCATATGCCTAGTAATTACACTAGCTATCAGTGTCCTTCAGACACAGCAATGTTTGCACACTACTGCTGTGTGGTTCACTGTAGAAGCAAACAGCTTTCCTAGCAATTTTACGTTAAATATACCGATTTGTCGTAGTCATTAAAATATATCAGTAGTATCAGTAATATCAGTAGTATCAATAAGTTATCAGTAGTATACGAGTATGTCAGTTCACGTTCGGTCATCAAGCAAATCACGCGTCCTCAAAGTATCATATCATATCATAGTCTAAAATTATATAATATCAATTTCGTATTTTTTTTATTGTATAAAGTGACGAAACTTTTGACGACCGCGTGGCGTAGTGGTTAGCGTACCTGACTTCTGCGCCACCGGTCCTGGGTTCGATTCCCAGCCGGAGGTAACATTTGTGCAAAAACACAAATTGTTGCTTTTCGGGTCTGGTTGTGTTGTGCATGTGAAATATATGTTTGTAAAACGCACCCACGATACAGGAGAAAATCCTAGTGTGGGGCTTCGTTAAAAAAAAAAAAAAAAAAAAAAAAAAAACGTGCAAAACATTCACATGATGGTGCAACGTCCGCCCAGTCAGTTCTTAAGTCTCAAATGCCCAGTGACTACGCTAGCTCTCGTAAAGCAGAAAATATCGAAAACGATGTTTCAATTATTTTAGATAAAATTAAAATATATTTAAGTATTTATATCAGAGAGGCTGAAATGAAGACGATGATGATTTAAATCAGCCCTTAAACAATCATCTGCTTAATAATATCATTGTCCTTATTTAAAAGGATTTGCTGTAATCAAGGACCTTGCACCTTTTATGCAGCTCTCCTTATCTGGTATTGATATTTTAGGTTTGGCTTATTTGAAATTGTTAGTCTTCCACCTATTGGCAGCCCCTACATTTTCCTAGTACTAAGTCGACTGTTACGACACTCGCGGATTTCCGCTATCTATTTGATGGGGCGATAACTTAGCTTAGTACCTTTGATAATTACACGAAACAAATCAAAAAAGTATATTAAAGTTAAAATATATCAAGATAGGCAAGCATTGGACACAGCTCCTTATTATTTATTGAAACTGTGGACGCCTTCTGGGAATTGGCCCGCGTCGACATAAATTTTTATACGCTTCATTTGGTAAAAGATATTGATATAAATAAAATCGAGACCGTATTTTTCGAATATGAACACAAAAGCATAAATAGGTTACAAGTATAGAAAAACTATTTTACGAGAATTACTTTGCACTACATAATCAGTGTAGTTGTTAAAATAACCATTTATTTTATTCATTTATATTATATTATATTTCTTGGGTAAAATTCTAAATAGGAAGATTATTTTCGCTGAGTTCTAACAGAAGAGTTAAGAGTCCCTTGGCAAATAGCTATTAACTTTAATTGTCTTTGCTCCAGCGACTTTAATTGTAATGATGTCACAATGTTATACTCTGCAGTGACGACGGTGGCTGGTATGGTTTCGATCGGCTAGCTCGTGCGCCTATGCGAAAAATATTAACTACTGAACATGCTACTGGGATAAAGCACACTGTGCACTTCTGCGATTTCATTTTGTTTCATATTTCCCAATACACAACATCACTGCTTATAATTTACAGCAATTTAAGACAGTAATAAATAGTTAACGTTTCTCAAATGCGTGTCAAAAATGAAATAGACTTATTTTCTAATGCAACTAAACTGTATAATATGCTATACTATGTAAGGGTGACAAAGGTGCACACAGTCCGCCTGATAGTCAATTACCACTGTGGCCCATAAACACGAACATCTCAATAAAAAATAAAGTGTGAACTTCCATAGTAAGTGACGACACACCTAATGGTTAGTGCTACGCCTGCTCGTAACGGCTACAGTGTCAGCACTTTGTCTCCCTGACAAATCAGTTGTTAACCCTCATATCCATCATCATCATCACCTATATTAATGGTTTTTTTTATGTAATAACTGGTATACTTAAATCATATCTGTTTCAAAATGTTTTGTTTGTTTTAACGAGCAGTGAAGCTTCAATATTTTAGATATTAATCATCATCATCATCAGCCTATCACTAGTCCACTGCTGAACATAGGCCTCCCCCATAGATTGCTACAAAAGTTTGTAGTTCTCATTTTGAGGGGGAATTTTGCCGTAGTTGCCACGCTTGGCAGGCGGGTTAGCAACCACAGGAAGGTGCTGCCGCCCATCTTCTGGTTTTAATTTTCCATCTGTCGACTTTTACGACACCCACGGGGTGAAATGGAGTGGTAGATTCTCTTAAGCGGCTACCACACGGCGGAACACCCTCATATTCACGTATCTTTTTTGGTCTAATTTTTTTTGTGGACTTTAGATATGTATCTCGTAATGAAGCTAGTATACGTTGAACGTAATTCTTATTTATGTAATGGCTTATTAATAGGGCTACTAGTATATCGGGTCGTTGACGATCCTAGGCACATATGGGTGAATTCCTGAAGATGAAAGATGAAAAAATATTTTCAAAAACATACGTCACAAACATCGAACATTCAACAAACATTCAACATGACGTTGAAAATTATATTTAGGGTACCTGCGTTACGAAAATCGCATTAAAACTAACCACTTCCGCTTAAGGCCACTATCACATACACCTATTGATAGAAGATGTCACTATTCGTTAAAGGAGACACGATACTTCGTTCCAGCTACCTATATTGCATCATACATTGTAAGAGACGGTCGCCGAGCACGCATAACAAAAATTGGTCGGTATCAGTCGTAAGTATTTTTGGGAATATTACACTTAGCTTTTTAAAATCGGTCTTTTTCTCTATTCATTAAAGGTTCGATAGTCTTAAAATTTAAATAACTAAAATATCTCTATAATTTACTATCGTGGTCCAAACCATTTTTATCTCGTTTTCTTACAGACCTGCGGGGCTATTGAGTATCCAAAGTGAAGATCTCTTATAGAAGTGTTGAACGAATATCTTCAAATTAAATGTTTTCATACTGGTTATGGTGAACGAAAATGACGATAATTTTTCAGATGACGTCTTTTTTGTTAATTGTAACCAGTATAAAAAAAGTAAAGTAAAATTTCAGCTTATAAATGTCCTACTGCTGAGCACAGGCCTCCTCTCATTTCTGAGAGGCTTCTGGAGCTAGGAAGAATCCGCCACGCTGCTCCAATGCGGGTTGGCGGACTTCACATGTCCTCGAAATATTTCTATTCCTTCTCCGCTATTTTTTCCTTCACCGCTAAGCACGTTGTAAATCAGCACTTATAATTGTAGAACAATATTAGAGGTGCTGGCACCGGGTTCGAACCCAGGTTACTCGCTTACTATGAAACCAAAGGCGAGCACCAGGCCCCTGAGCTACCACGGCTTATGCGGACAGATATTTGACTGAAATTCGTTCAACACTTTTATAAGTGATCTTCACTTTGGATACGCAATAGCCCCGCTGGTCTGCGATTATTAAGGCCTACTAAATTTAATGACAGGCCTTAATATCCTACTACTTCTATTATCAAAATTTGTTTGTTACATAATGTATTTTACATTACTTTTAATGTGATACTAATGTAAATAATTGATTGATCGTTATTTTTGGACTCGATCACGATGCCTCCTAAATGAGAATCGTGGTCAGAAAATGACCTGGTGTCAAATCATCCCGAAATAATTTATAACATTGATACAAAAATACAAAAATAACAAACACAAAACACAAAAACAACAAACAAAATATACAAAAATTTACTCTTGGTACCACAACTCATATTGGGGGTGATAAAATCTGTGAGGCCTTTAGTCAATACTTTCAAAGTGTATTCGGTGTACCTATAAGCAACTCCAGATCATTTATCCACACAGAGTTGGGGAACGACTCCATAAGTAATCTTACTTTATCAGTTGTCTCAGTAGAAAAAGCTTTTAGTACGTTGAATGTTAATAAGGGTCCAGGCTGTGATGGTATTCCACCAACCTTCTGGAAACACTGTAGGAAATCATTAGTATTACCAATCACATATATCTTTAATCGGTCTCTTAGGGAAGGTATTTTTCCTGACACGTGGAAAAAAGCTTATTTGGTACCCATTCACAAAAAAGGCTCTAAAACCCAAATCGAAAATTACAGAGGTATTTCTTTACTAAACATAGCGGCGAAAGAATTTGAAAAGTTAGTTTATAATCATATATATCCTGTTCTTCAAAGAATTTTACCTGATGAACAACATGGTTTTCTGAAGCGACGGTCTACACTCACGAATCTTGTATGTTTTTTGGATTATGTGCGGGAAAATATGGACGGTGGGGGACAGGTTGATGTTGTCTACACTGATTTTGAAAAGGCGTTTGATCGGGTAGATCACATTATCTTGCTCGAAAAACTTAATAACTTGGGTATTCATGGAGATTTGTTGAGGTGGATTCGCTCTTATTTGACTAATCGCTCACAAGCTGTAGTAATTGGGGGTTACAGATCTAATTTTATTAAAACTCCTACTGGTGTCCCCCAAGGCTCACACTTGGGCCCATTATTTTACGCGGTGTATTTATATGACATAAAAAGGTGCTTTAGGTCAGCAAAGCATCTAATCTATGCGGATGATAAAAAGGTATACTATACTATAAAAAATAAGCAAGACTGTATTGATCTACAAGCTGATTTAAATCATTTAAAGGATTATTATGATAATAATAGGATTACTGTAAACATTAATAAATGTCAACATATCACTTACACTAGAAAAACGTTTCCGATCATACATGAGTATAAACTGAATGACGTCCCTATAACGAAAACAACTACTGTACGTGATTTAGGTATATTGTTAGATAAGAAATTACTATTAGCTGATCACATCAGCTATGTTACGGAAAAGGCATACAAAAATTTAGGATTCGTCATGCGGGCGTGTAGACCCTTTCAAAATATATTGGCAATAAAATCGTTATACTACGCGTACGTTCGTAGTACGTTAGAGTATGTAAGTCCGGTATGGTCTCCTTCATCTGCCGTGTACAAGAATCGACTTGAGCGACTCCAAAAAATCTTTATAAATCATATTAATTATCGTTTCCACAAACCTTTCACGTCTTACATTGAATCATGCCACGATTACGGTCTTATGACGCTCGAAGAGAGGCGTACATTAATGGATATGTGTCTTCTGTACGACATTTTGAATAGTTGTATTGATTGTACAGAGCTTGTTGCCAAAATGGAATACTCCACACCAAAACGCCGCACCAGACACACACCTTTGTTATACGTCCCCAGGCACGGTACAAACTACGCACGCAATAGCACCACAACACGTCTTGCGCACACATATAACACTTTCTTTTAAAATATTGACATCTTTGGTCTTCCAAAAAATCAATTTAAAGCACAAATTTATAAAGCTATTCTCTCTGTAGACAGTTTTAAGTGAACTATTATTTATTTATAAATAATACAAAAGAAAATCATTAAAATAGAGAATGTGTTTAAATGTTTTTTCCATCTTATAATATTGTGTGTATACAAAATATACACACAATATTATAACATGTAAACAATATATATATATATATATATATATATATATATATATATATATATATATATATATATATATATATATATATTTATGTGTAATTGTTATAATATTGTACGAGTATGTATTTATTTATTTCTCAGAAACTACTACAATTTGAATATACACGTGCATTTATATCACTAGGGTAGGTATGGATTGATCTTAAACTATAGTCAATTTGTAATGACTATGAATGTACTGTTATTGTATTTTAAAAAATAATGTTTTTGTTATGTATCTGGTTGCTTGATATTGAGTAATAATAATAGTATATAATTTTTTAAGTATAATAGGATACTTATGTATAAATAGAAACCTTTAATTGGCCTTACTGTTAATTTCAATTTGTTTTATATAACCATATGTTACGCTGTTGGTTTTGTTAAATAAAATAAATAAAATAAAAATAAAAAAAAAATGTTGCCGTTTAACAATCCGCCACCAGCACACTGTTCTGACTAAGAAGAGGGCTAAAAGAGTGCATTTACAGTCCTCTTAATCGCACGGTTAACGCTTTTCTAGTTCAGACGAGGATAACAGTACGCCGGTTTCTCAACTAAGAAGAACTGCATTTCGTCAGCAAAGATAACAGTGGTAACTATACTTCAGAAAAGCAAGAAAGGTGGAAAGGTGTCACGGCTATGAAGAGGACAGGATAGCTGCTATGAGGCAGTGCGCTAAATGATATCTTGAGGACTGCGTCAGTTTGAGAGTAGATGATACTGGTGGCTTTGAATGTCCTGGTGACTGTTAAGTGAGGCAATTTATAAATTTTTAAGAATTTTATGTCTAATTGCTGCATTCATATAATTACGTATAGCTTAATTATTTAAGTATGTTAAAACCGTAGTCCTTATTATCCTGCCATAGTAAAATGAGGCCTACTGGCAAGGTTTTTAAAAATGTTACATCTTGTTTATCATAGAAGTTGGCATTTTTCGTTTTTATTGTAAAGTAACTGAACTTTACTAATCATTACTATATTAAAAACCTTTTGATTATACTGGCCGTTTTTTATTTTATCTCAAATATCCCTTAGCTAGGCCTTTTTACCCGCAGGTACCCTATAGGGTACAGTTACCGATATCGGTGTGCAAAAATTGTCTAGATTAAATAATATCGGAAATAATATCAGTCCATTGTATGCGATAATTCGATCAAAATTACATTTAAAAGTTCTTCCGATTGAGAGATCATCAGAGGCTTATATACTTTTAAATAAATAAAAAATACAGTTACACAGCACGAACAATGGAAGTCCTGTTGAAGTAACGTTAAAACAACAATCGTGAGTTTTATTGCACTAACCCGTTGAGTATTTTCTATTAAGTACTTTATTTTATTATCACAGCTTGGAGCTCGGCAAATGATTGGTCACGTAGCAGCAATAATTGTTGCCGGGAGAGCGCTTGGCAAAAAGCGGAAAAAATGTACAGTGTATTTATAGATATTTCCAGTTAAGGTTCTTTCTTTTTTCTCTTTTCTTTTTTTTAAGAACACTGGAAATGCTATTAACATAACTAATATTCCAATTAACCACTCCGACTAAGCTTAAAAGCTTGTGACAGAATATGATTCATGACAATAGTAAAATGGCGAGTTCGGCTGCAACGTCATGTTTCGCAGTCAGTACTATGTATAATGTTATAGTGTACACTATTGGCGTTTAAGCTTGAATATTTTTTTCATAAAACGATTTTACTATCGTGTAGCCAAATCAAAAACACTTACATCAATAACTTCATAGAACCACATCAAATTATATATAAAAAAATTATTTTCGATATAAACAACTTTTAAAAATTTCAATTATGTAGACTGAAAATCAATTGTTCTTTTTCAAATTCAAAATAGTGAACATCGATAAATTTAAGTGTTTTTATTTTAAACAGACCAACGCAAATGTTTTTGCTAGAAAACATTAAAATAAATAATTTACTTTCACAAGCCCGTTGCCAGAGAAAGAAATAAGCATAGTTGGTAATTAATTTTTTTCCAGCATCTTAATAGTACACTGCTGTATCTAGGTCTCACCCAGGAAGTAATTCTTTGCCGTAATCATTACGTAGGTCAGTAGGATTGTTGATCGCAGTACCAGACGTCTCGCGTGTTAAACGATTCTGATACCTGGCATTCTCAAGACAGTAATTCCGCCCCTAGTTACAAACAACAGACGCGTCTTTTATTTTATTGGCCCACACTTGGATTTCTCTTGTGTGCGAAAACTAACAATTTGTGGTTTTGCACAAATATTGGCTCCGGCTGGGATCCAAACCAGGATCCGCCGCGTAGTCAGTTATCTGATCGTTTTCTTCAATCGACAGCCGCGGAATGAGATGGGGTGCACATGAAAGCTGGAGTAATCACTGGATATATAATACTTAAGAAATGGTGTCTCAGGGGACGTGTGGTGCCACACAGAAATGTTCAGGGTGATACAGCAAACGTTGCACTTACAAAAGTAACCATAGTTCGACCACGTCCTCGAACTTTACATTAATAGCAGAATTAAGAACACTTGATTATTGTACACGAAAGTAAAGTCATAAACTTCAATTTAGACTGTACTTATGATAAACGAGAGAATTTATTGACTTCCTTAACGCTTATAAGTTTGATTCACTAAACCAATTGTCGATAAATCTCTGGTTTTGTAACCGAAGTTTATATTCCCCGACCACAAAGCGCTCTTGATGACTATCGCCGTCGGCTTATTGTGTTGCGTTGAAGTTTCGGTGTAGGTGCTTTTCGACCGAACACTTTGGCATGTAGCATAAATGTATTGACACACACAAGTGTAATATGGAAAAGAGATACTATGGCACATTTCGAAGTTACGCACAATATTTACAGAATGATTTATTTATTGTTTAATAGCAATTCATCTGAGCTTTATGTGATAGTAATATTATTAAGAAATAAATGTATGTCAGTATTGACCTTGAAAACTACTGCACTGATTCTAAAATAATAAGTGATTAATATAAAACCAAATTATATTCAACGTACAAAAACTATGTTTATTTTAAAAAATAAATAAAACACTACAAAAATGATCGAAACGAAAACGAACTGCGATAATAAAATATACTCGTACCAGTCTCTTTCTTTATTGATGTTGCAATGTTAAAAGAAGTAACAGACTTTAAATGACCCCCTGAGCACATATTTTTTATTATTTCTCAGAATCTCGGTTTCCTCACAACATCGTGACTACTAATCTTACATTACATCATTCTACTAAATCAAATTTATAAAGATTAATTATTATAAATAGACATCACTGTCTGTTAACATTACGTCACGTAAAATAAACGTAAAATTAATGAATATCAAATTCTTATTCAAACCAAGCTGGCCGAAGAAATTTTCACTTAACTTTTTCATATTACCATAAAAAACATATCAGTCACTTGCGCTTGGTCCATACCATAAACATAATTCATTAATCGTTGTCCAATGCTGTAGCTCGCGAATAAACCATTTATTTGAATAAAAACTAAATCATGTTTCCTAACGAAAAATAATGCCTTTTCGTGTTAAATAGATATAGCAGTATCTCTTTTTTACAAATCAGGTTAATCGTTTTGTTCAAGTAGCCAGAATAACTTCGTATTAATTAGCCAGAAGGTACTTAATACCGTTTACTGGTGGTAGGTTTCCTGTGCAGAAATTCGCCTTAGTAGATGCCACAGGCCAGTTATTCTGTTACTTACACATTACTGTGTTTCGGTCTGAAATGCACTGAGAACTAGTGTAATAACTACGACTACGGGTGAGGAGCGCAGTGTGGTGACGTACAGAAAAATTCTGGGTGACGCAGAATTTGTTATGGGCTTGACGTTGCTATTACCATAGTTAATAGAATCAGGCGTTACTTTGCGGAAACCCATTTTAATAAAGAAAAGAAAGTTAATTTGCTAAGATCTACATGCAATTTTACAGCACAGCATTTTAAATTTAGTTCGTTTTTGAAGAGCACAGCCCGCCCTCCCTCAACAGCGTGCACAAGCAAACCGATACCGCCACCGAGAGCCACCACCAGATATCCTCCAGCACTACCTAGTGCTAGTGCAATCAAATGAGACTTAAGAACAGATGCCTCAGGGTGACAAGCGCAGTATAGTACCACACAAAACTTTCCGATTCAGAGTTCTGAGTGAAATTACAACTTTTATGGGCAGGGCGTTACACTTATCATCAAGTAAACTATTTGCTCGCGTGTGGAATGTCGTGAACTACTGATGTCCGTTCCAAAGTTCCACCTTAGCTCATCGTACCAGAAACAAAGCAAGCGCTTCATATACATCCGGAGAAAACGTTAACGAGGAAAAGCTACGTTTTAATCAATTGCTTGCTGTAAACAACTGTAAACGAGTAGGGCCGACCGGTGAAAACCCACACTCTCGTAAGACCATATTAAAGTAGCAACGCAATGTCACTACCCTTCGTAAGGTAAGTATCGAGGACCGGTTATTCTATTGCTGGTATCGAGGACATCGGAATTTCTTAGATGCACATTACATAGGCATGATCTAAAGACTACTGGCAGGAAAAGACGTCCTCCTCAGATCAGACCATCCGATCAAGCGTTTACTATCCTTTTTCCTACACTACTACTACTACACTACACTACATCCGCCGAAGTGGCATTCTATTTTAATCCTCAAGGGATTTCATATCAGTATCTTAATTCTTGATGAGAATGTATGAGTTCTCGGGCTGCAATGAGCACTTACCATCAATTGTACTGTAATTTTGTTTCCCATTCCCTATATAAATATGCCAAGCCTTTCTACAATACAAGCTCAAAAATTCTTCTTTATTTTCCTGACATACTGCTGCGGAAAAGCTTTGACAATGATTTCTCGGTGAAAACTATTCACGCGGCTTTCATAATTATTTAGAAGCAGCATTTTGTATCAATACATACGTACAGTCAAGCCTTTTTACCATATAAGAGGTAGGCGGATAACACATCCGGCGGTAGATTGTAAAGAAATGACGTTTGACAAACGAAATTTATATTCCTTATGTCGAAAAATAAAGGATTTTCATTTCAACACGTTTCAAGCTTGGCAGGCGTGTTATTTTATTAAGATGTTCCAGGAAGATGCTGCTGCTCATCTCCTGATTTCATTTTCTCTCAGTCGACTCTTACGACACCCACATGACGAGATGGAGTAGTAGATTCTCTTACATCGCCTATATACATAATTAAAAAAATATCACGAGTAATTCATACTTAAAAACCGCATACCTATAGATAAGTAGACTTCGTGCACTTGTTGTCTTACGCCAATAAATGAATTGAATAGAACGAATTTTAACAAATTTTATAATGTTTAAAAAAATTATGGCAGTTAGTATAATAGTGCAAAATTAAACGTGATAAAATCCGGTAAAATTAGTTTTATTTAAATGTGAAATGTTTGCGTAAATATAAGAAATCATTACCAGTAAAGGATATTTATAATATAACTAGCTATTCACATATGGCTGTATTCTAAGACGTGCGAAAACCAAAATGCGCTCTGTTATTTAAAAAGATAATGTCTCAGTCTGCCAGTAATATTATTATCCATCTGTGAACCATCAGAAAAACCTGGAGTTGCCTGTGTTACAAGTTTTTTCCATAAAGGCATCTTAGGTCAGAATACATGACAGAAGTGAAACTTACGTATATTAAAATAAAAATAAATAAATATGAAATAACAAAAATCTTACTCACTGTCAAATAACTGTATAATTTAAATTTCAAATAACTTGTTCAATAACATTAATTAATAAGAAATGTTGCACGAAAACGCTGCATTCAAATTCAACCTTAAAATTATATTCTCATGGCGCCCGAAGAAATTTCACGTCTAAAGCATATTTTTTTACTGGATAAAGTGACGAAACGAGCAAAAATTTCAGCCCGCCCATAAAAAATGTTGTGTCATCCAGAAAATTCTGTATAACAGCAGTGGCGCAGTAGCGCCGTCGCTCTAAGACATCAGTTCTTAAGTCTCACACTCCCAGTGATTAGACTAGCTCTCAGTGCCCTTCAAACCGTAACACAGTAATGTTTGCACACTACTGCTATACGGCAGAGTAACGGGGTGGTATCTACCTAGACGGATTCCTACATAGAAATCCTACCACCAGTGAGAAATGTTACCACCAGTGTTAATATTAGTTATGCTAAGTAACAAAAGGTGCATAATCCTTTTTCCAGGTTTCTTAAAAAATAAGAGCCTCTAATCATCTTTATACGCGGGCCCACCTGGCACGTGGGCCAGTTAAATCTTTTAAAACAGCACTTCGATTGAAATCTTTATCTCTTATATTTTTGCATTACCCTAAAGTAACAAATAACAAAGTAATAAAAGAAGTTTTTAAAATATAGTGAGATAAAAATACAAATTCATCACGACCTCTTCTGAAGGTAGTTTTTCCAAAAGAGCGTACTTAAAATAGCATCAAAGGGAAGCTGATTTTTCATGCGAGGGAAACACGGAAGTCCGTTGTTAGTAGAGCAGGAAGCTCATGGCTAGATTACTAGAATTTGTAGGTGGAATTTTGTAGTTAGATTTCAATTCATCAAAAGAGGTTTTAAAATACACCATCGATATCCATGATTTCTCTAATTAATATTATAAAGTACAACTTTTTAAAATAAATTAATAAAAAGGTCAATAAAAACTTTATATTGTTACAATTACATTTACATTAATTTTTAATAATTATTGGATTTTATTGCAATTCTAGTTGTAAAAGTTATTTTTTCCATGTACATTGATATGTGTAAAACCAATAACCTTAAAAAATAAAAATGATCCGTCAACCAAAAAAACCCACTGCCCTGTTAATACGTTCACCGACACAATTCTGTCGTCTAAACTCACACTTAGATACACAGCCTTCCTCCGACAGGCCCAGGAATCCGTCACCTTTAATAATGTCGAACAGCTAATTAAGGAAGAGATTAACATCCTTTTGGCTAAAATTGACAAAGCCTATCAAAAATATTAGTATATAAAACTAAATAAATGTTGAAATAAATAAATAAGATTTGGGAATTTTATCAATAATCAGTACGAGGTCTTAAATAAGACTTACAAGGAAAATTAATCGCAAGTCAAATAAATAAAGCAAGAAAATGATTATCTAAAATCTACAGTTACCTTGATAGTCGACTAGGTATCATGGAGCAGCACTCGAGAATGAGTGACATGCTGTGTACAGTGTTTTCTTGTGCATAAAGCTAAAAATTATTTTTTTTAAAAAATCAGTGTTATATTAAAAATTTAAAAGGTTATCTATCGACAGTAGTATTACAGACACGAATATCCACATAGAAATGCACGAGAATAACCAAGATAAACCCGGAAAACACGTGTCCGCGTTCGGTAATTGTAACGTTCATCATTGCTCTCATCGCATTTAGTTGACAGATATTCATATTGAGCTACTAATGGCCATTCCCCCCGGTTATACTGTTTGGCATCCCTCAGGTATCTATACTGGAACTACTCTAATTCAATATTTTCAAAAATGACACCAAGAACTGCTTACTACATTCTAAGGGTCTTAGATAACATGAAACTTGCAAAAGAGATTTTAAAAGATTATGACTCTGCCTTTGCTGTGTAATGAATTAATGCAAACTAAATGGCATAATCACACCAAATGTTCTTTTATTAGCTTTAGACAGACTTTGGCAGACGTTGCACTTACCATCAGGTGAACGTTTTGTTCGTTTCATCACTTCATACACTAAAAATAATTCAAGGCAAACATATGATTAATAATTTCCCGCCGCAGAAACTTGAATCCGTCTGCGATCCAGATTACGGAATCTCCAGAGTCTCCTTTGACGCTACATTACGGTTTCATGTACATATTGAAAACATTTGCAGATCAGCATGCAAAATGTTGAGATTCTTGTTCAAAAATGTAACGCCATTTATAAATTATAAAACAAAAAAAGAATATTGTTCGCTACGCTAGTCAGAAGCAAATACACTATGGCACGGTGACATGGAACCATAGTTATCACTGGCTAAATAAGAATAGGTAAGAAAGCATACAAAGGCGATTCACACAATTTTATTGACAAGGTAAAAAAATAACTTATATCTTTCGGTTTAAAACCTTGAAATTAAACCCATATTGATGGGACGTAAAGACAATGATATAATATTTTTACACAAGCTCATGAACCGGTACCATGGATAACTCGGAAGTATTCAATCCACGTATACCGCGGCATCCTGTTCCTCTATTCACTCACTGAATTAACAGTACCAATCTCGTCGTTATTCGCTAGTACCTAGGTTACTTAGATTATACAACGACTTTATAGTTAGGGATAAGTCAATTGATTGGTTTAGTGAAAACTTTCATAGCATACTTTATAAAGGCAGGGGTCTTCACATCCCATACTCGTCGTCGTTTCAGCCTATCCCTAGTCCACTGCTAAACATAAGCCTCCCCCATAGAGAGGCACAAAAATTAGTTGCTCTCGTATTGGAGGAATTTTGCCATAGTTGCCACGCTTGGCAGGCAGGTTGGCAACCGCAGATTTTTTATTTAGAAGTTCCAGGAAGATGCTGCTGCCAATGTTGTGGTTTTCATTTTCCTTCTGTCGACTTTTATGACATCCTCGGGATTAAAGGGGGTGGTAGATTTTCTTAAGCCGCCACCACACTTTACGATATATTGTCTGCAAATCTGGACTTCCCGGAACTTTTTGCTGGTATTTATTTTAGAAGACCAATTACACGCACGCGCCAGATAATACTTTTTGTCTGCACGTGGTACGTGCTATCTGCTTTCACTAAATATGGCCAAAATTGTGTGTTACCTCGACTTGTCAATACGTATAACAAAATTTTCTCCGAGGGGGATCCGTTTCTTAAATCTAAAAAAAAGTTGCCGAAAAAATGATTCACACT
Source organism: Luehdorfia chinensis (assembly GCA_019845155.1). NCBI lineage: Eukaryota > Metazoa > Arthropoda > Insecta > Lepidoptera > Papilionidae > Luehdorfia > Luehdorfia chinensis. The sequence goes on along the minus strand of JAHVAK010000191.1, from coordinate 12,583,600 downwards.
ATTAAAATTGACAAACTAAATACTATACAAGTATTTATTCGCCTCCTGACAAGAGCAAATTATTTTGTAAGTTGTACAGAAATTTTATTTTTTCTTTTCTGTACGTTTAGTTTAATATTCTATTAAGTTTTGTTTTCCTTTCATGTGTTATGTAATTAATGTCTACATAAAAGGTTGTGGAAACCTGTAATACATTTTTTTTAGCAAAACCTGTGAAATTTACATTTTTTTTAGCAATCGTACGACTAGTTTTTATTTGCATGCTGTGAATTAAGTTACAGAGAAAAATTAAATTAAAATTTACACGCTTATCAACTCTCCTATACTCTCTTTAGGTTGACTGGAAGAAAACTCTTTTAGAGTTTAGCTCACTTTTGTTTATGAATTATATATTTTAATAATTTAGTGTTTATAATGTATATATAGCTAACGACTCTCTCTCTCGGCGGCTGCCTTTCGTAAAGTCAGTAACAGTGATGCCTCGTTGTGAGGTGAATCAGATGAAACACTTTGTTGTGTTTACGAATTCAGTGGTGTGCATTGCCTAGTAGTAGTATTGTAGTGGTGGAAGGCATCTGGACGTGGTTCCCGTGGTGCTGTTAGTTTGCTTGTGCACACTATTGTGGTAAGACGAGAGGTGCTCTTTAAAACTAGGTAATACACACTATTTTTAATCAGGCATACGGATCTTAGCAACAATAGCAAAATACTTGGAAGAATTAACTAAAGTATAGAAACATTTCAGAATTTAAAAATAAAGAATATATGAATAATATAAGCCCTAATTAGATCTTTAAAATTATATCATGTAATCGAAAGCCTCCTCGCACACCTCGACGGAAAAGAAACATACCTGAACTTATCGAAAATCGAAGCTAGGGTGAGGCACATTAAAGGTCAACAAACTCTTTCAATTGCGTTCTACAAATTCAGTGTAACGATACTGTATGCCCGGAAATTCCTCATTCGAAAATTACAATCTTAAAAGAAATAAAACTGGCACGCAAATAGAGACAATATAAATCGATACAAAAACGATTCAGTTTCAGAACCGATCACGTTGCGCGACTAGATGCTGTTAAAGAAAAAATATTTATCAGATACACATATTGAACTTTGTATAATTTCAATATTTGTATCTGATAAAGATTTTTTTTAGGTTGAAATTATATAACACCGTATAAAAATTCTATTTCTTTCCCGCTACTTGACGATTAAGCTTTTCATATAAAATTATTAATTTTTTTTCATTATTTTTACATACATACAGTCCCGCCTATCTCCAATATAAGGAGTAGACAGAGGCCACTCCCGTAGTCCACTTTTTACCTCGCAGGATACCAGACGTGACGGGTGTCCAACCACGTCGCCGCCATTTTCATGCGAGTCAAAAAAATTATTTATATTGAAGAAAATGACGAAACGACCAAAACGTTTACCTAATGGTAAGTGCAATGTCTGCTCATAATTGGCACTGCGGCGACATAATCCTAGACAAATTCCTGTATGGTAATCCTAGCTAGTAATGTTTTAAATAATTTTGTAATCGTAATTATTCACTAGCATTCACTAGTATTTTGTATATAGTGGCAGTTTAATAACAAAGCTAATTATTTATTAATAATCAAGCAAAATAATTCTAGTTTGTTATAAATTATGGTCAAAATATTTATTTAATATGGACATTAGTAGACATTAGTAGTATAGTTAGATAACGTAAATTATGTAGTGTCCAACTTAAAATTACTAATTTGTTACGTGGACGAGTTTTGTTTTTATAAACTGGTTATACAAGCGAATCTACTGTTGTTCCTTCTGATGACGTGCTAGGTTATTTAAAAAGTTTAGTCAAGGGGACACACAATTATATTACACTTTAGTCTATAGTATCTCAATTCACTTGCAATTGTATGAATTCTTTGCATAATAGCATTCTACTAACACGAAAATCTTTAAAAATAAAAATAACATAGCGCTTTCACATTGTTTACACAAATGATAAATAAAATACACCAAAAACTTGTCACATATTCAATTCGTTATATTGAATGCGGTAAATTGAATCACAATCCAGAAATGGGTCCAATTAATAAAGCGTCAGTTCGCCAGTGACGTATGTAGTAACGAAAACAGGTCGACGGGAAATCCGATGATTTACTAGTGGAATTGTTATTATTTGTTTTTTTTTTTATTTCTAAACCCCTTGTTGTTTCCCTTCCCTTATTGTTAGTTTTCGTGAGAGTTCTATATAATAGGGTAAGAAAAATTACATTACGTTACGGATAGTTTACCCGGCATAATACGGTTACGGTTCCACTGCAGTTCCAGTTGTTCTAAAATCAAGCAATGTTGTGCAGACACAAACGTGTTTTTGTGGAGGTTGTAGGTAATTTCACAGTTACAGGGAATATGAGAATTAAGAACCGATGCGTTATGTTGACGAGCTGAGTGCGGTGCTACACAGAAATTTCCACTGAAAAGTTCGGGAAACACTTCAACCGTTCTGGTTGAGAACCTACCCATAACAGTTTTAATTCCTTTAAAATAATATAATATGACAGGCATTAGGCTAACAAGCCATTTACTTTTTCTTTTCTTACAAATCGAACTTTCATTGAATTGTTTATTGTACCAATTTTTTGTTTTTGTATTTAAATCTTATAATTCAAAACAATTCAAATCACAGTCTCTCGAGAGATTTATTGACTGCGAGGAAAAGCAAAGGTCGTTACAAAACACCGTTCATTGTTAAATCTTAATCGAATCAGCTTTTCCTACGCTTCAAATGTTTCCAACATTGCAAAGCCCCACTTTTATAAATATGGATAAGTATAACTTACTGGCGTTTTTATTAAGGCGCTTGTTTACCAAACTGAACCCTACTAATCCTTGGCAGAAGAAAAACATTACACATTTCGGTCACGGGACCTCAATAAAGCCAAATTTGTTGGAGTTCGTTACTCGTTTAAGGTTATTTGGATTGTAACTTAGTGCTTATATAGTCGGTAGGCCTAATGGTAATCGATTTGGGATATCGGAAGCGAAAATTATAATGCAGACACGCTTACATAGAACAAACCTGACTCTCAAATTCATATGTGGCAATTCATCATCATTTCAGCCTATTACAGTCCACTGTTGAACATAGGCCTCCCCCATATGTGGCAATTACAAGGCAAAAATTGCATTTTAAGATCGCTTGTTGGTTAATAATGATTGCTGATTGCTTGTTGGGCTTCACTGGTGCAGTAACATAATTGAAGAGGACTTGTAATGAAACTGCTAGTTACTTTTACTTCTAAAAATCCTAAGTTTACGTTTCGTTTCCAATCTTTGAAAGGAAATCAATAACCGATTTCTTAATATGAAGAATATAATGATATGTATTCTTAATATGTAGAATTAGTACATCATATTAGAAGAAGATAGAATTATCCTTCGTGCTCTGTAGGTAACTTTGATGGACAAAGGTAGGAACACCGTGATAAGGAAAAGTTGCGGTGTGGTAGAAGATGTAGTGTCAAAGATAGAGAAAGGGATGCTTAGCCGGTTGGGACATGGCACATAGAGAGGATGTATGTAGAATGAGCTCATGAAAGTAGAAGAAGCGAAAGATGTGTGTCAGAATCATGGCACGTAGAAAAATGTGGTCTCTGCCTACACCAATAGAAAAGAGGCGTGACTCTATGTGTATGTGTGTATATAGAATTATACGACTTCGAAAAAAACCACACCGAATATACACACTCGCACTAGCCGCAACGTATCTGGTGAACTTGTCTAGTACTATATCGCCAAATCGTGCCAAGCGTGTTGATTGCGGCAAATTTTGGCTTCTTGGGATATTCTTTTATCCGGCAGCGGACAATGAAATAATTGAAATTTTTAGACAAAACTATTTACTGGTGGTAGGATTCCTATGCAGGAATCCGTCGAGGTAGGTACCTTCGCAGGGCCAGTTATTCTGCCGTAAAGCAGTAACGTGCAAACATTACTTTAGAACTGATGTTTGTTTTAACTGAGTGGGTGACGACTTGAGAATTGAAGATTTGCCGCTTGGCAATTGTATCGGCGCTGGAGCAAGTCGGATAATTGTGTGCTGGTGTAACTACGTGCTCATCTCTAACGTCCATCTCACATATTGTTGTTGGTAACTAAATGCTCAAACTTTATACGTAAGAATCGATGTCCTATGATGACGAGCGCAATGTGGTGCAACACAGAAATGTTTCCACCGCGTTTGTTATTGTCAGACGTATGCCCATCTCATCAATTTCTTCCATAAAAAAAAATATATTTATAGATTACAAATACATTGTAGAAACTATTAAAATACATCGTTCTTCTAGTCTATAATATACTGCCGTAAAGCTCAAGTCCATCTGGAAATTATAATAAAGTTTACTGTGACATCAATTTTTACAGTCATTGAACTCATGGATCAATATTCTATATATGAACAGTCTAGCCTTATATGCAAAATTACTTTTCTCTGGCATTTATAGGCAATTTAGATGATAGTACGAGTATAAAGGTTTTCTTCTCGCTCTAACCTATAACTTTACTCTATATATATATATATATATATATATTAGAAATTTTCTCTTTTTAAAACAATTATTGTTAATTAAAATGTTTAACTAAGCACGTTAGTACAACTGATATTCCGCAAAGTCTGCTTAAATGGCTAACCTATAGTCAAAGTCAAAAATATTTAACTGGTGGTAGGATTCCTTTGCAGGATTCCGTCTAGGTAGGTACCACCCCAGGGCCAGTTATTCTGCCGTGAAGCAGTACTGTGCAAACATTACTGTGTTTCGGTTTGAAGGGTACTGAGAGCTAGCGTAATCACTGGGCATATGAGACTTAAGAACTGATGTCTCAGGGTGACGGGCGCAGTGTGGTGTCACACAGTAATTTTGTGGGTGACACAGCATTTGTTATGGGCAGACGTTACACTTACCATCAGGTGAACGTTTTGCGCGTTCCGTCACTTTAGTGAAATAAAAAAAAAACCTGTACATCAAATTCTGGCTCAATCGAACATTGAAAAGAAGGTCAAAATTAACTATTAAGATTTGAAACGGAAAGACATACGAAGAAAGCAAGTTAAATGACAGCCAGTAAAAAGATAAAAGTACAAATTAACTAACCCTATTAAACTAATACCCGTGATGAACTGATGAGAACAAAGCATTCGAAACAAAAATGTTTTTTTTTTCAGATAATATAGATACATACTCTTTTTTTATCTCTCCCATAACAAATGCTGTGTCACCCAGAATATTTCTGTGTAGTACCACACTGCGCCCGCCCCCCAAACTAAATAAATGTGTTAACATTGACAATTCGTTTGGTCCTGTATCGCATGGAAAATATATCATAGCAGAGTACGTGTACTATGAGGAACCAACATTTCTGCAAAAATCCATTATATGCATCCATATGACTTAACCTTTAAGATCTTCATTCGTGCATTTGTAATGAACTACGAGTAGCCTGGCCTAATGTAAACGCTGCATCCATGTAATTAAGTACATGGGCTGAATACCGTCGCAAGGGGGCCGCTTCAATCTCTCAAAAGCTTTAAAACGTTTATATCGTTATTTCAAGCAATAGCTCATCGTTGTAGCACATAAATGACGGTGGAATCTTGTTGTTTGTTAAATATGAGAACTAAAATATCTCTATCGATAAGACTAACAAAGTTTCGTGTTTTTGATAATCAAATGTTTTTGATTATCTTGTTCTACTAAAAGCTTTATTTAATTATATATTCTGTAGAATTATTATATGATGCATAGTATTCTCGAATTTTCTGAAATACTCCAAAATGTTGTCAAATTTTTAACGCTTCAGAATTTGTTCAAGCTTTTTAGAGTATTTCAGAAAATTTGGTTATGAGAACAGTGTTAATATTATCATGTATTAGATTAAGTAAGTTAGTGTAAGGATGATGTGATACTGTAAACGGGGATAATAGAAGTTAATTAATGTGTTCTCCGGCCGAGTTCAATGAGCGTAATTTGACCAGTGTTAATGTTACAAACCCTATTAAACCGACTAAAAGAATATTTCAAAATCTATTTAATCTTTTTCTGAAAATAAAAAAAAGAATAAATAATTGCAAAGTCGATTGTAAACTACTCGTATCTTTTATTGCAGTGTGTCGCCATGTTTTGGCTAAGCAAAAACTTAATTACAATTGGAAACAGCTCCGTTTGCCGCCGCCGGATGTGGGTGGCACTGCGGCGGATGTCATTTCCGCTTTTTGTCATATTCAAACGCGCTCGTTCAGCACAAATAAATATTACTACAGAAATGATCTTTCGGCGCATTGTGTTTGTACTCCAACGGCTTTAGTAAAAGTGAATAAACATTTCTTTATAAACAATTCTTATCTTTAACATTGCCAGAAAATTTTACTGAGATCGTTTTTTAAAATGGCTCCAAATACAAAATACGAGTCTGTGATACGAACGATTATGTATTAATATGTCCTTTAAAATATCTTGATTTTCAATATTTATTAACTCGTTTATCATATGGTATCAGAGATATTAGGGCAGCGTGGCGAACTTTTTCTTACTCCAAAACCCCCTCAAAATTAAACAGTGTATTGTGCTTGTAAATTTTATTCAACATAGATTATTTACATACATATTTAAAATCATTTTCTTATTTTTTTTAACAACACTGGTTGCCTCTGTCCCGGGAAGGATCAGTAAGTAACCCAGCGGAATATTTTTTTCAGTCATTTCAAAGATAATGTACAATAACAAAAATTGCTTTACTTTACAATGATAAAGCAAAATATTGCAATAAAATTTTCACGTGTTTGACTACTTTTGAAAGCATATGGCGTATATTTCAAAGTTCACCCAGCGAGTTTCAAAATGCATTTTTCTTCGAAACTACTCTTAATATGAAACCTGCTGAATGTTTTCAGACTAAGTCTTGCACACGTAAGATTCAATCTAAAATTTTTGATTGTACTCGTACATCTGTTGAGTTAGATTTACAAATATTAGAAAATAAATTTAAATTACCACAAAATTGCAAGGACGCGCTCGGCGACATCCAGTACTAAAATAAGAATCACTATTTACACTTTGATTGATTTATGCCTTTTCTCTATCTATTCTAAAGTCACTTCAGGAGTTAGAAAATGGTTTATAATTCTCAAAGTTGGCATTTCTCAAAAGATGTTTTATTAAAAGCGATGTGAAAGTGAGAATAAAACGAAAAGTTTGAGCAATCGTGATCTCGAGAAAGATAGTCAACTAAATAAATCGGTTGTGCTCACTAAGTTTACAACTGATAATCCAGTAACGACTTTTTTTGTATAATATAAAAAGTTTAAGTATTTAAGATATTTGTGTTTATTACATAAAATCTTTTAATTGATTGTGTCCATTTGCTTTCTGAATCAATTTTCTTAATCCCTGAAGTAGTCTGAAATACTGCCAGTAACAAGTTAGCCAACAAATTAAACTTGTTATTATCTTTAATAAATCCTACATAAGATAATATTTTATATGCTCGGGTTTGCAATGCATTTATTCATTTGTTATTAAATCTTGTATAACGATTTGTCATAGAGCGCGGTTTGGTTTTCTATGAGACTGTTTTTTGTGAATTTATTTATAATGTTCTTTTGACAAAGATAAATAATAACAAAATAGAGGATACCTACGGAGTTTCTTTCGCCAGTTTCTTCTCCGTCAGATGAACCTAATGAAAAGCTTATCAAACGTTACATGTTATGTGGGAACTAAAGCTTTATTTTTACAATTATTATAATATACGAGTAATATAATTAATGACCAAAAAATCAAAATTAAAAAATACTCTAATTAATTAACTAAATCTAATTACAAACGAGGGAAGGCCGAACAAAATCTAAAATATTCGTAAAGCCTATATAAGATTATTATTAGCTGTTTTAATTAACTTTATAAGAAGTTTTTGAAAAGCTACCTTTGACTGCTAATTTTTTTTATATTTTACCATCGTGACAAGTAATTTAAATAAAATAAAAATGTTAACTCTCACCCACGCTATCTACTTAAATCCTTTATTGAGGAACTTCTTCGAAACAAAAACGAATTATCTGAGTCCTGGGAAACGTAACACTCCTACGTATCACGATTGTAGAAAAAGGTTCTATAAAGCCATTCTGCCAGCTAACAAATGACACAACATTGTCGATAATGCCATCCGTCACCCGTGACCTTTGCCCTTTTAGTCCTCGCTTTTAGACCAAGAAAAGACAAAACAACAAATAAAATAAATATTATCTTGGATGAAGATTACGAATCGCTTGATCTTACAGAGCTTTGTTGTCGCTATTCCAAATGAAAAAGAACAGTTGTGCGTTTACTCAATCTAATTTAAGCAAAGAAATTATCTTCAACTTCTCAAGGAAGTTAGAGAAGGTTTAAAGTTCCTTCACATTTTAGTAAATGAAGTTAATTCTTTATATTTACGTGAATACTACACAATAAATTTAAATAAAATATATGTTTCCCTTCTCTTCTCCTTAATACATATATTTCCACCGCCTTGGGATCCCATCATTAACAAAATAAAAACAAAAAACAAAGCATACCACTGCAAAACTTCAAGACACAATTAGCTTTTTGTGCGTAGATCGGACCAAAAACAATAATTAAAAGCTGAAGGTACCCCGGGTCACCTATGACATTTGTCACGTCAGTCCTCCTATGACCATGGGTGCTGCAAAGCGATAAAATCCGTTCAAATTAATTTTATTTAAAAAATGAAGTGAATTTAAATGTGTTTTTGTCTTATTTCCCGTAGTAAATCTGAATATTATCGAATATTTTTTGTAAGTTAGGGTCGCATATGCATTACAGACGTCCTAATAGTAGAGGGTCATGGTGAATGGGCTATTTACTACTTTCTATGTACATTTTTTAATTCCCAGTCTATGTATGAATTTCTATGTTCCTTACTCGTTTTCTTGTAACTTATGTCTAGTGTTACCAGTGTCTTGGTATTGAGATAAAATTAAAGAAACCAAGAACAGCTTAAATTTACTAAAACCAATATAAAACGGAAACGTCTGACCTTTCGGGCTCCATCTACAGGGACGAGCGGAGCAATTTGTGCATATTTAAGCACCATGAAAAATGCTCTGCACGAACCAGCGCCTACGCGAGAAATCAAGATGTTTGGTGTGTTAATAATAAATGTTCACCTACATCAAACACTGCGGAATTAAACCGAAATACCTACTCAGCAAACAAAATTTACAATTGTTGCGGTAGACTTTAAACTTATATTGAAAAACTGCAAGTTCAAATTGCAATGGGCCGGCCATATAGATCGTAGAACCGATAACCGGTTATGTAGAAAAGTTCTCAAGTAGCAATCTGTACCGGCAACTGCAGTATTGGGCGACCCCCACTAGATGCGACACCGACACCAGCGACGACCTGTACGATTTTGCGGGAAGTGGATGCAGGTGGCTCAAGACCGTGTTTTGCCGTAGTCTATGGAGGAGGCCAATGTAATTAAAAAAAAATGCGGATGCTGTGTTGTTGTAGTGTAATAGAATTCGTTGCCCTATCACGTCTTAATTTTGATATAAATACTGTTACAATAAAAATAATATTGCCTATATTTTCTTCTTAAGCCTATTAATAGTACTCTGCTGGACAGAGACCTCTCCTAAGAAGGGGGGATTTGCAATAATCACTGCGCTAAGCAGATTTTTTTATGGTATTTTTCGAAATTGGGATTTCGCACTTAGTCGAACTCCATAATTTTTTTAAGCATTTCCCGCAATCTACTTTTACCCACTTTTTGTATTTATTTGGGAATATTTTTGCATAGATCTAAAACGCAACGAAGCTGTATGCAATTGGTTACTACGCACCGGTATATCTTTTTAAAATTAAAAACGCTGTGCCAGCATCTTCGTATTAGACTCACAGACTCCCTAAACATCACATTACACTACGGATTCCCAATAAAATGAATTCCGAGCGTTCTTCGCCACGCTCCTCGAACACCATTCGTGAACACATGAGCACTACGTGCTTCCTAATATACTATTTCCGGCACCTTACATCACGTTACGTAAAAGCCCGGAAAGTGACGCAATATACTTTTTTATAATTTTTTGATTAGAGTAAAATTTAAATAAATACACTAATATCCAAATTAGTTAAGATTTCAAACAAAAGTTCTTTGTAGAAAATATTTTTATAGAGAATAGGCGGCACCCACCACAATGTTAACATGGAACTCACGCCGAATGAGTTTAACTTCAGAACCATTTCAGATATGATAAAGAAATGAGGACTTAGTTTTACGGGTACCATCTACAACTTACAGATTTCATTCAATTTGCTTAAGTCATTTTTAAATTATACAAATTTTAGAATAACGTATCTTTATTATGAAACAGCTCAGAGGATAACAAATAAAAGCTGTTTAGGTCCATTCTACAATAAGAGACTCGACAAGACTCACCCGAACACGAATAAAGTCATTTAGCGATATGCCTTTACCAAGCAAATGGTTCACTAAATGGACACCTGTATGAATATAGATACATTTATTATTTTATTGGTCATAATACATATAAATGTGACCACATTGAAAGGTTATTCTGCCGTGAAACAGTAGTGTGCATACATCACTGTGTTTCAGTTTGAAGGGCACTAGAGCTAGCAAAATCACTGTGCCAATTGGACTTAAGAACTGACACTCGGGGTGACTGGCGCAGTGTGGCACACGCTGTCACACAGAAATGTTCTGGGTGAAACAACGTTTGTTGTGGGGGAACATTGCACTTAACATCAGGTGGAAGGTTTTAATCGTTTCGTCACTTTATCAAAAAAAAATATTAAAAACACAATTTTTAGCTTGCCTTAATAATTTAAATGAAACGATTGTTACGGGTAATCCTTAATAATATTAAAATAATGAATTCTATACCATAAATGCATCGATTTATTCATATTTTATTAAACAAGCCAAAAACATCTTGTTTAATGAAATAATTTTTTAATCTATTATAATAAAAGAACAGAATCTTATAAATATCAATTTTGGAACACTAAAGTTACAAACATTATAAGATGAATCTACTCTTTACATATATTGCAAAAATATGTTGTCCCCGCTTTGTAAATAGTGGCAACCCATCCCGAGTTCTGTGACCTAAAACCTTTGGCCGGGAAAGAGGGAAGCTGCCGGCATTCGCTAAGCACGTGATTGTCGCTGGGGCGTGTGTCGCATTACAGGAACCAATTAAGGTGGATTCTTACTGAACGTCAGTGATACTAAAAACTGCGTCGTAACCGTACAATTATTTTGTTTACACACAATTATAACCGCTAATAATATAGATCTGAGCGTGTACTTATGATGCAGACAATCAATCGTATAAAATTAGTTTCGAATTCAAAATTAGAGCTTTTAGACCAATAGCTATAATTTGAATTGCTTTTGTTTTCAGTTTTACCTTTAACAATTTTTGATTTGTACTCCTTAATTTTACATAGCATGTGTGTTCGAAAATGATTTACATGCCAAATTTATTGATAACAAATTTAGTAAAAAGGCAACAATTATTGTTCTGCTGTGTTATGAAAGGCGGGCGGAATTTCAAATAACTTTATTTAGCTTACGGCTATTTCATAGTAACATTTTTTTCTGTTATTTATTTTTTAATCAAACTGAACAATTTGATTAACAAGTTTATACCCTTTGTACACTTTTAAAGTATATTGCGCGCAAAGAGTAGTGTGAGATTTGACGTAGTTAAAGTTTATATGAAGAAGGAGTGTAAAAAGCTAACATTTATATATAATATGGGTTAGAAATACATCAAGTTCAATAAAAAATAGTTAATGAATTACGGTCGTATTTCGACCATCAGGCGACCACTCGTTAGCATTATGAGAGTTATAAAAACACAAATATTAATAACTCTAATAAAATAAATACAATTTTATGCAGCCTGCGAAAACATTAAAAGTATAAAAATGTTGCTACCTAAATCCCTGCTACAATTCGTTACTATTTTGTGAGATTCAATTAACGTCTAATTGACGACAGAGTGAAACCAAGCTATCAACAGTTACATATTATTTCATATGGCAAGTAATTTAATAAATTCTGTTTCCAATTGGAAAAGAAATTCAGTTTATATCATATATCAAATTTTCAGCTACAGACTATGTCTTTAATATATTTTACCAGGATTTTTTTTATAATCTTTAAGTACTATTAAATATAATTTTAAAATTTGCGCCGTGTGGTAGCGGCTTAAGAGAATCTACCGCTCCATTCCATCCCGTTGGTGTCGTAAAATACGACAGAGGGAAAATTGAACCCAGGAGATGGGCAGCTGTATCTTCCTGGAACATCTGAATAAATAAACTGCGGTTGCCGACCCACCTACCAAGCGTGGCAACTGTGGTAAAAATAAAATCCCCTCAACATGAGAGCTACAAACTTTTGTGGCAATCTATGGGGAAGGCCAGTGTTCAGCAGTGGACTAGTGATAAGCTGAAACGACGACCGGCCAGAAACCTGCTGTGTGCCGTCTTTATTATAATTTAATATTTTCTAAAAGTACAATAGTATAAAAAATATAAATATGTAAAAATATATTGACAGCACTCACCTCATTCCTAAGAGTTATTATCATACATTTTCTTTAATATTATAACAAACCATTTTAGCTCAGGGGCTAGGCGCTCGCTATAAATTTCATAGTACGCAAATGACCTGGGTTCGATTCCCGGTGCCGGCACCACTAAAATTGTTAATTGCAATTTTAAGTGCTGATTTACCACGTGCTCGGCGGTGAAGGAAAACATCGTGAGGAAACCTGCATGTCTGAGGAATAAAAAATATTTCGAAGACATGTGAAGTCCGCCAACCCGCATTGGAGCAGCGTGGCAGATTCTTCCTAGCTCCAAAACCCTCTCAGAAATGAGAGAGAGGCCTGTGCTCAGTAGTGGCACATTTATAGGCTGAAACTTTACTTTTTTTACTTTAGTGTTCGCTTAGTAAACATTTTGAAGTTTTTGATAAGAAGACTTTGTGCACCTCCAGGAATTCTATTGTAAAAACGTTGCCTCATGAATAAATTACTTTCTAACTTGTGTGAATCTTCACACGTAAGATATTTTGTGTGTATTTTTAAAAAACCATTTAAATAAGCCGTATAGTCATAATATAATTTAAACACTGCTACGGGAAAATACGGTAGGCAAGAACAATCTTTTAAGATACTTCTTAGCAATGTTCTTTACGTCAAAAGTCTAAGACAATGTTGCTGTTAATTTATTGTACTTCGCTTTAACATTTATTAATCTTAACATTCAACAACGAAAAGTGATAGAAACCAGAAACAATAAAAAAAGTAAAGTTTCGGCCTATAAATGTCCCACTCATGAGAGGGAATGAGAGGACTCCTCTCATTTCTGAGAGGGTTTTGGAGCTAGGAAGGATCCACCACGCTACTCCAATGCGGATTGGCGGACTGCACATGTCTTCGAGAAATATTTTTTATTTCTCAGACATGCAGATTTCCTCACGATGTTGTGCTTCACCGCCGAGCACGTGGAAAATAAGTGAACAGATAGATATGCATTATGCATAACTTTGTATATAACATAACGTAGATGATACGAAATGTATACGAGGTAGAATAATTTCGGTTCAATTGGTTTCGGAAAGTGAGTAAGACGGCAACGTAAGGCGAATAAATGTGATAAAATAAGGCTACAAGAAATTGTGAACACGCCTTATGAAAAACTATGTGCAAAAAAATTTCGTGAACCATAAAATGAATGGAAATATATAACCTTTTGAAATGTTATAATACAAAATATGTTTTATGAATAGTTATAATTTTTTATTTTAGGACTGATGGTCACCGTTAACCCGAAGGATTTCACAGCTTCGCCGGCTATGTAAATAGCTTATAAAGTTATAGCCATGATGACAGAGGAGACAAACCTTTTCTTCTAAGTATTTATGTTTGATGAAACTTCTTTCAGTCTTGCATCACATTTATTTTACAAATACATTTAGTCCTCATTTATTATTGCATTGATAAAAATATAAGAATTTTATCTTAAAATAATTACATCAACAATATTAAGTAAAATTAAATAATGCTGAAATTTTGATTTGTGATTAAAATTATTTCAAGTATTTAATATATTATTATATTTATAACTTTATACGGGTTACCACAAATATAATAATTATTATATTTTTCATTAGGCTTAAGAGCGCCTTACCCCGTGAGTATCGTAAAAGTCGACAGAAGGAAAATTAAAACGAGAAGATGGCAGCAGCATCTTCCTGGAAGATCTGAATAGATAAACTGCGGTTGCCAACCCGCCTGCCAAGCGTGGCAACTATGGCAAAATCCCCCAAAAATTAGAGCTACAAATTGTGGCAATCTATGGGAGAAGTATGTTCAGCAGAGGACTAGAGATAAGATGAAATGATGATGATGATGAATTATATTTTAATAAATAGATTTAAGAAACATGTCAGTTTTTGAATCTATCGAAAAGATATAACCTTTAACCAAATTTTACAGTTCGGCCTAGACCCGCATAAATTCTTGTTAAGTAACTTTCTAAGAAACTTTATTAGGTAAACTTTGTGTCAGTGTAAGTAAGAACAAGCCATAAATCAAAAAATGTATTTAATATCAAGCTTAATATGCTATAATTTGTGCATAAGTTGGTACCTATTATAAGGGATAATATAAGGAAGTTCAGGAACAAAGGGTAAATGTAATCATGCAAAGTATGAAAGTTTGGAAAATTACACGAGAAAATAATGATATTTATATTCTATGGACCAAGCTTCTACTACATTCCACTTAATAATCTTGTGGTAATTGAAGATTAAACAGTCAAGTGTTCATGTCAAGTGTTAGCAGTAACAGATCGATGTCACATTTAAATAGGTCAGGATAAGCACTTAGATCCACAGTACCTTTTACTGCACTCACTTTACAAAGTTCTTAAAAAAAATATCATAATCTCTGCACGCAGCATGAATGTACATGAAACAATCAATGTGCTCAAAGCATGGTAACTAACCTGACTTCGCGCAACAGTATAACTCGTGACATGTTCAAAAGTGTGGGAACAAACGCGGTGCGCGGTGCCGTATCCGCGGCACGGCACGGTGCGGCGCGGTGCAGCACGACACGACACGATCCGGCACGGCGCAGCACAACGCGGCACGGCTCGGGGCGGCTTGGCGCGGTGGGCGAGGTTCTCCTCGCTCGGCACACGGGCGGCCGGCGCGGGGCACGAGGCTGACTGGCCCGGGCGGGCTGCCGCGCCGCCGCGTTTCATTGCCCTAAATTCGCGCTACACAAGCGGCACAATAATTGTCGTAGCGCTGCAGCCACGACGGCCGCACAGCCTATCGATTCACCAGCGTACGTATCGTGAAAGTAAAAAGTTAACTCGATCGAATACAATGCGGTCAAAGCTGCTCTGTGGAAAACGCGATCCTGTAGTTTTCTAGGTCACAAAATAGCTTTTAAAGTTACTATCGATTATTTTCCGCGACGCTATGAGTTTATAAATAAACTTGCTTGATAATACGAGTAGACGAAGACTTAATGTCCAACAACTTAATTACACAAAAGCATTGAACTATTTTAACGATTTAGCCTTTT
Source organism: Luehdorfia chinensis (assembly GCA_019845155.1). Lineage (NCBI taxonomy): Eukaryota > Metazoa > Arthropoda > Insecta > Lepidoptera > Papilionidae > Luehdorfia > Luehdorfia chinensis. Next base: position 12,567,894 of record JAHVAK010000191.1, on the reverse strand, counting down.
AAGGATACTACTTTAACATACTTACAAATTAGGCGGGCGAATAATTATTTTCTCTTTTATTAGTGTCCCTGAAAGAAAAATATTTATTTAAAATTTAAAGATTTCTGAAAATCGCCTAAGTAAAATAAATAGGTTTATTATATTTGTTTTTATTCATTGCGTGCGATATGGAAGGATGAGAAGATCTGAGACGTCTACACGTGTCGTGGGATCTACGTCAGCAATGCCGTGCTACGAGCTACGACGCGATACGCATACATCATTTAACAAGAATTTGTCGATCTTCGGCAACATATGTTCATTTTCGTATACTGCCCCATACGAAAATGAACATACACCAGTACCCTTAACAACTACACCAGTAACCTTATATTGTAGCATCTCTAAATCGATATCTAAATAATTTTAATGTAATAATATTTTAATGTAATTAAGAATATAGCGATAACGATATTTTAGGGCAACACAACTACTGGCTGAGGTGCACAAAGCTCATCTGAAATTGGACCGCACTCTCACCGAATACCAATATAAAGTACATTCACAAATTATGCATTGGTATTGATACTTCATTTGGTATGAGTTCCGAGAAACGAATACCTAATTATTGGCAATAAGGCATTCTGTCTTAGTTTTTTTATTTTTTTGGATAAAGTGTCCTCTCGCTGGTAAGCCTCTAATTATACGAGTACCTTTCCAGTATACTTTTCTGCTGAGATCTGCGATTGTTTTAAATATAACCGTATAGCGGTGGCTAAAGATAATTTCAGCTTCAGGCGGCCGGAAGACAGAACGGACCTTTTAGTTTGAATATGTGTGGCAACTATAGCAACTATCCTGGACAGAGGACTCATAAACGGCTATAATAATGATAATGATTATCAGTAATTATAAACTACTAAATATTTAAAAGTTTTTGAAAATTATTCAAAGAAAATCAACGCAAAAAATAGGTTAGTTCTTAATTACAGCATTTTCAGTAGAATTTTTACTGGTGGTAGCATATCTATGCAGGAATTCGTCTAGGCAGGTACCACCCCAGGGTCAGTTATTCTGCCGTAAAGCAGTACTTGTGCAAACATTACTGCGTTTCGGTTGGAATGGCACTGGGCATATGAGACTTGAGAACTGATGTCTCAGGGTGATGGGCGCAGTGTGGTGTCACACAGAAATGTTCTGGGTGAACATTTTTATGGGCAGACGTTGCACTTACCATCAGGTAAACGTTTTGATTGTTCCGTCACTTTTATTAAATAAAAAAAAAACAATTTGCGCAATTTCTTATTACACTAAACTTAACATTTCCGTGACTTCAAAAAAATTCAACAATTTCATATTACGAAGTAATTATATTTTATATAAATAATGCAATAATTATGTTTAGAAAAAATTAAGTAAATTACATTACAGTCTGTAAGCTTTAAACTAATATACTACAACCTCGTCTCATTTTTGTTAAGGTATATATGTATGTATTTCCGAGGAAAATCCATAACGCCGCTCTAGTGTGGATTTACGGAGTTCACACATCCTGAAAATCCGCCGGAGAATTTAAGTTACCCTCATAAGTTTACACACTGAAGTGAAAATGGGCTGGTCACATCTGTCTTATAAGTGAAGTAGGCGAATGAACCGCTGAAATGGGACCGTGCCTTGACAAACATATTTGGGCGGCATTACCTAGTTCAATAGAGCGACGATTTCCGCAAGGCTGACAGCATGATACGTGGTGAGACACTAAGTGACGCTCACAGAAAAAGGCCATGTCCAACAGTGGACTGCAGGAGACTGATTTTTTTTATTATTTCATAAAGTGACGAGACGAGGCAGAATAACTGGCACTGGGGTGGTACCTACCTAGACAGATTCCTGCATAGGAATCCTACCTCTAGTTATGATGATAATGAAACAAGCACTCAGTCCAACTGATGGTGAAGTGGTCATTGCGGCCCATAAACATTTCACGTTGATAACAAATCAAGTGTATGTATGTTGTCACCCCTAAGGACTGGGATGGAATTAATAATTGAATATAACTGTTACATGATTACCAAAATTCCAGTGACAATGGCGACCTAGGTACAGAGTTGTAATCGAGCGGGCGAGCACTGCGGTCCAATCGACCACGACTGGCGTGTTAACACGTCGCGTGACAGCCGCGCGTGCCGCCCGTTTTGTTTGTGATTCTTAAAAAACTTATTAAAACTACCACAACTTATATACACTGGTACGTTGTATTCAGTCAAAAGTAGTCTAGATGATATGAGTATTTAATTTTTTTTACTTTTGAGTGTACATGTGTATGTGTACTCGTATGACACGTACACATACGCATTTTGGTTTAGTATTAAAACAAAATACTCCTGTGTGGAATGTGTATAAAATGTGTGTACAGGCCGTGACTGAGAACGCTAAAATCACAAAAGAGAACGGTTTTTTTTAAGAGAAAGGGACGAGACGAGCAAAATATTCACCTAATGGTATGTGCAACGTCTGCCCATAACAAATGCTCATAAATATCTGCATACTTTCTTTTCTTTTTTATTACTTTTAAAAAAACATGCCCCATAGTAGAATTTTGCCTGTATCGTGAGTGCGGTTTTCAGACATACACCTCACATGCACAACACGACCAGACCCAAAAACCAACAATTTGTGTTTTTGCACAAATATTGGCTCCGGCTGGAATTCGAACCCAGGACCCGCGGCGAAGAAGTCAGGTACGCTAACCACTAGGCCACGCTACTACTTGACAGCAGGAATAACTGGCGCTGCGGCGGTACCTTCCTAGACGGATAATCATAGTTAAGAATCCTGTCAGTGTAAAATAGAAATATATTTAAACATAATTTATTTATTTATATTGTTAAACTAATTGATTTCGAAAGGCTCCACTAGAAGGTGAATGACAATTTTTTTTTTCATCGGAAATATCGGGATCTAACCTGAATTATATTAAGATAGTTAGTAGAATCAGGAGTTATTTCACGAAAATCCATTATGGCTAAGATCCGCAAGCAAAATTAATAATGGTTTGTCTATTTTTAAAAATCAGCGCCCTCCCACGATAGTGTACATAAGCAAACTAATACTGCCACAAGGAACAACAGACTGCCGCAGACAGTCTGTCAAAGAGTCTATAATACTTGATAACGCCTCCTTGTAAGGTGAAACCCTTGTGGTGTTTCCGACTTCAGCAGTGTGTATTGCCTAATCACCACTAATTAGTGTTGTTCTGGCGGAGGACATATGGTGAGGTATTAGTGCACGCTATTGTAGGAGGGCGGACGGTGCTCTTCAAAACTACGTTATATTTTTTTAAAGTAATAAAGTGACGACAGGATCAATACGTTCACTTGATGGTAAGTGCAATGTCTGCCCATAACAAATGCTGCGTCAAACAGAACATTTCTGTGTGACACCACACTGCGCCCGTCACCCTAACACATCAATTCTTAAGTTTCATATGCCCAGATTACGCTAGCTCTCAGTGCCCTTCAAAACGAAACCCTGTAACGTTTGCACACTACGACTTAGGAATCCTACCAAAAGCTTAATATACGCCACTTTTAATTTTGCATTCGGATCTTAGCAAAATAACTTTCTTAGTCTCTATACTGAAATCTATTAACTAAATTTTATATTTTTTTAATAACCCTTTCTTCGTTCTATCTCAAATTTCCTTTTGAGCCCTTTACTTTTCCTGCAAATAGTTCATACAGTCATCTGGGACTTGGGCTATCCTCTAAGAGATTAGAGTTTGAATGAATGAACAAATAGTGGTAAAAAAGGAATGGGTCAAGAATAAAGCCTTTTGGAACGCTCATACTCATACACTGCAGCCTCGGAAGAACATCTTTTAAACGGACATGAAACTTTGTATACTTTAAAGCCAAACATCTGTTATAGCGTAATCATGTTTCTGATCAATGTTTTATTGAATACTAACCTACCTTGGTAGAAGCACTAAGTAATATAGTACAGTTTTTATATTCTGCAGTGACATCTGTTGTTGAGAGACTACGTAAACGCAAGGAATTTTTGGATTTATTTAATGCTAAAATTGCTTTTGGTTAAAATATTTACTTATTAAAATTGTTATTGCAGTTGCATTTATTTTATATTCAATGCCGAAATTTCGGTTGCGGCTTTGAAAATATAGTAAAACAAACTCATCTGGCATCGCTCTCAAAATAGCATCACGTCTTCTCCTCTATTGTGCCAACAAGTCTAATGAAATGAAATAAAACGAAAATTCTTTATTTTTCGACGTAAGAAATATAAATTTCATTTGTCAAACGTCATTTCTTTACAATCTAACGCCGTTTCATAATGGTTCCTCTGACGGAGAAGAAACAGGCGAAAGAAATTCCGTGGGTATATTTATTTGTAAATATTTTTTATCTTAGTCAAAAATACATTATATTACAAAGAATAGTTTCAAGGAAATTTTAGTAAAAATTTTAGACAAGATTCGTTTAATAAATATATTAGTATATTGCAAGCTCGAACACACCAGCCTCCACCAACAGCACCTGTTCACAAGTATGACCCATGTGGCAGCCATCGCCAAAGCCATCGGGAAGTGCATGACATACTCAAGTCTACCAAACAATTTTACATTACTAAGATTATTGCGCCGTGTGGTAGCGACTCAAGAGATCTCTCATTATCTTATCCCGTGGATGTCGTGAAAGTCGACAGAGGGAAAATAAAAACCAGGAGATGGGCAGCAACATCTTCTTGGAACATCTAAATAAATAAACTGCGATTGGCAACCCGCCTGCCATGCATGGCAACTATTGCAAAATCCTCCCGAGAGCTACAAACTTTTGTGGCAATCTATGCGGAAGGCCTCAGCAGTGGACTAGTGATAGGCTGAAATAATGATGATGAAGATTATTGTTCTTTACTTTGCAGAGCGCACTTATAATGTTCCACAAGACCATTAAAAACTTTTTGTTTGTAAAATCCTTACATCGTAATTACCTATCCCTACCTTAAAATACATGTTACGTAACTGCTTAAAAATAACAGTCACATCATTTGGTACATTACATGATTTCTCCCTGGATGGATAATTTCCATACGTCTTTATCATTGAAATAATCATTCAAATTACAATAAGCTTTAGAGCACAGACTTTTTTTAATATAAGTTTTAAATTTAGTCTCTTAAGATTCACAAAATTTTCCGGAATTTTATTATAAATACGTGTACACCCATAATATTTTTTTACTCTATTCAGTCTTAATTTTGAATTCTCTAGTTAATTATTATTTCTTATTTTTAATTATAATCTTAATTATGATTGTCACTATTTTTCGGAAATAGTGGTTCGGAAATGTTTTAAATTTACATACATGCATAAGGTTTTCATAAATATACTTGCATGTAAAAGTTAAAATATAATTTCTTTGAACAGTTCCCTTAGTGAATCACGAGAACGCATATTATAGATTGCGCGAACTGCTCTTTTCTGCAAAGTAAATATTGTATTCACGTCAGCCGCATGCCCCAATAATAAAATACCATAACATATCAAGCTGTGAAATAGCTAAAGTAAACTAATCTTGCAGTAGCTTTATCCGTAATATGTCTGATCTATACGAGAACTTCACTGAAGCTTACAATCTCATGTGTTCTCAAAAAATACGATATTATCACAGTCTATAATACAATCTATAATTTATCATTTTTAATGCATTATACATTTGGTAATGCAAATTTAACGCATTTTGTTTTTTTGGTATTTAATACTCAATTGTTTGCATGGAACCAACCTTAAATACGAGTATTATTCCGAGCACTATTAACATTTAGTTTTTCAGTTTTTCGACTGACCTTAATGTATAATCTGCAAATAATACTATATTTGTAAGATTCTAAATTAGGTATCGTAGTTCATTTATAGAAACTAAAATAGATCCAGAATAGATCTTGCGGTACATCCATTTTTACTTGAGAGCCTACAGAGTTAAAAACATTAATTTGAACCATTTGTATCCTATTACTAAGATAAGAATCCAACAAAAGGTTAGCTCTCAAAAACATTAAAATTTTAGTATACATAGGAGAGCTTTGTGATCTACGCAATCAAATGCTATAAATAAATCTCAGAATACGCCAATGACATTCTGAGACTCCTCCCAAGCACTGTAAATGTATTGAATTAAACTTACTTGAAGAAAGACAGCATTTGGTTAAGCATTAACTTCTAAAATAATTTACGTAAAACTAGTATTATGGACACCACAAATTAACTGGGTCTTTACAGTCACCAGATTTAAAAAGCGGTATTACTTTATTGCCTAAGGTCAGGAAATACACCTTTATCAATACAAGAATTAAAAGTATGAATTTTTGTCATATAATTCGAAAAGTTTATCCGTGCTTTTACATCAGAAACAAATGTAGGAAACTTAATAGTCTAGCTAGCTAACGAGGCCCTAAATCGCTTTAATCTTCCAAAAGACATTGGTCTGAAAGCTATGGTGGCCTTATTTGACTTTTCTGAAAAGGAAAAGTTAACAATTTGTCTACTGTGACCTGATTTTAGAGTGTTAATTAATTATTATTTATATATTTACCAGTTAAAAACATATTGTCTATACGTTTACGTTACTAAAGTTACCGTAATTCTCGTAGGTTCCATTAATATGTTTAGCAGATTAAAGGATTTAATTAAGGACATTTACCTTGTTGCCAAAAAGCTACCGCTAAGCAAATCTACATCCATCCAATATGCACTCAAATTCACTAAATATGTATGCATCAAGTTTAACACAAGATATTTCAGCTACACAGTGTGCAGAAAGTCCAACAATGTATTTGTACAGTGTTTGTATATGATTTGTACACTTTCTGCTATAAGCACTAGCAATATAATAGCCATTAAAGCCTAACAACATTTAAAACTCCATAAACTAGTGCTCAGTTACACAAACAATGTCAACACTATATTTTTCTAATAACGAATTCTTTGCCGGGAAAACCTTGTATATTTTGGTGAACTGCTGTCTAGCTACTAGGTTTTCCTACTGTAATTACATAGTGTTTAAATTGTCATGGGCGGCAGTGGCAGAGTCAGCATGGCAGCAGTGGCAGTTACCAACAAAACTATTACTTAACCTAATTCTTATTTATAGGATTTGACTGAATACACTCAATATTTTTAAAATTTTAGGCAATCAGCCTAGCAATGTTGTTTTTATATTTTTTTAAAAAAGTACAACGTATCATTTCTTAATATAAAATTCTTAATATTAGTTTAAAAAATAAAAAACGTGACTATGACGACATGCCAGATTGTATAATAAGGTATTCAATTGTAGAATACGGTCATTTTCTAATCTACTTAAAGTATTAAAGAAAGGAAAGCACATTACGTTATTTTCCATGCTCCTAGGCTATTTAATGAATTAAAATTTGTTATAATATATTTTTAAAGGTTCTGTTGTTACCAACAAAAATAATAATACTTGTATTTTGCCAATTTGTGTTTTTGTAATATTGTGTACAACTTGAGAATATGTTGCCTCTGGTGTACTGTAAAATTTAGTCAGTTTTTAGGGTGAAGCAACAAAATTAAAACCAAGTTTTTCACACGACTTGATTTGACGTATTCATTTAAAAGTCAAACTTTAACAAATATCTGTACTGATCTTACATTTTGCCGGTCACCTAACGCCTGCGTGACTTAACATAATAGTGCCGCCATCTAGTGATACCTTTTTACAAGAGGTTCTTGCTATAGTTTTAATAGTTAATAATAGTTTGGGGCATGTAAAATTTAAGAAACATGCCCATGTTTTTTCCTATTCCGTCTGAATACATAAACATTTTGTCATTTATGATATTTTGTGGTGTGCTGCTTATGCTGCTGGCACACTGAGCCTGAGCTTTTGCACTAGAGCTACTGGGTAATAAGCTAACGGTTGGTGTAAGAGTACATGTTCACTGACAGTTTTTATTTTTTACTAGAAAGTCGAATCTATCATTGTAAGTGCACATTATATATTATTAATCACATGACTTTCGTAATCATAAAATAGGAGAAATCATTATCATTTTAGCCTATCCGCCGGTGAACATAGGCCTCCCCATAGATTTCCACAAAAATGTGTAGCTATCATTTCAGGGGGATTTTTGCCACAGTTGCCACGCTTGGCAGGCGGGTTGGCAACCGCAGTTTATTTATTCAGATGTTCCAGTAAGATGCTGCTGTCCATCTTTTGGTTTTAATTCTCCCTCTGTCGACTTTTACGACACCCGCGGGATCAGATGGGGTGGTAGATTCTCTTAAGCCGCCACCACACGGCATGTCTGACAGACCATTTATTCCTTAAATTAGAAGTTTACTATAGGTACTTTGTTTAGGTTATGTCAATGTCTTTATAAAATTGTGTGTTATTGCAGTATAAACCTAATGCAAATAAAAAGAAACCAGTAAATACTCCCCAGTTTTCAGACGGAAGATTCATATTAATCCGTTAACTTCATCAATCTTTGTTGACAGCTCACAGTACCGAATTCATGTTTTTGCTTAATTTAACTTTACACAATTGAAATTTATGTTTATCACTTGCCAACAGTTCAGTTTAATGTTTTATAATACTTTTTAATTATGTTTAAAAAGTTTTTATAACTTTAAATTCACTAAAGTCTTTAATTTGTCAGTGGTTCTTCGTTACAGAACATTTCAAGAAAGACAGAATCACTCAGAGTGCAACCTAAGAGGCGGGCAAACTTAGATTCTGTAGTCAGAAATATTTTACCGCAACACTGATAACTGTTTCATGGGTTGGATGTAATTTTGTTTAGCATACTTAGAAATGAGCTAGCCTAACTTCACTTACCTACCTCGTTAGCATGGAGTTCAAAGTCACCTTAATTCCATAGCAGTGACTACTTTACTCTCCGAAATTGGGACTATTAAACTTTTTGTTCCATCTATTTGGTCATACAAACTTGTGGTCACCTAATGATGTAAATTCATTAACTTTTTTCTATTGAATTTAATGTATTTATAAAATATACTATATTAATTTAACTTTCTGCACTACTTTTCCATATAAACTTTAACCATTCCAAATCTCGCACTCCTTCGTACGCGCAATATGCTTAAAAAGGAGTACAAAGTTTTTAGTTAACATATTATTATATAGATTAGTATACCAGAGGAAGATTTATTAAATGCTTTTATAGACAAGAGAAAAAAGCTAAGCTGTCTTATTTTAAAGAATGTAAGAAAGAATATTTGAATATAAATCTTTCAAACCTATATTGCACCTATATTGCAATCAGGTACGTTTCTTTCCGGATATATTACATAACGAAAAATTCAATTTTTAAGACAAAAAAGTTTTATTTAGAAATAATAAATTGTCTTCACCGTACTAAATTCAAAGAAAAGTCGTGAACTAGGGTTTTAAGTTAAAATCAAAAAAAAACATTATATTTATAACTTATCGCTAAAACCGAAATGATCAAAAGATTCTTGTAAGATTTATTTCTCATTCATTACTTTTACCAACATACCATTTCGAGAGCTCAGCGGTGAAAACATCGTGCGGAAATCCGCATTTCTAAGAAATAAAATATTTCGACATGTTAAGCCCGCGAACCCGCACTGGAGCAGCGTTGCGGACTCTTGCCGGCTACAAAATCACGTAAAAAGGAGAAAAAGCTTCTGTTCAGTAGAGACATTTATAGGCTATTACTATTTTTCCTTGCACAAACATGTTGAAAAACAAAATAAGCCGTGCTGTGTTTGCAAAAGCACCTACCGGAATTAAATCTTACCGGCATCCACAATTGCGACTAAAAAAATATATTGAATAATTATAGCGAGTAACTTAGGCTACTTAAATTTTAGAAAAATAATTAGGGTTCCCGCGCAATAAAATTAAAACCCCAAAATTAGATTCAAATAGGGAAGTATCTCATCTTTTTTTTTATCTTTAAAAAAAACGATCATCGTCAACCCCGATGGTCGGCTTTTTTACGTGGGTAAAACCGCGGGGCACAGATAGTAATTATAATATTTTTAATTGTCAAATGCCCATTTCGCTAGTCTACTACATCCATTTAGTGCCTGTGTATTGAACAAATTGAAAATGTTAATTCCACCAATTTATTACTTTATAAAACCAAAGTATATTTTTTAGAACAATCTTGTCGAAATATTACAGCACGTTAAAAGTGTTCACGAATACGATGTGGAAACATATAGCGCCAGTATTATTGCGATATTCTAGAATCGTTAGCATTTGGAAACGATTTTACGACGATTTATTCCAGTTATTCTGCCGTGAAGCAATAGTATACAAACATTACAATGTTTCGGTCAGACGGGCACTGAGAGTTAGTTTAATTACTGGACATAATGAAGCAGAAATCTTCTGGGTGACACAGCATTTGTCATTGGCAAACTATTAGGTGAACACTTTTGCTCGTCTCGTTAGTTTCCACTATAAAAAATGCCGGGCTATGCACAGTGAAGGGTTCCGTAGTGGCAAGTGTCCAGTGATTACGCTAACTCTCAGTGCCCTCCAAACCGAAACACACTAATGTTTGCACACTATTACTTCGGGGCAGAATAACTGGCCCTGGGGTGGTACCTACCCAGACGGATTCCTGCATAGGAATCCTACCACCAGCAAAAATCCGTTTTTACTACGAAACCGGCTAGACCGGCCGTTTTTATGGCGAACCAATTACTTATATTATATATATCCATCAGCCTCTGAACCCGTGGGTCCCGACCGATGGTCTGGTCGGAAATTTGGGTATCGCTTTTCGCGCGCTATGGTAAATTCGCCGTTATTCCCATATTTACATCAAACTATACCACGTGGCTATTCTAAGTAATTTTATTTTCAGGCTATTTCTACTAAAGCATTATTATAGTTAATAGATTACTGTTACTGTGTGGAAATCCATTATAATGAAGGAAAATAAGTTAATTTGCTAAGATCCGCATGCAAATTATAAAAATGGTGTATATTACCTAGGTTTTTGAAGAGCACTGCCTGCCCTCCCTCAGTAGCGTGCACAAGCAATGCAACACCGCAACCAGATACTCTCTACCAACCACTACAATACTAACACTAGGTAATAAAGACCACTGAAGTCGAGAACACGACAAGTGTTTCGCCCCAAAACGAGGATTATCTAGTGTCATAGAATCTACGGCAGACGGCCGCAGAGGGCGGGCGGTGCTCTTCAAAAAACTAGCATTCATTAAAGCACTGCTCTCATACAATATGTGTCAAGTCCGCCAACCCGCACCGCAGCAGCGTTGCGGACTCTTTCCGCCTCCAAAATTCTCTCAATACCGTAAGGTGGCATAAGTCCAGTAGCAAAATATTTATTGGCTAGTGTTTTTATATGTACTGATATAGTACTGATAAGCTTTTTCCAAGTCTACGAATGCGCAATAGAGCCAAGAGTTATTCGGATATGCTTCGTAAGGAAAAGACCTGATTCATGCATTCCATTCCTCTCGTGAATCCCGCTTGTACATCCCATATCTTCTCTTCAGTTTTATTCATCACTCTGTAATCATCATCACGTTATACGCGAAAATAAATAAACAATAACTGCTTAAATGTACTAATATTAACAATTAACATATACTGAATTTAATAATTAACATATACTAATTAATTAAGTGCATTCTTAAATTATTATTTTTGCAATTTCTGCAGGGACCCAAATTAACATAACGCTATATGTCATGTTTGTATTAATATTACATAATCCTAATAAACACTAGCTAAATCATAAAAAAAAAGCTTTAACTTCTATTAGTGTAATTATGTTTAAATAAAAAGATAATTTGGACATTGCAAAGTAATACTATCAATTATTTTATAATGTTTATTAATACGATATATGTACCTATCATGCTCTAATCTTAAGGATAATTCAATTACAAAATGAATACAACTATTCTAACAATCCGTCAAGTGATAAATGTAAAAGAAAAAAGCGTTGGCAGTTTTTTTAAAGAAACGGATAGATAATCGATAACGAAATTTTAAAAAATACCCGCTCCACCATTCGTTCTACATATAACGCGTTCTTTACTAGTATGTGAACACTTGTGTATCGGATTCTTATTTCACCTTTACACTTAAAAAATGTTATTTGTAAGCTGAAAATTTAGGAGTAGACTCGTACCATATGCTCTCTCATTTTTAGATCTGCTAACGCTAAGCGGTTATGGTATTAATGAAAGTCGCGGACCAGCGATGTAGTATTTATAAATCTACAATATAATATTAAATGTTATATTGTATACAGCGATGGTCATAGGCCTCCTCTTATTTTTAGATGACAACAGTATTCGCATCGCTACACCAAAGAGAATTTGCGTACTTCATAATTCTTAAAAATATTTAAATTTTCATCATTTAAACATTCAATTTAAATGAATGAATGAATGTTTTTATTTGTTACGTATTTTATAGGTTCTGGCAGCAATTTTAACGAAGTTTAAGTGGTAAATATTTGACTTTATGATGTTCTCCTAGCCGATTTCGACCACGGCGACAACTTCCGAATCCGAATGTCGAGAGCCATCAACTGCGCAGGAGATATTATTGTGCCACAAGTGTACGCACGCAAACACAGAGGCACTGACTCGTCCCGACCTACCCGCGCCCGATGTAACGCTGATGCGATAAGATCGGATGTAGGCTAGGATGCAGTGTCAGAAACACGGGGACAAACAACAGAACCATGTAAACATAAGTTATTCAAACGATACCCAAATAAAGTGTAGTAAGATAATGGACTATATTAATATATTAATTAAATATTTTGTCATTATTTATCTTACCATTATCGATGTAAAAATTGACATCACAAGAAAATGTTTCGAAACTTTAATAGATTATGATATTACGACTATCATAGATTATATTATACATGATATACTATCAGTACATAAATATACTTTTCAATGATATTTATCAGGCCCAGAATTTTGTTTGGTTATGATACATACATACAGTCACGCCTTTTGTCCATATAAGTGGTAGGCACCACATCCGTAGCCCACTTTTCGCCCCCGCGGAAAACGAGACGTGACGGCTGGCTTACCACGTCGTCGCCGTTTTGGCGCGAGTCAAAAAAATCTCAATGGCATTCCCAGGAGCACGGAACTTGTTTATGATAAGAAAAGAAAAAGGGGGAAATTATATTTCAGTTACTATTTTTTATAGAAGGGGGGTTTTTTCCCAATTAAGCCGGTCAGTTCCTGCAGCATTGGCTTTGCGTATGCAACGTTTTACTCAATTTGAAATTATCGCATAAATATTTTTAATCTACATGACATTTACGAATACTAATAAAGTAACAAGTTATGTCAAAAAAATTTGTTCAAAATTGCCCCTCAAATCTAATCTATACCTAATTTTCAATTTCACAACTTAAATTGCTTACCTATACGTATTTGGAAACCAATTTAAATTCCAACTCGAAAACGACTTAAATTTTCTTTTCTTCAGATTTACACTATAAACTCTGAACTTATTGGATACTGATTTGTACTTCAGAATTTATTAAATATTTAATTGAAAAAATCTTTAGAAAAGTAATAAAAAGAACCTTAGAAAATAATACGAATTGAAGTAATGATAGCCTTTTAAAACTACTAAGGATTGATAATAATGTTAACGTAACCGAAGAATTTAACATACTAATTACATTGTGTGTAAACATATTCATATATGTATGTATGTATACGCAAACGACATATATATACTCGAATATAATTATTATAATATAAATTTACATTCTATTTTTTGTCTGATATTGTTGCACGTACATCAAAATCTCACCACTCCACGGGTTGACTGGGAGAAAATGCCTATATACATTGAATCCGCCCTACAAAGCATACAAATGCTTTCTTTGTGAGGGAAAAAATATAGATTTAAAAATAAATAATTATACAAATAATAGGTTGCGGAAGATTTAAATCTGTTGTTTAGTCTTATTTTTCTTCATTCCCATACTGTTTTTTTTATTAGGCGAAGTGACGAGACGAGAAAACGTTCACCGTGCAACGTCTCCGTAACAAATGCCGTGTCACCCAGAACATTTCTGTGTAGCACCACACCGCGTTCATCACTCTGAGACATCAGTTTTTAAGTCTCATGTGCCCAGTAATTACACTAACTCTCAGTACCCTGCAGTCCAAAACACAGTAAAGTTTGCACACTACTGATTCACTGCAGAATAACAGGCATCGGGGCGGTACCTAAAAAGACAGATTCTTGGATCATACGACTTCTGGATTAAAAGTTGGTAGGGTTCTCTGTAATCGCCATGCTTGGTGGTCGGATCAAAGATTGCAGTACCAGACTCTTCATACCTTAGGCTTTGCTGCCTTCAATAGTCTGGTTAACTGGGGCTCATATAAGCTTTGATGAACTTAGACGATTAATCTGCGCTCAATAAAAGGACATAAGATTTTCCTGGCATTTAGTATAGTCGACTTTTACGACACCTACGGAATCCAATGAGATGGCAAATACTCTAATAGTGCCACCACGCTGTTTTAATGAAAAAAAATAGCAACTGTAATCGTGAATTATTACTTTATTATACAAACATGATCATTAAAGTTTAAATAGCTTACAAGTAAATGGTAATTTAGGCGTATTAAAATTGTTATATAACTTATAATTCTTTAGGATTAACCAAAACAAGGATAGGCTTGAACTTCGGGTCCCAACCGCCATTGTTGGTCTGTGGTGTGGTATCTCCACTGTTGAAGGTGTCAGCGATTTTCACAAATACATCTTTAAACTTCTTCTCTGTGGTTGCATCTGCAATGGCGCTATCTACGTCGTCAATACTAGTACCACTAGGGATGACTTGCTTGCCGGTTGTGTACGGGGTTTCCTTGCCATACTGCAAGTCCATGAAGTCGTTGAGGATTCCTTCCAAAACTTTCTTCGCACTCGCGTTCGTAGTCGGATCACCGATGCCGTTAGAGAGCTCATCGATTGTAATAGTAGGCAGCGACATGATTGTTTAGCTGCGAAAATAATAATAATATTAATATGTAGTTTTTGTTAAGTATATGTCTTTTAATATCTTATTAATTGTTTCTTATTTTATATATCTATTCATATAATATCCAAACCAGACGAGACAGGTCTATGAAAGCCCCAAATAATAATAATAAATATTTGCTACAGAAACTGTATAAAGGCAGTCTATGTCTGTCAGAGATAATATGTTGTAAATTGTATTATTATATAAATGCATAAATTGTATTTTATCTTAACCATATGCTGATTATAATAATGATGAATATTTAACAACATGAACTGTTCACGTTAAACGCCTACTACCATCGCAATTTTCCTATTTTGAACCAAAATTTACCCACATGAGTCTCGCAGTTTTTTCAGCATAGTGACAGCATTGCATATGGACTGTTATTCTGCATGAATAAAGACTGTCCGTGCAATACCTTAGTTGCCTCTAACGACACCTCGGTACGAAAGAGGTAGATGCTATTCTACTATTACACCTATCGGCTTTTACAGACATATCTAAGAATACAATTAACTCGGATATCGTTCAGCTTATTACCAGATATACCTGTATGCTAGTTACCGTCTGACGCAATGATCAGCATACCTGCTGTGTCGTTGGCACTGGGTTCCAATTCCAACTTAAGCAAACATTTGAGTAACACACATAATATGTTTTTGGATCTTGTTTTGCTATAGCTGACTCATAAACGTCATCTTGTTACATAAATGTTACATCAGATAGGTGAAGACGAATACTAGCAAATACCTCTGTTTGGGATAAAATTAAACTGTAATATATACTCTGTAATATATATATGCCCAGATGATTTTTTTTATTAGTGTATAAAGTGACGAAACGAGCAAAACGTTCACCTGATGGTAAGTGCAACGTTTGCTCATAACAGATACTGTGTTACTCAGAATATTTCTGTGTAGCACCACACTGCGCCCGTCACCCTGAGATATCAGTTCTTAAGTCTCAAATGCCCAGTGATTACGCCAGCTCACAGTGCCCTTCAAACCGAAACACAGTAATGCTTGCACACTACTGCTTCACGGCAGAATAACTGGCCCTGGGGTGGTTACCTACCTAGACGGATTCCTGCATAGGAATCCTACCACCAGTATATGATATCTTCTACTGGAAAATGTTTAAATCGTGGTCTTCTTTTATAAAAAAATACAGGTTTAAATGGCGGCTGCCCAATCAGATAAACTTGTTTTGCAGAAAAGTTTTAAGTTGCGAAATGTTTAATTTGGTTTTCCTATCAGAAATAGTAGCGAAATAAAGCCACCTCATTAAGAAGTAAGAAATGCGAACTTGTGAAAAGTTACATTTTATGACTTCTATTATATTATTTTGAGCTAAAACTCGGTAATTATACGGGCCAGAATTCATCGCTCTACCGGTTTACGCAAACAAAAAATCATTAAACATTCTTTAGTAGTAACATTGAACATTCTCATTCTAGTATTTTATGCAGTTTTCACAAATTTGCCTACTGCATTTTAATTTTTTACAATTCAGAGTATATCTAAAATACAGCAGAAGAAACTGCCTACAAATTATCAAAGCACAACGTAATCAAATACTCTTCATTCTTTATATATATATATTATCTATAAGCTACTCTGAAATTTAAGAATGTCTGCAAGTTTATGTATTCCTATTCAGGAATCCTTCTAGGTGGGTACCAGCACAATGCCAGGTATTCTGCCGTCAGTCAGTAGTGTGTCTGAAGGGCACTGATAGCTAGTGTAATTACAGGGCATATGAGACTTAGAACTGATGTCTCAGGGTGACGAGCGCAGTGTGGTCCCACACAACATTGTTGTGGTCGGACAATGCACTTACCATCAGGTAAACGATCAAACGTGATTTGTCACTTTCTTCCATAATAAAAATCGACAATAGTGATCAATATAAGATAGAAACTCTTCAACAACAAAATCAATAGATCGGCATCGGCATAGGTGGTATATAAACAGAGAAAACTACCAACATCCTTTCCTTTCAGTAATAGTCTATAACAGTAATAGTAATAGTCACCAATAGATTATCACAACCAATTAAGTAATCAATCAAAACGAATCGCGCTACATTCAGAAACTCGTATAAGTATTTTATCTAAAACACTGCTAATGTTAATGGATGACATCCGATTGATAATTAAAAAAAAATAACGTGTATTTTAATTGATAGGTATGCCTATTTAACATCCGATATAGAAAGTATAAATTTAAAAATAGAATGAAAGATTGATTAAAAAGATAGTTTTTCAAGGAAAGAATAAATAAAGGAATGATTTTTTTTTTATTTGGTTGAAACGATTGGTTTCCGGCAGCGTAGAATAGCACATACCTTTTTTCTACCGAAGCGTCCTAAGAGGCGACTAAGTTATTGTAAGGACGGCAAATAAAACCATTATATGCAATGCTGTTACTATACTGCCCGTGGGAACGCAATGGAGAGTAAGAATTTTTTGTCTCGTACCAAAATGTGCGACGTGGTTCGCCACATGTTTCGTTTCCCGCGACGGCGAAGAGTGGGCTACCCCTTGTATGGGAGAAAAGCTTGACTGTATGTATTTTTATAAAAATCTATTCGATCATTGATTTCGAGCTACATGAAAACTTTCGTTTACCAACAAAAACTTGGCGTCTTCATATTTTTGTCATATTGTAATGAACTTTCGTTTGGACAATCAAAAATTGCCATCGGCAAAATATATGTTGTAGTGACGTAATAACTAACGCACACACAGGCACTCTCTATTTCTCACTTACCGTGCCCTTTGTAACGCTTATGTGATTAACTCTGAGAAAGGATCATATGGATTGTCGAAAACTTACAAAAGAGTCATAATTATACACAAAAACCTCATACTCAATAATTTGACCAATATTAGCTCTGATTGGGAACTCGGAGCCCACACCTCAACAAGCAGATACGCTAACTACTCTATCATCGGTCGACATTGTGCATATATATGTCTAACTTACATTATTTCATCGCAGCCCATTCAATTTATCCTATCCTATATATCAATATTATTATTGGTAATAGTATAGACCGACCGACCGACCTAGTGGTTAGAGTACCTGACTTCTGCGCCGCGGGTCATGGGTTCGAATCCCAGTCAAAGCAAATATTTGTGCTAATAACAAATTGTCAGTTTTTAGGTCTGTTTGTGTTTACTGTCCCCGTTTATCTGACACTGCATCTTCACCACATATTAAATTTTATCATTAAACGAGGCAAGTTCAATAACAAAATTTTACATAAAAAATTTCGAACTGAGACCGCAGTTGCATATTTCTATACGCAAAGAATTTAGAATTCTTGCAACTTTAGAAGTATTTAAGATAATTGACTGGCAGAGAATGCCTATATGAACATTTGATGTAAATAAATAATGTCGACAGACAAACAGCGAGAAATAAAGAGACTGTGGAACTATCTTTTAAGACAGATTTTATCAAGTAAGCGAATATACAAAACAGAATGAATATAGAGACGCTTCAGATTTTTACGGGTGGCAAACTACGTTGCTGCCACTTTTGTACGAGTAAAAAGAATCCTACTCCCCATAGTATAAACACGAGCAGTATTAGTGACAGCATTGTATTTTAATGTATTATACTGCACGAATAAAGGCTACATACTCGTATATGTATAATAATTTTCAATACGGTATCATTAATGAACGAAATATAAAAAATACTGATCCAAAATTAAAATCTAAATTGAAAAATCGTAAATAAGACAATCACAACTAAAAGTTAAAAACTTTTGAAATATTTAAAACGTGATAATTTACAAAACATACTCGTATTTGTAAAATAGAATTTAGAAATAAACATAAAATAGAATTTGGAAATATACATAAAATTTAAAAAAATGTACAAGTACTTACTTTTTAAAAGGATGGGAGTGTAACAGTGTATTCTCAAACCTTGATGTGTACTGGCGTCACCTCGTATCTTCCCGGTTTTATAAATCACGGACAATCGAAACCCTCGAGATATGGGAGGGCTTGGCTTGTCACCTTATCTATGACTAACCAAACATTATCTGTCGATACCAAATATTTCACAGGTTGCGGTTAATTTTTCGCGTGACGAATTTAATTTTAGAATTGTGTGTAACAATTCCCCGATTTACATTTTTTGTTATAAGTGACGAATATTTATTTCAGCGTTGCATTTCGCATTAGTTTGATGATAAACTATTTGATGAAATTGATTCATCGAATACCTTTTCCTTAAATTTGTCATTATATGAAGTTACTGGCTTTCTTACGCCCGCGACTTCGTCTGCTTAGAATCTATGAGAATGGCGTAGTAAAACTAGTGATATTTCTAGTTTTTTTTATTTATTTATTGTATAAAGTGACGAAACGTTCACCTGATGGTAAGTGCAACGTCTGCCCACAGCAAATGCTGTGTCCCTCAGAATATTTCTGTGTGACACCACACTGCGCCCTGAGACATGAGTTCTTAAGTCTCAAATGCCCAGTGATTACGCTAGCTCACAGTGCCCGAAATGCAAACCGAAACACAGTAATGCTTACACACTTCTGCTTCACGGCAGAATAACTGGCACTAGGTACCACACCTACCTAGACGGATTCTTGCATAGGAATCCTACCACCAGTAAAGTAGTTCGTAACAAATCACTTTTATTAGTCCGTCTAGGTGGTTATCACCACAGTGCCAGTTATTCTGCCGTCTAGCAGTACTGTGTTTCGGTCTGACGGGCAGTGATAGCTAATGTAATTACTGGGCATTTGAAGTCTTAGGGGTCGAGTGCAGTGTGGAGCCACACAGAGATGTTGAAATTAATAAAATAAAATACGATGTAACATATGTAAATTTCCTTTGTCAAACGTCACCTTTTTACAATCTAACACCGTTTCGAAAGAAACTTCGTAATTATCCTCTTTTTTTGTAAATCCTTTTTCTTATCTTAGTCAAAAATACATTATTAATAAATTTACAAAGACTAGTCTCAGAGAAAGCCAAAGCACGTTCCATGTTAAAATTTTAGACAAGATTCAATTAATAAATATATAAGTATATTGCAAACTCGTGCAGACCAGCCTTCACCAACAGCAACTGTTTACCAGTATGACGCATGGGGCAGCCTACTCCCTCCTCAACTATTTTAAAGAGAAGTGGACGACCCGTCACACGACATCGCCGCAAGGAGAGACATTAAAGCGAGCACATACTCAAGTCTACCAAACAAAATTTACATTGTTCTGGGTAATACCTCATTTGTAATGGGTAGATGTTGTATAAACACGTAGTGTGGGCTCTGAGGGACTCACCATCAGGTAAACGATTTGATGGTCTCGTCACTTTCTCCCATAAAAAAATTAAAATGAAACGAAAAGGAAATGTCGGTTTTATTACTGGAAAAAAAGCCGTGTGGTGGCGGCTCGTTAAAAGAATACTACCACTCCATCTCATCCAATGGATCTCGTAAAAGGCGAGTAAGGAATTAAACTTGCACTGTGCACCCAACAGCGCATGGTGGCGATGGGCTCACCACCTATCACACCAAGTGCATTATATTGTTTTGGTGAAACGTGGATTGTGGCAGCCATCTGTTTTGCAGTGAGTGCCCAGTCTCTGACTACCCCTTATGGGATACAGTCGTGATCTTATTATGTATGTATGTATTACTGGAACTCCTTTTAAAGCTAGGCTCATATGCAATTTTTTTTTATTCTTGGTTTAGCTCTATAGAGTTAAAAAAAACTCTTGGTTTTTTTTTCGAATCTCTAATGTACAGACACAGATTTTTTTTCAGTTTTGTAGTGTAACGTGTTAACAGTCCATTGATAGAGAACATAAAAAGCCAGGATTTTCTGGTTCACTTTCTGGTTGGACCAACGATCGCAGCGCCAGATGCCCCGCACCGTGGACCTGTCACTGCTGCTTTCGATCTAACATTTCTTGAAAGGGTTATTGCCCCACCTTGTTGGGAACTTTTACGACACCCGCGGAATTTAACGGTGACCCCGTTAAATTCCGTTTATTTACGACGCCACCATACGCCACTTTATCCATTTTATTTAAGAAAGTTACCATTAATCTTCTTATCAGTCCAATTTATGAATTTGTGGTCAATGTTTTTTTACTTACAAAGGCGCGAGTCCTACGTTTTCATCTATATACGTTTTCACTATATCTACGTTTTCATATATAAAGATACAGACGAATTGAGAAACTCTTCTTTCTTGAAGTCGTTTAAAAATATATTAAAATTCTCTTTGGCTGATGTATGTAAAAAACATTGACCACAAATTGAGAAATTGGACATATATATATATATATATATATATATATACACATTTTTATATATATTTATAATATTTATAATTCTTCTGTGCGTATGTATGACACTAAACGTCTGGACCGATGATGATGAAATTTGTTGTGTATGTTGGTGTGGTTCTCTGGATAGTTTACATTCAGAATTGGACCCGGTAGGTGCCAGTATATAGTTTATCGAAGAATTCTTCCTTACATTTGGTTAAGTTCTGATGAGGAAATCATGAAACTCTTAAATTCGTACAAGCCTGTCTGGAGCGGCTGCGTTGAAGTCGGTTTTTTGATTAAATAATAATTATACAAATCTCTGTGACACCGCATTTAAATTTTCACTTTCTTTTCTATAACAGTACAGACTTTAGGGAATAATCCAACTGCTATTTGTTATTGCTTTACTGCTATTTGCAATTTGTTTTTGCTTTCTAAGCTACCACTAAAATTAAAAAAAAACGTGTTCTAATAATCACATCGCATCTTAACATACCTATGCTCTACAATAAATTCTAGAATTTAGGTCAATCATAAGTGTTGCAATATCTATCACTCGCCAATTTTTTGCAGTGTGTACTTTAGATATGGTTTTTGGGCTAACACTAAACAGGTTTTATCTTTGTTACTATTTGTAAAAGTGAAATATTCCTGTTCTACATCCATCGCTGCAGTACATTGGAAACGTAATATTAAACATAATTTATCAATTTACAAATATTTAAAAGCCCGAGGAAGAACTCGTTACTTACCTGGGCATCTAAGCTCCTTTACATTATTCGCAAGTGCCGCTGTGATTTTTATCGAATTACATTGTATTCATTTGTCACTTCGGAAAACACACAAGTATGCACACAGGAGAACATGTGAAAATAGGTATTTTACTGTTATGCCGAGTCGCAAGTAAGTTTTTAATGCTTAGAGGTTAGATGGGTTCGATTCGGACACAGGACAAATATCTCAATGGTTTACAGATAGTTGTTCAGGCTCTAGGTGTTACGGTATAGGAAAAAAGTAGCAATTTCTTAAAAGCTTTGTTTTAATTGAGTTAATTACTACTTCTTTTTGAAATGGTCGTAATTACGTAACCTAAACACGGAAAGCATTAACGGAAGTTATTATTTTAAATATATATATTGCACAAAACAAAGTAAAACCTAAAATGATTCCATTATTGGACACAGACTTTATTTTTTATAGGGTTTTGTAGCCGGAAAGAATCCGTCCCTCTCTTCCATGCGAGTTGGCGGCCTGCACATTTACAATATACAATATTTCTTTCAATGTTACATTTCACCGTTGAACGAAGCCGAATAAAGGTACTATTATATTTAAGTAGAATTGTAAGGCTTTAAGCCCTGCCGTATGATACGCTTAAGCAAAAATTATGCTTGAAAATAATGAAAATCAGTGTCAATCAATAAGCATCTTACGAATATAACAATATCTTGCAATTACACTAGCTTCAATACCCGACAAATTTTGATGGCGGAATAACTGACACTGCGTACCTACCTAAAAGTATTATTTACTGGTCGTAGGATTCCGATGCAGAGTCCATCCAGGTAGATACCACCCCAGGGCCAGTAATTCTGCCGTGAAGCAGTAGTGTGCAAACATTACTGTGTTTCAGTCTGGAGGCCATTGAGAGCTAGCGTACTGGGCTTATGAGACTTCAGAACTTATGTCTTAGGGTGTTAGGCGCAGTGTGATGCTACACAGAAATATTTTGAGTAACACAGCATCTGTTATGAGTAGACGTTGCACTTACCATCAGGTTAACGTTTTTTTTATATATAATTTATATATACTATACAATGAAAAGTATACATAAAATACTATTCACAAGTTATTATATACTATTGTATATTTTTAAAAACTTGACACCTGAACTTTCTAAATTAAGATAGCGTTTGTGGTAACATTTAAAAAAGGTCTAATACTACATGAATATATTTATTTATTCTTAATAATAAATACATTTACTTAAGGGTTACAGCGGGACATTTTCCCTCTGTCGACTTTTACGACACCCACGGGATGATATGGGGTGGGGTGGTAGATTATTTTAAGCTGCTACCACACGGTAACGTTTTGCTCTGGCACTTACCATCAGGTGAACGTTTTGCTCGTTTCGTCACTGTATCAAATTAATAAAAAAATGCATTCATATATTAAAAAAGTCTACTTGTGCCAGGAATTCAGTTGGCTTGAACTCAAAATTTAACATTATCTTTCCTTGTACTCGTTATGGTCAATAATAAGGGTGGATTATTAAACAGCATTGTTCCTTAAAAATAGGAAATCTTACAGGGATGTACAGATATGCTCGATCTGTTACATCCTTTATTTTCACATATATTGCTTCATTACAATCATCGAACATTTACGTCATTACAAGAATGTAGATAAGCAATATTTATACGATAAATTCAGCAGTAAGTTCTTAATCCATCGCAATTGTTATTTTCTGGCTAATTTCTGTCCAGCTGACCCGGTCTTTGAACTGCCGGCTGGCTTTCAGCAAGGAACCCAGAATAATAACAAATTTCGGGTCGATATACCGTCCGGTAAGTCCTGTAAGTCCAGGTTCCGTGGATAGTGAGTGAACTAAAACGATGTCGTTATCGTCATCGTTTTAGCCTATCACAAGTCCACTGCTGAACATAGGTCTCCCCATAGATAGCCACAAAAGATTTTAGCTCTCATTTTGGAGGGATTTTGATATAGTTGCCACGCTTGGCAGGCGGGTTGGCAACTGCAGTTTATTTATTCAGATGTTCCAGGAAGATGCTGCTGCCAATCTCCTGGTTTTCATTTTCCCTCTGTCGACACCCACGGAATGAGACGGGGTGGGTGGTAGATTCTCATAGGCCGCCACCACACGGCACCTATGCATTTGTCGTAGTAAGTATTAATTATACGGAACCGATTTAATAATATTGTCAAATTATTTTTAACAATAAAAGACGGTTATGTATATTCTGTGTTTTGTTTTTAAGCGGTGGAATCGGGCATTCTAACAGATCGTAATAAATCAATCTATACTTACTATTACTTAGATTTCCGCTTACCATCGTCACATATTCATGTGTATCTAGTATCTACTCATGTACAAATTCTACATAAGTGCTAACTGAAGAAAGTCTTCCTTAATATGGGTGTCTGTCTCATACCTACGAGTGTGTTAAGTGCTTTTGGCGCCAACTCGAAAAGTGGCTCTTGTGTTATAATTTAATTTTGTAATTACTGTGTTTTAGTTTTTTTTGAGTTATGATGTTTAATATTGGTAGTTTATTATGCTCGTGAAAGTGTACTGTGATTAGAAAAATTAATTCAAGACCAAAATTATGCTTTTCGTTTTGTCTCCATCAGCCCAGCAAATCTTCAAAAAAATTCAACAATCATTTTACCGTCGATTGAAACGAAGTCTTTGTTATAATTAAAATATTATTTGGTAGCTAATTGCAAAGATCAAAAAAAAGAAGAAAAGAAAATGGTACTACATGACATTGTTAACATCACAGGAGGTAGGGTCGCTGAACGGTATTAATTAACAGCCATTATACTATTAACGAGCAATTACATAAATGATTTCTCGGAAATGTCTTTAACGATTTTATAAAATTTTTCATTTTAAATATCTAAGTATTGAAAATGAATATTAGCGAACTCGAAAAATGCCGAGTAAAGCTAGGTCGCCCAGGTACTAAACTATAATTTTAAAATGAAGTGACTGTCTTACTTTGTAATTAATATGTCTGGAAGTACACTCTTCATTAGTATTTTTTTATTCATATTATTTCAATTCATTTTATCATATCGAAATATGGCATAACAAAAATTTTTTATAGCATTTTTTTTAATTCGTAAAGACATACTTAACAAGAAAGTCATAAAATCTCGTAAGGTTCTTTATGAAGTGAACTTTCGCGGTAATGTGTACAAAAAAAAACTCGTATATAGTGTATTTTAAGAACAAATTTTTTTTTTAATCAAACATATTTTTGTACTTCAAATGTTAGTCATCCACGTGTTAGGCCTAACGAAAGAAATAATAGTAACACTAAAATGCACAATCGCCGATATAATGCAACTCGTCAATGGTCATGAGACAATCCTCTCGACACAACTATCAGTTTTCGTTGTCCCTTCTTGTGTTATAAGTTCTCTTAATCAGAGTAGTGCTATTATTGTAGTCAGAAGAAAACCAATTTTTAACATGTGTGAGAATAGCACCTACCTCTTTCCAACCGAGATGTCGTAAGCGGTGACTAAGGTATTGTACGGGTAGCCTTTATTCGTATACATACAGTTACGCCTGTTTCCCATATAACGGGTAAGCATAGGCCATTCACGGATGTTTGTACGTATATTAATTATTTCTTTAATCTTGGCTGCTCAATATTGAGTATTCAACATTACGGCGCTTTACCCCCTAGCACAAGCGATTACAGGTATAAAATATATCTAATGACGGATATATTTTATGCCTGTACGATAAAACGTTACGAAATCGGGACCTTCAAGAAAAAAGGCTACTCCTTTCTCAAAGGCCAGAAACGCGCCCAGAATTCATGACTGGGGATGTTCATGGGCGGCGGTGATCACTTACCACCAGGTTTTTTTTATTGCATAAAGTGATGAAAAGAGCAAAACGTTCACCTGATGGTAAGTGCAACGTCTGCCCATAGCAAATGCTGTGCCACCCAGAAAATTTCTGTGTGACACTACACTGTGCCCGTCACCCTGAGACATAGGTTCTTAAGTCTCATATGCCCAGTGATTACGCTAGCTCACAGTGCCCTTCAAACCGAAACACAGTAATGTCTGCACATCTGCCCTGGGGTGGTACCTACCTAGACGGACTCCTGCATAGGAATCCTGCCAGGTGAGCCGCTTGCTCGTTTGCCCCCTCTCCTATAAGAAAAATAGGTAATTGTTAGGTGAATATCTCTGTCGGCAAGAAAACATTAAACGAAATCATCATCGGACATATTGAATGATTTTTACTGACATCTTTGCGTGTAGGAGGCAAAGATAAATATTATATGATACGCAATAACAAGCTGTGAATTTCCCATTATCAAACTGTCATTGTTATCTAATCTGTTATAGAATCTATTCTTGACTAATGTCATCTTACCGATGCACAAAAACTCAAGAAGGTCGTAAAACAGTTTTGCATTATTCATTGTTTTTCAACATCATCTTTCATGCCGTGTGGTGGCGGCTCTTTAAAAGAATACTACCACTCCATCTCATCCAATGGATATCGTAAAAGGCGAGTAAGGAATTAAACTGCACTGTGCACCCAACAGCGCATGGTGGCGATGCGCTCACCACCTATCACACCAAGTGCATTATTTTGTTTTGGTGAAACGTGGATTGTGGCAGTCATCTGCTTTTGCAGTGAGTGCCCAGTCTCTGACTACCCCTTATGGGATACAGTCGTGATCTTATGTATGTATGTATGTTTGTATGTATCTTTCATGTACTGGTTTAATCCTTACTCATTGACGTTTGAGTCGTTTGAGTAATGACGGCAGAGTCAATATTTTATTATTTTTATAATTGGGTTGTCGTAAAAAACGACGGAGGAGGAGAAAAAACCAGGAGATGGGCAGCATCATCTTCCTGGAACATCTGAATAAATAACCTGCGGTTGCCAACCCACCTGCCAAGCGTGGCAACTATGGCAAACTGCAATAATGTGCAAACATTACTGTGTTTCGGTTTGAAGGGCACAGAGAGCTAGCGTAATCACTGGCCATATGAGACTGATGTCTCAGGGTGACGGACGCAGTGTGGTGTCACACAGAAATGTTCTGGATGACACAGCATTTGTTATGGGCAGACGTTGCACGTACCATCGAATGAACGCTTTGCTCGTTTCGTCACTTAGGCTGAAATGATGATAATGATGATGATTATGATTCGGTATCAAATAATTTACCTCCTCGCGTTACTGCAGATTTTGTCATAAGCCATATAATAAGCGGAGCAAAGTCTATACGATTAGAAGAATATATGCTCGGGGCTACATATCGTTCTGAATTTGACATGATGTAATGTGGTAGCCGGTTTCGGCTACGCCGATTGCTTCAACTCCTTGCAATTAAATGTTTATGTGAGCTTGTATGGCTAATATAGCCGATTTTCTCCTTGAAAGTTCTCGCGCATTGAGGGCATATAAGAATACCATTAACATATAAACAACAATATAACATACAAAATAGCCGCTGGTGGTCTTTGACATGATAGCGTTTTGAGAAGTGCTTCTACCAAGGGTCAGTTGTGTTAAATTCTGATATATCTGTCATTTAAAAAAAATGTAGTGCCTTTCACCACATACATGGGAAATAATATATTTAAGAAGCCCGAAACAAGGTCCGCGTGGATTTAAGTTTTTTAAAAATTCCGTCGGAACTCAATTATTTTCGAAATAGAAAGTATTCTGTATCCGTTACCAGGATACACACGATTGGTTTAACGGTTCATCCGTGTAGAAGGTAACAAAAAGCCATAGGGACAGACAGTTATTTTCGGATATATAATATTAATATGGATAATGCGCGTCTATAGTTCAGGCGTAGATACTACAGTTTCGGAATCTTATCTTTGAGAGGTTCTAATCAACATTTATATATGGTAAGCCATGGACGTGCTTACCACATACATGTCAATGTTTATTAGAATAAGTTGGGAAAATTAATAAAACAAAGGAAGCAGGATGGTAGCTTCCTCAGAACGGCGTTGCTAGTTGAAAGCTCTTACAATTTTATTTCATTTTTTTAGACCCTATTACATAGACAAATAAGAATAATTTTAATAGTAAGAGAAAGCAACGATTAGCACTGACCATGCAAAAAATTACTTTTTTTTTACTATGTTCATTATTTTTAACTTATAATTTTTCTAACTGCGCCCCGCGGTTTCACATGCGCATAAAAGCCGACCTTGATCGATGATATAAAATTGCCTCATATACTTCCCTATTTGAATCGGATTTTGGGGTTTTAATTTTTTAGAGCGGAACCGCATTTATTTTTCTAAAATTAAATTAGCCTAAGTTATCCGCTAATCTGCTATCTGTCAGTGAAAGTCCCGTCAAAATCGATCGAGCCATTTCGGAGATTAGCCGGAACAAACAGATAGACAAACATTTTAAGCATCAGTGTCATAGGCATCTTCTACTGTTAAATGCGTAAATATATATACGAGAAGTACATTTTCAAATATGAATTAAAAGACATAAATAATTAAAGACAAGACAAATATAATTATCAAAATCAACTTTGATTACAGTATTGTTAACATGTACGGTTATAATACTAAATCTAGCATTTGATTAATTTATTTTGTATAGCCTAAATCACAAACCTTGTAGTTTTTTACAGTATAAATAAAAAACTAAGAACGATTTAAGAAATAATTTTATTATCTGTTTAATGAAATTAGTTATATAAATAACTCGAAAACTTTTGAAGATACTTATATACGTGTCGACACGTATATTTAAAGTAATGTAACAAAATATTGTAGCCTCATTAATGGCGGCAAGAGGGTGGTGGACGTTTAGGGATAATAGCAATAGTGTAGACAGGATTAGCATGTGAGTTCGGGGTATAACAAAACTGGAAGCAATCACTTCAGTAACCTGTAAAAAAAATCAAAACAAAATTTTCACCGACAGTCTATAAAAATATATTTTTAGATAGGTACCCGTATTTATTATATGAATGAAATACGCAATAATTTTGTTATCAATATTGAATGTCATTATGAGGCAATTTTATTAGCGTGATTTTTTTTTGAAATTTTATCGAATTTTATTAACAAATTAATTTAGATTAGCGTAACAGGCACAACCTCTGGCGTATTATTTGAGATAGTTATTTATGAAAAACTTATTATTTTGTTTGTAGTGCTTTTGTAGACATTTCTTTTTTCATTTTTTATAGTGTAACATATCACATAGCTGCCAATTAGTATTACCTATTATTGTTGATTGATGTTGACGACAATCTGGACAAGGGGACTGGAAGCTGCAGGAATGGCAATAACTTCGGTATCAGCTGGAGTTTCATCATCGACTGGAGTTTCAGCATCGACTGGAGTTTCAGGTTCGACCGGTGTCGGGAGTTCAGGAGCAGGGGCAATGGGAATAGGAACAGCAATAACGGGAGTGCCAGCCTGGACGGGTTCAAGACTAACGGGTACCACGACAGGGATGCTTTCCTGTAAATAATGATATTATTATGTTACTTTTATGACGACCGTGTGGCCGCCGGTTCTAGTTCGAATCCCAGCCGGAGCCAACATTTGAGCAAAAATACAAATTATTGGTTTTCGGGTCTGGCTGGCCACCCTAGTGAAACTAGCGGGAATTTTCAATAATCATTATTAATGAAGCATACAAATGAAATGAAAAATGAAATATTTGATAAATGAAATATGAAAAAATATTTGATGAGTACAATGTCATGAAATCATTAAATGTAACAGGCGCATGATAGAAACCATATTTGTCAGATGTTCACTGTAGATTTTTTTTATTTTTCAGTGCTGCATACGATTTCGATTATTATAATTAAATTATATTCACATTGTTCCTTCTCTGTTTTTATTAAAGAACTATCAGCTAGTTCTTCCCGCGACTTCGACCGTGTTGATATAGGTTTTTTAAATATCCCGTGGAAATTAAATGATTTTAGATAAAAAGTATCCTATGTCCGTCTCCAGGATGCAACTCATATTTCTGCAAATTTTGTCAAGATCGGTTCAACAGTGGACCCGAGAAAAGGTAACACTTTTATTTATTTGTAGAGATTTACAACACAATTTAAAATAAGTATTTACAACAAATTGAAAACATGTAAATCTTAACTAACTAACCTACAATAATAATATATAACCCTACAATTAATTAAATGAATAAACAATTAAAAAAAATTAACGATAAATTCCCATAGTTGTGACAATTGCTATGAGGTCAATACAACATTACGGGTGGTAGGATTCCTATGCAGGAATTCACTTGCACTTTTCATCAAGTGAACCATTTGCTCGTCTCGTCACTTTCTACCACAAAAGAGTAGATTTCGACTACAGTGATGTCTTCGGATTAACAACCAGAAACTGTCATTTCACACTACCATGCAACAAACATTAACACAACCACACGGATGCTGAAGATGACCATTACCTAGCAATATTTACTATCCCATTCCGATGTAACGCTTATGCGATAATATCGAAGGAAAGGTTAATGCAGTGTCAAAGACTAGCAACGCAAACGATAGAACTAAAAGTTAATAACGAACTTTATGCGAAAAGAACTTACGATTTCCTGGCCGTTGTGAAGAGCTACCATCATTTCATTGAGAGCAGCCTCGAGGTAAGGCAGGAGAGCAGGGTTAGTGTCGGGATTTTCTAGAGCAGCCGACAATTCGCTGAGGGTCCACGAAGTTATTGTAGGCTTAATAATGGTCACAGGTACCTAGAAATTGTAACTGTTTATACCATAAATCAAATTAAACATGTCCAATAGAGTTTTGATATGAAAAAGAAAATTTAGCTTACAATTAGGATGGAATAAATCTATAACTCTGTAGATAATGCAAATGGCGGCGAAGTGGTTCACCACCCGTCACGTCTCATTTCCCGCGAGGGCGAAAAGTGGGCTACATGAGTAGCTTCTGCCTTCGTCTTATATGGGAAAAAGGCGTAACTATATGTGTATGTGACTCAATCGCGTTGTCGATTCTCGACGAACCTTACATGTGCATGATCCGTCTATGATTGTCTATGTCCAACGGAGGACTGTTAAGAAGCTGATGATGCTGATGTTGACGATGAAGTATATCTATAAAGTGGTATGTTAAGATTGTATGTTAAGTTCTGTATCTACGAGGCGGAGCTTTAAAATAGTCCTTACTATAGTAAATATTTTACCGAATGAGGAACTGTTACAGTCCAGGTTTATTTTTATTAGTAAATCATATAATTTATTAGCAAGTCATACCACAGGATTCCCGGCGACAATATCTTCCATCATTTGATTTAGGGCATGTTCGAGGAACGGTAAATATTCGGGATTCGTTTCAGGATGTTGGATAGCTTCGGAGAGATCTTGAAGTGTCCAAGTAGTGGGAGTACCCACAGCCAGGGCCAACAGAGCAGCGAACACAGCGAAGAATTTCATTTTTTTTATTCTTTTACTGAAAATCAAAAAAAATTTTTAAACTTATTTCACTATTTTATTTTTCAATATTCTACATTATTTTATTTTCTATTACATTTTTAAATTATTAATTTTTAAAACATATAATTGAAAGTATATGTATTATAAAAATTAAATGACAGTCTTTGGACACTGTCTTACCTTGGCTTGTATTAATTTGCAAATTTAGAAATTTAGTACAATATATACCACATTTTTCGATAAAGATAACAAAGCATATCTTTACGGAGTATTATTGTTAGTGGATTATTAAGCTATATCTTAAGAAACCAATAAAACATTATAATTGAGTTATAAATTAAGATTATACAAACAGTAGTGCTTGTAACACAGAGCAAATAATTTTGAATTTTTATCCAATGGTTTTTAGTTTAATTTCCCTTGCCCTCATTCTGCTTCTCCTGACATGAAATAATTTCCATTAAGCTAATTATCGATAAAATCGTAAATTAAACAAATGTAACTTACAATAGTTTGGAAGTACCTTTTGCTTAATCGTTATAATGGTAAAAAATGGTAGTGAAACATTATAGAAGTACATCAATAATACATGTGTTCGAATCACAAAATTTTCTTGCGCCCTAATTAATTATATAGACTAGGACATCTTTTCAAAACCATGGGATCGTGACTTCGCAAGGGATTCGGAAGTGTATGAGACAAGTATGTGACAAAGTATTTTATTATATAAATTATGATACATACCTATAGTCATAGGGTTAGGCAGAGACCACATCCGTAGCCCACTTTTCGTCCCAGCGAGCAACGAGACGTGACGGGTAGCGAACGCGTCGAATAAATAAATTATGATAATTAAGTTAACATTATTTATTTACAATGTATGTGACCAACGCGTGGCCTGGTGGTCAGAGAACCTGATTTCTACACGGGTCCTGGTTTCAATAAGTTTTCAATGAGTTTCATAATTAATGTTGTCTAAGATTTGGGCATGGAACGTGCTTTGGTTTTCCTTGAGACTATTCTTAGTAAATTTATTTATAATGTATTTTTGACTGAGATTTAGGATTTACTAAAAAGGACATACGGAGTTTCTTTCGCCTGTTTCTTCTCCGTCAGACGAACCTCATTACGAAACGGCGGGTATTGTAAAGAAATGACGTTTGACAAACGAAATTTATATTTCTTACGTCAAAAAATAAAGAATTTTCATTTAATTTCATTTCCAATATTAGTTGGAGCTAACATTTTTGCAAAAACACAAGTTGTTGGTTTCGGATCTGGTAATATTGTACATGTGAAATTTGTGTCTGTAAAGCGCACTCCTGATATAGGAATAATCCTAGAGTAGAATCGTTTTATTAAAAAAAAAGTCTAGGAATTTGAAAAGCTTTGTTAAAATTCTCAAGACAACCATTTGATGTTCCCCAGGCCGTTTTGCGAATACGGCAACATCTCCGGAATAAACGCGGAAGTGTGCAGAAGTTATAGTATCACATGTGCACGCGCAAACAGAGGCACTCATTCGTCCTTATACTACCAGCGTCTGATATTACATGCACGCAATTATATCGGAGGTAGGCTAGAATGCAGTATCAGAGACACTGGTGCAAACACAAGACAACCAGACCACAAAATAACAATTTGTCTTCAATAGATGGAAAAAAATGCATCTGTCCCCAGAAGAACCAGAAAGATAACCAACCGGCAATTTTTTTTTTAGTCATATTAATAAAAATGTACAATAACAGTAGTATCATAAAGATGTAGAAATAGCTTGGCCCCAGCGGTTATTATCATCCAAGTATTCTTTAATCTGTACATATAATAAAAATGTAAACTGCACGTGTCTGTACACTTTAAAATTTTATGAAATTAATGATTGAGGGGGGCTAAAAATAAGTTACTAAACTAAGCTAAAAAAGTACATTTCTCGGCCTCGTCGGTCGGTCTGTCTGTCTGTCTGTTTCTTTGTGAACGCATCACGCCTAAAGCACTGAATTTGTTCAAAAAACGTATTTTTCTAGCAATCTAAGGTACGTTTTGTTTCGGAAATATTCAGGGTTTCTGCGTAAAATCAGAAAAATTTTAGAAATTTGGGGCTATGCGGTTACGCGCGGATTTTATTTGCGTTTTGGTCATCATTATTTTCGTTCATAGCAGTTTTAATATATACATATAATCACGCCTATTTCCCATACAGGGGGTAGGCAGAGGCTATACATGTAGGCTATACACTTTTCGCAACCGCGGGAAACGATATTTCAATAAGTGAGATATTTTAGTAAGAGACAGTTTTAATATTTCTCTTAATATCTTAATAAGTGGTTCAGAATATTCATAGTTCTTTCTTTTAAGTCTTTCCCTTACACCTTATCTATGCAAATAAATAAAATTGGAGTGTCTGTCTGTCTGTCTGTGACTTCGCAATAAATATTTTTTCTTTACCCAAACTCAAAAAACACTTGTTTTTAAAAATCATGTCTCTGTCTATTTGTCCGGGCTAATCACCGAAACGGCTGAATCGATTTTGGCGGGAATTCCATTGGCGGAGACGTTTCAGAGAACAATCTTAGCTACTTTTTATTTCAGAAATATTTAGAGTTCCTGGGTAAAATATGAAAAACTATAGAAATTAGGTGTTATTCGTGCCGCTTTAGTTTGCATTTTGGTCATCATTATTCATTCATCCTCATCATGACAGCCTAGTATTTCTCTTAATCAGTACTTAATATTATAATAAATGCGAAAGTAGTTATCAGGGACAGACCCTCTGTGTTTGTTACCGTCCACGGTTCAACCACTTAATCGATCGTGACGAAATTTGGCACAGAGATAGCTTGCATCCTGGAGACGGACATAGGATACTTTTACTTCCAGAAAATCAAATATTTTCCACGGGATATTTAAAAAACCTATATCCACGCGGACGAAGTCGCGGGCATCAGCTAGTATTATAATATCCTTGTAGGGATTAGACGTATTTACGCTGCCAGGTTTTAAAACCAAGGCTTCGCTTCAAAATAGGGCGCCCTGGTACGGGCAAGAAATACTGGCAAGTGCGTTAAAAATATTTGTACAACGTAGCCACGTACTGGCAATCCGAGGCCGCGAGTGCGAGGGCGGCAGACGCTTGTTCCGAGTTCGGGGCTCGGTGGGCGTGCCTTTCGTACGTTCTTACGAAGTGGCCCGAGTTCACGAACCGAAATGTATGAATTTCGGGCACCTACGGCTCGGTCGAGATTCGTTAGGGTAATTACCGGCCTATTCATAGCGGAAAAGGGATATAACTGCGTAAACGTTGAGCTAATTCGTAACTTCAGCTCTTTTACTTATACTCGTTCGTGCCGTTCTTGCTTACCTCTATACAAATAAGACACATTGTTGCGTACTACGGTTAGTTGTGTTATGATTTGCGACTTTGTTTCGTTACCTAACCGAGACCTTATATTTTCCAAAAGTTTTTTGGCGAGTTTATTGATTAAAGTCAAAACTAAAATTACTTCCACATAAGCCACATTTCGCCGAAGCAAAATAGCATGAGACATTATGCTATAGAAATAACTAAAATAAATGAATCTGGCAGTTTTGGAACATTAGTCAAGTTCCTATTTTTTTTACAGCAAAAGTTGCAGAACTAAGTCTGCTTGCTTGTTGTGAATTTAATACATTTCTTTTTTATTTTATATTTATTAATTTGTTTTATTGCCGTTTAAAAGCAAATTGTTAACATTAAGCCAATGTATTACTTTTGAAATAGTATTATTCACCACGTTATATAATAAAAGATGACGTTTTATTTTTAAAATCAAAGATGTATCATCAGCAAATAATGCTACGAGTATATAATGTTTCCTACTTGGTGAAGTAAGTCATTAATATGAGTAAGGAATAGAAATGGGCCGAGATTCGTCACCGATAGATACTGCTAACCCTAAAGAACTCGTACCATTGATAACTACTTTCTGCGTTCTGTACTGACTGTATAAATATAGACTCCGGCTGGGAGCGCGGTACTCAAATACTCTTGACCATTAGGCCACGTGGTCGTCAAACCAAACTTGTTTCGGTTGTTCCCTTATTTTAGTTTTAAAGATAATAGTCGACTTGTAGGAGTGTACTATGACAGAGAAGATTCCATACTATTTTTTTGTTTTTATAGAATAGGGGGGAAACTTGGGGGAAAACGAGCTCACGTCACGTCGCGCTCTACTGGGCACGCTAAACTTTTTAGGGGTCAATATGGCCTTCCATTCCAAGTGACCGCGAAACTGAACGTTGTTTATGTCGACGCCAAGGATTCCGATACTGGCTGAGGCAACGAGAGGAGTGCTCTCGAAATGAGCTAATACGAGGAAGGGTTTCTTTTTAGCGGTACACGCGCCAACTTGTGTCCTGTCAGGGTTGAACTGGACTAAATTCAGTCGGCCCCAAGCCGAGATTTTGTCTAACAAAATCTCGACTTCAGACACAAGTTTGTTCCGGTACTCGTCGACGTGTACTACGATAGTGGTTTACATGTTAATAGTTTATAAACTATTGTCCTGTCCAACTTGTGTCCTGTCAGGGTTGAACTGGACTAAATTCAGTCGGCCCCAAGCCGAGATTTTGTCTAACAAAATCTCGACTTCAGACACAAGTTTGTTCCGGTACTCGTCGACGTGTACTACGATAGTGGTTTACATGTTAATAGTTTATAAACTACTTTTTTTAATACTTCTGCACCACTTAAGCTTGGCATACAAAAAATGTCTATGATTCCCTCTAATGCTGGTGTTCTGGTGTATCTTTGTTTTTATAATTCTACAATCTAATATTCCAAAGCACTTCGTTAGCTTCACATAGTTCCATAAAACGAATTGTGTTGCGCTCAGACCATTTTCTAGCTTTACTTTTATGATTCACAGCCGTTATTAACACTGCTTTGCTACATTACCTGTGAAATTAAAAAAAATGACAAATATTTCAAACCGGACGATACGTTCTCAAAAGTGCAGCGTGTTTCATCTCATTAATCATCTTCAGTCTAACATCATTCTACTATTGAACACAAGCCACCTCTATAGATAAGCACAAAATTCCTGAGCCACATACATCCATCGGCTATTGTTTATTTAAAAAAAATATTGAGCAAATTAAAATATTATGAGAAATAATTCACGTTCTCACTGGAAACTCCTACCAATGCCTGCCCGTCACTGTCCAATTTTTTTTAACTTGATATCACACCACATGTTAACCACCAAATTTATAAATAAATAAGTAACAACATTTCCAATGAATTAAAAAAAGCAATTTGTTCTTATTCACATAAACGAAAATAACGCAATATTAAAAAAATTAAATAAAACCACTATTTATGGCCCCAAAATATTTTATTCGTTTTAACTAAAACGATATATATTACAATAAACTTATTTAGTATATATATATTGATTTATTGTTGCCTGAAACAAAGAAAATATACATTTTAATTTTAATTCTCCATGACGTAGATTGTTGCGCTAGGTAAAAACACACTTGACTACAAATACATTACATCATCATAATCATTTCAGCCTATCACTAACTTATTTTTCACCGCGTGGCTCAGTGGTCAGAGTACCTGACTTCTAAGCCGCGGGTGCTGGGTTCGAATCAAAATCACAGCCGGAGCCAACATTTGTGCTAAAACACAAATTGTAAGTTTTCGGGTCTGGTTGTGTTGTGATTGTCCCCGTGTTTCTGACACTGCATCCTAGCCTACCTCCGATCTTATCGCATCAGCGTTACATCGGACGCGTGTAGGTTGGGACGAGTGAGTGCCTCTGTGTTTGCGCGTACACTTGTGGCACTGTAATATCTCCCGCGCAGTTGATGGCTCTCGAAGGTAGTCGGAAGTTGTCGCCGTGGTCGAAATCGGTTAGGAGAACATCATCATATGCTAAAGATACTAAATGCATACATGCTTGTAGTTTATGGGTAATACATACATACATTGCGTCTGTCTGATTACGAAGGCCGTGGAAGTACTAACAAAAAAGTTATTACTACTCAGTTGATGGCTCTCGACAGTAGTCGGAAGTTGTCGCCGTGGTCGAAAACAGCCAGGAGAACATCAACTTATTTTTCAAATGTGTCAACAATGATATTCTTTATTTAACTCATAATTCATAATACATGATGTAAGAGTAAAGGAAGCATTTCCTTGTTATCATTGCTTAATTCGAAAAAAAGAGATCTCAGACTCATGGAATTAATAAAAAAAAATCCGCTCAAATATAAAATTCGCACGGTGTCCCCGTTTCGGTAAACAGATGTTATTAAATTTATCAAAAAGCGATCCCAGGAACGTTTGAGATTCTACTGGGCTACCATTGGTAACATAAATCGCTTTTGTCTTTACGATCGTATCCGTATTGAACGGGGCAGTTCACGCATAGTGGGCAAAGGCTTTCATGCAGATTACGATTACATATGAAAAATATATTCGTCACAATAGATTTAAAGAGGGCGCATCTACAAGAAAAACATGAAACCATAGAAACTGAAACGTAAATGAAAAAATATCGACAGAGATTTGATTCCAGCGTATCTTATCATTAGAACGCGATATGAAACGATTATTTTAATAATCTAGTATTGAGATCTATAATCCTAAAATATATTATGAGGGTAACTTACGTAGTGGATTACGTTATATAGATCTATAATTCCTTCAGTATTGACAGTCTTCAAGTTTCAGCGGCGGAAATAGCCAGTATTTTTTTGTATGAGCCGGCTAAAGAGCGTGCTGCAAGTGACAGAATTTCTCTTCTCCCGACGCCAGTTGAAGCTTCTTGCCATTGTGTGTGAGGTACCTGAATTGAAATACATACATACAGTCATGCATTTTTCTCATATAAGGGGTAGACAGAGGCCACTCACCAGTGGCGTAAGAATAGGGTGTCAGAACGGGCAAAATGCCACGGGCCTCCGGCCGGAAGGAACCCCTGGCTAGTTCTTCAGCAACTTGGCTATCGAACATGCCATGGCCTGAATTTTTTTGCACTTAGATGTTGTCATTAACACTTTTCTAAAATAGGAACCCCGAAAAAAATATTTTAATAATTAAAATTATGACTAAAAAGAAAATTGTTATTTCATCCAATACGCTCTCTAAATTAAAAGTTACTACATTTACATTGGGAGAGGGCCGTATCCGAAGAATTTGACACGGACCTCAGCGGTATAGTTAGGCTTCTGACACTCACGTAGTCCACTTTTCGCCATCGCAGAAAACGACGGGACGGATGGCGAACCACATCGCCGCCATTTTGGTACGAGTCAAACAATCCTTACTCCCCATTGAGTTCCCACGAGCAGTACAGTGAGCATTGCACTTTATGGTGTTATTCTGCACGAATAAAGGCTGTCCGTACAATACCTCAGTTTTTTTTTTATAGGAAAGGGGGCAAACGGGCATATGGCTCACCTGATGGTAAGTGATCACCACCGCCCATGAACAACCGCAATACCAGAGGAATCGCGGGTGCGTTTCCGGCCTTTGAGGAAGGAATAGGCTCGGAATACCTTAGTTGCCTCTGACGACACCTCGGTAGGAGAGAAGTAGGTGTAGGTGTACTCTGCCGGACACCTATCGACTAATACAATGTTGATTTAATAAGGTTTTATCCTTTGTTTTCCATGGTTCAAAATATGAGACGCATTCAGAATGTAAGAAAACGGCATGCTTTCGTTATATATAAACTAAGGAACATTCTGAAATATAACGAATTTAATTGTAAATATATATTTTTTGTTAAATATAAATTACGTGCGCGACGATACATGCTCAGTCAACGCCATCTTGGATTTAGTAAAATGGCGCGAAAACAAACCTGTAGACTAGCGCCCATGACAGAGCCGACGGTGACGGAGTAGCCGGTCTGCAGGTGAGGGTAGTCTGCGGCAGTGGCGGCCTGCAGCGCCGCCACGGCCGCGCCCGGCACTAACGTGCCCTGGGATTGCAGCTGCAGCTCTATGCCGAGCGACGGCTGCGAGAGCACCAGCAGCGACACTTCGTACCATCTACCACAAAAACATTTTTCCGTCCTCTGTCTTCTCCGTCACCGAAGTACACGGCTGGACTACTTACATACAGTCACGCCCCTTCTCATATAAGGCGTAGGCTGAGGCCATACACGTAGCCCCCCCCCCCCCCCTTGGTCAACGAGGGAAAGTTGACGTGACGAGTGGCGAAACACGTCGCCGCCATTTTGGTACGGGTCCAAAAAATTCTTACTCCCCATTTGCGTTCCCACGAGCAGTATAGTGACAGCATGGTATATTACGGTTTTAGTCTGCACGAATAAATGCTGTCCGTACAATACAATACCTTAGTCGTCTCTTACGACACCTCGGTAGGAAAGAGGTAGGTGCTATTCTACTCTGCCGGGCAAATGGCTTTCCTATAATCTATTCATTTCAGCTTGAGACAAAGTATAAACATATAAAAGAATGTTTGTCCAACTAAAACGGAGCGGAAGAATAACAAATACGAAAAAATCAACAGATATCCAAACAAAAATCCGTTACCCAACGAAAATCTTAATAAAACCAACAAAAGTAACAATGGAATAATTAAACAAAATTATCTGGAAACACCAATCTCATATCAACAAGTTGATGGATAGTAAAGATGGCGGATACAACTCGACCAATGACAAAATGTCACATTTCAAAGGAAAATCGTCGCTCTTAACTTACTGTATAATTTGGTAGTATTAAAATGCTCTGTTTACCTTTTGTCTCACGGCTTCCTGAATAGACTATAGATACTGCCGTCGAATAAATATTGGCATGCGCAGTGCTGATACTCTCGCACTGGTGATGCTGCTTCCAAAATCTAATCAGTTGGATTTGGGTTCAGCAAATTCCGATGCATGGAAGACTCAACTGTCAACCAGCACGATGCACCACGTGTTCAGTTCGTCTAAGGCCTTGATTCTACTCTTACTTTCTGATTAATTCAACGTATTCCGTTTTTTTTTTTATTAAACTCAGTGAAACGTAGTCCTAATATAGTCTGGTTTAATTGTATCGTTTAATTAAAGAAAAATGTATACAAAATTGTGCTACAAATGTTACTAAAATTTATTTATTGTATATCGTGTAAGCTTAAAGACTTGTGTTACTTTTTTTATTAGATTATAAGGCGACGCTGCGCGAGCTGTTATTCGTTATTGAGTCGGCTTGACCGGAGCATAGATGCGTTCTCAAAATTGCAGCGTAAAATAGGAGAATTATGCTACTGCGTTTAGCATGGAGAGACTCAATTCTTATTTGAGGATACGTTACTACGACCATTATCAGGTGGAATCTTAGTCAAACGTTGGCAGTCAAAATCTATCGTATAGACAGACCGAGAAAAAAAAAGAAATATGTTTTTTCTCGGTATGTCTTCACACCTGTTTCTGGGAATCAGGGGTGAAGTTGTCCACGGGAGACTCGACGGGGGTCTACGTTGGCGTGACAAAAACTGGGTTAGTTAGTTATAGTTTTGGGAATATGGCAGAAATGTAGCTTCAGGGGGTCCACCGGAACCAGCTAAATTTTGAAATTTGGTCTATGAGAAAATAAGTCTGGGAACCTCTGGTCTACACGAACGGACTTAACACCAGATAGGGTTTCCAGGCGTCCGGATAAAGCCGGACAACTTAGGCTTTTTTGATGCGTATCCGACCAAAGTAGACGGTGTCCGGAGTGCCCGGTTTTTGTTAGGCTTATTGCATTTTACCGGTATTTCAGTCACTTTAAATTTGGTATTTAAAATTCATTTCATATTAAAGAAGACTGATTAATTAAACATTCTTGTAATTTCATTAAAAGTTCAGACGATTGGATGATAAAAGATCAAAAGAGCCTGTATTAACTTATAATAATGTTTATCATTTTGAAACTAAAACACAAAATCCATAATAAGTTGAGGTGCCGGCTTTTTTTACCCAAAAGTTCGGTTTTACTGGCTGACCAGTACGGATTTCTGGTTTTAGGATCTGGCAACCCTAACACCAGAACTACTAAAGCTATTGTCTTTTTTTATAGCTATAGATAATAGCTCTGGGAGGAACTTACACTATGTTTCATCGTGTTTGTTTAACCGATTCCGAAGTTATGATATTTTTTTATTTTATTCTTCAGAACACCATCTATGGTATAGTAGCAAAACCCTTTACTATTGAAATCTTTGTCATATGTCCATCTATGATGTATATTGGAAGACTACGGTTAATTGACTATCGGACTTAAATGTTCCACGTAAAGTTGCATTTGAATAAGATTGTTTAGTGCGTTGATTCTCTAAGACTTTTATGTTAATAGTTCTCTAATATATTTTGAATAACCTGTCTAAACAAAACCAAAAGAATACACGAACTAAGTCTACAGCTAGTACACAATAAGTATTAAACAAAAGTCATATTTTTGTTCACCATCATCATCATTTCAACCTATCCCTAGTCCACTGTTGAACATAGGCCTCCCCCATAGATTGCCACAAAAGTTTGTAGCTCTGATTTTAAGGGGGATTTTGCCATAATTACCATGCTTGACAGGCGCGTTGGCAACCGCAATTTTTCCAGGTTTTATTCAGATTTTCCAGGAGGATGCTGGCAGCCCACTGCAGATATTTTTGTTACAAGATTTTATTTGAGAGGCCTACGTTCAGCGCAGGTCTTCAAATGTTGCAAGGACTGTGTACTTGTCAAAACTAATCCAACGAGCACAAATATGACGAAACTATTTTGACTATTCAAGGAGTTCTGGCTCCAATATCATACAAGCTGCATAGTACCATATTATTGCATTGTCAACGAAGCTAAAATTTAGCACAATCGGACATCGGAAAGCAGGTGATATTTATCTTGCAAGACTAACTTCACATACATACGTACATTACAATTAAAGAAAAAATTTGTATATATAACACTACTTCTCTATAGTTCTCGATAGAACAATAAAAATATGAAATTGAAGGAAATTAAATTTTATTACCTTATATACTTTCTAAATTATTAGGTGTGTGCAGTAGGCAGTTTTTGTGCAGTAGAGAGTGGTATGTGTAAGTAAGGCGGCAAGCTTTCTTATTATTAGTAAGTTTGGTGGGTTTTGATTGGCTGGTATGTCTTATGTGTAGCGATGTAGGGAAGTGGATACAAATTGTAATGTGAAGTGTTGGGCTTTATAAAAACAATTATGAGATATATAAGCGTTAAGCATGGCGTAGACAGCCACCCTACCTGTCGCTGACCGTCTCCTGCAGAAAGCTCTCAATGGCGACAACGGGCACGTTGTTAGTGAGCTCTGAGTTGATGGAACGTATGTGTGCGATGCGTTGCTTCGCCGCCGCGTAAGCGGCCGCATACCCCACCGGCTGTTCCGCTGTTACGTCGCTTTGCGCCGGATGCCCGCTGAAAATCATTATACGTTCTGCGTGTTTCGATTTGATAAAGTGACCAGACGAGCAAAACGTTCATCTGATGGTAAGTGCGACGTTTGCACATAATATAGAATGAGAGGAGCGAAAATACAAGAGACACACTTGCGATCCCGTTCGAAGTAGCCGATTTGATTATTATAATAATCGCTTCATCGATTACTGATCGATTAATGACATAATCAATGAGTATAATAATCGAATCGACCCATCACTAGCAATTTTTTTTCATTTCACATTAACAAATACAATTTATGATGATGTGATAGCGTCGACTAAAAGACACTGGGAAAGGCAATCTTGGTGTACCCTGATAAAAGGCTAGGGCTGGCGCTGCTCTGAATACTTCACTGCTAGACATATCCCTTTCCTAAATAAGGAGGATTAATCAGTTATGAATCAGTATTCCATCAGTTCTATAAACAATTAATTTTATTACGATTATTAATTTTGTGGCTACTCTTCATGACTGCACAAGATATAGTGCTATATGTATACATTCGCAAAAGCTCCTCCTACCCGATTTTTTTTCAGATTCGAGATTTCGCTTTTCAGATGCTTGAGCGACTCATTCAACCATAAACTATAACGAGCTACAAGAAAATTGACGTTATAAACAATGCTTACATTACTGTCGCTTTACCAAAAACCGTTTGGAATGCTTCTCTGATTGGAGACACTTTTACTTCTTTGTCCGACGCTACAACTACATATAGGTCTCCACCGCTGTCTGAAATAAAAAGAAATATGGTGTTAATTTGTTCCCGCTTAAAACCTATTTCAGTTATGGTGAGGAGATATTGATCCGTTT
The DNA here is from genome assembly GCA_019845155.1 of Luehdorfia chinensis. NCBI lineage: Eukaryota > Metazoa > Arthropoda > Insecta > Lepidoptera > Papilionidae > Luehdorfia > Luehdorfia chinensis. Next base: position 12,524,032 of record JAHVAK010000191.1, on the reverse strand, counting down.
TATTCTATAATTCGTAGTAGCGAATATGTTGTTCTGGCAATCAAGTCTAGTCATCCAGCATACCTTCTAATATCATGTTGTTTTATAGAAGAAAAAGTGACTAGATAAGCTTATGGTGCACCTGGTGGTAAGTGCAATGTCTGCCCATAAAAAAATGCTGTATCACCCAGAACTTGTCCTTGTGGCACCGAACTGCGCTCGTCAGCCCGAGACATCACTTCTTAAGTTTCATATGCCCTGTAATTACACAAGCTATCAGTGCCCTTCATTCCAAAGCACAGTTTTGTATACACACTACTGCTTTAGGATAAACTTTCTTTGCGCAACGTCGAAATTCACAAGCGAACTAAGGTAACCGACATAACTACTAGAACCAACAAAGTGAAATAGCAATGGAGATGCCTTGCCATTTCACTTTGTGTGTCTCCGTCAACAGAACCGATAAACTTGGTTCGAGACCTATTAGCCGCAATGTGCAGAAGATGGATGCAGGTAGCATAAGACAGTCGATAGTACCAATCTTTGAGGAAGTTCTGTTTTTAAATATGATGTTGCGATGGGGCAATTATGATGATCAATAAAATAATGTGACATTCACGTCACTTCTAATTATTATAATGATCGTCATATTCATTTTACAAGAACAAGCATTTCGGACACTCTTTAACTTGGGACTTCGCTAAGTCGCTACGAGAACTCTTCAAGGAGACTTAATATTGTAACACTTCGCGTATATTTTAAATATGTACTGCCTGTCCTTACAGTACCCAAGGACAGAGGTTTTACATCCTGAAATCATAAACGTCATAATGTGTTAAAAAAAACAAGAAACATACTTAAGTACTCTTTCATTTGAGGATCAAGTGTGGTGATCATGGTGTCAACGGAATTTTTAGCTTTCTCTGCCACCTTGTGTAGGATACCGCCTGTGGAAACTGCGCCCTTCATCCACGTGAAAAGACCGCTGCCTGGCATAATATCACCTAGAAATACGTTTGAAAGTATACACTGGATGATTTTTAATTCAGACGATATAATAATAGTGTGTATTCAGCACAGCAGTAGTGCAATTTGTTTTAAAATAAAAGAAGATTAAACAATGGAAAACATTCTACGAACTTATATATAGTATATGATTTCGATTAATATTTATTTAAATAGGCACAGGAAATTATGACAACATTTATGAGATATACTTAAATCTATTTATCTAAATCCTATTTCCTAACCAACATTATTATAACATTAAAGTGCTCACTATTGAAAACGTATGTATTGATCATACGATAGGTTATTGTGAATAAAATATAAAAAAGTTAATCAATATAAGTAAATTACACTCCACTTGTAGCCACACAAAAAATCAAGATTGTCACTGTAGACACTAAATTTGCTACAGTTCAGATTATAGGACTATTACGAGAGACGTTGTTCGTAGTAATGGGTATAGCTAACAGATGCGGATGACGTATGAATCTGGTAGGTACCTTAAAATTTAGTCTATCTAATAAATTACTGACCAGACTTCCGTTTGCGATTTTGTAAAGAATACATAGATCAGGGCGGCTACTGTGTAACTCTAGTTGGTGTCGTGATCGGTTTCATTTGATCCCATTAAAGCTCATTCATTGGTTAATGGGATCAAATTAAACCGATCACGAAACCAACCAGACTTACACAGTAGCCCCTCAGTTCTTCTATCTTTTATACCCATCAAATTAAAATAACGAAGTCTGTCCGTGTAATCAGAAAAATTTCGTCTGTACCCAGCCTGTTACACAGCATTCTAAGGAAACAACGCTGAATTGACTCAATTCTATCCACGTGAGGAGAATAAATCGGTGACCAAATCGATGCACAATAATCGAGAACACTGCGCACTAAAGTAACATACAATATAATCGACGATTTCATGTTTTTCAATGGGTTTCGTTTCGATGAACAAAACTCAATATTCTACTTGCCTTGCTAGTAATATAGTCACAATGTTGTCTAAAAGACGTAGCTCAATCAAACCAGATGCTTCAGTCACGTAAGACGTTTGATTACGGCCAAAGGGTAACCAAGCAGATTTTATTTACGTCCATTTGCAGTTTTTCACATTCGAAAGCCAAACATTCACTGTTAATTAATCCAAAAATATAATTCGTAAATATAAGAAATAAAAAGGTCCGATATTTCAACCTTGTGGCACACCCGATGATGTATGTATTGGTCTGGGCTTATAACCATGTTACGCTACCAATTGAGTACGATTTTGGAAATAACAAATCAACCAACGGAGAAGGTTACCATGGATTCCCATGTGACAAGCTTTAGTTAAAAATATGTTATGGTTGACACGATCAAATGCTTTTGAGGTAGTCACCGCGTCAACTTGCATTTTAGCATTAAATCATTCACATAGATATGATGTGTAGATCAACAAATTTGTAGCAGTGAATCGTCCCGAGATAAACCCATGCTGTTTTGGGTTAAGCTGGGGCTGAATAAATTTATAAAGGCTGTCATAAACTATACTTACAAATATTTTGGCAAAACAGTTGAGTATACACAGTTGAGTCACATTTATCTTTCGCTTTAAAAATAGGTGTTATTCTAGTTAGCTTCCACAAGGACGGAAAAACACCTTCACTTAGGCTAAGCCACTTAAGCGAGGCGACAATTCTCATAATCAGTTTTATAGAAACAAAGTTTTTATTAGAAAGTCTTTTCTTTTAGACTAGACGATACGTAACGAAAAATAAGTTCAAAGGAGGATGGTGATCTAGGCGACTAAAAGGCGTGGCCGGTGATAAAAAGCAATGGTCAGCGTTATCACAAAGAATCAGGTCTAAAATTCTACTGTTACAGTTATGAATGTTGTTCAATTGACGTAACGGGGTAATTTGTAGTTAAGTGCCACATTTGTAATTAAATTAATTTAATATTTCATACACAAGGTTCAAATTCTGATTTTTACATACCAATTTTATCAGTTTCTGGTAAAGATTCCAGAGACTGTGTGGCCTGAGAATCCTCTGGAGATCTTATTGGAAGCATCGGCTCTCCTTTGCTGGGTGGTATTGCAGGACTGCGAGAACGATTTTCCATTTAATTTCATACCACAGTTTCTTTTACGCTCACAAGATAGAATAAATATTCAGCTTCAGCTATCTCTAAAGAGCCACTGCTGGACATAGTTCTTTTTAATTTTTTTATTATTATAACAATGACCACAAACACAGCAGGATTTTTCCTGTATCGTGGGTGCATTTTACAGACATACATTTCACATGCATAACATAACCAGACCCGAAAACCAACAATTGTGTTCTTGCATTAATATTAGCTCCAGCTGGGATTTCATTAAAATTGTTGGCTTACAAATAGGTAAATAAAGTAAAGTAGTGAATAACACTTTCTGTAAAATTATTAAAATCAGTGGGTTTACTTAGATTGAATTACAAATCTGATCTAGTTATGCCTATGTATGAAAATAATTTTTTATAACTTGTAGTGTGGTGCTTAGTGTTCACAAAACTAGGGTATTGCGAAAGTTAAGAAAAAAAAAGTATTATGTGACAGTTATTTTGAACTTAATTACTGAATACTTTATGGAGAAAAATCTGATAATATGTTACATTTTATATACCAATTCCACAGTGATAAAATATTTTTTTTATCAGAATTAGTTATACTCAAGGTTAGTTCCATACAAATTTGGTCAAGCATATAGTTTTTGAAGAATTATTCCTTACATTTGGTTAAGTTGTGATGATACATGAGAAAATCATTAAACTCTCAAATTCGCATACGCATGTTCGAAGCTGCTGTATTGAAGTCGTTTTTTTTTAACTATTGTATGAAATGTGAATATCCTTTGAAATGTTTGAAAAACTGTATCTTTTCATTGCACTAAATACGAGGTAATTATTTTACAGCAATAAAGCATTTGATGTTAATTTCAATTTGATAATATCAATCATTCCTGAGTAAAAACTCTTGATAAGTAGACAGACAGACAAAACATTATAATTCCCTAAGTTTCATTCTTTTTTAATTTAAGGAACCCTAATGTATTTCAGTGTAGTTATTTAAAATTGTAATAAAATTAGTTTACAGGTTTTATCATTATATGGTATTCATTGCTTTGGTTGACTTTTTATTATAAAAAAATTACAAAGCCATGGTCACTCAGGGGCCGCCTTAAATTCCATAGTAAGCAGGTGACCTCAGTTCGATCCCAATACCGGCACCTCTAAATTGTTCTGCAATTTTAAGTGCTGAGTAACCATGTGCTCAGCTGTGAAGGAAAACATTACCGAGGAAAATAAATGGACTCTCCATGGCTCCAAAACCCTCCTATAAATGAGAGAATGAGGCCTATGGTTCTCAGCAGTAGAACATTAAAAGGCTGTTACATTGCTTTTACCTTTATTCATTGCTTTGTCATTTATTTTGCTAGGACAGAAATATCAAATGGTCTATCATATACTTGTACCTGAATGTTTCTTGTTTCTGTAATAACAAATCTGCAGGAGTAAGGCTATTAAGTACAGTAGGTTGCAATGGTTGCGGGACAGACACATTTGGTTTCTGAAAAATTGATATTAAAGTAAGATTATTAACAAATTATTGCTATAATTCATCATCATAACATAAATCCATCCTTCTACAACTGAATGTGATCTCCTCATACATAATCCAATCAAATCAATATAGTAGCTATACATAGCAGGGTTAACAATTGCGGTGTGATGGCTTCAACAAAAGGAACCTATGACACCCATGGAAAAATTTTGTGATAATTCTTATATGCCTCCATAACACAGCATATAATTAATATTATGCAACTATTCATAAACAAAAATTATATATATCTGATATTAAATATTATCAGATATAGATTGCAGGGGCTCATGTATAAATTGACCAAATTTATTATAGGCCACTTTCAATATTAATATGATCTATTTTAAAAATTAAAAAAAATTATGCATCTAATAGATGTGAAATTCTATCTTTAAAATCACTGTCCATATCATTTTTCTGTACCTAAATTGAAACAATATCATTGTAAGAGGTCACTGTATCCACAGACACCCACATCCATCCACTATGTGACCTATTGGTCAGAGGACCTGACTTCTATGCTGCAGGTCTTGGGCTTGAATCCCAAAACGAGACAACATTAGTGCAAAAACACAAATCATTTGTTTTTAGGGTTGGTTGTTTTATGCACATGCAATTATTTATTTCTGTAAAACATGCTAATGGTACAGGACAAACATTTTTCAAGAGAAACTAAATAAATAAAAATAAATAAACTATAAAAACAAGATACAGGGTTCATTGTCACCCCTCAGGACATGATGGAATAAGATGAAATGCCTTATTACCTATAACCTGGTTCTCATCACTCATCATATGAAAATCAGCACAGTTAAGTGTTACTTTAAGTCTGGTATTCTGTAAGAGCATATAAGCTTGTAATACATGCTTCCACCACATACAAAACTTTATAATTAAGTACAAAACAAGTTAAAAAAGCGATTATACTTCTAGTTGCTATTATATTAACCACTTCAATAGGAGCGACGGGTGCAACCGGCGTAGCAGTTATGAAATTAGGGAGCTCTGAGGGCGGTGCAACACTTGATAACAAATTGCCAGGGACACCAGCTACAGGCATTGGCGCCGTGGGTATCTGCCGCTTTTTGTCTGTACTACTCATCTTCAATAATCTAAAAAATCATTATGATTACCAAATTGTAAATAAATATAAAACAATCAGAGAGGAGCAGGTGAATATTGATGTTAATAGAAATCAGCACAAATTATTCTAAAATCCTTATTATTAATTTTTGTTTAATGACATGAATTTTACCGTTCTTTATTTAATTTAATTACTAGAAATTATTATTGTGTCTACACTATTTTTTTATTTTGATTTCGTGTTTTGATTAATGACAACTGACAAAAAAGCGAGATAGCAAAAGAGATGACATGTCATCGACCGGATATTTTTAACGAAATCATTACTTAGTACGGTAATATTAAATATATAAAATAGTAACTTTAAATATACATTTTGTAAGATTTTGGCGTTGAGACATCAAACGGAATATTTGTATTATAAAATCTTTATACCTTTGAAAGTATTTAATATAGCTTTATAATCTGTTTCACTACAAAATGTCATTGTGACTGAAGTGACATGCCATCAACTCAACGCATCACTAAAGTTATCTTTCATCTTCGAAGCATTGATCATTGATTTATAAACATCATTTGGACTAACATTAACATTTTACTATAAAATTTAAAAACATGTCTGAAGAGACCGACGCACCGCTTTTTAGCACTGTAGACATCAACAACGAAAACAGGGATGACGAAGATCTTTTCGCGTCTGCGGTTCAGGTACCTTATTGGAAACTTTAAATATTGCATTCGCGTACGCCGCTATGGCAAATACCTTCAATATTCGTGGACGCCCCTTTTTTTAGTAAATTTAATATTATTCTTTTTAATATTAAAATATCGAAAGTTATTATGCCGCTACACAATTTAAATATTAGTACAGTAATTACTAAACTTAAGTAAATTTTTGTTGAATCATACGCTTTCATCATGTTTTTGCAATGATAACAATGTTAATGATAGTCGGTATATTTATATAGTTGGTCACCTTGAAGAACATTGTTATTTTCGGTTTAAGTTCAATAATTACAATTATTACCTGTTGAAAGCGAAATAAACTACTTGAAACATACACTGATATGGTGATGTCCTTAGCTGGATTAACACATTTTGGATGGTAATTAGCAACACTGCATAATTATCCATTTCTGTCTTTATCTATGAAGTCATATGCTGAATGCTTAAAGCAATGAACACTCCATAAACCCCTATGTAAAAACTAGTAGGTGGTAATGCAATGCTCTCAATAATTAAATATAATTTGCAGGAAGTAAGTTTAGATTCTGAAGTAAATGGAAGTCGTGAAGGGCTGGAGAAGTCAACTAGTGATGTGTCATCCATACCTGCAGTTCTTAGTAGTCCCATCATGGAAGAGGTATGTGAAATGCAGATCTATACTTATTGGATTAAATTGCTATGCATATGACTATGCACTTTATACGATTACTATCATTAAAGTTATTATACTGTCTTATGCACCAAAAGTATGTAACATAATAATAGCTTAATTCATAGCAATTTCAATAAAAAACTTTTTACTGACATTCTACTACTACCAGTAAATTGTAGATAGCTGTGGGCAGATATCTGTAACTGATGTAGCATAAAGGCAGTGTTACCAGGTACACAGTAATAACCATAGAAGCACAGTATTTTTGATCAAAACACGTCTACAGTAGTGATTCACTACCGTGTCATTTTTAATGATAATTTTAAATATAAACTACCGCATTAAACCGTAATTAATAATGAAAATTAATAAAAATTTTTGGTTGAAAATATACGTTTTTCATATATTAAAATTATAATTCCGAATTATATTGTCCATGTCAGCTGTCAGTTGATCCTAATACAACTAAATGTAAAAGTGTTTCTTTTGGTAGTTTGTCTAACCATAACCAATAATGTTGTTCAATAATAAATGCGTAAATCGCAGAACCGCTGCGCCAATAAATTCCAGCCAGTTTGTTCAATCTGTGTTGCAGTGTTTGGTTATTTGAAAAAGTGAAAGAAGTTAAGAAATAATATTTAGTCAAGTCAATGATATTAACGAAGAAAAGAAATAAATTAATAACAAAAATCATAAAGGGAAATATTCTTGCACAACTGTCTATTCAGTGACATGGAAACAGCTTTTTGATTTTTTTTACCTACTATGAATATAATATCAAAAATGACTGCAGCTATTATGTTGTGTATATGATCAAGAAGTTCTTGTTTTAGATGATTAAGAAAATGGTTAATTATAATTATGAATAAAAATGTTGAATATTCATAATTTTTTTTTATATTGTACATGATAATTTACAAGGTATTTTTCAAATATGTCCTCGGTATTTTCAGTCTGAAGCACCGTATTTTTAGTCCATCAACACGGTAATTATTTCTTTTCATCTGGTAACACTGCATCAAAGCGTACATTTGCTTTCTTCTGGAATTTAGCTTACAGCCCTTTTCCAATTCTTAAAACTGTAGATCCCTCTATTCTTGTCCATGTCCAATTCCTCTACTTTTCTTATAATTTATTTAAATTATCATCAAGACCATACTTAAATCATTATCTTTTTTGTTCCTTAAATATTTACCTTAAGTAATTCATACTAATACCAATATATCATAATTGTGATAGTCTCTGTCTGTTTGTTACCTTTTCTCGCTTAAACTGCTGAACCGATCTTGACAAAATTTGGCACAGATATCACAGACATAGGATATTTTTATCCCGAAAAATCAAATACTCGTAGTTCTCACAGGATAATTAAAAAGCCTGTATCCACATGGACAAAGTTTCAGGCATCAGCTAGGTGCTAAATTATTATATTCATTGGAAAATATTCTATTGCTTACGGATTTGCAAAAATTCAATTGTTAAGAAATGGTATCCCATGTAATATAAAGGAGGGAGAAGTCTGTCACCACAATAAAAGAAAACTAAAAGAACAAGAAAAAGAAAAAGTAAAACATAAAAGAGAAAACTCTCTTACATAAGGCACAACAATACAAAAAGATCAGTAAAAACTCGCATAAAAGAACATATAGCTGATGTGAAGCATCGTGGCTCCAGGAAGTCTGCAGTCTGTGACCATGTTCTAGATCATCCCAACCATTACATCAGATTTGATAAACCACAAATCCTCGCAAAAGAACACCAATTCCTACCAAGGATGATTCGCGACGCTATTGAAATTAGAGATGATGGTTGAGAAGATGGTTGGGTATTACAACCAGCTTGGGATCCTATAATTAATGATATTACAATGAAATGAAATTAAAATACCACTACAAGACTTCAAGACACAGTTAGCTCTTTCTGCATAGATCAGACCAAAAATAATAATTATAAGCTGAATGTACTCCACGTTAACTATGACATCAGGACAGGACATCTGTCACCTCAGTCCCCCCGTGACCGTAAAATTAAACGCCATAAAATCCGTAAAATTAGTTTCATTTAAATGAATATGAAAATTTTTATTTGCATATTCCGCAGTGCCAAAGCAGTCAGGATTCGAAATTATGCCGATAAATTTTTCTTATGTAGCTTTCAAATTTCGAAAACTTATCACGAAAAATGTAAAAATAAAATTTTTGACTGTTAAACACGACAATAGTGGCGAGTCAAACACCACGCTGTGGCTAAGCGGGCGCGCGAGGAGTTTTACTTGCCAAAAAATAGAAGGGAATCTATTCAAATCCATTCTAACAGCAGCCAGGTCAACTGTCCGATAATTTTAATCTACTGTTCTTACCAACAGTACTTATTTACTTTGCTAAAAACTTAACCAATGTGAACCGGGCATGCCAGTAAGCAAAGTTGCCTACTCCATTTAAAGTAATTAAACATGGTTTGTTTGAGTACATGTTCGATGTTACATACACAACCAACAATGGTTTCCGACAACACAACATTTCTTTAATGGGGATTATGAAATGTGTTATTAAGATTGGCTATTCCCTTATCTTACATGTTGTAAAGCAAGAAGAATTTCTATCACCTTGCTTGCTATTTGAGTATCAGGACCGAGAACCGCCACCGGATACCCTCCACGACATGTGTTTCACCTCAAAACAAGGCATTATCAAGTGATATTGACTCTACGACAGTCCGTCGCCGAGTCCGGATTCGTGGTCTCGACTTCAGTGGTGTATATTTCCCAGTGGAGGGGATCTGGTGGCGGTTCACTGTGACGGTGTTATTTTGCGCGCGCACGCTACTGTGCGAGTACGGGCTGTGCTCTTCAAAACTGGGTAATATACACCAATTTCTATTTTGCATGCGGATCTTAGCAAATTAACTTTCTTTCCTTCATTATAATGGATTTCCGCAAAGTATCGCCTGATTCTATTAACTATACATTTTATTATTTGAGTATGAGAGCATACCAATAATTATTATGAAAGCTTATGCCTTATTTCTCTCCAGCTTTGACAAGCTTGTCTAACCTTTCCGAGATACCTTAAAGATATATGATGAAGGATAATTCCTAAATCAGAAATGTTACCAAAGCAAAGTATTCACGTTGATTACATCAATTTCAGACTAAACACCCTCCATAGTCTGTGAACATTTTTTGAATCATAATTGTACAGCAAATTGAAACTCCTCAGTGAACTCCGATACAGGTTTTGTCAAAAACGGTCAACTAGATAGTTTCTATCACACATTATTGGATTGAAACACTCTTACCATGACGGCCCTTACATACTAACCTAAACAGTAAGCTCCCTTGTTACTGAATATCTTACGACTTGCGTCTGGGTTTCGAACTTCTTGAGCGTTTGATCCATTAACGACGGTATCCGCCGGATAGTCGAGCTTTACTGCAACTCTCACCAAGCATTTTTGCTTGAAAAAATGCTGCTGGCACACATGTCTTTGTAGAGGAACCGAGTACGGTCCGACACGAAGTCCATGATGGAGCATTCAAGTATTTCCCTGGTAGATATAATGTCACCAAACCAAAAGTGCGTCTATTCATCGCTTAATGGGGACCATTACCTTGGTACTTTCCGAAACGTTAATTTGGTGCATTTGGACCTCAAATTCACCAAATTAACGTTGGCATTCAAAATACTTGGTGCTGTAGTCCAGTTATATGTAGCTTCTTAATCGAAACAAGCTCAAGTCTAGTCTTGCTTATAGTGCTACCTGTCATATCATGGTATCTTAAAACTCTCGTGGTGCCCACAGGTGGTATAATAACCAATAATTTTATTGATATAGAATTCCCATGCAAAAATCTGTCTAGGTGGGTAGAACCCAAGGACCAGTTATGCTATCGTAAAGCAGTAGTGTGCAAACATTACTATGTTTCGGTCTTTGGTGCACTGTCTTCTAGTGTAATCACTAGGCATATGAGACTTAAGAACTGATGTTTCAGGATAACTCGTCACTTTATCCATCAACGAAAATACATCTGAACTATGCGAGACTAAAATACTCCGACCGATGATGTGAAGTAATGTCTAAAGTTTCATACTTTACTTTGTGATTATTATTATTATTACTTTTGATATTGCGAAAATCCTCTTACCTTGAAGGTCAATGTCCAGCTGTGGACTGAAGAGGGTGATAAAGATTTACTCACAATGGTCTCCATGCAGTAATGACTGTAGGTATGTTGTGCTATGAAGTTGTTTGTCTAAGTGTCGTCTATAACGTCCTAAGTCGTTAAATTATTTAAAATGATGTCTTTTACATAGATTTTATTATATGTATGGTCATTTACCAGGAATATATCTTTACGAGCTGACGCCCGCGACTTCGTTCGCGTGGATATATGTTTTTAAATATCCCGTGGGAACTATTTGATTTTCCGGGATAAAAAGTATTCTGCGTCCGTTTCTGGGACGCAAGCTATCTCTGTGCCCAATTTTGTCAAGATCGGTTCAGGGGTCGAGTCGTGAAAAGGTAACAAACAGACAGAGGGGCAGAGAGAGTTACTTTCGCATTTATAATATTAGTATGGATACTATGTAAAACATCTAAAGACTAGCAAACTTGTTTTGATGACAGAAACAATAGCGCCGTGCTCAGTTTTTATCGTCCCTATCGAATATTTAAATAATGTCTATATGTGCAATGTAATTAAGCAAGGTTACATTATATCAGTTCGCTGGCGACACCTGTTTGATAACTGAGCAGGAGAACTCAATTACAGCAAAAGTGTAGCAAAACTATTACAATAGGCTATGTAAATACACACATATTTTTTCAGGCACGCCTAATTAAAATGAAAAAATATACCAGTTGTCATCATCGACATCATCTCAGCCTATCACTAGTTCACTGCTAAACACATGCCTCCCCCAAATATTGCCATAAAAGTTAGTAGCTCTCATTTTGGGGTCTCATTACCAGTTGTAATGAACCGTAATTTAATTTACAATTAGTTAAATACTCAGCGACAAATTTGGTTTGTCCTATTCCTTAGTCAAACCATATTGGGTTGGGATATAAATTATTCTATGGCATTGTATTATTATTATAAAGGCATGTATTATGGTTAGCATGTAAGTATTCTGTCGTCGAGCAGTAGAGTGAAAACATTACTTTGTTTCGGTTTGAAGTTCACTGACGGCTAGTATAATTACTGGGCATATATGAGACTTAAGAACTCTGTCTCAGGGTGACGAGCACAGTGTGGTGCCAAACAAATAATCAGGGTGACAAACAAGATTTATTATGGGAAGACGATGTACTTTCATTAAACGTTTTGCTAGTCTCGTCACTTTTTTCCATAAAAAATGTATCAAAGATGAACAGCCACATAGACTAAAATAGTTTTTTTTAATCGTTACCTGGTTTAGATTAAGGACTGCGAAACATGCCGTCGCAGGATCGAGTCTGCCATTCGACTATTGTCGTGAACATCTCCTTAAAGTTCGAATTTGAGCGCAGCATTTTCGTAAAACTTTTCGTAGTCTTAAATAATATTTATCGATAATTTAAAAATTGTTTAAAAAAGTAAGTAGACATTTTTCAGTGGGTAATATTTTTGTTAGTTCATGTTTATTTGTTTTTATTTTAATCAAATTACGAAATAATGATATTTCACCCCTGTCACATGTACTAAATTTGACCCGCTCTTTTTTTTAAAACAAGCATATTTCACAATTATAATATATGCATTTACGATGACTGCGTGGGTTTATGGCCAGTGTACCTGATTTCTTCAATGATTGCGGAAAATTCATCAGATTTGTCACGATCCAAAAATAATTGGAAAGTAGCTTCACTAGAGTGTGCGAGAACTTACCAGGGACTTCCATGAAGTGATATATAATTTCGATGATGTAATTGCTGTTAGCCTTTTTGGCTTTTACAGCTTCATCGGATACTGTGCTCACGAGCCAGGGGCCCTCATGCCAGGTTTGTTTTGTCCCAAACATAAATACTTAAATAAACTCCTACAAAAACATCGAAATTCGGACTGTGTCGCGTTCGCTGAGTGCTTGCGCGATTTCGAATATCTCAAATGATATTAAGTCGTCTAATGACCGTCCGAGGGAGGCTGCGTGCCTCCATTCGGACTGTCGACTTGTGTGTCGGTAACTCTGGGCGGTGAGAACCGCCCTGGAACACGGGTGTATCGTGTGTACGCGGTGTGAATGTCAACTGCTGCGCGCCGCTCTCTACGGCGGTCGCGAGTCGTGGTGCCTGTTATATTAAAGCTATTAACTGTGTGTACAGTGTAGCCTGGATCGTGACTGACCGTATCGTGGTCAGGGAGTGCTGAGACGTCCGTGTCGTCTACCACGAAGTAAATGAACTTTTGCTGGCGCTTTCTACTGAAGTCCTACGTAGAAGTTCAGCAGTGAATATCTAAAATTAAAATTAGTATTGACACTCAGTTTGCTTGCTTAATAAAAATATTTGTATTTCGTAATATTTAAAAAACCTTAATTAATTTAAATTAAATAAAATTAAAGGTTAAATAATAAAAGACATACTGAGAGTGGTAGCGGCTAAAGAGAATCTACCACCCCATCTCATCCCGTGGGTGTCGAAAAATTCGACAGAGGGAAAATTAAAACAAGAAGATGGGCAGTAGCATCTTCCTGGAACATCAGAATAAATAAACTGCGGTTGCCAACCCGCCTGCCAAGCGTGGCAACTATGGCAAAATTCCCCTCAAAATGAGAGCTACAAACTTTTTTAGCAATTTGATAGGCTGAAACGATGATGATGACGATACTGAGATTACAGACAGACTTAATTTTGATTATAATTTTCTTTCGCAGATAGCAACAGAACGCGCCAACAACATTATAATTACTGTGACGGAGCCCCAAAAAATCGGCGAAGGCATGAGCTCGTATGTCGCTTATCACGTCCTAACCAAAACGAACATGCCCATATTCAACAGGCACGAGTTTACCGTGCTCCGACGTTTTAGCGATTTCTTAGGACTTCATGAGAAATTAACAGAGAAATATCTCCGATCGGGGCGAATTATTCCACCAGCGCCAGAAAAAAGTATTGTTGGTAAGTTGAATAAAAGCATTACTTACATTCATATTTGCAAATAAATCATATAGATTCGTCTTCTCTGTCTTATCAGTCTTAATGTATATAACTTCTAAACGACTAAAGCTTTAGACGTAACTTTTGTACAGAATAAAGATTTGTAGAGAATAAACCCTGACAGTAATATAAATAGTAAATCATTTTTTCTTTCATCATCATATCTCAAAAAGTAGTTGCATTAAAATTATTCTAAAGGCAACACAGTCACAGGCATAGCTGATTTTTTTCAACACAATTTTTTTTACAGAATTCACTTTTATATTGGTCGGCAGAGTAAATTTATGTCATCAAATTTTATTAATGATTTGGCTCTTGACTAGCGGCATGCAACTAATAAAAATATTGGTTTTGCCTAATATTAAACGATTATTGTTTTTCCAAGTTGATAAAACTTTCCCACCGATATTTTTCGATAAGCTTTCTATCGTCGCCTCCGGCTGTTTTCGGCGGCTCGAAACCCAAAAATATCGCCCGTCAATCATTCGCAAAAGCTGTGCTTTTGAAATAAAATTCTGTCTGTTGTTAATATTCCATCTCATCTCATCCAATGGATCTCATAAAAGGCGAGTAAGGAATTTAACTGCACTGTTCACCCAACAGCGCATGGTGGCGATGGGCTCACCACCTATCACACCAAGCGCATTATATTGTTTTGGTGAAACGTGGATTGTGGCAGTCATCTGTTTTTGCAGTGAGTGCCCAGTCTCTGACCACCCCTTATGGGATACAGTCGTGATCTTATGTATGTATGTATTATTCATATTGGCCGAATAGCAAGTTCTTTGTTCGTTTTCGAAAAGTAGCATTCACAGTATCACTACTCATAGCATATTCAGGGACTGGAGCTCAATTAAAAACTCGTGAAACGTTAATAAATATCGTAACTGCTTAAAACATAACCTGTCGAAAAATAAAGATCGGTATTTCTATTGTGAACTTCATTTCAGGCACAACTAAATTGAAAATGACTTCAACGCCATCGACGGAAAACGCCAATGGTAGCAACTCCTCCGCCAGCCTGCAGTCGCAGTTTGTCGAAAGACGCCGAGCCGCTCTGGAGCGGTTCTTAAATCGAGTCGCTCAACACCCAGTTCTTTGTATCGACCCTGACTTTAGAGAGTTTCTCGAGTCTGGTAAGTACCGTGATTCCTTGTTTTTTTTTAACCACCACATATGTCCATGATTTGTTTTTATTTTTATTTATCGTTTTTACTTGTATAATTGGTTATATAATGTTAGGATATTAGTTTGTATTCTAAAGGGGGCTTAGAATAAAAGTCAAAAACAGTAAATCAATCTTGGCCACAACTTGTATACGAGTATTATTGAAGTTAGTGGTTAATATACTTTACAACACTATACCTACTAATATATTTATGGAGCTCTTTTTTTTCTCAAAATAAGTTAGTGTCTTCTTTAAAAATCATTAATATATCTGATGAATATGCAGAATAGCAGAAATAGATGGATATCAAAGTTTTTTTTTGTATTCAAACAGATACAGAGCTACCAAAAGCGACAAGCACCTCGGCACTTAGCGGCGCGGGCATGTTGCGTCTTTTCAACAAAGTCGGAGAAACCGTCAACAAGATCACATATAGAATGGATGAGTCGGACCCGGTAAATATTTAACTACCTTTAAAAAAATGACGATAGAGACCATCTTGGCAGATTTTGAAGGTATATAGTAACGTAATATAGTGCTGAAGATTCAGGCGCAAACACACTCGTTTTCGTCAAACCGTATCATACATAACGCTTATGCAAAAACATCAGATAAAGGTTATGACGCTGGGTTAAGAGATACGAAAATAAATAATTTTAAGGCTGGGTTTTGCATCTAGGGACTACTAACACAGGTTTATAACCACTAACCTATGCGGTCGTCAAAACGATAAAAATTAAAAGAATTTGCAATATGTACTGAACAATATGGCACTGAAAGCTACAATAACAATTTACTGGTGATAGGACGGCTATGTAGGATCCGTATAGGTAAGTACCACCCCAGGGCCAGTTATTCTGTTTTGGGGTGATACCTACCTAGACGGATTCCGGCACAGGATAGATAAAATACATAGATAAAATAACCGCTCCCATATACATTCTTCGATCGTCTTCAATGTCGTCCATAAAAAATGTTTATATTACATTATAATAATAGAAATGTAACCCACTGCAGTGGTTCGAGGAGCGTTGTTCCCGCATAGAGGCGCTGGAGAGCCAGCTGAGGCGGCTGTGCGGCGCGTGCGAGGCGCTGGCCGGCGAGCGGCGCGAGCTCGGCGCACGTGCGCACGAAGCGGCGCGCGCCGCCGCCGCGCTCTCCGCCGCCGACCCGCACGCACCGCTCTCGCGCGCTCTCTCGCACCTCTCCGACCTGCACGAGAAGGTAACGTGCCGCCGACCCGCACGCACCGCTCTCGCGCGCTCTCTCGCACCTCTCCGACCTGCACGAGAAGGTAACGTGCCGCCGACCCGCACGCACCGCTCTCGCGCGCTCTCTCGCACCTCTCCGACCTGCACGAGAAGGTAACGTGCCGCCAACCCGCACGCACCGCTCTCGCGCGCTCTCTCGCACCTCTCCGACCTGCACGAGAAGGTAACGTGCCGCCAACCCGCACGCACCGCTCTCGCGCGCTCTCTCGCACCTCTCCGACCTGCACGAGAAGGTAACGTGCCGCCAACCCGCACGCACCGCTCTCGCGCGCTCTCTCGCACCTCTCCGACCTGCACGAGAAGGTAACGTGCCGCCAACCCGCACGCACCGCTCTCGCGCGCTCTCTCGCACCTCTCCGACCTGCACGAGAAGGTAACGTGCCGCCAACCCGCACGCACCGCTCTCGCGCGCTCTCTCGCACCTCTCCGACCTGCACGAGAAGGTAACGTGCCGCCAACCCGCACGCACCGCTCTCGCGCGCTCTCTCGCACCTCTCCGACCTGCACGAGAAGGTAACGTGCCGCCAACCCGCACGCACCGCTCTCGCGCGCTCTCTCGCACCTCTCCGACCTGCACGAGAAGGTAACGTGCCGCCAACCCGCACGCACCGCTCTCGCGCGCTCTCTCGCACCTCTCCGACCTGCACGAGAAGGTAACGTGCCGCCAACCCGCACGCACCGCTCTCGCGCGCTCTCTCGCACCTCTCCGACCTGCACGAGAAGGTAACGTGCCGCCAACCCGCACGCACCGCTCTCGCGCGCTCTCTCGCACCTCTCCGACCTGCACGAGAAGGTAACGTGCCGCCAACCCGCACGCACCGCTCTCGCGCGCTCTGTCGCACCTCTCCGACCTGCACGAGAAGGTAACGTGCCGCCAACCCGCACGCACCGCTCTCGCGCGCTCTCTCGCACCTCTCCGACCTGCACGAGAAGGTAACGTGCCGCCAACCCGCACGCACCGCTCTCGCGCGCTCTCTCGCACCTCTCCGACCTGCACGAGAAGGTAACGTGCCGCCAACCCGCACGCACCGCTCTCGCGCGCTCTCTCGCACCTCTCCGACCTGCACGAGAAGGTAACGTGCCGCCAACCCGCACGCACCGCTCTCGCGCGCTCTCTCGCACCTCTCCGACCTGCACGAGAAGGTAACGTGCCGCCAACCCGCACGCACCGCTCTCGCGCGCTCTCTCGCACCTCTCCGACCTGCACGAGAAGGTAACGTGCCGCCAACCCGCACGCACCGCTCTCGCGCGCTCTCTCGCACCTCTCCGACCTGCACGAGAAGGTAACGTGCCGCCAACCCGCACGCACCGCTCTCGCGCGCTCTCTCGCACCTCTCCGACCTGCACGAGAAGGTAACGTGCCGCCAACCCGCACGCACCGCTCTCGCGCGCTCTCTCGCACCTCTCCGACCTGCACGAGAAGGTAACGTGCCGCCAACCCGCACGCACCGCTCTCGCGCGCTCTCTCGCACCTCTCCGACCTGCACGAGAAGGTAACGTGCCGCCAACCCGCACGCACCGCTCTCGCGCGCTCTCTCGCGCCGCTCCGAACTAAACAAGTGAGCTGCTTCCTATGCAGGAATCCGTCTAGGTAGGTACCACCCCAGGGCCAGTTATTCCGCCGTGAAGCAGTAGTGTGCAACATTACTGTGTGTCGGTTTGAAGGGCACCGTGAGCTAGCGTAGTCACTGGGCATATGAGATTTAAGAACTTATGTCTCAGGGTGATGGGCACAGTGCGGTGTCACGCAGACATTTTCTGGGCGACACAGCATATGTTATGGGCAGACGTTGCACTTACCATCAGGCGAACGTTTTGCTCGTTTCAGCACTTTATCCAATGAAATAAAATCCACATGATCGTCAAGAAGTAGATCAGAGAAGGTAATTAAGTGGAAAGCCCATATTGTTCGAGAGCAAACAAGATTTGATATATCCCTCGATTTCATCCTTTCTTAAACATGAAGGTTTCCTCGCGATGTTTTGCTTCATCTCCAAGCATTTGGTTACACAGCATTTAAAATCCAATTAAAGATTTTACTGCTGCAAACACTGTAAGGCCTTAATAATTCAAGGTGTCCTACCTTGAATTTTATATTGAGTAGAGGTGTTTTATTTGAACAATATATGCAATTTAAATTTAATTTACAGATTGAACATTTAAGAATGGAGCAATCCAACACAGACTTTTACGTCCTGACTGAGCACATCAAAGACTACCTCGGTTTAATCGGTGCCATTAAGGATGTTTTTCATGAGAGAGTTAAGGTTTGTAATTTCATGAGTCAAGCTTTAACAAATACATTTGATGTCCATATAGATAAATCTTTGACGGTATATGTGGATCCTTTAATGGCGCTTAGCCATACATCTGATGGTAGGATGCAGGAATCCGTCTAGGTAGGTACCACCCCAGGGCCAGTTATTCTGCCGTGAAGCAGTAACGTGCAAACGTTACTGTGTTTCTGTTTGAACGGCACTGAGAGCTAGTGTAATCACGAGATTAGAGATTTAAGAACTGATATCTCGGGGTGACACAGCATATGTTGTGGGCAAACGTTGCACTGACCATCAGGCAAACGTTTTGCTGGTCTCGTCGCTTTATCTAATAAAAAAATATATGCAGGAATCCTTCGTAGGTACCACCCCAGGGCCAGTTATTCTGCCGTGAAACAGTAGTGTGCAAACATTACTGTTTCTATTAGAAGGGCACTGTGTGGAGTCACACAGAAATTTTCTAGGTGACACAGCATTTGTTATGGGCGGACGTTATACTTACCAACAAGTGAACGTTTTGTTCGTTTCATCACTTTATGCAATAAAAAAAATACTTTGCTTACTTTGATAATGATAATCTCGGCTCCCAGGTTATCTACCACCGCGCTGGATATATTATAGGGCCGTAAGTATAAGAGCAAATAAAAGGCACTCGCATGTTCTCGTATACATACATAAGATCACGACTGTATCCCATAAGGGGTAGCAGAGACTGGGCACTCACTGCAAAAACAGATGACTGCCACAATCCACGTTTCACCAAAACAATATAATGCACTTGGTGTGATAGGTGGTGAGCCCATCGCCATCATGCGCCTGTTGGGTGCACAGTGCAGTTTAATTCCTTACTCGCCTATTACGAGATCCATTGGATGAGATGGAGTGCTAGTATTCTTTTAACGAGCCCCACCACACGGCATATACGAGTATATGTACATATAAATTGTGTATATACAAGTATACATACATATATATTGTGTAAATACGAGTATATATATATATATATATATATATATATATATATATATATATATATAAATATATAGAGACAGGATACAACACAACACAACCAAATCCGAAAAACCTATACTTTGCAAATATTGGTTATGGTGTTAGTCTACAGGTGGCTGGCACAATAGAATAGCACCTACCTCTTTCCTACCGAGGTGTCGTAAGAGGCGACTTAGGTATTGTACGGTTAGCCTTTATTCGTGCTGATTAACAACATAATGTGCTGCTCGTGGGAACGCAACGCAGAGTCAGAATTTTTTTGACTCGTACCAAAAAGGCGTCAACTTGGTTCTCCACCCGTCACGTCACGTTTCCCTCGGGGGCGAATATGGGCTATATGTGTAGACTCTGCCTAACCCTTGTATGGGAAAAAGGCGTGACTGTTTATTTATACACAAATATTTGTTTCGTTTGCAATTCCAACCTAGAACGCTACTCTGCCCGTACGCTAACCACTGAACGAAGCGAATGCTCATATAAGGTCAAACAATCTTAGAATCTTGTAATCGTTGAGAGCTGGGTTCAGACACAAGTCGTTTGGAAGAAAGCGACTCTACTAAAACCGGGATCATACAAGCAATGTCACTATATATCTTACTTCCTAGACTTGAAAACACACCTATATGTTGATTCTTCGTTCAGGTTAGAAGTCTAACGGCTATTTTTTTTTTGGCAAATATGCACACAGACGCTGTCAAACGAGTACACAGTTTACCTGATCTTTAATGCTTACTGTAGCCTGTATCACTGTTGCCTTCGCCATCTGACTGTATCTCCAAAGTCGCTACACTGTGGAAAATATTTTAATGCATGCCAAATATGACTTCTTATGTACTTACGAAAAGTAAATTTCTGATGCAATGCTTTCTGTAAATTTTAAAGTTAACAACTCCATCTTCAGGTATTTCAAAACTGGCAACACGCCCAAATGCAGCTCACGAAGCGAAGAGAGAACAAAGCCAAAGCGGAGCTCGCTAATAGACCGGAGAAGATCGAGCAAGCCTCCAATGAAATTATAGAGGTATAAAAGCGAATTAACTAGATATTAGGAGCGGCAATACAGTAATTAGTAACCATCATAAGTTTCTTAGCAATACGATGCTAGATATAGTTTTTTTTTTAAGTTCCCAAACATCACAAATCTTAATATTTGATTATTAATCCAGTAACCCTCATCCCGGGGGTGTAGATTGTAGATTGCTTCGGGGTGATTTCCGCAACTCGACATCTATGCGCGTATTTTGGCGTTTGGGCAGGACTATTTTAGTCACTCCAGCCAACCGATGTTCTCCAGGAACCGTTGCTGCGGTTTAACCTTTAGTGTTGCCCACGACCTCGGGGTGAGAACTCGGCGAACCGAGATACTTAGCTCGGTATTCTGCGACCAATGGGCAGTCCAGCAAGACATGGGCCGCCGTTTCATCCTCCTCCGTACAGGCTCTGCACAGAGGGCTGTCACACCCACATCCCGTGGGTGTCGTAAGAGTTGGACGGGCAGTAGCGTCTAAGTGAGGCGTCTTGTACTGCGATCACCAATCTGCCTAGTGATTACGACGAGTCAAGTCTTGGAAGAGGAAGATGTAGTTACGAAATCAAATGCCAGTTGGTTTTTCCTTTTAGATTTTAATTATTCCTACGGGGCGAGACGAAATGACGGAATATCTAACGCTGCCTCCGTATTGCAGAATGTAAAGCTGCGAAATTTATTGTCGCAGGTTCAGGTCCTACCGTTTTTCTACTACCACGAGTATTAAACTTACTTGAGATCATTTTTTTATCCTTTGTCAGTGGGAATCCAAATCCAGGTCCTACCGTTTTTTTACTACCACGAGTATTAAAGTTACTTGAGATCATTTTTTTTATCCTTTGTCAGTGGGAATCCAAAGTGGAAAGAGGACAGCAAGAATTCGATACTATTTCTCGTGTCATTAAGAAGGAATTAGAAAGATGGGAGGAGATACGGGTAAGCGAATTGCGTGCTACCATTCTGCGCTACCTCGAGGAACATATGAAGCATCAGGCTCAGGTAAGTTAATCTTATGTAACTTTTTCAGCCTTCCAACATTTGTCTTAGATATTAGTTACATTAATCGTAATTTTAAGTGCTGATTTACCATTTCCTCGGCGGTAAAGGAAATAATCGTAAAGAAATCTGCATGTCTGTCCGCCAACCCGCATTGGAGCAGCGTGGCGGATTGCCGGCCCCAAACCCGTCTAACTTTCCCGGCTCCAAATTTCACTCAGAAATGAGAGACCTGTGCTCAGCAGTGGGACATTTATAAGCTGTTACTTTATTAGTTTTTACTTGAATAAGTGTACGCTTTTGCGGGAAGTCAATGCCGAAGAAAGCTGGCGAAGTATGGGTCGTGTTTTGTGGAAATCAAGTTATTATGCAGTCATTGTCGGTGTCGGTGTTTTTTGCTAGTGTAATTATTTTTATACTTTGTATATGAGACTTAAGACCTGATGTCTCAGGGTGACGAGCGTAATGTGGTGTCAAACATACACGTTCTGGGTAACACAGCATTTGTTATAGGCAGACATTGCACTGACCATCAAATAAATGATGTACTTGTCTCGGCACTTCCTTAAAAGACATCTATGGGGAGGGTTTTGTGCAGCGACTTGTGATGGGCTGAAATTATGATGATCCGTCTAGGTGGGTACCACCCCAGGGCCAGTTAATCTGCCGTAAAGCAGTAGTGTGCAAACATTACTGTGTTTCGGTTTGAAGGGCACTGTGAGCTAGCGTAATCACTGGGCATATGAGACTTAAGAACTAATGTGTCGGGTGACGGGCGCAGTGTAGTGTCACACAGAAATATTCTAGGTGACACAGCATTTGTTGTGGGCGGACGTTGCACTTACCACCAAGTGAAAGTTTTGCTCGTTTCGTCACTCTATGCTATAAAAAAATCAGTATCAGTGCAATAGTATTTTTACTAAATGAATGCCTAATAATCGGTAACACTAATCAGTCAATGAGTCATAACCATGCTCACACTCGAATATCTGAATAATATTAGCAACTTACAGCCCATTTGCCCTTTAGGATATTTTATTATTTACGTTGTGGGTGATTTTTTGTGTATTATGCTTTAAAATGTCAATACGTATTTTTTATCAACAGTCAGTCCGTTACTGGGACGCATTTCTACCAGAAGCGCGCGCCATCAAATGAGCCGGGGACTGACGGCGGCCTCGCCCTCACTTCCGCTAGCCCGCGCCAAACTCGACCTAAGCACGTATACATAATGTTCATTTTGCAAAACACTACCTATGATTGATTGTAAATGGTACATAGTTCATTACCTTCACGTACTGTTAGTTTTGCTGAAAAGAACATATCAAGAAGAACTCTAGTGCAGTTCTCTTTACTGCATGTAAGCTATAGAAATATCTGGTTCACATCGTCCACCAGTTTTTTTAGTTTGTTTTTCACCTAAAATTTTGCAATAATCGAATGATTTTGTATCATATATGTGTAATCGCCCATCACAAAATATTATCTTGATGATTTTTTTAAGTGCAAGCATGGAACATGTTATGTCACCAATATAGTGGAGTCTGTCAAATAATTTTATATACATGGATATAATATGTTACTCAATTTTTTTGTATTTTCAATGATCAACTGCCTGTTAACTTTTGTATATTCAAGTAATTTCAAATCATCACAAGGATGTTATTTTGTAAATAAAATAGAACAAAGTGATTATTGAAAAGTGATCCGATTTTGAACGATTAGCCTGTCGGGTGCATCTGTGTTTATAGGCTGTGCTGTTTGAGATAATAGGAGAAAAATTTTTAGTCCTTGATTATTTAAAATTTCCTAGACAGGGTTTATTTTGGAGTGTGCTTGATAAATGTAATATAATATAAGATGTATAGCTAAGTATGGTGGCAAACGTGGCGAGATGTGCTAACTTCAACGCATTTTTACTTTATGCTTTCCCTCTGCAATCATTCCTGACATATACAAGCATTACAGAATGTAGACCTTCAAAAGATTACTAAGGAGGTTGTCCCTCTACTCACGCGCCACCTGTTTCTTATTGTTCACTTCGTCATATCTGTTTCCATCTTATAATCGGGCAGAATAATGTGTAATATTTCCAGTGTTATATAAATAATAATAATATATTAAGTAAAATTTGTTTTCTAACTGTTACACAGCATGTAGCAAAGTTGCATACAGCTAAATGTTTTGCTTATTTTTTTTTAATAACTATTTACTGTTCAATTATGTGTTTGCTTAGCGTATGTTATATGTTGAAATGTTAAGACAGAATTTTGTTACATTCGTCTATATTTTAAGCTATTTGTTTAATCATAAAATATTTCGTATTATATGAAAATGAAATATATTCCAAAATAAATGTGGTAAGGTTTTAATTGTTATGTTACAGTCGGAGGATTGATTATTTTTAGCCGACGCCAAAATAGGAGAAGGTTCTCAATTCGTCTTTATATATATTTTTATGTATGTTAAAGCGTAACTTTTTTGTTTATGAAGCGATTTGAAAGATTTTGATTAATTTTATTAGAAAGGGGGTATCATATCGGTAACCACATATAAATTTGGTCAAGTTATCGTAACTTACGTACGTGACGTATCGATGGGTTCCATAAGAAAATCATGTAACTGTTAAATTACCATAATCATCTTTTGAGCTGCAGCGTTGAAGTAGGTTTTCGATTAAATGATTATACATACAATAAAAAATATAAAAATTCATAAATTGTTGTAGTTGATTGAATCGCTTTGTGCAGCATTATATTTTATTTTTTTTCGCTTATATTTTGTTTCGTTTTGTGATAGCGAAACAAAATATAATGCAATGAAACACCTGGTCCACCACCGCGAAATTTATTTTAAACAATATGCTGTGAAAACTAGTAAAAATCGCATAAGATAAAGTTACACAGCTAGTAAAAAAATAACTAATTTATAATTAATAACGATGATTAGTGTATTTAGTATAAAAACTAAAATAGATCTCAAACTTTTTTAAGATTTTGGAGGCTTCTAATATTAGAACATGAGATTACTTCGTAGGCACATATTCAAGGTACATACATATTAACAGTACGAAGTTAATTGCTAGAGGAAGTCTAGAATGAACATCGTGCGTTAGCCGTGCACTAAGAAAATACTGTGAACAAATTCACTAATAATTATCATTGAGAAACTTTCGTTTGCTTGCGTTTCTCATAGACCTACACATCGATCTCTTTCTCTATCCAATTAAGAGTGTGTTCGGTGTAAATGCGAATTTATTATTAAGTTATAATTTAGTATAAACATGATAAAGTGTTTTTTTTATTATCAGTGTAATTGATTTTGATAAAAAAGTCTAAAACGTTTTTAAACTTATTAAGGACTAACAATTCCGCATGAAACTATTATATTTTAAAATTGAAAAAAAAAACATTTTCCATTCATTTTAAGTCGAACTATTTAGTTGTGGAACAGAATTTATTTGACATTAAAATAACATTCCAATTTAAAACAATACCACAAACAAACCTCATGAAACGTCCCGTCACGGGTCACGTGGCGTTTTTGTTCCATGAACTAAATACAGTTTGTTTTCTTAGCAAAAGTGATATTAAAAATGGACAAATCAATCTGTTACCCAATCACAATATCTGCCGTCATACTTCTTTTTTATTTTAAACGGCGCGACTTATTTTATCAAGAATGTTTTAATAATAGTAACTGGATCTCCTCCCACCCATTTGATTGATAAAATTCTAATTAGTTTTTATGATTAATTACCATAATTTTATTTTACCTACAGTTTATTCTAAATCAATTTACTACAAGTTACGATTTATCTGATGATTGCGGATCTGTATAACATTGTTATTATTTACAAAGTCTACACCTAATATATAAAAGATTGCTTCTGTTTATGAAAAGATCTAGTATGTGGCAGTGATTCGTTTTATCTGTCTTTGTAGTTTGCAGAGAATTATAAATAACAACGAAACTTCTTTACAAACCAACTCTCTGACTGTAACAACTTATTTGTTAGATATGTATATTAGTAAAGTACGATTTAAAAATCTCGAGTTTAATGTATTCATTATTTTTTATATTGCCAAATATATTTAGCGGTAATTCGGTGTAACGGAAGAGATGATTATAAATAAAATATAAATAACGTTGGTTTCGAATTCTAGAAAATGTACTTTATTCCTATTATAATGATTACTTGAATTGTGTTTTCTTTAACCGACTTCAAAAAAGGCGGAGGTTCTATGTTCATCTGTATGTATTCTTTTATATTTAACATGTACATGCGACAATGTAAATAACTGACTGTACTGTGTCCCGGCAGAGTAGAACCTACCTCTTTCCTACCGAGGTGTCGTTAGAGGCGACAAAGGTTTGTACGGACAGCCCTATGTTATGCAATGCTGTCACTATACTGCTCGTGGGAACGCAAAGGAGAGTAAGAATTTTTTGACTCCTTACGAAAATGGCGGCGACGTGGTTCGCCACCCGTCACGTCTCGTTTCCCACGAGAGTGAAAAGTGGGCTACGTGAGTTGCCTCTACCTACCCCTTACATGGGAAAAACGGCGTGACTGTATGTACCTGTGTGCTTATATATTCTAACACTATGGCATTTAAAACATTTACTGCTGACGTCGATTTATCTCGTTCATCAAAATGTCTTCATATACCATAAGAGTTATCTCAGTCTAACAAAATCTGCTGTTTGATACGGATCTCATAAAAACAAAACCCATCTACTTTCCAGCCAGCCAGCTTAATTTACAAAAGCTAGCCAGCGAAAATGAAAACCTATAATTTGACAGCTCGGTTGGCGGAGTGGCGAAGCGATTAGATTTGCGCTAGGAGCACGGGTTCGATTCCTGCACGGAACAATATGTGTATGATATATTTGGTTGTTCCGTATCTGGATGTTTGTGAATTTGCAATGTCTGCCTTAAACCTCACCCACTGACAGAAGAAATCCTGATTTAAGTCATCGTATTTTTAGAACGCAATCATTATAAATAACTATATATATAGTAATATTTTAAGACCATAAATTCTTAACAGCCACACACACGGATTTCAGACACGTCAACTTCAATTTTCTAATTTACTGAATAATGTTTAATTTGTCTTTTCATTAAAACAAAAATATAGAAAAGAACTTTCACATAATAAAACTTAGGTAGGAGCTCTTATAATACGCAGATCAGGATCCCGCGAAGCAGTATTTATATATTAATAGAGTTTTTAGTAGTGTCATCATCAGTCAATTTAAGTAGTGCTATATTAAAAGTTTTTAATGTTGTGAAAAGTAATTGAGAATTTAAGACGTCACGGAAACTGAAATTATGATAAAATGTTCATTTGTTTATCGTTCATTTCGAGCTTCACCGATACCTCGGTATGGATATTAAAATATTGATATTGTTAAGAATTGATTGATTGTTTCTAGAATATATTGTTTTAAAGGTCACCTAAGATGATTAGTTTGCTTATCAGTATATCACATGCGTATTCTTTTATATCATAATTACGAGTAAATGCAACTACAAAAAAAGTTAATGGATTATTTTCCACTTTGTACATAATGAAGAGAAAGGAGGAGTGCAATTTACTGTGATAAAATATGGATTTACATATAAGGAAATCCTCTAAAATGGACCCGCCTCATCACCCGCACTGTTTATCGAGGTAGCCATCAATATTAATAAATTCCTATTAAATTTAATGGTGTCTTAGCGTCTTAAAATAATGCACATCTTAACCCAGGGATTTTCAAATTATTTTGAGCAATCCTTCTTCAAAATGAACTGATATCCTCATACCCCCAAAGCCAAATTACTTTAAACATCCTATCTCTAGTTTTTTGCTATTGATTCAAAATACTTACCAATTTAAAAAGTACAATAAATACATCATTTTCAAGAATTTATTAACATACATCTGATTAGACATTTTGTACTGGTGGTAGGATTCCTATGCAGGAATCATTTAGGTAGATACTAAGCCACGGCCAGTTATTCTGCCGTAAAGCAGTAGTGTGCAAATGTTTCGGTCTGAAGGGCACTAAGAGATACTAGAATCACAACGCAAATGAGACTTATGGTTTTGTCAGACAGCGGACGTGGCGGGACGGCGCCGCGACGCTGACGGAACGCGATGTGGATGTCACACTGGCGGCGTTTGCATCGCGCCGGCTGTACCGTCGCACTCAGCGTGATTTCTCGAGATTTTTTTTCTTATTGATTCCCAAATCGTCGATTTTAGACCAGTGTTTTTGTATTGCAGGTGTTGAAACAAAAAAAGGTGGCCTCGTTCAATTCACTGAGCTTTTCCAATTATTGGTTGCCATTTTTGTAATTAAATACAAAGCAGGCGTCCCTACTTTTGACTACTTCAATGAATACTCATAGAACACAACGCGGCGCATCTCGTTGCACAATTATGCATATAATCATGCTATATTTACATAACTTTTAATACCCTCAATCGATTACTAAATAACCAATCCAATAGAACGAAACAAAGGAAAACGTTCAGTGCTAATTACAAATTTAAACAAGTTGTAACATATATGATGTTATTGACATAAAAAGTTGAACCGTTTTATAAAGAGTTAGGCAGAGGCCACACACGTAGCTCACTTTTCGCCCCTGTGGGAAACATGATGCGACGTGACTTTCCCACGAGCAGTATAGTGACAACATTGCTTATTATGGTGTTGTTCTACACGAATAAAAGCTATCCGTACAATACCTTAGTCGCCTCTTACGATATATGGGAAGCAAAGAGGTAGGTACTATTCGGCTCTCACGGACACCTACCGACTTTGTATTTACCATTAGCACTAAAATTATGGCGAACTGGCCAGCTGCACCTAATAACTGAAGTGGTGATTTCGAATTGGTAGCAAAACAATATCATCGACACAAATTAGTCATTAAGGACTAACATATCACTGATAACACTAAAACGGAAGTCACGAGTTTTGTACGTAGTTGATATAGTATGCAATCTATGCATGGCATAAGCTTGTATCCTATTTAACCTTATGTTAAAGCGGATATTAGATTACCCGACGTTATCATTCATATAGAAAAATGAACTAATCAAAAATGCGCACAATGTAACAAAACATTCATACACAATTAAAAGGTTTACTTTAAAATTGTTTTAAGCGATCATGTATCTGAATAGATAAAGTTCGCTGTAAAAAAGCAAATCAACAAAACATCTGCCACAATAATCATTTATCTTAAAAAAATAAGGCCTTATAATTTTGTAGCTGGCAGCAAAAGGTCAGAAATTAGAAGCGGTTAGAAGAATTTGTCAATCTGTAAGTAACCCAATGATACTTAAACTCTAATAATTGGAAAATAAAACTGACGCCGAACCTTTATTATAATTATAAAACTAATGAACCGAAAGTAGAACATACGAAATAATAGTACAGAGAAAGCGTATGCAATTGCTCAAGTATGATGTGTAATAATGTAAGGATTAAAACCGAATCAAGAAATACGTGGACAAATCAAGGCTTAGTGATAAGCAACTGCTATCATTTACTTACAGACGATAACAATATATTGATTACATATATAAGAAGAATCACTATCGGTAGTGATTTGTTGAATAATAAACCCGTCAGGTACGTTATTAATCAGTAATTAATTTAGCGTTTGATTAAATATAAAAATGGATTAGGTTATTGCGTACAAAATGAACCTGTTTGTTATAAGTAAAATAATATGAAAATATTAGTTTTTTCAATTCTTGTAATATGTATTTGTAATGTCTGATAATATAGTCATGCGGATCTTAGCCAAGTAACTTACCTTCCTTCATTAATGTCTGATAAAATATTATCTTTGCATATAGTTTAAAAGTGATCATAACTGCTTCAGTAATAAAATGATATTTCGATTTCAGATAAAATGAAGATATTACTATTAATTGCGTTTTTGTCTGCGGCATCGGCTCTGCCAAAGCCCGCGACCTACGAACCCCTCGAACTTCCGAGGCCACCGATCCCTGATTTGATTGACTTTAGACCCTTGATAGTGCCTAACGAAGTCATTGAAGCTGCTGAAGCGGAAGCTTTGACCAATGCTCTTGCTGAAGCGAATGAAGACAATCCTGCTCTGGCTGTAAACGTTGTAGACTTTCCCTATGGAAGAGGAAGTGCCTGCAGGTAGCGCTGTTAATTTTGTCGATTCACCGATCACCGAGGAAGTAGATTCTGGCGATGCAGGGGTTGCCGTTCACTTTGTCGACAATAACGAAAAAGACTTAGCTGAGGATGATGGTATCGCCGTGAATTTTGTTGATTCCCCAGTTAACGAGGAAGTCTCGGCTTTCGATACTGGCAATGCAGTTAACTTCGTAGATTCTGCTGCTAATGAAGGCGAAGTTTTTGACGTCAGTGCTGTCCAATTTGTTCGATTCTCCAATCGACCAGATTGCTGACGACAATAGCGCTGTGAAATTTGTCGATTCTCCAATCAACGAGATTGCTGATGACGTCAGCGCCGGTCAACTTTGTCGATTCTCCAATTAACGAAGAATCATTCGATGATTCCGTAATCCCAGTTAACTTCGTAGACACTCCCCTTGAGCCCGAAACAGCAGATATCATTCACATTATTAATGGCTTTGAGCCGATCAGCGCTTCGGAATTGGAGACAATTAGGATCGTCAATATCCCAATTAATCAAGACGGAATTATTATACACCAAACGCAGTTTTATCCACGCTACCCAGCAAAGATTTACGATAACCCCATGCTTCGTTAACTTAATAAGCCTAGACCTGTTGTAGCTATTTGTTATCTTTTAAAATGTAACTTTATATAACTATAAACTTTAAGATATAGAGAACTATAAGATTTCCGAATTAAAAGTTTTTATATATTTATCTTTTCTCTTGTTCATTCTTTATTACCTGTTCTTTCATTAATAACGTTAACTGAAAGTTGATATGAAGGTGAATGTATTCTACTTTGAGTGAATGCTAATGAGTTATTCTGCTAAAGTAAATAATTAAAATAAGTAGCATATCATTATCATGATAAAACAATAACACAATCAAGTTTAATAAAAAAATAGATAACTTGAGGAGTTTTGCAATGACAACACGTATTTTATGTCAATTTAATAACAAAAGATATCTACACTTGTTCTCTAATAATCTATTAGTTGTAAATCTATACTAATGATTACGCTTACTTTTAATTATTTAAGTACATATTCTTCTGGATATTCCATGACCTTTGGATATTTCTGAACCTCCTCCTCTGGTATATGATCAAGTCTAGTCGGTACGGAACGAAGTTGGCGAATTTGATTTGTGATGTTCAGCTTGACGTCATCAGGGATGGTGTCTCCAGGGTAAATAAACAACCGTTCCATAGTATGTCGTCTTTGAAGATTGCCTTTCATAGCCCTGTAGACCGCTTTTTTAATTATCTGAAAAAAAAATTACTTTAACACTTTTTAAATATGCTTAAATACAAAGTGGTCATTCTGTTTATTTATCATTTTAACAGTAGTGATAGTTTAAACAAGCCCCGCTGGCGCCTTAAATGTATAGCGGCGGTGTCAAACGAACAGGCGCTGGAGAAGTAATACCGTAAAATGAATTCAATTGGAGCGGTTCGATACTCGGCTCATACAAATTCCTTTTCTTACCTTTCAAATAAATTATTATTATTTCAAAAAACAGGAATCAAGTAACTTTACTTAATTCCTGTTTTTTCGACTCTCCTTGTATAGAATCATTAATGTATTCGTGACAGACTCATATGTAAATGTTGTTATGTAAATGCTGTATTTAGTTTCTGATTTCACTCACGTCGAAATAGTCCACAATAGTTAACTTTTATGTAAAATTATTCAAATTAAGACGCAAATATAGGGAATCTGCTAGATGAAACTACATTTTCAGGGACAAAGATAAAAAAAAGAGTTAAGTTGCTGCTGTTGTGGAAGAATGGCTGATCATCTGGGTCATCGTGACCTAGCATGCCAGCGCAGCGCTGCTAGGCGTATCCCTAGCCTTACCGCTAATTATTACGTACACAAATAACGAGTTGCACTCGACGCTCGACGCCAGACGGTCGCATAGCGCCCCGCTACGACCCGCTCCGGTAATCCGATCGAAGCGTGCAGCTACCTGCGCCCAACCCTTCCGGGAATTAGTCAAGGCGACTTTCGTTGTATTGTACTAATTTCCCAGAATTGTTTCCACGTCATTTGCGAATCCACCTGTTGTGGTTACACTAGCGGATACCTAACGGTGACAACGAAACTAGTGTAGGCTAGCCCCGTACGCCCGCGGTTCCCCATCTGGGAAACGCGCAATCGGAAGAAACCCACAGAAATTGGCCTTGGGTAGTGCCCTAGTCAATGTGGGTTTACTCGACCGACTCAAAAGTCCACGCGTAGTTGTAATTAGTTGTAAGCACACACCCGAGTGTGCAAAATAAGATCCACACGAGGACGCACTAGGGCTACACACCTAGGCATTCATCCTCCCTGCCTATACCCGGCAGGGAGGGAAGTTAGGCCACACACCCCGGCATCCCACCGGCGGCCACTTCCCCGTAGGAAAAAAGAGAAGAACAAGTATGTCGGAGGCGTTAGCTAACGCACTCTTAGCGGCCCAGGCGGAGCAACCGGAATTACTCCGGTCGCTACTAACCGCTCTGCCGTCAGTAGCCTCAGCTTTTGAGGCGCTATCTAGGCCCCCCTCTAGGGCCTCGTCCTCGGGCTCCGAAATGGAGTTCGATTCTCCCTCGGCACAAGAGGACCCCCGCGACAGCGG
Organism: Luehdorfia chinensis; assembly: GCA_019845155.1. Classification (NCBI taxonomy): domain Eukaryota; kingdom Metazoa; phylum Arthropoda; class Insecta; order Lepidoptera; family Papilionidae; genus Luehdorfia; species Luehdorfia chinensis. The sequence goes on along the minus strand of JAHVAK010000191.1, from coordinate 12,491,260 downwards.
CCGCGACACCGGCGACGACATTGGTTTTCTGCAAGTGCAGAAATCAAAAAAGAAGCGCAAGAAGCGCACCTCACCGACGCCCGATAGCCACGCCAAGGCTGCCAAAGCCAGTGATAGCACGCCTATCCCGCAACCGCAGGTCGCCCCTGTAGCCTCCCAAGAGACCCCCGCTGCCCCGCGCAATCTTTCGCAGTTCGCTGCACACTCTCGGCGGCCACCGCCTATCTTCATTCGGGCTCTGGACAGATGGCAAGAGCTCACATCGGCCATGTCCAGGTTAAAATATACTGCCGTTTCTACCTCAAACGGCATTAAATTACAGGTGGAGACCACTGAGGTCTACCGCCAGGTAACACGTTACCTGTCGGAAAAAGGTGTATACTTCCACACATACACTCCAGCCGATGAGCGGCAACTAAGGGTGGTTCTCAACAACCTACCCAAGGAAATCAGCGCGGAAGAGGTCAAAAAAGACCTCATCGCGCAAAACCTCCCCGTCGTCGCTGTACACCGCATGTACAGCGGGCGCACTAAGGTGCCCTATAACATGGTGCTAGTCGCACTTGACCGCTCCCCGGCAGGGAAGCAGATATTTAATCTGCGGACCTGCTGCAACCTTTCGGGGCTCTCAGTTGAGGCCCCACACAAAAACGGCCCTCCCGGCCAATGCCATAAGTGCCAATTGTACGGCCACTCAGCAAGAAATTGCTACGCCCGCCCCAGGTGCGTCAAGTGCCTAGGCGATCACGCCACAGCAGACTGTCCTCGTCCAAAGGACAAAGCTCTGTTAGCCTCCTTCGGCCCGCCTGCCTGCGTACTATGTAACGCAGAAGGTCACACGGCCAACTACCTCGGCTGCCCGAAGGCCCCAAAACTTAAAAGGCCTGAGGCTAAACAGGCCCAAACACAAAGGTACATAGTACCTCCCCCACCACCCTCTGTATGGAGGCCACTTCCGACCCGCGCAACTTCAAACGCGCCTCCTCCGGTCGCGATCACGCGGAACATACCGGCACCTTCACATATCGCACCAGTCGCACCCGTTGCAAGCCGACCGGTCGCAGAGAGCGATCTAGACCTCGTCTGTCGCTTCGCCACCGCTTTCAACGGTGCCGACATTACAGCCCTCGCCACGGCTCTCCGAAACACCAACAATAATCCTAATGAGAGGATCGCCGCGGCGGTGCGGTACCAAAGCGTCATAAACGCTATAGTCAATTTTAGGGCATAAAAATGACTCACAACGGCAGAGAGAAACCGCGCTCCCTAAACGTAGCGTTTTTTAACGCTAACGGCTTAAAAAACCAGCGCGACGAAATCTTCAATTTCGTTCGCGATCACCAAGTCGACGTACTACTCGTGCAAGAGACTTTTTAGAAACCACACACTCGCGATCCCAAAATCGCAAATTACAACATCATTCGGAACGATAGAGCTACCGCTGCGAAAGGCGGCACTCTTATCTACTACAAAAAGTCTTTGCACTGCGTATCAGTCGTCACACCGCCACTCAGCCATCTTGAAGCATCGGTCTGTCAGCTAGCCATGACCGGCCACTCCCCCATTACTATCGCGTCTGTCTACTTACCATATAGAAATGACGCCAAAATCACACGCAGCGACTTCGAAGCACTTCTCTCCCTCGGGAGCTCAACTATCCTTGCCGGTGACTTTAATAGCAAGCACACCCGGTGGAACTCAATAACAACCAACCCGCGTGGGGTGGCCCTAGACTCGCTAGTCGACCTCCTCGACTTCGACGTCCTGGCGCCTACAATACCGACCCACTTCCCGCATACACTGGGACACACGCCGGATGTGCTTGACATAGCCATCCTTAGCAACATAAATCTCGCCATCCGCGATATAGAGGTGATCCACGAACTAACATCTGATCACCGCCCCGTTCTACTTCGGCTAGGACCTTCCGTCCAAGCCTCACCACCCAAAAAAACAGTAGTCGACTGGCAAAAGCTAGCCGAAAAACTTAAGCAAACTTCTCCGCACCTTGATGCGATTCCATCCACCATCAATTCAGTCAGTGACACGAACCTTGCGGCTCATGCACTCACTAGGCACATCCAAACTGTCGTCGAGGATTCCTCGAGACAGGTCCAAGTGGCGGACGACCACCGCTGGATCCTGCCTAACGACATTAGAGACCTAATGAGGCGCAAGAACGCAGCCACTCGCGCTCACGACTTATATCCTACCGTCAGCAATAGAACAACACTAGGCACCCTGCAACGTGAGGTCCGAATACATATGCAGGAGCTCAGAAACGATCGGTGGGATAACAGTCTCATTAACATCGAACCGTCTCACCTTGCCTTCTGGCGACTTCCAAAATCACTAAAAGGAGGCACATCCCGTTCAATGCCCCCTTTAGTACGACCCAACCAACCGCCTGCCTTCCTAGACGAAGAAAAGGCAGAATGTCTAGCTGACAGCCTAAAATCTCAATGCTCCCCAAGCACCTTACCGGTCGACTCCGCCCACGTCGCGTTAGTCGACAGCGAGGTCGATCGGAGGGCTTCTCAACCGCTCCGCGATTCCATACCGCCGGTTAACAGCACCGAAGTAGAGTCTATTATTAAAAACCTCCGTCCGAGGAAATCTCCCGGTCCCGATGGTATCACTAACAAAGTAGTTAAGCTCCTGCCTACTACCATCATTCAGCTATTGGTATTAATCTACAACGCAGCTCTGGCCAACGCAATATTTCCGAACACCTGGAAAGAAGCAGAGGTCGTAGGGATTCTAAAGCCCTCTAAACACCCGTCCGATCCCACCGCATATCGGCCTATAAGCCTCCTCAAGGCCTTAGGCAAGATATACGAACGCCTACTTCTCGCCCGCTTAAGAGACTTCATGCAGTCTCGAGGGATCCCCATCCACGAGCAGTTTGGATTCCGTGCCAAACACTCATGTACCCAGCAGGTGCACCGCATAACGGAGCACATTCAATCCCGCTTCATACGCGGGCTTCATACCGGAGCGCTCTTCTTCGACGCGGCGAAAGCGTTCGACAAGGTCTGGCACAACGGGCTCATATACAAGTTATATGGACTCGGTGTGCCAGATCGCCTCGTACTCATCATACGAGATTTCTTACGCAGTCGAACCTTCCGCTACCGCGTCGAGGGGGTGCGATCCGAATCACATCCCATCCTAGCCGGCGTACCACAAGGCTCAGTCCTAGGTCCCGTGCTCTACACCCTTTTCACGAACGACATACCGCACACCAGCGGCGTCGAACTCGCCCTCTTCGCAGATGATACCTGCCTATATGTGTCTGGACGTAATCCAGACACTATCTCTAAACGCCTCCAATCCGCAGCCCGAACCCTCGGGAACTGGTTTCGGAAATGGAGGATCGAGGTCAACCCAATCAAAAGTGCAGCCATGTACTTCTCGCGGCGCATAACGCAGCATCTCCCCACCATAGAGTTATTCGATCGTCCAATCCCCTGGGAAAAGACAGTCAAATACTTAGGCGTCCTATTAGACTCGAGACTCAGCTTCGGTCCACATATTAACCGAGTAAGGAACCGAGCGGCGTTCGTCCTCGGTCGATTACATCCGTTACTAAATAAAAATAGCAAAATGTCCCTACGTAATAAAATTACACTTTACAAAGCCTGTATACGGCCAATTATGACATACGCAAGCCCCGTATTTGCGCATGCCTCCCCGCGTCAAATTCACCGACTTCAGGTAATACAAAATCGATTCATGCGTAAAGCCACGGGAGCACCGTGGTTCGTGCGTAATGCTAACCTTCATATCGATTTAGGGCTTCCTACCATAGCCCAATATCTAAAGTTGGCCTCTCGCCGATACTTCGACTCTGCCGCCACGCACCCCAACCCACTGGTTGTCAGTGCCGCCACTTACACGTGGGCGTATCAGACAAAGTTATTCGCGATACCGCCGCATCTCAGGCCGGTTCTCCCCTAGCAGTAGTGTCATAAACAGAAGCGTCGCTGGAGTTTCTTGCGCCATTTCTTCTCCAGCGGAAACGCATTCCGAATTGGTGGTAAACTTATCTAATAATAATCATGGTATTAATAATTATAGTAGTAGTAATATTGCCCTCCCGATTGCAGTAACTGACCGAGCCGAGACCGGCCCCCTTGGGCACCCTCGAGTCTGTTACTCTCGCGAACAGGATGACGGTCCAAGCCGAGGTCCCATCTCGGGGGCCCTTGCGCCAGTCATCCATAAATAAAGGTTTCGGCTAAGCGCCCTCAGCGCTATGCCACCTTTCAATCCGGCGAAGCTGTAAAAGCCTTCGGGCTAACAGTGACCATCAGTCCTAAAAAAAAAAAAAAAAAAGTACACAAATAATGATCATGGCGCTGGTCGTCAAGGCATAATCGCAGGACTATTAATCGAACTTGTCGGATAAATTACGGGTTCCAAACGATTTGTTACATAAAGACGATACGATAAAAAAATAAATTCGGCGCTGCTGTGATGGCATCCTTATCTGGTGAGGCTTATAGGCTGCCATACAATTAGATAGTTAGTTAATTTTTAATTCAACAAACAAATTAATTGTCTCATTCTTCTAACTCGCCTATTCTCTTCGAGATTAAAATTGGTCTGGCCCCTAATTAAAGAATCGTTTTATTGTATGGCACATTGATACTATATTGTATCAATATACTATATTATTAGGGCCAGTTACTCTGCCGAGAAGTTATCAATCATGAAATTGTTATCGATTCTTATATGTTGTTTGTATGTAAGTTATTCTTGAGAAATTTGTGCGAATTTGATAAATCCGCCTCTAGCGTCTATTATAATAGTCGGCTCGGTTTGCGCAGTGGCTCAGCCGTTTTTTTCTGCACCTCGGGTCGCGGTTTCTATTCCCGCACTGAACAAATATTTGTATGGCCTACAGATAGTTTTTCCGGGTCTGGGTGGTTGTGAATGTGGAATTTATGACTGTAAAACGCACCCACGACACTGGAGAAATCCTACTGCGGGGCATCTTTTTCTTATGATACATAATAATAAAGCCCATTATTCTGAATAAATTAAAAATTGCATGTTTAGTGTGTTTTGGTTTGATTATAAAATATCCCTAATTCAGCATTCCTCTTGGCACAGGCCTTCTCTAACATTTTCTACTGGGTTCTATCTAATGCAAACCTTCTCCAATGATGTCGAGCCGTGAGTTTTAAGGCGTCTCATCTTGTTTGTTGGCATCTTCAATTGCGTTTGCCATCTCTGGGGTACCAGTCAAAGAGTTATGCTCCACTTATCTTGTGTATACAGATCATGTAACCGGTCCATCTTTTCAGTTTTTTTTCTTTTTTTGCTACTTCTCTGTTCTAGTGTATTTAATTGTGTCATGTTTATCTCTTTTCTCTCGGCTCTCTGACTGCGTTCCGACTTTTCTCTGTAATGTTAGGCGAATGACCAAGCTTCGCATTCGTAAGTAATGAGTGGAAGTATACTGGTGTCAAAAGCTTTCTTTTTTATTATTATTCAGGGGTATTTTTATAGTTTTCTCATCTGATTTGATCTGACTCATCTGATATAAATATACAAATGCGTAGCATTTTAGATAATATACTATAAGATAAATACTAAACACTATACTATACAATAAAATATATAATTAAACGGAACCAACCAGACAGAAACCCTCAACAGGAGATACCAATTGAGCTCGACAGACGTCAATGGTGTCACCCCTTAGGATGTACCTCCAATTGTTGTTGGTCTTAATAACCTGATCTTGTATTGCACAGACAAAAACCATTGGTTTTCCCAAAGAGGTCCCCGAAAAGTTGCCCAGTGTAGGGAGACGACTGAGTCTACGAAAGGCTCATGAGAAGCTTCATAGAACCTCCCGTGGAGTTCTTTCTCTTTCGATACGGTCTCCCAGCCGGAAATGCTATGTACTGCCGGATCTTGCCATTGCTGCATTGACAAAAGGTAGAAGGGGTAAGCCATTTTTCACATGTAATGACGTCCGCACAGAGTGCCTCACCTTATTTAGTCATAACGAAGGCTGCACACTTCACAATCGTGCATGGTGAGGGCAGTTAAAATGCCACGCCCAACATGCCTCCGCAGCAAGTACAACCTTATCACCTACAATCACGTATGATGCATCCTGTGGGACATCATTATGGGCATTTAATTCAGTTTGAGTCCACCTGAATATGCCAAAGGTATATATGACGACAGACAAGGCCAAACCGTTGTATGTGTGTGCCTTGCCTCACAAAAAGCTGCTTACACTTTTGTCAGGTGTGCAAAAAATTTATTATCGCCTTCGTACCTGTTTCCCCTTATGTATTCTTTCAATTTTGGGAACAGATAAAAATCGCTAGGCGCCAGATCTGGTGAATAAGGGGGGTGGTCAATCAATTCGAAGCCAGCTTGCTGAATGGCAGCCATCGCAACTGCCGATCTGTGCGCGGGTGCGTTGTCGTGATGAAACAGCACGCCCCTTCGAAGTTTCCCTCTCCTTTTCTATTTGATGGCATTCCTCAACTTGGGAAGTAAAGCTGCATAATATTGGCCTGTAATAGTGGTTCCACGCTCCAGGTAATCAATCAACAATATACCTTCTGAGTCCCAAAATATTGAGGCCATTACCTCGCCAGCCGAGGCGACGGCACGAAACTTCTTCGGGGTTGGTGATGATGGCCGTTGCCATTGCGAAGATTGCTGTTTTGTCTCGGGATCAAAATGATGGACCCATGTTTCGTCCATTATTACGAAACGAGACATAAAGTGTTCAGAATCTTCTTGAAACTTGTACAACAATATCTTCGAAATGTCAAGACGATTTTGTTTCTGAGTGTCGGTTAACATTCTCAGCACCCATCTTGCGGAGACTTTTCTCAGTATTCAAAGATTGTTTCAATATGGATTGAATACTCCCACATGAAATGCCCGTTTCTTGAATTAAGTATCGGATGGTAACTCTTCGATTGCTTGCTACAATTTTCTCGACTTTCGCAACATTTTCTTGGGTGACTGACGTCGATTGACGGCCGCAACGATGTTCGTCTTCCGTGCTCGTTTTCCCTACTAGAAACTGAGAAGCCCACCTGGCGACAGTGGATTACGGCGGAGCAGACTCTCCTAATGTTGCCTCCAAACCGCTATGAATCTCTTGTGTCGTTAACTTTTTTAAACAGTAGTATTTAATAACGGCTCGCACTTCGTTTTTCTCCATTTTTGAGAACACGTTCCGACACGAAGCAAACAAATGACTACATTCAGAAAAAGACAAAAGAGAATCGGAGATTTTTTTCTTTATTAATATTACAAAGATGTATCTGAGCTATGCCTGCCAGTATATATTTTTTTTCTTACCAAGGACTATGTCGTTCTCACTACTTCTTTAACCTTTCTCATATATGTTTATTCATTGCAATATTTAAGATATGTTGTAATTGTAAGTATATAGTTTTTTCAAAAAAATGCCAGGCGTTATAATTGTAGAAGCCACCCAATAGATAATGTGGTAGAACCCGTAAGGTCTATATAATACAAGTTTTTTAAGTAAGATATTTTATGATACAATGAAATAACATGTTTTAGATGGCTACCGCTATCAAAAAATAAGTGTTATCTTTAATATGTTACCAATTTGTTTACCCCGTAACCTAAAAAATTTGACTTACCCAAACAAATAAGTGATTATTTTTAAGGCTTAAGCAGATGAAGGGTTCTTAGGGAGGTTACAGTTTATAATATTGATTTGGGTAATCTAAATTAAAAGGTAATTTTATGAAAAGGTTAAGCAAATGAAGGGATTATGCAGATTCTGCTTAAAAGTAAACCATTTCCCTACCTACATTTACATCTATAACTGATGCAGTGATTTAATTTGAAAAACAAAACTGCTCTGTTGTCAGCATACATTTCCACTAAGTCATACACCCCTGATTTGAATAATAGCGGAATCTAATATTTGGGTAATGGACAAATTTTATTGGTTCTCAATTCAAGATATGTGGTTGTCCAATGCACTTTTTGTTTGTGCTGATAAGTACTATATCAACTCATAACTGAACTAAACCTTGTAACTGATATGCTTTTATAAATATCTTACCATGGTTGGATCCTTATTATGCAACTCCCATGCCAATGTCCAAGTAGCACCTCCCGGGTATCCAGTGTGGTGGAAATAGGCACGTTGTCTCCAGTCGTTGCCCCGTAATGCAATCTCTCGGCTGTTTATGCATACAACAACATCACCACAATCACTCATAGGATGAAAAATAGGCTTGTGCAAGCCCTGGAGATATTTCTTTATAACGTTGGCCGATTCGTAGGGATCTTGCCATTTGCAATCGAAAACAGTGCCATGTACGTGCAAAAGTACCCCATTGCTGAAATAGTAATAATGTTTTAAATCAATTTAAAAATAAAATAAAATAATAACTTATGTGTTAATACCTGCACTCTTTTTACCGCTGACATGTTAGAACCTATTTACTAATTTTAAATATTTTGTAGTTTGAGCTATGTTTTTAACCTCAATTTTATATTTCTAAAAGTTAAAAACAAATTAGAGCTAAAAAATAGAACGAAAAGGTTAGATTTTTATTTAGACATTTAAATGTCAGTGTTGGCAGCATAGATAATACTACATATATTGGTTTGCAGTTTTCAATATAGATTGATCTAAATATGTTACTTGACAGTGAAAAATAATTTACGACTGTTTCCATTAATAAAGAATTAATTAAAAGAACCGGCCGAGTGAAACGCTCAAGGGTTCCGCACAAACTTGTACATAGATAGTTCATCAAAATAATTAACATTACTGAAGTTCTTAAGCTATGAAAGCACGGAAAATTGCTGTTACGAAAAAATAAGTCGGATTGAAGAACAAACTTAAATTTGTAGTTGAAATAATCTTCTCCCACACATCGATATACGCCACGGTCAATTCTCCTCCTACAGGCCTGCCTCTCCTGAAAATATAGTTCGGAATCGGGAAAAATATTTTTTTTAGTGATAAAACTACAACTACAATTTTCGGAATTTTTCCTCTACTAGAGCTATGAGACCTTGCTTCTTGTCAAATTTTATGATTCTAAGTCAGGAAGTACCCTATAGGCCCAGAGGATAGATAACGTACAGAGAGGCGACGAAGTCGTCTAGATGGTTCTCAACCTTATTTTAGCCACCGCCCTCTTTAAGAATATTGTTATTCTAGAAACATCTGCCGCGAATCTCAAATTTTCGATCTATTTAAACGTGTAGTCGTAACATAAGATATGACCACCATCAAAACACCACTCAAAACGACTACTGATCGTCATAAATGCGTGCGCACACGAACTTATAACTAATGCAGAAAAAAGTTTAATTTCATATATTTATGAAGTGCTTTGGGGGGATTCTCAGAACGAGATTGGCGTGTTCTGTGATTTATTAAAAGTTTGCTTGATTTATCAAAAATTTGATTGCGTAGATCACAAAACTCTGCTGTGTAAACTATAATATTATGGTTTAGAGAAACAAGTTCTTCTTTTAAGGATGCTTTTATCTTAGTAATTGGATAAAAGGGTTCACATTAATGGTACCGACTTCGTAGGCTCTCAAGTAAAAATGGGTGTACCACAGGGAGCCATTCTGGGCCCGTTTTTATTTTTTATCTATTCAAATGATCTACTATACTTAGTCCAGAAACTTACATTATACCTATAGTATTATTTGCAGATACATCATTGATATTTAAGGTCAGTCGGAAAACTGAGAACATAAATGAAGTCAATAGTGCTCTGAATTGTATTTTGATTTGGTTAAATGCAGCAAATGCGGCAAAATGATAAATTAGAGTTGGTTGATAGTACTTTTTTTTGGGAATCATATTAGTTTGTAAGCTTCAGAGGGGTCCACATATTAGATACTTTTAGCTATAAAACTCAGTTCGGCTTCGTATGCTGTTAAAAAGATCCGACAAATTACAGATATATCCACTGCAAGACTAGTTTACTTTAGTTATTTTCACAACATAATGTCTTATGGCATTTTATTATGGGGGCATGCGACTTTGCAGAAAAGAGCATTTTGCGCAATTTATAATATGTGCTCTCGTGATTCGCTATGGTTACTGTTTAAATAAATTAATATTTAACTTTTACATACCAGTATATTTATGAAAACATTACGCATGAATGTAAATTTAAAACACTCTTCTTCAAGAATATTGACATACATAATTTAAAATTAAGAAATTCTAGATAATCAAAATTTTGAACTTAATAGAGTAAAAAATCCTTTTTGGGTTGATGCACACGTACTTATATATAACAAAATTCTGGAAGATTTAGTGAATTTAACAAAAACTAAATATAAAACTTACATTAATGTTTGTGCACTAAAGCATATTATAATTTAAATGATTATTACAATGATACGGAATCTTGGAAGGTATCTATCCAGGGAGACATCGAGTAACGTAACACACGATGACTGTATATTTATTTAGGTAACAATTTTTTGTTTGTAAAAATTGTTAATGGTCTTAAGGAAGATTATAGGTGACCTCGGTAGAATGAAAGGCAGACTCTTATTAGTTCCAAACAGTAGACTTGAGTATGTCATGCTTGTTTAAATGCTTCTGCTTGCGGCGACATTGTGTGACTGGTCGTCTACTTCTCTTGAATACGGTCGAGGAGGGCGATGGCTGCCACATGGGTCATACTTGTGAACAGGTGCTGTTGGTGATGACTGGTCTGCTCGAGTTTGAAATGCATTATTATTATACATACTGTTTGTTATTGAATCTTGTCTGTAATCTAACATTTTGTCATGGAGCGTGCTTTGGTTTTCTACGAGACTGTTCTTTGTAAATTTATTTGTAATGTACTTTTGACTAAGATTCAAAAAATAACCAAAAAGAGGATGCCTACGGAGTTTCTTTCGCCTGTTTTATCTCCGTCAGAGGAACCTCATTACCTAACGGTGGAAAATTGTAATGAAATTAATATTTCTTACGTTGATGAATAAATAATTTTCATTTCATTTCATATCCTATTTCTGTGTTTAAAGAAGAATGTTTCAATGCATGCAATTAAAACGCATACTTAATTTTACTGAGAAGTATTATATTAAATTAAATTATTAGTAATATTATTAACATTCAAAAGAGATTGAATTTGAAATCGTACCTATCAAACAATAGAAGAACTACTCTACATGCTTGGAGTCCGGATCGAGGCATGGAAAGGGAGAAATGGCCCAGCAGAAGTGCTCACCGGTGTCAAAAGTTCAGGCATTCCTCTCATTACTGCCACCGCCCAATGACGTGTGTGCGATGAGGAGGACAACATCCTACCAGGTAATACCCTCACCCATGCGAGTATCCGCCGGTACACAGCGAAGAACTCGTTGTGTCCCGTCTACAGGACTAAGCTCCGCAATAGAGCGCAGGTACAACAGCTCTAACGGCACGTCCCTCCCGAGCCCAACTGGTCCAGCCGAACACCATCCAGGCCTCAGCAAAACCCTCCTATCCTTCCTCTAATAAGAAGAAAAATAGGAGAAAAAAGATGGCTGCGAAGGTGGCACCAGCATCTACTCCAGCAGTAGAAGCAGTGGTGTCCATAATGCCCCCGGAACTAGCTTAGCGGAAGCTAGCAACCTTCGACGTCGTCGGGTCGGATAACGTCGCAACAATATCCGCGGCGATCACGTTCATGAACGACGTCCTGACGGCGATCCAGAGTGGTACGGACGTAGTACCCTGAGCGGCATTACCAACTGACCTCAGAACCAAGGTTAACCGCTGGTGATCTCGAAGACCAAAATATCCAGGAAAGGAAACACCTTATCCAACTCCTACATACGGGTAGGCCGGCGGGTCCGCCCACAGAGGGCAAGCCAGGCCGGCTAACCTGTGTAGCAAGTGGCGGAAATATGAAAAGGATATAAGCTAAGTGTATGTGCTGTGGTGTGCAAGTGCCTAAGTCCGGCAGTCTATGGCCTTAACATTATAATAATAGCACCCCAAAAACCAATTAAATTCACTACTTTTAACAATATTGATCTTGGAGGACTTTGTAGTGAAACTTCTTTGGGCGGGATGAGAGTAAAATTTTAAGGTTGTATTTGGGTACAACGTTTCTGTTATTTTTAATTGATACTGGTGGTAGGACTCCTATGCAGGAATTCGTATAGGTAGGTACCACCCCAGGGCCAGTTATTCTTCCGTGAAGCAGTAGTGTGCAAACATTACTGTGTTTCGGTCTGAAGGGCACTGAGAGCTAGCGTAATCACTGACGGGCGCAGGGTGGTGCTAGGCAGAAATATTCTGAGTAACACAGCATCTGTTATGGGCAAATGTTGCACTTACCATCAGGTGAACGTTTTGCTCGTCTCGATACTTTATCAAATAAAAAATATATATATATATATCCATTATTTAACAATTATATAAATACTAAGAAATAACTTTACAGGAAGTAATATTTTTGATAATTCATTTTAATTTATTTTATTTTTATCTAATGACTAATTTATAAGTTTCACTTCTGTCACGGGTACTGTGTTTCAGGCGCTCTTTTGTTTTTAGATTAACAAAACTAAAAACCTAAACGTAATACACACGTAGTCGTTAACATTTTTTTGGATATTCCAATTCAGTCCTATTGTATCATTAATGGTTTACCTCAGTTAACATCTGACCCAATAACTGTATATTCTCGACGTAAAACGCACGACGACCCCGCAGTATGTTGACCCCGTTAATACCAAATACGCTAAGCTAATTATATACTATAATATATAATTATATATATACTTAACAAGTTGCATTTTTATATTTAACAAGTAACAAATATTTTAGGATGTCTATACATATAATAAATCTGTAAACTTCACGTGTCTGTACATTTAAAAGATTTTGGGATAAAAGTCATTGAGGGAGGCTAAAAATAAGTAACTAAATACATTTCTATCATTTTTAGAAAAGTCTGTCTGTCTGTCTGTCCGTTTGTTTGGGAACGCATCGCGCCTATAGTACTAAATTTAATCAAAAGACTAATTAAGAAAAACATAGAGGGCATCTTCCTGTAACATTTAGTTTTTGTTTTATTAAAATCGGTTCATTCTATAAAAAGTTTAAGTATTTGAAGTTTACGAATTTCTTCAATGGTGGCGATGAGTCAAGAAAGTAATCTAAGAAATGGTAATAAAAGGTGTAAAATAAAGTTCTATAGTATTAAACTAACACCTGAACTGAAAAAATTATATTATATTTTCTTACAAAGAATATAATTTATATAAATTACAATAGTTAATTACGTATTTACGCCGTCAGTTAAATATCATTATCAATAGATGGCGTTGTTGTGCAAATGGTCGTTGTATCAGTAAGAGACACGATCTTTTTTAGATGATTTCACCTGTCCCGCGAGTTCAGCTGTACTATGAAGCTCTATTTAGGTATATAAGTTTCGGTCAAACCAAACCTGACTGGGCCCGCTAGCACAGCTATCCGAATCCGATGAAGCTGTGTAATCCACAAAGGCTAAACAGCAAAAACATCACTGCATCAGTGCTGAATAAATAAATATAAATCTATTTATTTATTTAAATCTTTATTGCTTCCTTTACAATAAAAGTATACAAAGGGCGGACTTAATATCTTTAGGCATTTTCTCCCAGTCAACCCACGGAGTGGTGAGATTTTGATTAGGCAATAAAGGAAAACAGAGAAAGAAAGAAAGAGCAAAAAAAAACGTAAATAACTGATAAATAATTATATTACAAATATAGTTATATATAAATATATATTATGCATATTATACATATAAATAAACGTAAAATAAAATAAATATAAATAAATGCACACTTGTAACGGTGACCAACTACTAACTACGAGTAATTATGTTCTCATGTTACTCTGCTAAATGATCACGGACCAACTTCTTAAAGGAGTATTTATTGGGCGCTTTCCTGATGTCATCGGGCAAGGAGTTCCAAAGAAGTGCAGCCCGGACAGTAAAGGAGTTCCTACAGAACCCGGTGAAATGTGAAGGGTATATATATATAGGGTATATATATAGGGTAACTCCCAAATTACTAGTTAGTACCTAAAATAGTTTAGGAAATATCCTCTATTTTGTCACTGACTCACTCACAAATAATTAAAATTATAAGGTACTCTAGCAGCGGTAGAAACCTAAAAAATGACATTTAGTTAGTAATCTCTGTCCCTCTGTCTGTTTGTTACCTTTTCACGGCTCACCCGCTGTTCTGATTTTGACGAAATTTGGCACAGAGATAGTTTGCATCCTGGAGTCGGACATAGGATAATTTTTATCCCGGAAAATCAAATAGTTCCCACGGGATATTTAAAAATCTATATCCACGCGGACGAAGAAGCGGGCATAAGCTGGTTAGAAAGAAAAATAAATATATACTTGCGGTTCGTAAGCTTAATTTTTCCTTCAAAATCTATGACAAATCATTTTATCTGCCGCATTAAGTAAGTTTGTAAAGTAAAGTAAAGTTTCAGCCTTTAAATGTCCCACTACTGAGCACAGGCCTCCTCTCATTTCTGAGAGGGTTTTGGAGCTAGGAAGAATCCGCCACGCTGCTCCAATGCGAGTTGGCGGACTTCACATGTCTTCGAAATATTTTTTATTCCTCAGACATGCAGGTTTCCTCACGATGTTTTCCTTCACCGCCGAGCACGTGGTAAATCAGCACTTAAAATTGCAATTAACAATTTTAGTGGTGCCGGCACCGGGAATCGAACCCAGGTCACTCGCGTACTATGAAATTTAAAGCGAGCGCCGAGCCTCTGAGCTACCACGGCTCTAAGTTTGTAAATCGTATAAATGTTGGTATCTTTAAAAAGTACATATCAGTACATTTGATGACTGCGTGGCCTAGCGGATTCCTACGCCGCAAGTCATGGGTTCGAATCCCAGCCGAAAGCCAACGTTTGTGCAAAATTACAAATTATTCGTTTTCGGGTCTGGCTGTATTGTGATTGTCCCCATGTTTCTGACTCTGCACCTGATAGACTGGAGGCAGGCTACCTCCGATCTTATCGCATTAGCGTCGTTATATCAGGGAAATCGTTGCCGTAGTGTGTTGTGTCGCCAGGAGGACATCATTAGTACATACTATACACATATGGGGGTAGCCGAAGAAATGTTGTGGGAGTTGGGGGCTGGGTTAAAAAGGGAGGTTATCGTGTTACCTAGTATCTAGGTACCTCATTTCTAAAGTTACTTATATACATACGTAAGAAATCTTATAAAAAATACATTTGTAAGAACATATAAGCGGTGTACTTCAATGTAATCA
This sequence comes from Luehdorfia chinensis, assembly GCA_019845155.1. Lineage (NCBI taxonomy): Eukaryota > Metazoa > Arthropoda > Insecta > Lepidoptera > Papilionidae > Luehdorfia > Luehdorfia chinensis. Next base: position 12,475,948 of record JAHVAK010000191.1, on the reverse strand, counting down.
AACAAAATTCACTTTGTAATTCACATTCTTTGTATGCTGAACAATACAAAATAATATAAGTAGATGAGTGCCTGTGCAAAAACCTATACAATTTGATACCTATATACCGACAACCTATTGTCAGTTCTTTTACTTTTTTGGTGATATTTACCATAACGTTATGGTAAAGATCACCAAAAAAGTAACTACTCGACGGCATGATGCCAAAAACTACCACGTTCCGTATTTGAAGTATTATGTTGAGTCTATCAATTTTACAAAAAAAACCGAAGATAACTGTTCTAAGCTGTTGACAAATACGTCATAAAATCGAAGTTAATGATATTTTTATCTGAAAATCTTTCCTTTACAATGTATCAATGTCTCGATAGGATTAAAACCGAACTCTAACACCAACACCAATTGGTCTCATAGAAATACTTTTTAACGCGTTTTGTTGTAGGCTTTCGGTCATTGTCGTGTTGAAAATGAATATCCGAATAACTGGTAAACTCTTGTCAGAATATGGAATCATAGTGTCCTGAACATAATTTTATATTGAAACCGATTCAACAACCCATCAATCCTCCTCAAGGGACCAACCCCATACCCCGGAATCATTGTACATTATTTAAAAAATGACTGAAAAAAAATCCCGCTGGGTTTCTTACTGGTTCTTCCCAGGATAGAGGCATTTTTTGCGAACTAGTGTTGTTTAAAAAAAAGAAAAAATATTCATTCCCATACGTTAATTTTTCTACCACCTCGCTTAACTGACTTTTTATCAGAAAGTCTAATAATTATTTTTGCTTCAACTAACCGCCAGCGGACGTATCTAGTATCCGATGTATATAAGTTTCGTGGGTCGTCTTGAGAAAAATGGTCCATATTAACCAAACGTATCAGAAACTCGTGAGTACATACTCACAAGTTTCGGCGATCGAAATTTTCTAGGTACCTTCTCCGATGTACCATGTTGTACTTATATTGTACTATTATATTGTACTATGCAATAGCCAGAGATATGACTTATTTCTGATTGGCGATCTTTTTGTTGGTTAAAATGCAAATCCACTATCTCCGATCCGTTTACATTAATAAACTACTAAATGGTACTAAGCGACTAAATAGGTAACATATATTTCTAATTATATGACCACCATCGACTACTAAACGTACGCTTGTGAAACAGATCACCGCAACAAGCTATCTAGAACAGATATCTTGATTAGAAATCGTAACAGAACAAGTCAGTAGACGTAGCGTCTACCCAGCCACTTTTTCTTATAATGTTTTCCGATCGGTGAAGTTAGCGTACGCCGATTTTTTATAATTGATTGACGCCATCTCCATTGTTTTTATTTGTCTATTAAATTATAACATTTACATTTTATAGTTGACAACGCACGGCATTTATTTATTGAATTATAAGGTTATATATGTGAAACTGCCAAAAGACTTCCAACAGAACTAAATAAAAAAGAATATCTAACATACTCGTATCAAAAGACTTGTCTTGCTCATTATGATGATAGCAATCAGCACCTAACTTGTTTCTTACTTTTTACTATATCTTATTTATGCCTAGGTAGTTAAAGGTTTTGTAACTCTTTTCTTTAAGTATAGATATTTTTTCCGTAATCGGGTTACAATTTTTAAAACAAAATAAGTAGGTATATCTTAAACTTAATATCGTACTATATTTATATTTGTGTACTGAGAATTTTCCCCTAATTTATTTGACATCCCACTCAATAAATAGCAACCCCCAATTTGAACCCCTTCTTTTTTGGATTAAACATCCGTCATATTGATATATTATATAGTAAAACTACTTTTTTACGGATTTTATCGCGTTTAATTTTTGAACTATTTTTACCCGACGTTTCGGACGCTTTACAGCACCCATGGTCACGGGGGGCCCCCCGTGACCATGATTTTATTTAGAATTAAACGCGATAAAATCCGTAAAAAAGTAGTTTTATTTAAATGTGTAATATTCGCGTAAATAAAAGAAAACATTATATTATATAGTAGTTTAGGCGCTACGTACTTAACTTTTTGGCTTCACCGTAGTCGTGTAAAAGTGAACCCGCGAGCCGGCGACGTAGAAACCAACCGCTAAGGCCGATTATCCACTGGGCAGTCGGCTGGCCGCTCTATACTCCTTCCAATAATTCATTCATTCAAATTCATACTAATCATAAATGCGAAAGTAACTCTCTGTCCCTCAGTTTGTTACATTTTCACGGTCCAACCGCTGATCCGATATGGACGAAATTTAGCACAGAGACAGCTTGTATCCTGGAGACTACATGCATTCGCGACGCGGAGCTCATCGCGAATGCAAGAGAACACGCAACTGGAGTAGACGCGCAGGACTCAGCATATACATATTATTTTTGAGCAATGCACGCAAGCGCGACTAAACGTATTCTAGTACGTTCTTTTAACAAAGGATGTTAATAAAATCTGTTTTTTTTTTGATTATAAGTTAAGACATTATTTCTTCGGCGTCCAGTCACACGAATAGTCACAGGCAGTCGCTACAGAACTAGCCGCTACGTAACCCAGACTGTTGTGTTTCACACTCGCTTGCTGACATTTTACACGACATAGTTTTTCATTTTAACCCAACTTTACCTCATAAAGAGGACAGACTCATAGACGGAAATACAATTTGAAAAATGATTTTTTGCCATCCTGTAATTTTGATTGAGTGACGAATATACGTGGTTCATTTATTAACAGGTCAAATACTCATACCTACCGGCTGCGTATCACGGTTCGGGACACTGGCCAATTAAACAAGCACTATTACAGTTGTCCTCTCCGAAATTAATTTGTACGCCTCCCCATGAGGCAAGACATGTTTATAGTAACACATTTGGTTGCAGATAAATAAAATTTGAATTTGGAATAACGATTGATTTTATTTTTACACTGATCACTATCGGTATTCAAATGGGTAGGTACTACATACTTAAGAAATCGTCTTCTCAATTTATTCAACTTTCCAGGAATTGGGAATCTTCTCATATTAATAATTTATATCATACTAATAAAGTAAGCAAAAAGAAAAAGTTAATAAATTTCATTACTTTACCATGGCAGATCAAGGGCCGGGCGATCGCTTTAAAATTCACAATACGCGAGTGACCGGAGATCCCTGGTGCCGGCACCCGGATTTACCACGTGCTCAGCGGAAAAGGAAAACACCTTCAAGTCCGAGGATTAAAAATTCAAGGTCATTTGAAGCCCGCAAACCCGCACTGGAGCAGCGTGGTGGACTCTTCCTGGGTCAAAAACCCTGTCAGAAATGAGAGGAGGCCTATGCTCAGCAAGGGGACATTTATAGGCTGTTACTTTTGACCACACTTGGACGGCGGGTTAACGATACCCAGCACCCAGATGCTTTACATTCTAGATGGACCTTTCTCTCACGAGGCTGTTATTTTAGACGTAAAGATGGATTATTCCGCCATCATTTAGAGGCCACGAGATTCTCCCTTTATCGACTTCTGTGACACCCAAGACATAAGCAGTAGATTCTCTTGGCTACTGCCTGCCGTCCGTGTCGTAACGTCACAAGGCATCGTTTTCTTATCTTACTATAATAAAACAGGAGAGTTTGTAAGTTTGAACGCGCTAATCTTGAGAATACTAATCCGATTAGAAAAAATATTTTGCATTAGATAGCCTTTTTATTGAGGAACGTTTCAAAATTTCTTGCCACAGCCTAAGGAGCCGCACGCTGAGAACCGAAAATTAACGAGAAGGGCCGAACGTACGGCACTGTCCTGTGGTCGACTTATCTTACGCGGGTGAAAGTATTGCGAGAATTAAATAAAGGTGAATAAAAAAATGCATTTATTTGAATATAAATTAATTACTGTATACTTGAAACTACATATCCGATCATTAGCAACATAGCGTCATATATAATTTACTAATACTATACAAATCGCATCCTATTGCAATTCATTACGAAAAGACTGATGATTAATTGTAATAAAGTATTTTTATAACTCATTGTAATAATACATCATACATACATACATACAGTCACGCCTCTTTCCCATAGGGGTAGGCAGAGACCACATCTTTCCACTTGCTATGATCCTGACACACTTTAGCTTCTTCTACTTAGCCCCATTCACTTGATTTCCTGCCAATACTCTTCTCTCAATATCACAGTCATACTTTCCGTCTCTCGTAAGCTTGGAACTCTGGTACACAAACTCTTTCACTTGTTCCACTCTTTCTCCTCCAATCAGAACTCTGGAATCTGACATACTTTCTTTCCTTTCAAAAACCATTAGTTTCGTCTTATCTACATTAATTTTCACTCCATTGCCTTGTAGAGCATCATGCATAATATTAACCATCGCCTGCAACTCCTCCGATGATGCTAATATAACCTGATCAAAGTCAAAGTCAAAATTTCTTTATTCAATTTAGGCTTGTTTAAAGCTCTTATGAACGTCAAAATCTACACCGGTTCAAAAAATGACCTTCTCAGAGAAGAACCGGTAAGGAACTCTGGGCTTTCTTTTTTCAATGCCATATTACATAATGTCATTTACAGATTACAGATTACAAAAAAATTACATCATAAATTTAGTAGCCAGGTGGTTTGCAAGTGCAGAGTATGAGTTATTTCCACACATCTTTGTCCTCTACATAATGATCTATTTTATAATACGCTTTATCTAATAATGTCTTCTTGATAAGTTTTTTAAAATCCATGTCCGATTTTTGTGTTACACTTTTAGGAATTTTATTATCATCGGCGTATAGGAGGCATTTGACGGTCAGATCATTCATTCTTAATCTAAACACACTCTCTTTCCAATATTTTAAGCAATTGTCCATGAATAGGTTAAACAGCCACGACGAAGCCAAACATCCCTCTCTAACACCTTTTTCGATGTTAAACCAGTCTGTGTAAGCCCCGTTTACCCTGACACAAGCACGAATCCTTATAGAGTGATTTCAGTGCTTGTATCAAGCTGCCGTTCCCCCATACATATGCAATGTCGGCCACAATTCATTCCCCACTACCCTATCATAGGCCTTTTCCAAGTCCACAAATGCGCAATAGATCTTTTGACTTTGACCAAAAAACAATCGGCTATGCTTCGTAAGGAAAAGACCTGATCCATGCAACCCATTCCTCTCCTGAATCCCCCTTGTACTTCCCATATCTTCTCTTCAGTTTCATTCATCACTCTCTTAATCAAAACCTTTGCATTCAGTTTACCGACGATACTGAGCAAGCTAATGCCGCGGTAGTTTTAGCAGACTTGTAAATAATACATCATACATGAATATCCATTTTTATGAACAATATTATTAAAGGAATTTCCATACAATACAAACCAAAGTACAATGTAGTTCCTCTTTTAATTAAAAACCATATTAAATCTAAAAACGGTTGTTTAACTCATTTATATAAGTGGACAAAAGAAATGACGCTAAAAGGTAAAACAGTTGCCTACAATCATTATCATCTGGACAGACGATTACAAGTCTAAAGCTGAAAATAAGCCTGCACCATAAATCATAGCGAACCTAACAGTTATATGAAGATATTTTTATAGTATTAAACAAGGAATTTAATAGGATTTTTAAAACTAAGTCATTGCATCTTAATAATAATTTTAAATTTAATGATTGGGCTACCATAGGTATTCATAAAAGTAGGGATAAACTTTTCGAATTATATGAGAAAAAGACTTATTACACTCAAATAAAACTATATGTATTGTCCATATTGGCCATAAATACTGTTACATAAAACTTTTCTTTTTTTCAACTTTTTAATTATTTTGAATTTGGAACACGTATGTTATTTTAAAAACTTCTTTCTATTTTGCGCCACCACCACCACCACCATTTCAGCCTACCATTAGTCCACTGCTGAACATAGGCCTCCCCCATAGAGTGCAACAAAAGTTTGTAGCTCTCATTTTAGGGGGATTTTGCCATAGTTGCCACGCTTGGCAGGCGGGTTGGCAACCGCAGTTTATTTATTATGATGTTCCTGGAAGATGATTTTGCGCCATTTCACATACTTTTTCGTGTTCATTATCAAATTACAATATGGAATGGTGTGTTAAAGATAATAGGATTGCAGTCATCGCCTTGCACAAAGTGGGTATAGAGCAGTCGGTCATATTCCAGACACTTCAAAAGCAGCCGTATGTTCATATATCGTACTATCAACAGATACAACAACACTTCCTCTGTCGAAGACCAAAAAAGATCGGGGCGGCCGCGTGCTGTTAGAACTACAAAGGCTGTTAATGCTGTTAAAGCCAGAATTCGTCGAAACCCCAATAAGAAGCAAAAAATCTTATCGCGAGAAATGAAGATTCCCGCTGGGACTCTGTCGCATATTATAAAACAAGACCTGAACCTATTTTAAAATAGGGACTAGTATAGTCCCTATTTTAAAATGAAATATAATGAAAAAAATTATAACTAACTCTTACCTTACCTCACAAAATGAAGAAGTAAATATACCATAGCATTTTATTTAATTTATTACATAAGCAATTTAAAGAATCAATACATTTGAAAAATGTGTATATTCAAAATTATTTTGGGAACTTGGTGAATGCTTTTCTTAACAAGTTTCATAAAACATATGCAATTAATAGAGTCGGCTCTTAAGACATACATCATTGGGGATAAAAACATGTTTTTGCATTTTCCAATTTTTTATATACATGAAAACAATAATTATACAAATTAACACATATATATGGTACAAAGCTCTGATGGCCTTATTCTTTAGGGAATACATTAAAAGTGACGGAACGAGCAAAATGTTCACCTGATGGTAAGTCCAACGTCTGCCCATAACAAATGCTGTGTCACCCAGAAAATTACTGTGTGACACCACACTGCGTCCGTCACCCTGAGACATCAGTTCTTAAGTCTCATATGCCCAGTGATTATGCTAGCTCACAGTGCCCTTCAAACCGAAACACAGTAATGTTTGCACACTACTGCTTCACGGCAGAATAACTGGCCCGGGGCCACCCCAGGCCTACCTAGATGGATTCCTGCATAGGAACTACCTTCACCAGTAAGACTACTTCTCAATAAACATCTCCTAACACAGTCAATTTAGCTTACATGCCATAATTAACTGCTGGTAGAGCTCTCATATGTTAACTGTATTGCTAGTTTTCATTTTTTTTTAAATGAGAATACCCTTATCCTGAATTTAATTGCAACAATATATTGTATAAATGCCTGCAAGTATCAAACAGAAATAAATATTAGGTATATAATATTCTTATAGAAAATAACAAAATAAACTTAAGCTGCACATATAAGCATTGTTATTGTCATTATGAGATAACTTTTCTTGTGAGGTCTATGAAAGTAGAAAGTCTTTTAAGCACTTTGGCAATGGCAGTGCCTTCACTGATCCATTATTTACATACTGGAGTATTGCATCGCGGCAAACATGTTGTAGTGTTTTTACTGAAATAAAATTAAAGTGTGATTGGTCAAAGAAGTAATCTTAATCTCTATCTATAATCTATAATTAGTAAATAATTATAGATAACAAATACAATATTTTACCTCACTTAATGAAGGCCTGTGGAAATGTCAGTTATATTTTAAAAAAATATGCTGATACAGTTACAAGTACAGTAACACTTGTTGAATGTTATTTTTTTTATTTAATTATCATTAGCGCTGTCATCAGCCTACAGAAGCACCTAATTTTTTAATATTTCGCCAACAAAAATATGTTATAATTTGGAAGTACTGCCAATATAAACTCAAAAGTATGTAAAACTAAAAACTCACCTCCATACAACTGTACAATTTTTACTTGTTTTGTTGTGCCATACACATCAACAACAGCATGAAGTGGACCACAGGTGTAAGGTATGGCCTTAGTACAAGGGCCTTGGTCTTCTCCATTAATTATGAAATGCATTTCAGCTAATTCTGGTTCATCTCTACTTGCTTTTGGGCATGGAACAAACATAACTCCAATACGACTCCCAGCATCCATTGGAAGTATACCTTGAGGTGTACCATTTTTAGATAATATTTGAGGCCTTAATAACATTTTCGAAATATAGCCTCGCGGTGTACGCACACTATGTCCATCTCCTAAAACCGAAATTTTAGGCTCATTGTCACGTCGACCACTAGTTCCTTGATTCACTAGTTCAATCAGTACATTATTCTGCGACTTGGAAATCGGAAATATCCAAGACATTCCAGTGTTAGCCAAGTCAGGTAAGGCGTATTGCGGAAGGCCTTTATCACCGAGTGCGGCGGTTTGGGGATCGAGCAACGTTAGTCCTAATCGCATATGGCCACTCCAACCACGTTCAGTTTTCTCTATCTCCACCAAAAATATTTCACCCGGTAGTAATGGTTTCTCACTAAAAGTCAACCCATGTGCAAAACTTGTTTTCCTATATGCAACGGTATTCTCTTCGAATAAAATAATATTTGACCCATGGTAATGATGAAACCTGGACAACATGTTTTCTGTCACTATATAAACATTTGTGTCACTGTACCAAATTATTAATTTTAATTTAAGGCTTTCCGCAAAAAAAGTTCCGCTTATATAACAGATTATTTATTCGAATTTTTGATACTAATCCTTCAAGAAATCAAATAAAAATAAAACTGACAACAACATATTGTTTGCAATTCTTTGCGCATTTTAAAGACGAAAATGTACATTTTGGTTAAACAGGCTAAACGTCAAATTTGACGGTTGACAGCTTCTCGTTTCTTATTATGATGCTGTCCTGAGGTTACCGGTGCGCAGAGCGTATCTGCTTTTGTATTTTTTTGACGTTGCCTTAGGTTTTTTTAAATTAAATGTGCATTAAGCAGCACAGAAATATATGCAATAAAGGAAATATAAACTTTTCCAAGATTTTTTTTTATTTTTAAATTATATATAAGAAACATTTTCCAGACATCACAGACTATAGCGAGTTTTCCGAGATCTTTTATTTATCATTTCTATACATTCGGTAATATTGTTTCTCGAGCGGCATTTTTCTGATAAGAACTTAATTGCTTACGTTGCATTCCCGTAACAGTAATTCTTGAGAGAGATAAAGATAAGATCCAAACCGTAAAACTGGTGCTACAAATTTCAATTGTAAAGCCTTGCAAAATTCGCGCGCACTCTCAGAAGCTCCTTCAGAATCTTGGGTAGAGTAAAAACTTATGTTAACAATTAGGAAAAAGCGACTTGTTGGCCTTTGTATTTGTATTCATTAGTGTGCATAAAAAAGAACAAACAATAAATTTAATAATCTCTGTTTGCGTACATGTGCTGAAATATTTATCTTATCTGTTGATTGGTAATCTCAGATTATACATACTCTTTTGATGTCAACTCTGATCTGTTTGGTTTATGTATTATATTTACGCAGTATAGGGCGCCTCCCCACTAGATGGAGCGACGACCTGCGCGATTTTGCGGGAAGTCGATATATTCAGGTGGCTCAGGACCGTGCTTTGTGGCAGTCTATGGGGGAGGCCTATGTTCAACAGTGGACTAAGATAGGCTGAAATGATGATGATGATGATGATGATTATGTTTGAATTACTTTAAATTTGGAATTTCAGTTTTATTTGTTCAGATTGAATTGTGTCATATTTGTTGATTCCGTGAAAATCACTTGAAGAAGTAACATGTCAAGTTATCTGACATAACTTTTAAATTTTATATAAATTTCATAATGATTAGGTTTCATCTAAAGTAAATTCAAAAATGTTTAAGTTAAAATAAATAGTTTTCTAATCAGTCCTTAAGTATCCTTTTGGTTTGAAAGTGATCCCATTCGCCACATCTACCATTAAAGAGGTCTTCAAGAGGAATTCAAAAGGAAACAATTGAAAAAGAAACAGTTGAAGAAGAAGTAACATTTGCCGGTGTTGAAAATGAAGAGTACAGAAACAAATGAAGTAGTTTGTGAAGAAACAATTGAAGATAGTGGAAGCGGCTTAGGCGGAGGTTCTGGAAACGCCGGTAGTGGATATGGAAACGGCGCTGGATCTGGTGGCTCAGGCAGTTATGGAGGTGGTTTCGGTTTTGGAAGTGGCAGCGGTGGCGGTGCAGGGGCATGCAATGGTAATGAAGGTCATGCAAAAAGTGGAGGCGGATCTGGTGGAATCGGTGGAGGCTTTGGAGGAAACGGTGGCAGTGGATACGGTGGTAGAATAGAGGAGGTTGTAGATGTTTTTGATGATGCTAATGAAGCGGATGAAGAGGAAGCGTAGGTTGTTGCAGAGAGTGTGGGTCCACGGAAGAATCCACGGAGAGATGGATCTTTGAGAGATTTTGATGATTTTTTGGATACAAGTGAGGATAGAATAGAGGAGGTTGTTGATGTTTTTAATGATGCTGATGAAGTGGATGAAGAGGAAGCGGAGGTTGTTGCAGAGAGTGTGGGTCAAAGGAGAAGTCCGCCGAGAAATAGGTATTTGCCTGAGAAGTGTAGGGATTGTGTTGTGGATTTTTGGCTGAGTGTGCATTTTTGACGTTTGAGGAAGCAGTTGACTCCGGTGAAAAGGAGCAATGGTTGAAAGCTGTAGAGCAAGAGAAGTTTTCTTTGGAGAGTAATGGCACATGGGAGTTGGTTGTTAACAGCTCAGAACAATTTGAAATCAAGACAATTTTGAAATTGAAATTAAGACAATCAGAATTTTTCAGAGAAACTTTTTACAGAATCTTTGATATCTCCTCTTCCTTTATAGTGTATTGTGTTTTTCTTGTATTGTTTTTCTTGTATTCTTGTATTTTTGTGGTTTTAGTTATTAATAGTTTTTGTTTTTGTTGAGAGAGAGAGAGAGAGTGTGTGTTATTGTTGTTTTATGATTGGTGGTTTGTTTCTTGATAATTTCTAAATTTTATCTGAGATTAAGGGATTTATTTAAATTATATCTGAGATTAAAGGGGTGTGATGATTGGTAATCTCAGATTATACATACTCTTTTGATGTCAACTCCGATCTGTTTGGTTTATGTATTATGTTTGAATTACTTTAAATTTGGAATGTCAGTTTTATTTGTTCAGATTGAATTGTGTCATATTTGTTGATTTCGTGAAAATCACTTGGAGAAGTAACATGTCAAGTTATCTGACATAACTTTTGTATTTTATATAAATTTCATAATGATTAGGTTTCATCAAAAGTAAATTCAAAAATGTTTAAGTTAAAATAAATAGTTTTCTTATCAAGTAAGTGTCTTTTTGGTTTGAAAGTGATCCCATTAGCCACATCTACCATTCAAGATTATCCATAAGTTCGATGTATCAGAAGTACTTTCTCTAGAATCGTCAAACAAATTTCTGGAAGTGTTTTTTAGATTACAGTTTGAAATTTATATTATTCTTGACACACAGTCTTGGTGTTAGTACAAAACATACAATTTTCGAGTATTTAACGTAATTTAACTAGTGAATAATTGCATTAGGTATTGTTGTGGGAAAACTATACCTTTATAAGAATAACGGCTTGGATGGCGTAGTCTAGAAAATAGGCTTCTACGGTTTGTGTCACGGATTCGATTTATTAGGTATTTATTTATAGTTACGTTGTGTCTAGCACGGTTAGCTTCAATAAAAATAAATAAAACAAATAAATAAACGATATACTATATAATAAATATAAGAAAAACTAATGAAAAAAACCTACTGTTAATTATTAAAAATAAACAATCCATTGCGCATTCTCCTCCAAAATGAGACCTACAAACTTTTGTGGCAATCTATGAGGAGGGCCTATGTTTAGGAGTGAACTAGTGATAGGCTGAAATGATGATGATGATGATGAATCCATTACTTCAAAATAAACATAAAAAAATTAAGCAATAAAATCAGATAGGCGGAACCAGCGATCTCTAATGGATTAGAAAAAGTTTCTTTATACGAGGGTGGATTGAAAAGTACTCGGCCTAACACAGATCCATTCAATTCTAAAAATCAAATCTACCCACATTATTTAGTTCAGTTCAGACTAGTTCATTGTGTGAAGTTCGAAACGTGTGCGGTAATTAGTTGTGATTTTATAAATTTATTAACAAAGTAATCGGTCATAATTTCCGCGAATGGAGCAAATCGAGCAGCGTGCCGTCATTAAGTACCTCCATAAGAAGGGGCTATCATCAAAAGCCATCCATGATGACATGGTCAGTACATTAGGCGATTGTGCTCTGTCATATTCATCCGTCAAAAAATGGATAGCAGAATTTAAGCGTGGTAGAGAGAGTGTGAAAGATGAACCCCGCTCTGGAAGGCCTTCGACGTCAACTACTGATGAAAATATTAAAAAAGTACTTGATTTAATAATGGGAGACCGCAGATTAAAAATTAGAGAGATAGCCGAGATTATAGGCATCTCTTATGAACGAACTCAAAACATCATTGTCAACGAGTTGGGTTTCCACAAGGTGTCTGCGAGGTGGGTTCCTGCGGGACTGCTTTCAGTTGAACAAAAAAGGACGCGATTGACTATTTCACGCGACTGTTTGGAGTTATTTGAAGCCGATGCAGATGATTTTTGAATCGTTTTGTTACTATGGACGAAACATGGATTCATTACTGTACACCGGAAACAAAAAAACAATCAAAACAGTGGAGAAGACCTGGTTCACCACCCCCTAAAAAGGCTAAGTCGATTTTGTCGGCAAATAAGGTGATGGCTTCAGTATTCTGGGACTCGAAAGGTGTGATTATGATTGATTATCTTGAAAGGGGTCAGACTATAAACTCTGATTACTACTGCACCTTACTACGTCGTTTACGAGAGGAAATAAAAGAAAAACGTCGAGGAATGCTCAGAAGAAAAGTCCTGTTTCATCAAGATAACGCCCGTGTTCACACGTCAGTACAGTCAATGGCTGGAATTCACAACTGTGGCTTTGAACTGTTACCGCATCCGCCGTATTCACCTGATCTGGCACCATCAGACTTCTTTCTGTTCCCTAACCTAAAAAAGCACTTGGGAGGTCAAAGATTTTCGACAAACGACGAGGTCAAAGCAGCTGTAGACGCATATTTTGACTCTAAGGAAGAATCATTTTTTTTTAACGGTCTAAATGCTTGGAAGGGGAGGTGGCAAAAGTGTATTGAACTTGATGGTGATTATGTAGAAAAATAAAAATATAACTGATTTAGTATGTGTTTATTTTCTTGGTTAGGCTGAGTACTTTTCAATCCACCCTCGTAAAACACTTAAAAAACAAAATCAACTATATATATAAAACAAATAATAATAATATCATCGCACCATCCAACTACGTATTTTATAAGTTTTGTTATATATTTAATTTGGTTCACAATCCACCTATATTTATCGTGCCTGCTTACTGCGTAACAAATTTAAGTTGTGTAAGTTTCCAGTTTATAAATAATAGTTTACTTAAACTTAAAATTCGATGTACAGTTTATTAGTATACAAAATGATATAGATAATTTAATAAAACCAGCATGTACCATAGGAAATCCATCTGATTTCTCTCGGGCAGTATCAATACATTCCAGCACATTTACTATGGTTACAATCAACATACGAAGCATACATCACAATCTAGACAGTTTTCTTGCATTTGTGGAATCTCTGACTATACCAATAGATGTAATGGTACTAACTGAATGTTGGATCGATGCTAACAGACCTCCACCACCATTGCTTAAATATCAAATGTTTTTTTTTTACAAAAAAGTATTTAAATAAAAATGTAGGCCTTGTAGTTTACGTTCGTAAATAAATTCTAACAACAGCAACTGAAACGGATATGCAGGAAGGAAACTGCCTAGTATTGTGCTTACAGGATAGTTGTACTTTGATTTGTTCATATAGACTACCCTGTTTTTGCAATGCGACCAAATACTTAGATTCACTTGAACATGTCTTGCAAAGTGCAGCAACCAAAAACATCGTATTTACAGGCGATATTAATATAAATATTCTTCCTGGTGACATCACTCTTTATGGTGTACATTAATTGGGTCTAATGGCGTAATATGGTTTTTTGCAAGGCATAGACAAACCTACCCGTAATAACTCATGAATTGATCTTAATATGGTTAAAACCCTCTTAAAATGGCAAACGGTTGTATTTGGTCATCTGACAGGCCATTCACCTATTCATTTAATTTTAAATACTTAACTCAGAATTCTAAGAGGCAACCAAAATATCAAGAATGAAAATCGACTATAACATGATCAAACAACAATTAGTTGAAGAAAACTGGGCCGAGTATTACCAGATAACAGATGTTAATATAGCAGCTAATCATTTAGTGTTTAAAATACAGTCATTAATTTATAATAACAGGAGGACTATTAAGATTTCGCATAGGAAGCAATGTATAAAACCCTGGATTACGCCTGGACTTGTGAGTTCTGTTACGAGGAGAAATAAATTACATAAACAATATAAAGCTGCCCTTGATGACGTCAATAGTAAATTTTTTTTTGTAAATATCGTAATACTTGCAATTATCTGATAAAATCAGCCAAAGAACAGTACTCCCAAAGCCAAGTTAGGCAAAATGCCGGTAATACTAAAAATACTTGATATCTAATAAAAGATGTTTGCAACTTAAATAAAAGCATAACAGCACCTAGTGAGCTCCATAGTAACAAAAATAATATTACTGACTCGCTTAACGAAGTTAATAGATATTTCACTTCGATAGATAATGATTTGGCAGAAGATACTCTAAGTTAGGACTAACAGAAAATGACTTAGCTAAGAAAGCTTCCTCGCTTTCTCGCCTCTCCCTCTAACTCATTTACATTTTTTGCCGACGGATTGTTCTGAAGTATATAGAACAATTATTAGTTTAAAATCGAATTGTGCTCCGGGGTGGGATGCTATATCAACTCATTTGCTAAATTAAATTTATTTTTATATTATAACACCAATTACGCATTGAATTAATCTTAGTATAGCCGTATTTCCAGTCTTTTAGAAAAGCCATAGTATCAGGCATAAAAATAAAGCAGTCGTAAAAAAACTACCATGTAATTGTAGACCAGTTTCATTGATTTCGACCCTATCAAAAATAACAGAAAAGATAATAGATTAATAACATATCTAGATAAATTTAACATGCTTAGTACGCAACAATTTGGATTTAGGAGAGGAACGTCCGCTGAGGATGCTGTTCTAAACTTAACCTCGAAAGTACAATCCTACCTGGACAACAATGAAAAAAGTCTTGGTGTTTTTTTAGACCTACAGAAGGCATTTGATACGGTATCAATTCCCATTCTTTTGTCAAGAATGCAAACCATGGGAATAAGAGGAATGCCACATGAATGGTTTCGATCCTACTTGACAGGCAGATCGCAGATGGTCAGAGTAAACGACCACTTAAGTAATAGTAGTTTATGTTCATTTGGAATACCGCAGGGCAGTACCCCAGGTCCGAAACTGTTTATACATACATACATACATACATAAGATCACGACTGTATCCCATAAGGGGTAGTCAGACTGGGCACTCACTGCAAAAACAGTAGACTGCCACAATCCACGTTTCACCAAAACAATATAATGCACTTGATGTGATAGGTGGTAAGCCCATCGCCACCATGCGCTGTTGGGTGCACAGTGCAGTTTAATTCCTTACTCGCCTTTTACGAGATCCATTGGATGAGATGGAGTGGTAGTATTCTTTTAACACTGTTTATTATATATGTAAATGAACTGTCTAGCTTAAGGTTGAATGGAACTGACATAAATATGTTTGCTACGTATGTTGGAGTACGGTGCGTTCTGTCGCTGAAAAAAGAATGAGTGAGGTGACAGCTTGGCTAGAAAATAGCTTACTTACACTTAATGTCGCCAAGACAAAATATGTCTGTTTCAACATATCAGCTCGCACCAGACCCACTGAAAGCTTTAAAATAGCCAGCTCCCCTGCATATCGTCAATGTAACATGTTAGCCCGAGGTAACAATATAAAATATTTAGGTGTCATATTAGATAACAGATTCAACTGGGGCCCACATACGGCGGGAGTCGCAAATTAAGAAAGTTCATTTACGTTTTTGAAAATTTGCGTGATGTAGCCAGCCGCAATATCCTTGTTCTGACATATAAATCATTGTGTGAGAGTATAACTTGTTATTGCATCAGTGTTTGGGGTGGTGGAGCTAAGTCCTACCATAACGAAGTGGAACGTGCATAGCGCGCAGTACAAAAAGTCATGAACAGACTTCCTTTTAGACATTCTTCTGCAGATCTTTACAATGTGAAGTGCAATCAGTTAGAAAATTATTTATTTATCGGTGCGGTGGTCAATTTCATCGCCACATTCTGCCATCACTTCCGAAATGTGTCAAACGAGTTGTGCGTATACCTGTGCCAAAATATAATAGTGTTTGGTAGCAGATGCTACGAATATTATGCTAAGATGATATACAATAAGTTATACAAAGAAGATGTTAAAAGTATTATGAACACATGTAAATCATGTATTTCAAGATTCTTGCAAATAAAATACTGAAAATGTATTACTGTCACTTATGACAGTTCACCTACTCCAACATACTCAGGCACCCATACAATCGAACACACGCCCATACATACATACATACATACATACAAATCCACACATCACTATACACCCACACCACAGCTTGTATCATTAAAACTGTAATGTAACCTGTAGTTGGGAAGAACCTAAAGCCTGTAGCACAGTTAATTTTACCGCAGACTTTAGATTTAATAAGATACATGTAGCCAAGTGTACAGTTTTAATAAAGATTATTATTACAACATCTGAGCAGTTGATAGCTTCCGACAGTATTCGTACGTTGACACCGTAGTCAAAAATCGGCACGGAGGATATCTTAGGTCATTAGTTAAAAAATGTTGTAGCGATCTCTATGTTAGTATATGAAAAGCTGAAGAAATATCTTATAGGTCCAACATCGCGCTATTGAAGTTTTATCGATGCCTCACTAAACGACTGTAAAAAAGGAACAAACAAAGAAATCACAATTATTATTTCATATGCGGTGCACAATCCAAACAAAACCGCGTTTACCAATGGCAAAGGCAAAAAAATGGTTGCCATCAATACCCCTTATGGGTTAATATTTGTTTATAAAAACAGGCTTAATAATGAAAGATCAAGAACAAACGATGAACAAATATACATTTATTAAAATAGCTGTCATTAGTGCCAAGTTAAGAACTACAATTTTAATAACTGTATGCAAAAAAAAACGTAGTAACCATAGTTGTTATTGAATAATCAGGAACGAACAACGGACAAAAGAAATGTTTGCTGCCTTTGTGTTTACTTATGGGCTTAAATTTTAATTATTGTATAAAAAAACGAACTATAGCGGTTTATTCTCGAACAATTACGAACAACTGACGAAGTAACGAATTGATTTCAACGAAATACAAAATATTGTGATTTGTGATAGTTTTTAAAACATGTGTCGATGCAGAGATTCACATCGCACTCCTCGCATTTCCAGCTCGTCCTGGTCTTCTTGGGACACAAGCAGCAAACGGTATATTTTGAACCAGTACGGATGGGAAAATGGTTGTGTTCCAAATTCGGTCTGGCTTGCGTCTTAGGTCGAGCTAAACGTTTTGCCGTCACCTGTCCAGTAGTGTCGGAACCGAGTTTGAGTCGTGTTTCAGTTGTCAAGTCTATCTGTCGGTGTCGTTTCAGTAACTCTTCCGCCAATGCGGTCCGAAACTGACGATGTGATATTTTCCGGTTAAAACTGGAAAATATCACAAAGCAGTTGAACAGAGCCGCATTGTACAAACGACGGAAGAGTTTCTTGTACCAAACTCGGTTCCTCTGTCGTTCCATGGGTTGAGCTGACAGAAATTGGTCTTTCCTGTCAACTCCTCCCATGCTCTTGTTATAGTCGAGTACAATGTTAGGTTTGTAAGTCAGTCGGTTGTATTTGTCGTGAGTCCCAATTTGTAGGCTATGGTACGTCGAGATCATACTAACTAAGTTAGCATCCCGCCATACCAGAACCGACAAATCGGAACAATACGTGGCCACTACTTCACCTTGTCGAAGGTCTGTCTTGGTCAGTGTCTTGACTGAATCGGGAACGAATTCACGATTCAGCCTCAATGTTCCGTAACAGTCGGTTTTCTGTCTTTTCAGACTACGCACTAATAATGGACTATTGTAAAAATTGTCCATTATTAGTGTGTGTCCACGGTGAAGCAGAGGCTCGATTAGGTCGTAGACGATTTTCGCCGTAGCGTTGGTGGGTCGTACATAGTCGGTTGTGGCGTCGTCGACGACTGGCATCCTGTCGGTCTGTTCGTCGGGATGCGTTTCTGTAATGTCTGTCAATGTCGGCCTATCTTTTCCAGCATACACAAAGAACCTCCAAAGATAGCCACTGGATGATTCGCACAGCTCGTACGTTTTTACTCCCACCTGAGCGGCCTTGGAAGAAATCTTTTGAGCAAAAGAAAGTCTTCCATGCCACTTCAGGAGGGATTCATCAATGGCTATCTCTTGAGAGGGGATGTATAGGCTGGAAAACTTGGCATTGAAGTAATCAGTCACTGGTCGAATTTCACAAAGTCTACTCATGTCCTGTACAGTCTGGCTGTCGACGAAATGTAAAAAGGATTTTAGCAATAGGTAGCGGTTGTACGACATTATCCTACAGAAATAGGTTAATGTCCCAAAACCGTTGAACCCAAAGTAAGACTCTTCCTCCGGTAAGGGGAAGAGGCCTTGAAATATGATAATTGCTAAAAAACTTAACATTTCGTTCCTGTCAGTCGGAGTCCATCGAGTGAATCGGGAATGCGCAGACAGCTTATTCTGCTCTTGCAGAGCAGCGATCTTCTGCTGTGCATTCCGATTCGTCTCGACAACGAGTAAGTCGACGAAGTCATTGTCCAACATTCTGTCAAAAACGTCGATGGGTCGGGTCTCGTCAGTAATGTCGAAAGTCGGGCCCGACGGTTCAGTAAAAGTCTCTCGCTGTCCTTGGAAAGTCGTTCTGTCCTTACTCCAATCAAAAGTGTAGCAGTCGTCTGACACAATGTCCCGAATTGCTCGGTCATTTGCGTCATCCTCCCTCTGCAACACTTCTGATTGGAATTGCGTCATGTCACTGTTACACGCTGGTTCAGAAGCAGCGTTCCGCCCCTGAACAGACGGTATTAGGTAGTCGTCGTCACAGTCCAAGTATTCATCGTCACTTTCAGTCTGTCTCAGCCAGTCATCTACTACAGTAGCAAAGTTGTCGTCAGTCACATCTGGAACAAAGAATTAATTATAAATTTTAATTGGAATTAATTATAAATTTATTGATAATTAAATTCTGTTTGAACACCAATGTACGGAATTAATACATCAGTTATTTATTATTTACCGATTGCTGATGGTCCCACGTTTTGATGCGAGGATGATGCGACGGCCACCTCTGCACCGACGTCTGGAAAAAAAAACCAAAGCATGATTTAAAAAATTTATTTATAATAGATTACTGGTGGTAGGATTCCTATGCAGGAATCCGTCTAGGTAGGTACCACCCCAGGATCAGTTATTCTGCCGTAAAGTAGTAGGTGTGCAAACATTACTGTTTCGGTTTGAAGGGCACTAAGAGCTAGTGTAATCAATGGGCATAATGAGACTTAAGAACTCATTCTCAGAGTGACGGGCGCAGTGTGGTGTCACACAGAAATGTTCTGGGTGACACAGCGTTTGTTATGGGAAGACGTTGCACTTATAATCAGGTGAACATATTGCTCATGTAGTCACTTTAGAAGAGAAAAAAAACGATAACTTACCTAATTCTAAGAGAGCTTCGGCTAAAGTTGATGTGGATGGCGTGGCAGCTGATGTGGATGGCGAGGCAGAAGTTGCCGGTTCCACCAATATGCACGACGAGCGTTCTGGAGACACCCTTCTGTAAAATAAAAAAAGTATTCAGCATTAAAATTATTAACATACAGCAGCATCTTCCTGGAACATCTCAATAAATAAAATGCGGTTGCCAACCCGCCTGCCAAGCGTGGCAACTATGGCAAAATTCCTCCAATATGGGAGAGCTACAAACTTTCGTGGCTACCTATGGGGGAGGCCTATGTTCAGCAGTGGACTTGTGATAGGCTGAAACGACAACGATAATAATATAAATAATTTTCAAACGTGACTACTGAATAAAAATATACCTTGCTTGTCGTTTGCGCGATGGAGCGCCGGGTAAAAGCATACGCTCAAGGTGAGCCTCCCGCTTTCGGGCCAGCAGCTCACGCTTGGCCTCCGCCGGTAGCGCGGATACCCGGCGCTGCGTCGCAAGCCTCTCCGCCCTCACTTTAGTTAGAGTGTCTTCCAGAACGCCCCTGGTAAAAATAATACATCTTAGCACTATTACACAGATGTAAAACCAAACCATAATAAAATTACGGGAATAATATTTTGATAATAACATAAGACACATACGCCTGCACACCTCGTCCTCTGCCTCTCCCACGCCCTTCTCCACTACCTCGCCGTCCACCTTGACTGGTACTGGGTCTATAAAATGAAAATACATACATTGTAAATTTAATATACACATTTAAATATTTTTTCAAGAAAAAATAATGTAAATTTTGTATACTCACTGCTGGTCAAGAGGCGCTCCTGCTACCCGGTCTCCATCCCGGCCACAAAAAGTTTGGCTTTCAGACCTGAAATTAGAAATGAAAGTAGATGAAAACACTAATGAAAGTAGAAGAAGCTATAGATGTGTGTCAGTATCGTAGCAAGTGGAAAGATGTGGTCTCTGCCTACCCCAATGGGAAAGAGGCGTGACTGTATGTATATATGTATGACATTAATGCATCAAAGTTATTTAAATTGTTTATTAAATATTAAAAAAAATTAACTTAAATAAAAATAAAATCTGCTATTCCTCTGGTATTGTAGATATTCATGGGCGGCGGTGATCACTTACCATCAGGTGAGCCGCTTGCTCGTTTGCCTCCTCTAACATAAAAAAAAATCGTTTTAAAAAAAACCCTTAGCGGCCTAAATCGTAAACGTCCCGGGCCACTAATATGTATAGCCTGCCGAAATTAATATCATAACCCTATGTTCCTAACTGTTTTCATAGTATTCTTATTGTTTTATTATGTTAAAACATTAAAAACAATCTAATTTACCTAAATACAGATATATTTTGATGATAAAAAATCATATAAAAACATCGAGTAAAAAGCGACGCGTGACCGCCATTTTGAATACATGTGTGCATTTTATTTAATTTATCGTATTATTCAGACATTCTATCTTTGATATTTGTAGATATTCCTATAAAATATATTACTATATTCACTTGGTAATTTTTTTGATATTCAACATGCTTCAATTACTTAAATCAACAAATACTCACATGTTAGAAGGTAAACAAGGTCGCTTCCAAAGAGTATATAAGTAGTCGCTTCTTCGAGGAACGGACGAACAACGACTTTCGATTTTTTTTTTACAACCTTCCGTCGGCATTGGCATAGTTTACCGACCAATGCAAGGCGTATTTATTATAGAGCCATCTCGTAACAACTTTTACAAGCTTTCTTAGAGTTGTCAATAAAAATCATTTTTAACCGACTGGGCCTCGACAAGTCGACTGGGCCTCTTTAGTTGCCTGGACGTTTGACCGGAAAAAGTTTTGGGCCTCTTTAGTTGCCCGGACGTTTGAGTCTGATTTTAGTTTAAGAGTGATTAATTATGCGAAATTCAACCAAATTTGGAGAAAAGTATTTTTTTTAATCGACCCAAACGACGTTATTGATTTTTTAGAATGCAAAGAAAGAGTACGCAAGGCGCGAATACTTATACATATTAGACATTTAATAAAATAAATAATAAATGAACAACAATTCACAAAAATATTAGTCTCTGGGAAATTAAAGCTCAGTATTTAAATATTTATTAATTAATCGACAAATATTAATTATGAATATCAAAAATGATTGCATCAAAACATAAGGCAGCTAATCGTCCCGGAATCTGTGGTCCCGCAATGGTAGTTGTAATCTCGCATTGTATTAATTAACAAAAACGTCCCGCAAAATTTCTTAAGCGTCCCGCATGTTTCGCATTTTAAAATAAAAAATATTGCTATAGCAAACCTTCGTGCCGAAGTGCACAAAATGTTATGCTAATGCTTAATGATGTTCCAATAATCTATATATTTACCTACTGATGCTTCATACATTATACAGATCAAATCAAAATATTATATCAAAATGTTTCCAACGCTAGTGAAGTAGCAATCTTTCATTTTAATTAATATTAACTAACGTCAGACTATATATAGCTAACGTTAGATCTGGTAATATATACATGGAGAACCCGTAGTTTTATATGACACGTTTACACGAACCAAAATTTACTAACAGAATGTAAGAGGGCTCCGAACTATGTGTAATCTATTTTAATAAGGTATTTTGACAAATGATTACAAAAAAATTATAAAAACAAAAACTTAGCTTTGTAATGATTTTTTGAACGCCGAATTTTACAATGAATTGAAATTTTTAGATTAGTTATGGACTTGACAAATACAGAAAAAAAAGTGCGGTCGGGTACTTTTGGCGCCAACTCGAAAAGTGGCAATAGTTTTTTAATTTATTTTTGTTTCTGTGTATATTTGGAGTTTTGGTGTTTAATATTGATAGTTTTATAGGTAGCAAGTGCTCCTGAAAGAGTGCAGTGATTATAAAATTCAATTCAAGATCAAAATTGTGCTTTTCGTTTTGTCACATCAGTCCTGCTTGTGCAGTGTTTTGCTGCTTGAAGATTGTATACTTGGTTATGTTACTTGACACTGGAAAATAGTGACTGTTTCCATTAATAAATAAATAGGTAAATAAATAAGTGCGGTCGGGGGACCTCTTTCGGGAACGAAGTTCCTTACGTTATTTTTTCAACTCCAAAATACGTGATTTAATATGTAGATTTCTATTGATTAAATTAGTGTTTTTTTGTCACGCCAAAAATCTCAGCCCTCTTGTGTTCAACTCTATCTCTGCCTCTGATTTATAAATTTTATTTTATTTTTTATCATTTATCAAAGCAAAAATGTAAAGTAAGGATTTAAATCAATAAATTTCATTTAATTTTAGAAAAAATATATAATAATTGTTGAGAAAGATGTACAATTTTAATTTAATAACTGGTTGACTAAGAGCATGTCTTTTTTGTTATAATCTGTTAAAAATGGCTGTCATCGTTACAAGAGCAATCAAGCGGCATTTTTGCTTGGCTTTACAAAGTCCAAAGATTTATGAACACTGCAGAGTTTGTACCACAGTATTAACGAAACCTTTTAAATTGTCTGTGAAGTACAATCATAATTCAAAGAATTTTTCAAATTCTACAATAAATAAGTATTTCGCATTAAGCAAGTAAGTGCACCGTATCTCATCCAAAATCATTCGCATTCTCGTATTTGCAAAACTTTATCTCCAACTATAAAAAGCACATATAGGCACAAATCTACACTGCAATGTAGAACAGTGTACAGATTTGTGCCCAATTAACTAAAAATAAACTTTAGTTATTAGACTATATTATTATTATCGTCTTCGTAATTGTAATTTTCTTAAATATTATTAAGAATTTTTTTTAAGAAGCAACTTATTTGATCTGTTTTCAAATATAAAAGTCCTTTTAAAATAAAGTTAGTAACATTTTAATTTTACTCCGTGTACTTGTTATTACTTTTTTTTAATACATTATTCTATTTTACTTACACATTTTATCTATAAGAAATCATTTTTGTGTGTCTACAATTCATGTTTCGAGATATTAGATATGATGGAGATAGGTCTTGTGTAACTATCAAACTACTTTCAAAATCTTAAATGTTCAGTGTTCAATTGGATTTCATAGATAGAACACATATTATTTATTATAATTATGAATCACTTTTTAGAATGGACTTACTTTACAATTTCTTTTTTGGTTTTTAGTAAAGTGAAAGCCATGGGTGCACTGAGTCCGCTTGATCCTTCCTCCTTTTCTAGACCAGGTATTTTTATAATAGTTCATGTTCTTTATTTGAAGCTGTTATAAAAATCTATAAACGGTATTTATGATGGATTTTAAAACCAAGCATAACATATTCATGCATAATTTTTTAATAGATCATTAATTTTTTTTAATAAAGTTAAATTTTTTATTTTTATCAAATTAAAATAATTTGTATATTAATTTTTTATTAAAGTTTTATGACATGTCTGCCAATTATTTAATTATGTATTATTATTTTACAGATGTAGCAATTATAAGACATATTTCACTGACACTGGATGTAGATTTTGAAAACAAAGTGTTGAAAGGAGTTGCTGATCTCAGTTTTGATGTGCTACAGTCAACTGATGAAATAGTATGTCATAAGATAATTATTTAACTACTCTTAATTTCTATCACCTACTTTCTATAACTTACATTCTTCTGGACTTTCAAAAATGTATGTTTAATATGGAGCTCAATTGTATAAACACTTACACAGGCTCCCATATTGAATTAACAGTAATTGTTAACAGCTACTATTCTATATCTGTACCTTTTCGAATCATCTACCAGCTACTAACATTTGTTAGTTAGAGAAAATTAATAAAATGATGTTAATTTGCTAAGATATGCTTGCAAAATAAAAAAGTAATTTATATTACTTAGTCTTTGAAGAGCACTAGTAGTAATAAACAGCATTTTATATTTTGCATGCATATCTTAACAAATTTAACTTCTTTCCTTCCTTATAATGGATTTCCACAAAGTAAAGCCTGATTCCATTAACTGTAAGTATAGGAATGGTTTTGACAAACTATTTATAAATAATTTGACATACTGAGTGTTTTTGACATACATACTAGGCACTCATGCCTAGTAATCAAATAATCAAGTTTTACGCCAGGTATACTGCAATATCTCAATATTGCAGTATACCTGGCGTAAAACTTGATTATTTTATCATGCACTAAAAATGTTTCATGTTTTTTAATACGCTTACATTTTTATTTATACTTCATTGTTTAACACTTTAAACTAAGGGTAACTATGAGTAGAGTTAATGCATGGCTGATGGTGAGAAAAACATTTGGCAGGTGTGAACAATAATACAGGAAAACTTACCAATTCTTAATTGATAAATAAAGAAACATTTAAATAAATATGTTATACATATATACATAAAAGACAAATAGAAAAGAAAATACAATGAAACAATAAAAGAAAACATGAAGAGAAGGCTCAGGGGCTAGGCGCTCGCTTTAAATTTCATAGTACCTACTTAAGTGACACTAGTTTTGATAGTTTTAAGAATTCTCCAAATTTTGTATGTTGTAGCTGTAGTATGTTTTGCGAAATAGACATTTGCAAGTGCATGATAATGTCAATCATTTTATAAGTATTTATTATTCTTATCACAACTTGAACTGTCATTTACTATTTCATATCAAATAGAAGGGAGCTTATACAGAATCCAATGATATTTTCAATGATTGTTTTATTGTGAAATAGTTGAAGAAAACATTTTTATACCGAAAATCAAATTTGAATAGGCAGAAACCCAAGCCACTATAAGGAGAGAAGTGCGCGACATATTTTATGGTGGCACTTCAGTTGGCGTTGCGTGTTCGCGTATTTGCTTTTTTTTCCGAAAATGACAATGTTTTGAGAATGTATTTGTCCACATTTGCCCTTTTTCCACGAACAAGACTTAGGGCGTATTTCACCGTTGAAACTAAACGCGATCAGTACAAGCTGAACGAAGCTTAAGCGTTTAACAGAGTTCAATGCTACTGTTTGCATTTCACCAACATCAACTGAACGCGATTAAAGCTAAACGCGGTTCAAATTCTGAACGCCCAAATTCTGATACTCCAAACAACTGGTTTGTAGAAATTGCACTTTCTTATTCAATACTTTATTTTAATAAATACAATAAATTTTTCAGATTTTAGATGTCAATGATCTGTCTATACAATCCATAGAACTTAGGGATGGCACACAGTTGCAATATAAAATTGATGAGGTAGTCCCCAACTTTGGCTCCAAACTATCCATAACATTGCCCAAGTTATCTTCAACTGGTCAAAAGTAAGTTATTTTCTTATAATTCAAATTGTTTTATTTTATAGTTATCAAATTGATAGAATCAAGCGTAAAATCTCTTTTAAAGCACAGTAAATGTTGCTCAACACAATGAATCTATAAATGAAGCTAATCAAAATGTCGTAGACCATGAAAATTTGATCAACACCATAACATTAAAATTTTTGGATGGCACCTATAAACCTAATATGAGTAAATATATTGAAGGAATTGAAAAATGGGTTTGTGAATGTGCCGTTGGCGATGATTGTCTATGCTGTAGGTGTAACGCAGAAGAGACCGAAAGAACACGGGAAAATTTTAGGTTAGCAATTGACGCATGTGTAAGATGTAGACCAGTCTAGTAGTTATAGTCATAGAATAAATAAATTGTATCGTGGTTCATTTATCTTTAAATTCCTGACGTTTCGAGCTTGTTACAGTGCCCACAGGCACTGGAGGACAGTGGTGTTAAATGTCCTTATGTCTTTTAATTATTAATTTTGGTCTGATCTACACAATACAAGATTACAGTGTCTTCCGTCTTGCAGTGGTATTATTGACTTTGGATTTAATGTTATTAATTACAGCATCCTCAGTGGTAGTATTCAGCCATCTTAACTATAGAAGTTAGGATATTTATTAATTAATAATAATAATTAAAAATAATTTAAAACAAGAGCCTCAGAAATCATCCACACCAAGAGTCGATAATTTTACGAAATTTGTGGTTTATGAAATCTGATATAACATTGGGGACAACCCTGAACATGATCAGAGACTGCAGACTTGTTACAGCGGCAGGGCTTCATGTCAGTTGTTTTCTTTAATCTGGGTTTTAATTCTTTCTTTATCCCGGTTTTAACTCTTATTTTATTATGTCTTATGTAAGTGAGCCCACATTCACAACCCAGCTTGTACACTCCTGCATCTTGCAGAGAGACATTACACTCACGACAGATGGTAAAAAGTGACCAATCCTCTTAAAATTTAATCAGTTACTTGCTTGATTTTATCAATTTGATAACTTTTTAATTTATAACATGGTCAGTTTTAAATACAATGTCAATTTTTCAGATTAGTCATTAGGATTAAATACAAAACATCGCCTACCGCGTCGGCGTTGCAATGGCTGGAACCTAATCAGACTTCAGGGAAAAAACATCCTTATATGTTCAGCCAGTGTCAGGTATGTATGTTTTTTTAATTATTTTTATCTAAAACTTTGTCGCTAAGCGGCCCATACTCAGTCCTGCTTAAAGCAGCAAATTACCGACCAAACAGAAACGCGACCGAACGCAAACGTCGCCCGCGAAACGTGCTAGACGACACGGACGCCTCAGCTCTTCCTGACCACGATACCGTCAGTCACGATCCAGGCCACACTGTACACACAGTCAATAGCTTTAATATAACACGCACCACGACGCGCGACCGCCGTAGAGAGCGGCGCGCAATAGTCGATAATCACACCGCGTACACACGATTCACCCGTGTTCCAGGGCGGTACTCACCGCCCAGAGTTACCGACACACAAGTCGACAGTCCGAATGGACGCAGCCTCCCTCGGACGATCATTAGACGACTTAAAATATTTAAGATTTACGAAATCGCGAAAGCACGCAGCGAACGCGACACTGTCCGAATTTCGAGGTTTTTGTAGGAGTTTTTATTTATTTATTTATGTTAGGGTCAAACCAAACCTGGCAGTGGCAGTATCCGATGAAGCTGTAAAAGCCGAGAAGGCTAACAGCAATTACATCACCGAAAATATATATCAGATCTGCATGCCGGACGCCATGCTTGAGAAGTTGCTTCATACATGATCCTGCATAGCATCCGATCTCTCACTTTCTTGAAGCTGTTTCGACTTGCGGTAGTGGTTGAAAAATGCCAACATAAACGCGCATACCAATTGACAATTTTTTGTTCACTTAGGTTGTTGATACAAAAACGACAGCCATCTATGTTGGTTAAAATTGCGATGACGTTATATTAAACAGCCTCCATGAATTTCAGAAAATTACGATTTATATTTATTTAAGTTATGTTGCACACGTAAACATTCGCCAAAATATACACCTCTGCGAAGGAACACTGCCGGCCGCCTCGCTAGTACTAGTGGTAGGATTCCTATGCAGGAATCCGTCTAGGTAAGTACCACCCCAGGGCCAGTTATTCTGCCGTGAAGCAGTAGTGTGCAAGCATTCCTGTGTTACGGTTTGAAGGGCACTGTGAGCTAGCGTAATCACTGGACATTTGGGACTTAAGAACTGATGTCTCAGGGTTCGGCGGCGCGGTTCGGTTCACGGGCGCAGTGAGGTGTCACACAGAAGTATTCTGGGTGACAAAGCTTTTGTTGTGGGCGGACGTTGCACTTACCATCAGGTGAACGTTTTGCTCGTTTCGTCACTTTCTACAATAAAAAAATAAAATAGTAATCGTTCGATGTGTCGGCGCGCAAGCAATGAGCGGGGTTTGCAAGACGTTCCGGGCTTCTGCGACGTCTTACCGGCCGCTGCGCTGAATGAAAAGCCATACACAATCTAACTACGGCTTGACGTCCGGCATGTAGGACTGTGAGGCCCATTCACTTGGGGTTAAATTTTAGCTGACACCAATGTTCTTTCGTCGGATAATTACTTATTATTTTAGAAAAAAAAACCATGGCACACTGAGATTTCTTCTGTATAGCGGATGCGTTTTATAGACTTTAATTACACCTGCACAGACTCACAACAACTATCTGCAGGTCATAAAAATTACGGTGTGCGGGAATGCAACCAGCAACCTGTAGTATTGCAACTATGCCGAGTCTGTGACATTGTATCTACAACTTCCACCAGTCGTTTTGCTTGTGTCTGTCATCCGTTGTGAGATGACTATGACAGACTCGATTCAACACATCCTTGGCCATTTTTTTTTTTTTTTTGGAAACTAGTGTCTGTCCGTGGCAGTAACAGTGGCGGTGTAGTAATCAATAATTTTGTGCAAGGATGTTTTATTTCTTTTAAAACCTGCATTCATTCGGACAGCCCATACACGCCCGTTCGATCCTACCATGTCAAGACTCGCCATCTGTAAAGTTTACGTACGACGCGGAAGTGACGGCACCCGAGGAGTTCACAGTGCTTATGAGTGCTGTCCGAGGCGAGAACCGAAGCAAACGGACCATGTTCCAACAATCTGTACCCATTCCGTCCTACTTACTTGCTATTGCTGTTGGGGCTTTGGAGCATAGGAGACTTGGTCCTCGGTGAGTCACTTATCAAGTAATCTTATTATGCAATGCTTTCTTTACTAATGTCTTTTTTATGTGACTACATTTATAAGCATGATTTTGATGTATCTCAATGTACGTTGCCGTGTGATGGCGGCTTAAGAGAATCTACCACCTCATCTCATCCCGTGGGTGTCGTAAAAGTCGACAAAGAGAAAATTAAAACCTAAAGGAAATGGGTAGCAGGATCTTCCTGGAACATCTGAAAAACTGCGTTTGCCAATCCTCCTGCCAGGCATGGCAAATTTGGGAAAATTTCCACAAAATGAGAGATACAAACATTTGTAGCAATCTTTAAGGTACACCCACATTCAGCAGTGGACTAATGATAGGCTGAAATGATGATGATGACGATGAATAAAATGAGAAGCGAAAATAAAACTTTTCTATGTTGCACAAATTTCAACCCATCACTATTCGAGTTAATGTTCAAGAACGCAGATCACTGTGCCACTCGTCATAGTATCCCTGGGTCTAAAATATCTTTGTTATCAAAGGTCCTTGGTGTGGTCCGAAAAAGAGGAAATCGAACGTAGCGCATGGGAATTCGCTGACACTGAGAAGTACTTGGAAGCGGCTGAAAACCTCTGCGGGCCTTACCAGTGGGGCCAGTATGATCTGCTGGTGTTGCCACCCTCCTTCCCGTACGGTGGCATGGAAAATCCTTGTCTTACTTTCGTCACGCCCACCTTGTTGGTAAGTGTTACGTCCACGCACACACACGCATATACACTTGCACACCTCTAAAGACGCCTTTCCATTATTGGCAATTGTGAAGGTTTTATTTAGCGCCGTCTGCTCTCTCTCTCTCTCTCTTTTCGGAATTGCGAAAGTGCTGGAACTATTGTTACGGAAATGGTCGAGTTAATCAGAACTAAGCCGATTATTTGCTTAATTATTATTTACAATAATTACCTAAAAGGAAATGGTTACAAATTACAAAGTTAATACTCAATTACGATATCTAGAACGTGGATATGTTCTGAGTTGTGATGATTGAGTGATGGAAAGGATTCTTCTAGTCGATTTAAGCCGATCAGGACGTTTTCCTGCTACTGAATGATTTGTCTTGACTTAGTACAGTGACGTAAGCTCCAGTAGCATATGAACCTTCTTCAGATCTAAGAAAAGTTCGCATGCTATCTAAGAAATGTGTTCATACTACATCCTGACTTAAAAACTCATTATTTATATATTCTACTAACGTTGACTTCAAGAACCCAAGATTCTGTATAAAGAGTTGGATAAGGTAATGAGCAGAACACATTAGCCACGCTTTGATTAAAAACAAACGGAAAGTTAATTCTTAAAGATTAATGAAATTTAAAAAGATTCTTATCACAAACATTTCTAACTAACATTGCAGGTGAACGTTTTTCTCGTCTAGTCATTTTTTCCTATAAAAAATATTAGCATACTCTATGAAGTCTTCATACATATATGTAAAACAGAAGTGCCTTTTAGTCTGTCTGTCTTCACGAACGGATTTAAATCGAGAACTACTAAAGTTTTCTTATATTTACGCGAACACTACACATTTAAATGAAACTAAGTTTACTGATTTTATCGCGATTAATTTTTTACTTTTTTACTATTTATAACCCGACGTTTCGAGTGCTTTACAGCACCCATGGTCACGGGAGGACTGAGGTGACAGATGTCTTGAAGACTTCTGCAAGACTTCAAGACACAGTTAGCTCTTTCTGCGTAGATCGGACCCAAAAATAATAATTAAAAGCTGAAGGTACCCCAGGTTAACTATGACATCAGGACATCTGTCACCTCAGTCCTCCCGTGACCATGGGTGCTGTAAAGCACTCGAAACGTCGGGTTATAAATAGTAAAAAAGTAAAAAATTAAACGCGATAAAATCCGTAAACTTAGTTTCATTTAAACTACTAAAGTTATTGACATGAATTTTACACAGGTAGATTAATTAATAACTCTGGGTCTAACTTTTATTGTTTTTTTTTAATTTTATTGGTTACGTTTCCAATTCCGTAGTTATGAACATTTTTTAATAATTCCACAGAAAGCCGCCTTTGGTTTAATTGCAGAACCCATTTACTACGACAAAACTTTGTCAAAGGTATCATACATACCATATAAGGGGTAGGCATAGGCCACAAAATAAGCCCAATTTCGCGCCCGTGGGAAAAGAGACGTGACGGGTGTTCTTTTTATTACGCACAGATACAGTCGCCAATGTTGACATAGGTTTTTTATAACACTAATTTGTCTTTTATGATGCTAATTACGGGTTCTGCAGTGAATGAAAAAACATCGTGTGGAAAATAGTATCTCTCAGTAATTGATTTCTAAGACATGTAAAAGTCTATAGGTGTCCGGCAGAGTAGAATAGCACGTACCTATTTCCTACCGAGGTGTCGTAAGAGGCGGTTATGGTGTTGCACGTACAGCCTTTATTCGTGCAGAATTACACCATAATATGCAATGCTGTCACTATACTGCTCGTGGGAATGCAATGGAGAGTAAGATTTTTTTAACTCGAACCAAAATGGCGGTGACGTAATTCACCAACCGTCACGTATCGCTTCCCGCGAGGGTGAAGAAGTGGGTTAGGTGAGTAGTCTCTGCCTACCCCTTAAATGGGGAATGGCGTGACGGTATGTATGTGAAAGTCCGCCAATGGACTCTTAGCAGCGTGGCGGACTGTTCCACACCTGCTACACTCAAATAGCCATAGAAGTGTGGGCGTTAATAGTCTTTCTTTTAAAAAAAACGTTGCTCCACACCAGGATAAATTTCCCATGTAAAACACAACCAGACCCGAAAACCAATAACTTATATTTTACTTAAATATTGGCTCCGGCTGGGAATAGAACTCAGGACCCTTGTCATAGAAGTCAAGTACTCTGACCACTAGGCCTAGCAGTCGTCAAAGTTTTTTTCCTTTCAGGCAGGCGACAGAAGCCAGGCGGATGTAATAGTGCACGAGATAATGCACAGTTGGACCGGCAACCTCGTGACTAACAGGAACTTTGAGCACTTTTGGCTGAACGAGGGCTTCACAGTGTTTCTCGAGAGAAAAGTTGGGGCTTCGCTTATTGCTGACACCGCAGAAGCTAAGCGCAGCAGAGACTTCCACAGTCTCCTTGGGCTGCAGGAGCTAAGCGAAACGGTAAATTTATGTTTTTTTTTTAATTCGTCCAAAGCTAAAAATACAAAATACAACGTGGGAATCCGTGTTCACTTTGTACCACACTCAAAAACATCATTAGTTTTCCAGATAAAAATGAAGTTCGAAGAAAACCAATTATATTTACTAGTTTTAAATTTAACATTACGGATCGTAAATAATATTTAGATAGTCTAATATAATCTCTTTAGTCAGGTCAAAATCAAACCTAAGTTTGATAAAACTGGCAGTTTAATCAAAATCAATTGCAATTGGTCGTCACTAAAGGAATCCTTCCTTTGCCCTATGATAAGTAAAGCTCTTCTTATCGTAAGTCAAAAGAAGGTAAGAGCAGAAGCAAAGGCTATCTAAATATATTATCGTCGGTATGAAATATCTCCGTTAATACTGTATCAAAATTATAGTTTGATACACCATTTTGAAGATTATGTTTCCCTCTAATGACAAAAATAAGTAAATGTCTTAAATTTAATGTTTTCTTTTAAAAAAAATGAAAAGATTTATTAATAAATTTAATTGCATAAAGCGCCATCTATTGACAACCTGTTCAACTAACATGCATGTCAGCTGTCGGTTGGAGTTTTTTACATTCTTTAAAGAAGGTAGATGGCGCCATCTTTTCATGATCACGATTCTGTGCGAAATATTCGCGCGGTTTAGCTAGTATATTTGTATGGCTCACTAGAAGAATCAACTTTGAAAGATTGAAGTCGAATCAAACCAGCTTTGATTTTTCATTTCATAAAATTTTAACTAGGCCAGGGTGGGACAAGTGTGTTTTCAAGTCCAATCTCCTTAGCTACGACGACGAGTTTACATGTGAAAATTACATATAGAGTTCATTTATAAGGAAGTCGCTCAACGACCTTTGGAAAAGGGCTAGGTTCAGTTTCTCTCTGCGACTATAAAATCTATAATGATGATATCCGCAGCAGGACTAGAGTAACCGACATAGCTCTAAGGACCAGCAAGCTGAAGTGGCAATAATCTTGAAGATCCGATTACCGTGGGCAATGTTCTCGAATGGAACTTCTTACCAGCCGACGACGGTTAAGTCGAAGGCTAAATTTCAGCACAAGCTTTGTGATGAGCTGAAATTATGATGATGATAAATATCAAACCCTTTCACTAACATACTCTTTGAATCATCTTAAATATTTTTTTATTAGGATAATTTGACGAGACAAGGCAAAACGTTCACCTGATGGTAAGTGCAGCGTCTGCTCATAACAGATGATGTGACACCCAGAATATTTTAGTGTGTCACCACACTGCGCCCGTTACCCTAGCTCTTAGACAAGCTCAGTGCCCTTTAGACTTGGGCACTTTACTGGTGGTAGGATTCCTGTGCAGGAATACGTCTAGGTAAGTACCACCCCAGGGCCAGTTATTCTGCCGTGAAGCAGTAGTGTGCAAGCATTCCTGTGTTTCGGTTTGAAGGACACTGAGAGCTAGCGTAATCACTGGGCATATGAGACTTAAGAACTGATATCTCAGGGTGACGCGCGCAGTGTGGTGTCACACATTAATTGTTATAGGCAGACGTTACACTTACCATCAGGTGAAATTTTTACTCGTTCCGTCACTTATATGAAAGAAAAAAAACAGTAATGTTTGCACACTACTGCTATAGCTGAATAACCGGCCATGTGGTCTAGTAACGTTACTGTCAACTGGCACAATTTCCCGAACACAGATAGTTGTTAATATAAACAATAGGTACATGCAGTTTATTTTACCTACTTTTATAGATAAACGACCATTTCGGCCCTTCGAATCCATTAACCAAGCTGGTGCCAGACCTTAACGGAGTACATCCAGACGATGCATTCTCCCGAGTCCCATATGAGAAAGGCTCCCTCTTCCTACGTTACTTGGAAGACCTCGTAGGAGGGCCTGGTAAGCTTATTTATTTTTGTACATTGTAGGTGAATGACGAACTGGGACCAACGAACCAGCTGACAAGGCTAGTCCCGGATTTGAAGGGAGTTCATCCGGATGACGCTTTTTCGACAGTGCCATATGAAAAAGGGTCGTTGTTTCTTCGGTATCTGGAAGATTTGGTTGGTGGACCCGGTGAGATTGCATGCATGTTGAGCATGTTTTGCGTTACAAAATACTAGCTTATTAACGCAACTTTGTCCGCGCGGATATAGATTTTTTATATATCCACTGGGAACTAATTTTAAATTTTCTGGGATAAAAAGTATCCTATGTCCTTCCTCAGGATTGTAAGCTATCTCGGTGCGAAATTCGGTCATGATCAGTTCAGCGGTTCAACCGTGAAAAGGTAACAAACCGTCCTAAGGGCAGAGAGAGTTACTTTCGCATTTATAATATTAGTATCGATGATTATATAAAAAAGTAAAGAAATTGCCAATGTCCTACTGCTGAGCTGCAGAGAGGCTGCGAAGAGTCCGCCACGATGCTCCAATGTGGGTTGGCGGACTTCACATGTCCTCGAATTTTTTGAATAAATTAAGCATGCAATGTTTTTCCTTCACTGATAAGCGAGTGGTAAATCAGCACTTAAAACTGTAGAACAATGTCAGAGGTGCGCACAAAGATTGAACTCAAGTCGCTCGCATACTGTGAAATTTAAGGCGAGCGCCCGGTCCCTAAGCTGCCACAATTAGTGAAATGTGTGGAACTATTCTATAAAAATAACCGTAACCATATTTCTTGGGACGAAAATTATAATTTATTATCCTGCCAACGTAAAAGAATTAATTACCCCCCCATTTCCCCATTAGTCGATCGCGTGGCGTAGTGGTTAGCGTACCTGACTTCTGCGCCACCGGTCCTGGGTTCGATTCCCAGCCGGAGGCAACATTTGTGCAAAAACACAATTTGTTGCTGTTCGGGTCTGGTTGTTTTGTGCATGTGAAATGTATGTTTGTAAAACGCACCCACGATACAGGAGAAAATCCTACCGTGGGGCTTCGTTTTTTAATAAATAAAAAAATTCGTCCAATGTGTGTTGCAAGTCGAGCGGGTCCGATGGAATGACCCTAAATGTCCTGAGTATGTGTGCTCCGGAGTTGGCAACGCTTCTTGATTTAGTTGTCCAGTTTAATTCTATGAAAACAAGTTTGCGCGTAAACCGCTAAAAACCCCTTCACGTGTCTCTTCTATTCGGGAGGCGATATAACAGGAGTACTCTTATTGCCTCAGCCAGTATCATAATCCGTAGCTTTGATATACCGAGTGACGTTCAGTTCCGCAGCCTGGAGGGGAAGGCCCAATTTTCTTCTAAAAAGCTTGGCGTGGTCAGTAGACCGGGCCGACATTATTTCATGCCGATCCACTTACGAGGCGCAAGTTGGGTCCCAAGTAGAGTACTGTTCTCATCTCTGGTCGGGGACACACCAGTACCAGCTCCTTTCATTTGCATTAATCGAAGATCGACTTGAATCGTCGACGATCATAGTAGACCCCTAGGTACTTTACGATCGGCTTGATCCACTGGCCTTGCTAAGAGATGTTGCATTTTTATCGTTAATACAACGGAGAGTGTTCCGGGGAATTGTTCTTTTTGTTTTTATTGCATAAAGTGATGATACGAGCAAAACGCTCACCTGATGGTAAGTGCAATGTCTGCCCATTACTATTGCTGTGTCACCCAGAAAATTTCTGTGTGACAATACATTATGCCATCAACCTGAGACAGGCTCTGAAGTCACATATGCCCAGTGATTACGCTAGCTCACAGTGCCCTTCAAACCGAAACACAGAATTATTTGCACACTACTGCTTCACGGCAGAATAACTGGCCCTGGTGTGGTACCCACCTAGACGGATTCCCGCATAGGAATCCTACCACCAGTAATTCGGATTAATTCCAGCCGCCGAATTCCACTATCACAGTTTTCAGCATAGCTTACAATTCCACCCATGTTATCTTGATGGTTGGCATTCCAACACAGTGCGTTTATTAAGGAATTTTCTACCACGCACGGCAACTTTGTGAAATTTATTGCCGGCAGCGGTTTTTCCACCACTTAGACCACTTAGGGGCCGTCAAGAGAAGAGCATTTCTGAAAGGCCGGCAACGCACCCGTAACTCCGGTGGTATTGCGGATGTCCATGGGCGGCGGTGATCACTTACCATCAGGTGAGCCGCTTGCTCTATCCCCCCCCCCCCCTCCCCCCTTCTATATAAAAAAGAAAAATCGTGTCGTATTCTTAGCTAAAGTGCCTAGTAGTAGTGCTGCGAAATGAGGCATTATATTTCTGTCACACACTGTATTCCGCAAAGTGACACATGATTAATTTAATATTTTATTTTTCACTATTTTTTCTGGGTTCAGACAAAGTATTACGTATTGTGACCCAGTCTGCTCTCACACCATAATGACTTATTTATCACAGAATGAAGTTAGAGAAGCCCTACTAGGTTCTAGAAACATTTACTCAACAATAAATCTCTTATCATTCCTATGCTTTGCACAAACTAGTAATCTTATTAAAATAAAATGTCATTGTTTTTAGAAGTGTTCGATGAGTTTCTGCGGTCGTACTTGGGTAATTTCCAGAAGCGATCATTGGACAGCGACGAATTCAAGGAATATCTGCTGAACTATTTCAGTGATAATCAGAATCTGACCAGCGTGGACTGGGACGGTTGGTTCTACAACAGTGGCATGCCGCCAATCATTCCAGAGTAAGTGTGGATGTACATTAAATTTGACTTGATAGTGATCTCGTTCCGACCGATTTCCTGCCACGGCAACATCTTAGTAAACAACCAGTACTCACGTTACTGTATATGTCTTGCTGACCGATTTTCGACCATAACGACAACTTTCGAATACTATCGGAAACTGTTAACTGTGCAGGAGATATATTCGTATACATAGAGGCAGACTCTTGCTAACTTACCCGCGCCCGAAGTAACGCCTGTGCCATGAAGTCGGAGTAAGGTCCATCGACTTCCCGCCGAATGGGACTAATCGTCGGCCATGCTAATCATCATCATTATTTCAGCTCATCACTAATAGACTACTGAACATTGACCTCCCCCATAGATTGCCAAGAAAGTTTGTAGCTCTCAATTTGGGAGGATTTTGCCATTTGCCACTCTTGGCAGGCAGATTGGTAACCCCAGTTTGTTAAGGTTTTCCAGGAAGAAGCTACTGCCTGGTTTTTATTTTCTCCCTGTCGACTTTTACGACACCCACGGGATGAGATGAGGTGGTAGATTCTCTTCAGCCGCGACTATACTAATTAAAGCTACAAAATGTATTTCAATGGATCGCAGTCTGAGTACCTACCTAATTACGCGGATATCGAGCACATTGCTTAGTTTCTAGTCTGGATGTATTGGCTATCTTCATGACACTGCATCCTATTCTTCTCCAATTTTATCGGTTTATCGTTACATCGAAATAGGAGCGACATGGGAGCATTTGTGTGATCGAGACCTAGTACTATACTTTACGTGTGTCGTAGTAACGATTACCCAATAATTTTAACGATCTCGAATTATTATCAGTATTTTCTATATTTCCCAATACGTTTCAGCTACGACACATCCATGACCAAAGCGGTCACCGCGCTGGTGGCAAAGATCGCTGAAGAAGGTACGTTTTCTTTCGACGACGTGAAATCCTTCACACCTCACCAGATGATAAACTTGCTTCAAGAGCTAATAGACAGAGACGCCCTGCCAATAGAGAAACTGCGCAGTTTAGGCGACGCCTATAAAGTAAACAATAGCAAGAACTCTGAGATCATTTACAGATGGTTAAGATTGTGTATAAGAAGCAGAGACCAGACAAAACTCGCCGAGGTATTTAACTTTGTTAATCAACAAGGACGGATGAAATATGTTCGACCAGTCTACAGAGATCTTTATGCTTGGGAGGACGTCAGGCAGCAAGCTATAGACAACTTCCTTAAACATGAGCCATACATGATGCATGTCTCTGCTTACACTCTGCGAAAAGACTTACATCTCAGTGAATAAATATACAACATTAGTATAAGATAATTTTATGTATGTAATAATCATGTGTTGGACACATTTGAGCTTATCAAAATTGTGTAATTTTAATGAAACATAAATGTAACTACATTTGTATGCGACAAAATGTATCGATAATTTATTAGCTTTATCGGGTAAATTATTTACCGGTTAGTTTACAATTAAAGAAATTAAAACAAGTAATTCTTTGTTGTTTATTCAATTACGGTATCTTGATGGCACTTTCATTTTTTTATTGGATAATGTGACGAAACGAGCATAACGTTCACCCGATGGTAAGTGCAACATCTCACATAAATGGTGTGTCACCCTGAACATTTATTTTTGACACCACACTGCGCTCGTTACCCTAACACATCAGTTCTTACGTCTCATATGCTCAGTGGTTAAGCAAGAAATTGAAGTCTTTCTAAAATGGCCGCGGACTTTGTTCGTCAGTCAAGTCCTGCTAGCTAACTATTGCGGGTTACGACCAAAAGCGCCTCAGATACCCTTTGCCCCTAGATAGCGCAGCATATTTTAGTTTTAACCAAGAAAATATATTTAAAATTGCCATTTGATATTCTAGGTCCTCGGTGTAGAGGGTGACTCGGTATGATTATTAGATAGGTACTTATATTATATAATATATTTACTTCTTTTAAATGGTAATGGTTCAGGGTAGTTTTATTAAATAAAAAAGAAAATGTAGAAATCTAATTCTTTATTTTTTTATTAAATGCTGTAGTTTATATAGTTGCGTATTATATTTAATTATCACTTAATATCTAAATTGTACACTGATAAATACAGACCTCCACGAAAGGTTGCAAGAAGTTTCTAAAGCACGTAAAGCAGATGCATACGTAAAAATGGTTGGATTTGAACTTACTTGCACCAATATTTGATTCAAACTATGCACATTCTATCTAAAATGGAAAAATCGAAAGGGAAAGCTGTTCTGCTAAATTAAATTTCAATCAAGGGTGCATCAGTGGTAAAGGTCTCTAAATTACGCACTGTAAACCAACGAATTCTTTGAAGTGACGTAAACTAGCCGAAATCCTGAAATACATATAAAAAAAATTATGCGAGTAATTAAGAAACAAATACTTATATCTGACTAAATGTTTCAGACCACACTTGAATTGGTAAAGAAATTGCCGATTCCAATAAATTAATATATAGGTGCATATCCCACGACCAGCAACTATTGCAACTTCGAAGTGTACCTAATTTAAAAATAAGTTTACACTACTAGTTACAAAGAAAATCTACGGGCTCTTTTCGTAGCAGTAATAAAAATAAATGTAAATACAACCTTGTGATCTTACGGTGAATTATTATCTCCCAATATGCCAGAAAGCAAACATACGGGGAGCTGTGATTAATGCCTTCCAGTCTTTTAACTACGTAGAGGGCTACATCAAGCACTAGACTGTTTTAAGGGAAATGTGTAAGTGTTGTACGCGTGATAACCTTATTGTGGTTAATAACGAACTGTTTTGGGGTTAATGAAGGACTGTTTCGTGGTTTTGATGATTCTTCCTGCCAAACTCTTCATACCAGGGTCCACGCTCCACCAGGGTAAACGGTGTGAGACGGTTTTAAAACTGATGACACTGTTTGGAGGTTAATGAACTCTGCTGGGGTTAGCGATAGAATGTTTTGTGGTTAATGAGGGAATGTTTTGTATTTGATGATAGACTGTTTATGGCTATATTAAAGGACTATTCTGGGGTTAATGATTGATTATTTTGTGGTAAATGATGGGATTGTTTTGTGGCCGATGAAATATTGTTTCTTCTGACAGATGACTGCCGAATTCTTTTATGGTTCTACGTCCAGTATAAGATGTCTTGATGTTAATACTCTTTGATTGATCATGGATTGTTTAAGACAGCAATACTCCACCTGCGGCCCGCTAAGTTATTGCAAATGGATTTATTACGTAGTTTAAAAAACAGAAATTTTATTGTCTCATCAATTCAAGTACTATCTTATATTACAAGGTTTATTACTTCAATCAGCACAATTAATTGTGAACACTTTCTTTTTGTATTTAATAAATAAACAATTAAATTTATAACCTCCATAAAAAAACGGTTGAGTATGGCCGATTGAAGAGTATTATAATAGACTATTTTGTAGTTAATGTCAGACTTGTTTTGAGCCTGATTGTGGACTGTCCTGAGTGTGTTGGACTGTTTTGATACTGATGAAGGAGTGTTTTGTGGGCGACTTAAGTCCTGTTCTAAAGCTGCTGACCGACTGTTTTAAGTTGATCTGTTTTGAAGCAATGAAATCTATATTATAAATGCCTTAAATCTAAGATGGTACATCTTGCCCAATTTTTGGTCACTATTATAATGTCTAAATGTTTTAATACTATTGAAGAAACTAGCCGTTTCATGAATTTTCAGAGATTAGTAAAAAAAACTATATAATGTATAACGAAAATACAAACACCAAAATAATGTTAAATAAACACAGAAATGTTCTTAATTCACATTATTTAATATATTTAACCTGGTAGCAGCTCGAGAGAAAACCTATAGCGTCCCGTGGTCGACTAAAAAAGCGAAATGCAAAAAAAGGTAAGAGGCATCTCATACTACGCGATCAATCCACCTGCCAAACGTTATGATAACAGGAAATTCTCCATTCTTGAGAAGCCTCTGTCCAGCAGTGTAATACAATCTGATAAAGATGTAATGTATGTATAGGGTCTTTTGGTCTGCTGTCTCGTAAATTATTCGAGATAATCAAGAAAGATTGCACTGAATTCGGTTTGTAAATTTCGGATGTTTACTGGTTGCCAAACTTAATTATTTCGTATATATGTTTTAGAAGCTAAATGTTAAGTATATAGCTTATATTAACATCTAAGGTCTTTCAACTTAAATTCTTATCTTTTAATAATTATCATCAAAGTAGTTATCATAGCTAAGAATAATAATACAAACCATAGAACAGTAAAAATCTTTAGATGACCATGCAAATGATTTTAATTAATCTACATTAATAATTATTAATCACAATAACATATACTGTATTATTTAAAATTATTACTATATACCTGTCATACAAACCACTTAAAAATAGGCAGTCTCCGCTACATGAATCCACCAGATGACCTGTAACCTTGTTTGTTTAGTGCAGCAATACATAAAACAACTAAAGGGTTAAAATAAATAATAAATAAATAAAATAAATTTCACTGAATTGGGTTTAAAATAAATTAGTAAGTATTTGAAGTACTGAAATATCTATGTTGACTAAAAAAGATAATGATTTGCTTAGTTACTTATTGCTATAGGCTTACTTATTATATTGACATTCTTGGCCAGAGTATACCATTTCTTTTAAAACTTTAAAAGCAATCAAAGGTAAAAATTATTCATGGCACATAGATCATACCTAAAATATATAATAGTGCAAAGTCGTCGTCGTCGTCGTTGTCGTCGTTTCAGCCTATCAATAGTCCACTGCTGAAGATAGGCTTCCCCCATAGATTGCCACAAAAGTTTGTAGCTCTCGTTTTGGTGGGATATTGCCGTGTGGTAGCGGCCTAAGAGAATCTACCACCCCATCTCATCCCGTGGGTGTCGTAAAAGTCGACAGAGGGAAAATGTAAACCAGGAGATGGGCAGCAGCATCTTGCTGGAACATCTGAATAAATAAACTGCGGTTGCCAACCCGTCTGCCAAGCGTGGCAACTGTGGCAATATCCCCCCAAAACGAGTGCAAAGTGCACCTGCACAACTATATTTCGCAAAAAATAGTTTAACACACTGGGTTTAACATACAGTAATAGAAGTATGATGTTCTTCAATACCCAGGTGACTAATAAGTCAGTACTGGCATACTGAGGGTGTTTCTCCTGGGTACAAATCCTAGCCAAAGCAAGTATTTGAGAATGAAACAAATTATTGTTGGAGTTCTCCAGAGTGAACACTACTACATCCTGAGGGTCTAGTAATATCTATCTAGAAAACACTATATGTTATGCAAATTACAACTTTTGGATATTAGTTGGAGAATGAGGCCTGTCAAAATTGACAAGGCAAATTCCATCCGTATTTTATTTAAATTAACTCCCAAATCATAAATTACAGCAATATTGAGGATTAAAAAAGACGGTTTTTAAACAATGTAAAGATAAAACCTTGAATTTTTTTTCATACGTATCTCCTTTTCATATTATATTCAAAAAGTTGGTTCCCATTTTCAGTACCCTGGTATTGGATAATGTTATTTTTACTACTTACAGAAAACATTCACCCCATTTTTTGTCACTATAGTCACATTTAATTAGACTGTAACTGTCATTTTGTCTGAAATGACCACAAAGCACAACACAATCTATCACATTGCCCCACATAACAGTGCTTTATTTTTAAAAGCATACACTAACTTCAAGCACATAATGAACAACTCAGTTTTTCTGTCAAGTTTTTCAATATGACGTCTCATGAATAAACTAAATTTGCACCTGTTATTTCCACAAACTAGTCACCGCTGCTTAGAAACTGCACTTTGAAGAATGATCACTTACTCACAAGGTGTAAAAAAACTACAACATTAGATTTAATATTCTATTTGCGTGTTCACACACACTACACAATCACCTAACTTACACTGAATAAGTATACACTATAACTTTGCTTCCTTTACCATAATAAATACACAAAAATTCAGCATTTGTCGTAGTTAATCCTAGCAAAACTAACTTTAAATATAATCCTATTTATATGCAATAACAATTATTGCTTTTCCACTAGAACTGTGAGTTTTCACAGCACTTGGCACTAAAATAATAAAAATATTGAAATTTTCACAAAACTATGATGACAAACACCTCACAACTGCACTACACATCACAAATTACATAATAGTGTAATTTTATAATTCAAAATATCTATGTAACTTAAAAAAAATCTTATACTAAATATGTAAACTCATCTAAGCAAAATACTCAATTGTTTATAATTAAGCAGAGCCACCACGAACAACAACAATGACAAGGTGATCTTCTTTCAAGCTTTCTTCAGTTAGATTGTGGCATGTCCTCTTTAGAAGCTCAGTTGAAAACTCACATGGAGGGAAGGAGTATAGTACACCTGTGGCCTCTGTCTCTTTATTCAGTAAGGAAATTACACCGGCTGCCTCTTTTTGTTTAAGATATGACACCAAATTTCTCATTGGCCTAGTCTGAATGCTTGAGTCCTCATTAGTAATTGAAGCCGTTGAACCTGCCACTCCTAAGAAAATTGCATGTGAACTAGAAGTCGCTATACGCTTTTGTACATCATCCAATTTGGGCTGATCCAATCGCAATCTCTGAGTTATCCTTAACTGATTCTTACCATCTTCATCTTTCATAAGACAATCAATAATTTCAGAATCTCCATCAGTCAAATGAAATTTGGTGGGGAACAAAGAGTTCTTGAGAATTAAAGCTCCATTCCAAATGGTTGTAGCTTTACGAACAACTTCAGGAAGAGTCCGAGCTGATGCAAGCATTCCACCACTTCGTCTTGGTGAGCCATCTGAGTCACTGTCTGGAGAACGGCGCCGCGGTGAACGTGATCTAGAGCGATCCACTC
The DNA here is from genome assembly GCA_019845155.1 of Luehdorfia chinensis. NCBI lineage: Eukaryota > Metazoa > Arthropoda > Insecta > Lepidoptera > Papilionidae > Luehdorfia > Luehdorfia chinensis. Next base: position 12,431,830 of record JAHVAK010000191.1, on the reverse strand, counting down.
CCGGTTCTCGAGAACCGGAACGACGAACACGGCTCTCATATTCACCATCAACAGGTGCTCTTCTCCACTCTTCGTCTCTATAGTCCCCTGTGCCGTGATATGTACCTCTGTACATGCCGCGCCCACGACCGCGGTGTCCACCTCGGCCTCTATATCCAGACCCATAACCATAACCTTCCTCCCAAGTGCCTTCAAATCCCTCATATCCTTCAACAGGTCTACCATCTTCACCCACTGGCGGTGCATATGGTTTTGGCCTGTAAGGACCTCCTGTACCTCCTACATCCGCAAAGTCAATACGTAGACGTCTATCGGGACCCCCTAGAGGAAATCCTCTCATTTCTTTGACAGCAGCTTGAGCTGCATCTATAGAATCATATAAAATATATGCATGAGCCTCTCCCTTTGCATATTCAATCTTTTTTATGGCTCCAAACCTATCAAATTCCCTTTCTAACTGAGCTACAGAAGTCCATGGCCCTAAACCGCCAACCCAGACACGAGTGGTAGGTGTTGCCTTGCCATATCCTATCTTACACTGGAATTTGCCAATGTATTGGCCGGACAGTTCTACTTTAGCTCTATGAGCCATGTCTAGTGTTTGATATCTTACAAACGCAAAGGCATTGCCTGTTCCAGGAGGGGGGCGCTTTATATCAATATCTTCAACAATACCATAACGACCAAAGATACGTCGAAGCTCCTCATCTGATATATTTATTTCTAAATTACCTGCAAAAAGAGTTCTAGTAGCTAAGGGATCATCTTCAGGTTGTACATGATGTAAATAGTTTGGAAATTTATCTTTTTTATTTTCCATTTTTTCAAAAGGGGGATGGTGTGGTCTAGGCATATATGGCCGAGGCATATAATGAGGGTGAGGAGGATGGTGCATTGGTGGTCTATGGTGCATAGGAGGCCCATGAGGTCCCGCCATTGGATATTCATGCATAGGAGGACGAAAATCTCTGTGGTGTGGAGGTACAGTTGGTGGAATACCATATGCCCTGTCATCTGGTGGTGGTCTTCTACGTTCAGGTACTGGAGACCAAGCATAAGAATATGGACGGTCATAATCTGGCGGAGTAATACTTCTGGGTCTACTTCTATATTCTGATCCTCACAGGTTCGTAAACCGGGTCAACAATAGCCACTTTGTCATACAAAATAATTCTCGGTTTGGCATGTTTTGCATCCCTCGCATCCTCTACACTACGAAAACACACGTACGCAACCCGCTCGTCCAACTCATGGGAAATTTTTATGCTAAAATCACCAAATTTTTTATATTCTCTGTACAATGTATCTTTGATAATTTCATCGGAAGCCTTAGGATGTAGAGCACTAACGCAGAGTACTTTGTAGTAAGGCCGCACGGACTCTTCCCTGATTTCTCTAGATCGCACGTAGTCATCACGATGGGGTGACACATACCGACCGCGAGGGCTTGGAGAACGTACACGGCGACGAACGCGTTCCGGCGTCACGCGCTCATCGGAGCTGTCATCATACCGACCTATGCTACTACGCGTCCTCTTCGATCGCGGCATACTGTCCCTTGAAGAACTTCGCTTCATGTTACGAATTTTCACCGTTATACGATCTCTATCTCTATCGCTACGCGGTAATCCAATCATGAAAGCTCAGTTTGGTGAACCACTATCTGAAATGCACAACATTACACGTCACTCCAAAATGTCGTCTTGTTCCATACAAAATTTTATAACACTGCACGTTATAAAGTTAATGTCTTACCACAAACTATATAGCGACCAATGTTCGCTTTGATCACAACACCTCCACACAACGAAATAAATATTTATATTTACTGGAGTTGATTACAGACACTAACAAATACAATAGGCCCATACACTACGAAATAAAATGAGTCAGAGGAGTCAGAAAAATTAGAGGAAGACGATTTTCAGACACAAATCAAAATGGATGCCGTGTTCAGCATCGGAACAGTGTTACCAGATGAAAAAAAATTACTACCGTGTCGATTGACTAAAAATACTAAAACTAAAAATGCCGTGGAAATTATCGCGTACAATACAAAAGAAAATACTTTGAATATTCAATATTTTTATTCGTAATTACAATCAACCACTTTCCTAATCATCTAAATTAGGAACTTTTATATCATTTAGAGCTGCTGTCATTTTTGACAACATATTTAGTTGTTAGGAAGTACAAAATCAACACAGCTGTTCCAAGTCGATGAATAGACTGTTGCGCAAGATTATTAATGGTTTTTGTTATAACTTTATTTCTTTTCTTAGTTTTAATGTCATTGACTTGGCTAAATATTCTTTCACAGGCAGCATTTGAGTGGGGAAAGCATAAAATAATTAACATAAAAGTTGGCAGAACCCGGAACTTTTTCTGCCCGTTTTCCTCCTCTAGCTGAGCTATCTGTAAACAATAAACAACATACAAATATAATATATACTAAAAAGGAAAAACAAAAAATTATGTAGTTTAATAGAAAATTATAGACTACTTCGTGCCAGAATTTTTCAACATTGTCAGTTGTGGGTGAACACTGCATTTGAGACATAATTATCGGGAAGTTTCTCCATTCATCATCGAGTATTTGTTGGTCCATCAATTCTTTTGGGCTTATACGGAGGAACATATCGAAGAGCATTGATAAAGTGATGAGCCTTTCGTTACACGCTGATGAAATGCAAACATCTGGTTTTAATTTCGAAATATAATTCATGGCCTGATCATTTTGACTATATCTTCTGATACCAACGCAAGCAGCCACAATAAACTGTCGACAATTCTGTCTGAATTCTTGTTTTTCAGCATTGAAAACCTCAGTCAAATTAAGCTGTTGCCGAGCCCCTAGCCCAAGTTATATTTCATCTAAACCAAGATACTGGTCATCGTTTCTTGGATCAATTTCATCCAAGTTAGTGTATTCAACATCATATTTCATAAATATTAGAAGTAGCTCTTTGTATAGTTCTGTCATTTTCGAATAATGGATTCGCTCTGGAAAAACATGTGGTTTTTTGTAAATTTTGGCAACATCCATTCTAAAAAGTAGTAATATGCCTTTATGATTGGATTGTTTAAGATTTTATGAATTTCTGACTCACTGTCATTTAACAATTTACCATCAAAAATAATCTCAAAGCTTGCCACTGTTCCAAAATTCGATCTACCTCTCCTTTCAATGACAGCCAGCGGGTTTGTGTGGGTCTCAACAATTTATGAACATCAGGTTCAGTGAATATCTGAAAGTTTTTGAATTCACTTTGTCATTTACTGCTTAGTTTTAAAAAAAATTGTATTGTTGGAGCCAATTTTTCCATTGACATTGTTGATAATTGCTTGAGCCTTTTTGCGCTTAAGTTTCAAGTTCCTAGCGATATCTGATTCGGTAAAAGTTTTTGATAAAAGATCGCACATGTGATCCGCCACTCGATGGGATAACTTGTGTTCGGCCTTAAAGGCAGCTTTACCTCTGCTAATTTTTGTTTATCACCGATAGGTGCAGAAATTTTCAGCATTCTATCTATGGGCTGAACATTTGACTGCAAGGTTTTTAGTTTTTGTTTATGTTTTTTTCATTCTGAATGCCTTTTTATGATAGTTAACAAAAGGAGCAAACTGTCTTTGTACTGGTCTTTACGATATTTCTGAAGCCATGGAGATTGATCTTTATTGGTTAGCCACTCATTTTTATATTTTTGTTTATAATGCTTACGTTTTTGTCCAGTTCTCATAATCTTGGAATATGATGCTGCTTTATCAGTTTCATTACTATCGGGGTCACAGTCCATTTTGTGTAAAAATCACTTGCTGCCGTAACTCGAATAACGTAACAGTGCAACACAGATTGATCGAACTGGCTGAAAATTCACTGGTGCAGCGGTTATGCGATTTAGCAATTCATTATAAAACAACCAATTTCGATTATAATTAGACAAGCTGCTGTTGATGATACCTAATTGTTTTATAAAGTTAACAGATGACTTGACGCTGGAACAGCCCAATCATTCTCTGGATATTGTTTCCAAATGATTTGCGGCAAATAATTTGCTTATCAATGCGAGTAAAACAAGATTTTTACACTTTAGAATGTTCAAGACGGCGCATAATATTAATATTAATTTAAAGTATTCTAACTTTTCTTTTGAAAATTCAACTTTATTTATCTGAATATCGCATTTGATCACAGGCTACTGTGGGAAGCACATATTGTAAAAATGGCTTCGAAATTAAGTTCTGCCACTTTTGCTATTAGAAGGATCAGAGAGCTGACTGATGAGTTTACAGCTAAATTAGTCTATTTTGCATACTTCCCACGGTATTATGTCCTATATACTGTGGAACAGCTGAAGTGGAAACAATATTCATTTTGCAAATACGGGCATTTCGGACAATCTTTAACTTAGGTCCTCGTGAGTCGCTACGTGAACTATTATAGGATACTAATATTTTGACACTTCCGTCGCTGTATACCTACGAAAATATAATATACGTACGGAAATACATGAATTTATTTAATAAAAAAGTGACCGTATCCTGTAGAATGGGCCGAGGCGACACGCTAGAGGTTCGTGTATTTAGGTTGACCAAAACTAGAAAGTAGATCCATAAAATTTTATCACTAACAAATTTCCTTAAAGTGTGGCTCTAAAAGCTGACATAGGATTCAACGAACTTGTCAAGAAGACATTAATAGAAAAAGCGTACTTTAAAATAGATCATTACATAGACAAAGAGGACAGAGATGTGGGGAAATAACTCTTACTCTTCACTAGAAATTTATCTTATACTTTAAATTATATCCTAAATTTAGTAACCAGGGGTTTGCCCTGTAATATGCCCTTGAAGAAAAGAAAGACATCTTGAGTTTCTTGCCCGCTCCTCTCTGAGATCTTAATTTTTGAACCGGTGTAGATATTGACTCTCATGAGAGCTCTAAACAAGCTTAAACTGAATCAAGAAATTTTGACTTGACTTGACTTTGACATATCGGTTTAATAGTCTGTCGATGTGTCTATCTATCTATATGTAATTATCTATAAAAAGTAAAAACTTTAAGAATAAGAATGAAGTTTGCGACGCAAACAGTTCGGTTTGCGAGTTAAAAAATACAAAACAATAATACATAGCGAATTGAGATTTGAGGAATTCTAGAGTGTCTTTAATATAATGCGATAAGGTACTTGATATATCGTGTCATTTACATACTATTTTTTTTTAAGTTGAATAAATTATTATTTTAATCTTCGTTTTGTAAGTACTTACATAAAATACCAATTTTCCTTGTTATAAGGTAAATCTTTCATTTAATGATGAATATGATGAGGATTCTTTAGGTTTCAGTGTTACTGAGGAACTGTTACTTACAGATAAAAACAAAACCAAATGAGAAATGGATATTGTAATAAGAGTAAATAATCAGTCAGTGGGAAGGGACAAACTAGCCAGGTTAGTATATTCAGACACAATTTAGTTGTTAATCTTTTTACTGAGTTTATATAACGTATTTTATAATATATATTTAAATTAAATTGTTGTCTGTTCATATGGATATTTTTAAAAACACGTAATTTATATTGACTGTCTTTTCCTGTAATATCTCAGAAATTGCCAACACCGTCGAAAGTTCACATAATCAAAGTCAAGAACTCACTTTTCATGGAATAAGTAATTTTGAAGCAAAAAAAAAATGGACATGTTTTAGTCTTACCACTTATAATAATATTTGCCTGATCAATCTGAAATGGCTGGGCTGATTTTGACAGGACTCACTGACAGATAGCTAATATTATAGCGGGTAACTTAGGCTATTTAAATTTTAGAAAAATGTGGTTGATGCCACAGGGCACAGCCAGTCTAATATATAAAGACTATCTCTTGTTCAATACTGAAGTTCATTGCAATACTAATGTGAAATTAATGTGCCATGTTAGATTGCTGATAGGTGTCCAGCAGAGTAGAATAGCACCTACCTCTTTCCTACCATGACTTCGTAAGAGGTGACATAAGTATTATATGGACAGCCTTTATTCTTACACTTACACTTCTTACCATATTATGCAATGCTGTCACTATACTGCTTGATGTAAATCAATGGGAAGTAATTTTTTTTTGACTCTTACCAAAATGGCGGCGATGTGATTCGCCATCTGTCTGGTCTTGTTACCCACGGGAGTACAAAGAGGGCTACATGTGTGTCCTCTGCATACCCTTTGTATGGGAAAAAGACGTGACTGTATGTATGTTAGGGAAGCATCTTTATTGATATCTAATACATTTATGATAATGTTAAAATGAGTATTCCAAAAAATTATGAACAACATTATAAAAATGTACTATAAATATTTAACAATGACTTTTTTATTTCAAATCAATGCTGCAAATACATGCACATAGCTCTTTAAACAACATTCAACAGGTTAGTGCAATACACAAGTCGCCTGGTCTGGCACCAGCTTGAATCAAGAAATGCAAATAAATACTCTGTGGACCGAGTAAAGAGCTTGGAAAACACTTTAAGCACATTTAGAAAAGGTAAATATTTGTAACTGGCTCTAAATGTCTATATTAGTGGATGTTTTTTATTGTTTTTTTTTTTATTACAGTTTTGAGGCTAGGAAGATGTATAGATATATTCTACACAGCACTCAACAGCATACAAATTGAAGATCCATTTTTGAGATTTTCTCTTACAACAAGTAAAATTGCTCATGCCTTGTATCTTTATGCTGACCATATAGTGTGGTTGTCTAAGAGCGGCTTTCTGAAATCTGATGCAGATGGCTGGAGTCAGACTGCAAACAGGTTCTGGCTGTTATCAATTATTGCCAACCTATCCAGAGACTTCTATGAAATATTGCATGTGCTGGAACTAAAAAAATGTATGCTTTTAAACCCATCAGAATTAATGAAAGGATCTGCAAGACAATATGATTTGAATTCCAGTCTGAACCATTTTTATGCAATTTTTATATGTCACAAAGACATTTTTATAGATACAGTAAAAAATTCTTGTGATTTATTCATACCTTTGACTGCTTTAGGATATACAAAATTAAGTCCCAGTGCAGTGGGAGTTCTTGGAGCTTTGTCATCCTTAGCTGCTTTAGTTACACTGGTTAAACCCATTGCCAAACTAGTTCCAGCTTGAAGTTATAGGAAAAGAAGGAATTTTTCATTTTATACCATTTATTGAATATTTAATGGGGTGATAATGGTTTTATTATAAATAAACTTTTGGTTACATACAGTGGTCCTTTAATTAAGACAATTATGATATTATTCATAAAAATATTGAAGGTTGTTACAGAGAGATTGTTCTATACAGACATGAAATTTGATTAGGACAACAACATAATCATGTTGAAGTATACTGTATGGGAATTTTGTAATATTTTTAGTAGGCCTAATTAGTTTTACAATTATTCAGTGTTATAAATCTATCATAATTATTTTTTTATGAATAAGACCATTATAATATACACAGTTGTTACTTCATAAAACAACCATTAACCTATATGTATTGTTTACAAATCCAGATAAGTGTTAATAAATGAAATAAGTATTGCTTTTATACAAAGGCAATATTATTGTGTTTTATGTAACATCGATATTTTATCTAGAAAGCCGCGCTTCATCCAAACCAGCTGGTGGTTAAAGCAGCAAATTACCGACCAGATAGAAACGCGAGCGAACGCAAACGTCGCCCGCGAAATGTGCTAGACGACACGGACGTCTCAGCACTCCCTGACCACGATACGGTCAGTCACGATCCAGGATACAATGTACACACAGTTAATAGCTTTAGTATAACACGCACCACGACACGCGACCGCCGTAGTTGGCGGCGCGCAGCAGTCGACAATCACACCGCGTACACACGATACACCCGTGTTCTATGGCAGTTCTCACCGCCCAGAGTTACCGACACACAAGTCGACAGTCCGTCGGCAGCCGGACGGTCATTAGACGACTTAAAATCATTTGAGATATTCGAAATCGCGCAAGCACGCAGCGAACGCGACACAATCCGGATTTCGAGGTGTTTGTAGGAGTTTATATAAATATTTATGTTTTGGTCAAACCAAACCAGGCACGCAGGCCCCTGTCCCGTTAGCAAAGTATTCGATGAAGCTGTGAAAGCCAAAAAGGCTAACAGCAATTACATCACCGAAATTATATACTTACTTCTTTTTGTAGGTAGTCCCCTTTTTTTTTCTTTTCTGGTATTGCACGGCGGGTACGGGTTTTCTTAAATCATACCCCCTATCTTTGTTGGTTTTTCTTAACGATATTGGTGTAACATTCTTCGACAATTCTGGGCTGTAAATGCTTTTTTAATCGATTATATTCAGCAATTGCAAACCCTTGAGCATTGATGCTAAGTCAACATTCTATAGATGCCATTCATCCAGACTTGTCAACCTTGACAATACGTTCACTAAGTACACTAAGTTCCCAGGATTAACAAAACATCTTCCAATACGGCTGTTCATACATCTCGAAAGTGTACGAATACAAAGCGACGGCCGCCATTAGTTCAAATACGAAACCGTACGTGTGGTAGGACAAGTAACGACACTATTAATTAAAAAGTTTGATTAAATTCGCTTCAATCAAGCGATTTTTTTTAGAAGAGTGGTAAACGAGCAAGTGGCTCACCCGATGGCAAGATGGCTGTCGGCAGCAGAAAATTTTTAGAAAACCAGGTGGAATTCCGCAATTTACATGCTTAAACGTAAACCAGAAGTAAGACAGTATCTGACATTAGTATTAAGTTAGTTTCCGTCATGTATGTGTATATAGTCATGAAGAATTAGAACCACTATAGACCTGTAATGCTGGAATATCTTGTGAAAATCACGTCACAATTTCTCTTATAATTCCACTATTAAAAGGACTCTGCTAACAAATGGTGCGATTGGAAAATAAATGCAATTCTGATTTTTCAAAAACGGTAATTGAATCTATGAAAACATCCGTTCAAAAAGACAAGAAGGCCATGCATGATCGTTACCCTTCTAAGTCCTAACTTTAGAAGAGTTGGATTTAAAACAGATGCAGAAAATGTCATTTCAATCACCAAGAAAGTATAACCTACATATTTATCTTCTTTAAATCCCAAACTTAGTCACCTAGAAACACGTCTGAAGTATCTGAAAAAGTCCTCCTTCCACAAAAAAATTAGGGTTTACAGCTTTCTGTCGTTTGTCGACAACGAACAAGTCAAAATTGCTGGTCATGTCAGTTACTGCGTATTTCATAGTAGTCAGGAGACAATATTTAGAAAAACCTACAATTCCATTTTCTGAATCTCCAATAGACTATTGGTCGCATCAGGAAAACCAATAAAATGCCTAGGCGACGCCACTTTCGACAGTCTCAGACCAAAGGACAAATCGCTCCTTGCAACCTTCGGCCCACCGTCCTCTGTTCTATGTAATACAGAGGACCATGCGACCAACTATCTCGGTAGCCCTATAGCGTCCGAACACAACCCGTCTTCCAGATCATCCCTCCATCGTCCGTATGAAGGAAACTCACGAACCCCGCGTCCATTATAAACTCAGCTTCACCGAACACACTTGTCACTCCCGTCGCCAGTCGTCCTGTCGATGAAAGCGACTTAGTCTTAGTCTGCCATTACGCCGCCGTCTTCAATGGCGCCGATGTTTCAGCGCTTGCACAGGCACTCAAAGCTACCGACGTTAAACCCGGAGACAAGATCCACGCAGCTACGTAGTACCAACATATCATTAACGCTATAGTAAACTTTCAAACTCAATATTACTTCAACCCATCGCGACTCTCATTTTCTCAACACACGCATACACCATCATTATTAGCATACATATTAATCATTCGCGTTACCGCCCTTCAGGCTGGTTTTCCTTATCTAGAATTATGACTAGAAGCGGCAGTTCCGGGAGCTCTTGAGTTAGCTACTACATGCCACATAAATAATTTATTTATTTCTTCTATCACAATCGATACTTATATCACAATTGAAAATAACTTTTTCATTACATGGTAAGATAATAATTAGAGATTCAAAACCATAAATGCACGATCCCGTTGTCAAGTCTGTGGAATGCAAATAGATTTTTTTTACAACTATTATCTATTCGTTTTTTTTAGCTAATAATAATAAATTTCCGGAGATTATCCCGATCCGTAGATTATATTGAAATGTCCCTTTTGTTCAGAGTGTTTAAATCTATGGTTTATATACTCTGGACAGAGCTGGCAATGCGTCATTTAGTATCTGTTATTCCCATATAAACAATAGGCATTGGATATTAATCTAAATAAAATAGAAATACTTTTTGATATTTTTTCTTATTTGATAATCAATGGCTCGTAATATAGCCGACAATTTTAGAAAATTCTTATTACTTGGGCAATGTGTACCGACAGTTAAACAGAATGCTACTAAAATTAGAGTAAAGAGGTTAGAATTAGATGAAAATTTATTAATGGTAAGCATTTACTTCTCGTTTTTCACTTAATGTTTCGGCATTGATTTATAAGCAATTAGTTCTATGAAGGTACTGGTGAAATCTAGATACGTACAGTCCCAGATATTCTACCGCCAAGCAAACATTACTGCGTTTTGGTCTTAAGGGTACTGGTAGCCAATGCAATTACGGAGCATGTCTTTCGAACTGATTTAGGGGTGACGAGCGCAGCAGACGATACCGTGATATACGATGCCGTGGATAAAGTTCATGATCATCACCATCATCATTATTTTAACCTGTCACTGTCCACTGCTGCACATAGGTCTCCCCAAAGATTGCGACAAAAGTTTGTAGCACTCATTTTGGGGGGATTTTGCAATAGTTGCCACGCTTGGCAGGCGTGTTGGCAACCGCAGTTTATTTATTCAGATATTCCACGAAGACGCTGCTGCCCATCTCAAGTTTTTTATTAAGTACTTTTACAACACTCACGGAAGATTCTCTTAAGCTGCTACCACACAGCATCACACTTACATCATGTGAACAATTTGCTTCTGATTCAAAAAGAACAATTAGTATTCTTAATTTTTTGTTTGTTAGTATTTCAGGAAAGATGAATTTTATTATTGCTTTGATCCTGAAAAAACCTGTAAAAGCGGGGATATTGTACTAATTGAAGCTTTACCACGAAAACTAACAAAACTCATTACACATCAAGTAAAGGAAATTGTATATCCATTTGGAGATGTCACAGATCCAGTTACTGGCAAAAAAGTTGCCAAAGAAAGATACAGAGAAGACATTGATAGACAATCTGAACTATATGGAAAATTAGAATCTGCATTTGACTATAACAAAGCCCCACCTAGGGGATGGCAAGATGGAAAGAAAGACTTCACTTCAAAACCCACATACACTAAATTTCATGTATTTGATGAAAATGATCCTTATGCCATTTAAATTATTTTATTGGCTTTGTTTGTAAATAATTGTTAAGTTATAGTTAAATAGATATAAAGTAGTCCAGTATAGAATTTGTCTTTTTTTGTCACATTTTATCCAAGAATTGTTTTTTAATAGTTAAAATAGCATTGCATACCTTCCTACATAACAAGTTACTATATAAATTGGTGACTATTATTAAATCATAAGTATTTTTTTTTGACGACCACATGGCCTAGTGGTCAGAGTACCTGACTTCCAAGCCGCGGGTCCTGGGTTCGAATCCCAGCTAGAACCAACATTAGTGCTAAAACATAAATTGTTGGTTTTCGGGTCTGGTTGTGTTGTGATTGTCCCCGTGTTTCTGACACTGCATCCTAGCCTACCTCCGATCTTATCGCATCAGCGTTACATCGGGCGCGGTTGATGGCTCGACAGTAGTCGGCAGTTGTCGCCGTGGTCGAAATCGGCTAGGAGAAAATCATTTTTTTTAAATTAAGTAGTATTAATTTTTTTAACAACATGTACTACAGTTAGTACTTGAAGAGCCATTCTCTGTTCATGGGTAACTAAGATTTCTTGTTCATTTATCTCTATTCTACAGTAGTGTGAACAACTTATCATTAAGTGCTAGTTTCATTAAATAGTTACAACAATAATTAAAAAATTAATTATTTATAAACAACACTTTCTTTTGCTAGGTAGCATATACTCAATATTGCCAGTCAGATTCAGATATTTTTTTATAATAAGAGGATATGATATATTGTGGCCCTTAGATTTAGTAAAGACATATTAGTTTGTTTGTTAATATCTATGCACAGTTAAGATAAAAAATGGTTGAAAACAGCAACTGAACAAAATAATATTTGTATCAGATTAACATTTACACATAATATTTTGACAATAAATATAAAATTATAGCAATTGAATGAATATAATAGAGAAGCTTCGTATATAGATTTAATTTTACATGATGATGTTTAAACTACTGTTTGAACTGCAATGTAATGTAGAAAACTTATTTAAGCAGTTTCGTAAAGGTCTATTGTTAGGTCTCTCAAGTGAAACCATAAATTCCCTATTTAAACACCATCAGTTAAAAATAATATTTGTTTGAATATTATATCATGCTCTCAATTGATGCTATATGAAAAGTATTTTTAATTTTATTCATTTTGGCGGGAAATCGGATGTTTAGAAAGCCTACATCAATAACAGTTTATGTTGTGAAATTACTTGTGACTAAATTATGTAGATACTTAGTATTTTTTTTACTGTCCTGTTAAAACATCTGTGTATATCAAAACAGAGGCACTTATTACGTTACTGGCTGTTAATCATTGAAAGCAATGACAAGCAGTTTAAACAAAATTATAAATATTTTTTAAATTTGAACAGTTTCGTAATAATTTTATTAAAATTTGGATTAAATATTTTACAATTTAGCTTTGGAAACCCAAAAAGGAAACCCTTCAATAAAAATACCGATAAAACCAAAAACATTTTATTAAACCATAGGTATCTTATCATATACTCGTAAGTAGATTGCAGATGTTGGCGCCATCAGTCTTGTGCCAAGAATTCTCTTTCAAGGGCAGCTCCCATAAGGTTCCATGAACTATCGTCATCATCTGGTGGTTCATCGTCATCTGATAGCGGTGATGATTTTCGTGGTCTTTTGAGAGGTCTTGGGGCATCATCTGCAACAGAATGTTATTAAGTAAATTTTGTGACAGGCAAGCTTTAAATAGAACCAGTTATTTGCAAATTACGAATTACAAATTATCAATTAATTGGTGTTACCATTTTTACTTAATAGGTAATGTATCATCATCATTTCAGGCTATCACTAGTCCACTGCTGAACAGACTTCCTCAATAGATTGCCATAAAAGTTTGTAGCTCTCATTTTGAGGGGAATTATGCCATAGTTGCCACGCTTGGCAGGCGGGTTGGCAACCGCAGTTTATTTATTCAAACAATCCAGGAAGATGCTGCCCATATCTTGGTTTTAATTTCTTTCTGTTGACTTTTACGACACACACAGGGTATGTGGCGTGGAAGATTTTCTTAAGCCGTCACCAAACGGCGGGATCATCTATAGTCTGTTCCTATTCCAATTTTATACAATTTTAAACAATGGTACTTTTGGAGCCAACTTGTAAAGTGGCGGTAGTGTTGGTATTTTAAATTTTGTTGTTTCTGTGTATTGTTTGAGTTTTTATGTTTAATATTGATAGGTTATTACGCAGCCAGTGCTCCTGAAAGTTTAGTGATTGGAAAATTCCATTTAAGTCCAAAATTGTACTTTTCATTTTGTCTCCCATCAGTCCAGAAAATCTTCAGTAAAAGTGATCTGTCGATCGAAATTTTGAAGAGAAGTAACATATAAAGGTCTGCCTTTATATGTTACTTGACACTGGAAAATAGTTTACAACTGTGTCCATAAATGTTAAATACATTAGTTTGGAATTGTGATACTTTGAAATAATCTTAAATAAGAGTAGCCTAAACATGGCTTACATTTAAGAAAATTCGAACAGACTAGCAACAAAGAAATTTTATTAACAAATAAGTGACTCGCCTGGCATGGGTGCAATTTACTAATGATGAAAACGAGAACTGTGCTAACACAAAAAATATGTCAGAAGAACTGTCAAACTGAATGTCACTTTGTTAAATGAGATTTTAATACAAAAATACCAAACAAATTTCCGACTCATGAGGTAATTTTCCAGAAAATTTCTTTCATACAACCCTTGTCCTGACAATTACAAACACAACAAAAAAAAACTGCCAAATTGATCAAGCCATTCTCAAGTGATGAGCTTTCATACATGCGGCAATTGATTTATATATATGTATATAGAAGAAGACTATTTAACATATTATTGTGTTATAAGAGGGCAAACAAGTCACCTACTTGGTAATTTATTAATTTTTTATCTGCCCTATTAACAAGTAAAAACGGCGACCGCGTGAGTGGTCAGAGTACCAGTTACTACTTAGATGGACTGTTGCATACAAGTCCTGCTCCTTGTACAAGTATCTAAAGTATAGTGGTCACAAGGTGATTCTCATATAAGACCATCTAATGTGATGTGCTTTAGGAAAGATGTCGTGCAAACATTTTTTTAAAAACTCATCATTAAAGAATAATCAAAATTCATTTTACCTTCTTCAGTGTCATACTCTGGATCTTGCAACCTCTCTTGTGAGCTCTCTTCTGTTTCTAGAGTTATTAATCTATCTTCTGGAGGGTTTTCTTCATCATCAAGATCATCTTCTCGCGGTTTGGACTCTTCATCTGTTGAACTTTCATCAGACTCATTGAAGATATCTTCAACCTAACAAAAATATGACAAAAAAAAAAATAGTAAAAATTAACTGGTAGAAACTATATTAATTTTACTCTCTATTCAATTTTGATAAAGGATTTAATGACATAATTACATGAAGGTTTTGATGTAAAAATTGAAATAGCCCAAGATGTTCGGGCCTTAGTGGTTACAAATGACACTATATTTTATTACCCTTATAAATTAATGTTTGACTTCAAAACTTCATAAAGACCATATTTAAGCTCATTTCTTATCTTGCCAAATATAATAAAATAGGTTGCCAAATATTTTCGTGCCTAAATTAAATATATGATAAATATGTTTTATATAACACCACATAAATGTATTCTACAATTAAAAAAAACCTCTCTATCCATATCGGCGATATCGTCGCTGGAGAAGGACAAAAGTGGATTAATGGTGTCCATGAAGCGGCCGGAAGGTGTACGTTTACGCAGCGCGGCCGCGGGTGGCGCCGGCGGCGGGCTGCTGCAGTGCGCGGGCGGCCGTCGCGAACTGCTCTGTGGAAATCCCAGTCAGTCAACAAATGTTAAGAATTTTTGTACCACTAGCTATACCTGTAACTTCGTGGACTTTCAGATAAGTTTTGACAATTTTAAAAAAAATCTATGGTTAGTATAAAAATAAAATTATTAAAAAATAATTAAAAATGCGGCCCTATAAAATCTTATTCAAAATTTACGTGGACGAACTAAGTGCATTAATCAGTCAAATTTATTTGTAGTTACTGTTTACTGGTAGGATTCCCATGCAGGAATCCACTAAGGCCGCAGGTATCGCAGCTGTACCAGCTATTCTGCCGTGGTGTGGAAACACACTATGTTTCGGGTTTGAAGGGACCTGATGCTAGTGTAATGTGTTTTTCTCATCTTGTCACTAACTCCCATAAAAAAAACTTTGAAAACCTATGCATTATATTAGCATACTGTATTATTATATTAGCAAACCACAAGATACAGCAGTCAATGTTTATAAGTATTAACTTTTACCTATCAATGAATAATGTTTACCTGGCCACCCCTCTGCAATGGATATAATCTTTCATCCACTCTTTCCCATCTTTCAGCACAGGTCCAGAGCCATTCCGGTGTAACAACAAATAGTTTATTAGCTTTACTTTCACCCATACGCCTACTAGCATTCACTTTTGCCGTTCCTGTAACAAATAATATGATAAAGTAAAAAACAAAAAAGAAGGTTAAGTATAAATGATTATATTGGTTTGTATTTAGAGACTCATCCAGGCACTCATCTTAAATTTCACAGTAAGCTAGTGAACTGAGTTTGGGAAATAAATATTACTTTGTCACAATCCAACCCACATTGGTGTAGCATGGCGAACTTATATATATGACAAATAATATATTTTTATTCTTAGACAACTTGAATTTTTATAATAGCATACCTGACCGCACTGCCACTAAGTGAGTAGTATTTTCTGTAAAATCTTGTGTGACTTCGGCACCTAAGCTTTTGGCCACCAAATAAGCTCTAGAAGTTTCTAATCTCTGATGCGTTGGCACTAAACCACTAAAGACTAAGCTGACACCTGCCAGCACCTTGCTCTTCACCTCTGGTATAACAGTTTTTAAATCCGGAATCTGTTTATGGTCCATATTTTCATATAGATCATAAAAATGTCTGTAGAAAAAAAAATATTATATGTAGGATTCATACATTAATTAAGTAAATTATCAGATTTTAGTGATTAATATGTTTTACTTACTTATGTATCCTTTTAAGAATGTCTTCTAAATAAATAAGATAATCATCTGGATCTTCAACTTCAATCTGCCCATCTGCAGTTTCCACCCACTGTGGTTCCTGACCATCAGGAGTGATCTTCTCTTCATTATTTTTCTGACTTTCTATTTTGGTTGAAGTTACATCTTTTCGGTTCTCTGATCCTTCCTTTACAATAATTTTACCATTATTTCCTTCACTTGTTTTCCCACTATCAACTTTGAATCGCTTTGTTTTTTCTTCGCTATCGTTTTTTTCAGGCTCAGGATCTAATGTGGGCATTTCTTGAGTGGGAGGTATCTGTGCACCATTTTTGCCACTTATTAATTTAGTCTTTTCATCAACTGTAAAAAAGAAATAATAACATGATATACAATGGAAACTCTAATATACATCTGTGAAAAACAATAGAGCATTATTGTAGTCCTCATATCTGTCTATCTTAAAAGGCTTTAAAATAAGAAAGTCTTCAGAAGGACTTTTTTGTTCTTGGATTGTTTATGAAGCTACAAAATCATTAAATTTGTAACTAGTATCTCAATCCATTTTTTATAAAATAATAAATATTGGGTACAAATTGTATACAATAAAAGTAGTTTTTCCCCATATATATTTTTATGTGAAAATAACATAAATCTTATTGCAATACATTTTAAAATAGATAAGGTAAAATTGTGTCTCTACTATCATTATGCTTAAATAATATACGATCTTTGTATGATTGCATTATCTTATCAACTGGAAAAAATAACAATCACACCCACTTTGTAAAGAGTGTAATGAAGAAGTATTATTAATCTCATGAATAATACAAGAATTCTTACTTAATGGAGGTGGAGCATTGATGTCTCCTGTAGATTGAAAGAATGAGTATGGTCTGACATGGATCAGGTTTGATGCGTGACGCCATACGTCTTCACGGTCATCTATAATGCACACCATGTGGTCACCACAAGGGAACAATGCCCTAAAATAGAACATTTAGCTAATCAATCACATTTTAATCAGGTTTTAGCCGGTAGGAGCCTCGCATTCCGGCACGTCGCGGAGGCAACAAAGGGGTATCTATGTAGATATAAGAAAAAAAAGATAGGTTACTCAGGACAGTGTCAGTAAGTCAAAAATGAGTTCTTCACTCTAGTGACTTTGTGTTGGATAGGATGGTAATATCATGGGTTTGAACAAATAGTATGACATAGTGTTTATTAATACCCATCCTCTTCATTCAATTGTACCGTAAAAATATACATGCTTTCTCCCTTTTCACATCACTTACATTTTGCCTTAAAAGTTAGTTGACAAATCTGCAGTCAGATAAACTTAAGCTGCATAAATAAAACGTGAAATCGTGCTTTAACCTAGGCTTCATAGTCACAATGTAGCCACTAAAATTGTTTACTACTTCTAAGTTTTTAATAAAACTAAATTCTACCTATCCTATCACATTTATTTTAAACTGTTTATTTCATGAAGACTAACAATTTACGGAAGAGACCCGAACTCACGATCCTTCGCGCGGCTATAGGAAATGCTACAGTAGTAAAGAATACGTCGGTAACTTTTATTGGACGAAAATATTTATATAATTAATAAATATTAAAACCGGTCAAGTGCTGTGACGGGCCACGCGCAGCGTAGGGTTCCGTAGTAGCACGTCACAACATGCGGACTTCTATTAGAGTACTACCGCATGTAGAGCCAAGCAGTTATAATGAAGATTCATAATAACCCGTGTCATATATAAATAAGAATACTGCAGTATTGTTGTTACTGAGATAGTCTTCGTTAAAATCTCCAAATATTATGCAAAGGCTGTTAGGTTATTTGTTATGCAATAACAAATTTCTTTTAAAATATTCAACAAAAAATTTGTCCCCACTTCTATTTAGATAACCAAAAAGAATATTTTTTTCAAAAAGGTAAAAAAGAATTTAGTTGTCTACAGTTTTCACATGTTTACCTGTATCTCAATTGTAACTAGGAAGCTAGCAGAAAACAGGCCAGCAGAATATGCACAACTACTTAAACATTGTGTTACATTTGGCTATTTATTGTGGATGGAGCAGTACTACAAGCAACTAGGATGTGTGGAAATGGGCTCTCCAGTATCTCTCACTGTCGCTGACATATGCATGGAAGTCTTCAAGGAGAAAGTCCTTCTTTGCTTTTGTTTGTTTGCACATAATTCAAATTTTTTATCTTTCTTTCACATTCCTGCTTGCCTACTTTTGGCCTAAATTCATTCTTAATACTATCTCGTGGTAAACTAGGCCTAATAACATGCCATTACTTCAATACTTACTTTAAATTTGCAGATTTTGTTCTTGCATCAAAACATTCATCTCTTGATAGTATTCTATGAGAAAAGTATTTCTTTTCTGGATCCAGTAGTTCAGCAACTGCATGTGCATACTGTCTAGCACCAAATGTACATACATGTAACTCATAGTTTTTGGATGCAGATTCTAAAAACAATTTGGTTCTAGGCCTTAATCTTGTGTGGCACCATCTTCCTGTATTTGCCGGACCACGAAGAAAGAAATGAAGGACATCCTTAAAAAAAAGAAAAGGTATTAGAAGCATTTTAATTTATAACAATCAAGTAGGTTCCCGTGCATGCAAATCTATGAAATACTGTCACAATATACTCATACTACAGCTTTTTGGAAGTATTTTAAATTGACTATTATTACACTAGTGGAAGAAACCTATTGCATGAGCTAGTATTGAAATTCTTTTTTTTTTGTCAGCATATTAAATTGTACATAAACATATTGTCTCTTCTTTAGAGATAAATAATATTATAATGATCAGCTATATCATAACTAGTAGGTATACTCTGATCAATTATGAAGATAACATAATATTTAAAAATTTCAAATTCAATAAATGACTACACATATTAGTGTGTACTCCCTTAAATCTGTTTTTAATAAAAGTAATAACTACAAAAAATTGTTTTAATGTTTTTAAAAGACTACTTCGCTTATAAAATAATAGGTACCTATTGCAATATTACAAAAGCCTGTTATGTATAGTACAAAGGCCTGTATTACAAATGCAAATGTAGTATTGGAAGTTCCCCACTCAATAGAGTGAATATTTGCTAGAAGTTGATGTATCCCAGTGGATAAGGGCCTATATTGTGACAATTTGTGGGCCTTTTTATGTTCTACAGAGGAATTGTGATGAGTTGATATGATGATGTTAACTAAAAAGATATCATAATGAAGAAAAAAAAATGCAAATGTACAAACAAATTAGAATATTTGTTAACCTTTAAGTTTGGTGGAACATTGTCATTTGTTGTATGCACTAATGTTTGATCAAGATCAACAAGCAGGACCAACTTCCTATCCTTCAAAAGGCGTTCAGCATCTTCACGACCCAATTTCTGTGCCAATTCCTCAGATACCTGAAATACATAATTTTTTACTAAAATTTTAGTTTTCACTGTTTACAAATTTAAAACAGATAACGAAGTCTTAAAAACAATTGACATCCAATTGTATATGATTGCTATAAAAATAAGCAATCTTATAAAATTTATCAAAAATAAGATACCTTCAATTCCGGTACAGAGTGCACCATGGGAACAATTGCGACATCGTGTTTAATGCCTTCATCGGTACGGAGGTCGGCACCGCATTCTGCGCACATCTCTTTCATTACAGTTGGATGTCGGCATTCTTCCAAGTCCGCTACACATCCTCTGGAAATTTTGAGGAAAAAATTTAAATGTAGAGATGAATAATTGCGGGATAAACTCCAATGAACTATTGTCTATATACTAATGCCATTGGTTAAACAGGTTAGAATGACAAATGGAATACCAATATTTCGACGTTTTTTTTTTGATAGTTTTATTCGTATATAGTATGTGTTCTGATTTAAGGTTACTAAAATTATCTATCAGTTTTATCTAAACCATTAAAATTACGTATTGGCGCGCAAATTTGTGATGTGATCACATCTGATATCGTAACCACATTGAAACCATAGATAAAGCAGATATTGTATATATATTTCATATACTATTGATTGCTTTTCAATTCTTACTTTAACCAGTTAAAATGGAAAAATATAAATTAAAAGTACTTGCAAAACGCGTAATAAACGGTATGACGTCACATACCCAGGTTCTGCGATGTCTCCTTCTTTCACCTTGATGGATGAGATAGTACCAGCACGAACGGCTTTAAATTTCTTTAATTCACTGCTATCGCCCGAAGAATCGCTGTATAAAAATAATATTTGACCATGAGACACAAATGCACCTTGTTTTACTTTCCATTTTATCACTTTTAGAGGCTTTTCTGATGGAACAGAAATAGGCATAGTTTTGTCGGCCATCTTGAACGGATACAGCGCGTTAAAATTAAGATGAGGGCTTTTCATTGGTTGTTAAGTTATAGTTTTGGCGGTTCGCTAATATTAACCAATAAGAATATTGAACAAAAAAAAATCGATTTGAGTAATAGATATCGTTGCTATGGTTCTCAATTTCACGACAGGCGATGGTATTACACCATACAGCCTCATCATAATCTGTATTAGGGGTTCAATTTGATTTTTTGTTGGGGGTAATTACAATAAATCGTAAAATAAATATTCATTTAATAAATTCTTTATTATTGTCGATGTTTTTACTATTATGTGTGTAGCTCTTTATGATTAGTTAACCGGCTTAGTGTTCCAAAACATCAACTGAAAGATTCTGAACACTTGTTTAGGTACAAATGTTTAATTTGGAACTCGGTTATTTAGACAGTCGGTAAGGTGGTCAGCAACATTACTATTCTATGAACCGAACAAACGTGCGCCGAAGCGTGCGTGAAAGAAATGAACATAGCATTTCCCAATGATAAGAGAAAGATGTAAAACACTCTTAACTTCGTCTTCGCTCTCGTGAGCTGGAAACCAAAACATACCGGATTGACTTTGTTTTATGTATAATGGCGCCGAGTTGCCGCAATTTCTTATGAGTATTATTATTTTTTTTTAAATAAAAAAAAATCCTATGAATACTCGTAAGAAATTCATAAGATTTTTTTTTATTAATTTTATTATTTAAGAAAATTATTAAAATCCTACTTGCGACTATTATCATTTCATTCTATTTAAATATGTATTTATTTATTACTAGCGATATAAAAAAAATACCGATATAAACATGATATGATATTTTGTATATTGTATAGCAGGTGTTTTATTAATAAAACTGTACAAATTAATTTTAATTATAATGACATTATTTATAAAAAAGAAAAATCAGTCAAAAAGGTCACCCCGAATCGTTCTTGGTTAAAACGTGCCCATGAAACTAGCTGAATTGTCACGTTGTATGGCCAGTGATAATCTAATAAACAAAACATCAGACTTTCGAAAATCATGACTAGTTAAGTTCTTTTATCGGAAGACACTGCGATCTATGTTTCGCTTCAAAATGCTTAATATGCTATATGCTATGTGTTGGTAGTTTATTTATTTATGGAAACAGTTGTAAACTATTTTCCAGTGTCAAATAACAAAGTACGATTGTCTTCAATATTTCAAAATTTTGATCGACTTTAAAATGATAGTTGACTTTTACAGAAGATTGACTGATGGAGACAAAACGAAAAGTACAATTTTGTTCTAGTATTGAATTTTTTAATCACTGTGCACTTTCACGAGCACTTGCTGCATAATAATCTATCAATATTAAACATAACAACTCCAAATATATACTGAAACTACAAAATTCAATATAGAGTCACTTTACGAGTTGGCGCCAAAAGTCTGTGTTGCTGTTGGTCGTAGAAGGAGGATAGTCTACGGCAAGGCTTTCCAAACTATGTCGGGCAAGAGACCTCTTTTCCAAAATGAACTGATACCTCAAACCCCCATAACCAAATTACTTTAAAAATCCTATCTCTAGTTTTTTACTATTAAACAAAATACTAACCAATATAAAAACATTGCGGTTTGTTAAGTGAGTGAACTTGACATCATTTTCTCATCAATATTTAACAAATTAAGTAGACTTAAAATTAAGTAAATATCAAGTGAAATTGATAATTATTAATACAAATTACGTTAAAAATGTTATATAGTAAAATATCAGGAGCATGTTTGGACTTAAATTTGATCATGACTTCGTTCGTGTTAAATCGCGAAATACAGAGGAAGTCAAAACATGCCTAAAAGACTTGTACCCTCGAACACATAATCTTGCACGAACTTGTCCGCTCTTATTAACTTGCCGAGTTTTTCATCTATGAATTAGTGCGTGATATAAATGAAATGATCTGGAAGATAATATTGTTATTTTATTTACATGCAACTATTACACTTTATATAAGACATTATATTCATATTTAAAATCGATACAATAGAATAAGAATGACAGACATGTCTACATCCCATCCTAGCCGGCGTACCACAAGGCTCAGTCCTAGGTCCCGTGCTCTACACCCTTTTCACGAACGACATACCGCACACCAGCGGCGTCGAACTCGCCCTCTTCGCAGATGATACCTGCCTATATGTGTCTGGACGTAATCCAGACACTATCTCTAAACGCCTCCAATCCGCAGCCCGAACCCTCGGGAACTGGTTTCGGAAATGGAGGATCGAGGTCAACCCAATCAAAAGTGCAGCCATGTACTTCTCGCGGCGCATAACGCAGCATCTCCCCACCATAGAGTTATTCGATCGTCCAATCCCCTGGGAAAAGACAGTCAAATACTTAGGCGTCCTATTAGACTCGAGACTCAGCTTCGGTCCACATATTAACCGAGTAAGGAACCGAGCGGCGTACGTCCTCGGTCGATTACATCCGTTACTAAATAAAAATAGCAAAATGCCCCTACGTAATAAAATTACACTTTACAAAGCCTGTATTCGGCCAATTATGACATACGCAAGCCCCGTATTTGCGCATGCCTCCCCGCGTCAAATTCACCGACTTCAGGTAATACAAAATCGATTCATGCGTAAAGCCACGGGAGCACCGTGGTTCGTGCGTAATGCTAACCTTCATATCGATTTAGGGCTTCCTACCATAGCCCAATATCTAAAGTTGGCCTCTCGCCGATACTTCGACTCTGCCGCCACGCACCCCAACCCACTGGTTGTCAGTGCCGCCACTTACAACCCCCTCGCGATACACCAAAACTCGACCCGCGGAAAAAGGAGACCGAGGCACGTCCTCGAGGACCCTGACGACGCGACCACTATTGCCCAAGCGCTCTACTCAACACTACACAAACACCCATTATCACCATCATACCGCCCCCGCCGTCGGCGTGGGCGTATCAGACAAAGTTATTCGCGATACCGCCGCATCTCAGGCCGGTTCTCCCCTAGCAGTAGTGTCATAAACAGAAGCGTCGCTGGAGTTTCTTGCGCCATTTCTTCTCCAGCGGAAACGCATTCCGAATTGGTGGTAAACTTATCTAATAATAATCATGGTATTAATAATTATAGTAGTAGTAATATTGCCCTCCCGATTGCAGTAACTGACCGAGCCGAGACCGGCCCCCTTGGGCACCCTCGAGTCGGTTACACACGCGAACAGGATGACGGTCCAAGCCGAGGTCCCCTCTCGGGGGCTCTTGCGCCAGTCATCCATAAATAAAGGTTTCGGCTAAGCGCCCTCAGCGCTATGCCACCTTTCAATCCGGCGAAGCTGTAAAAGCCTTCGGGCTAACAGTGACCATCAGTCCTAAAAAAAAAAAAGAGACAGACATGTTTTATAAAACAAACGCTCATTAATTACCAGTATGTATCATTTCGTGCAAGTAGGTTACGATAGCTCTTCAACAGCACGCTTATCGACTTGTTATGTTTTTTAAAAGTACAAAAATGTTACTTACCACTAAAATATTAGACATTCTTAAAACAAGTTGGTACATGTAACATAACGTACAGTATTTTGATAGTTTCAAATAAGAATTTGTGTTAATTAATAGGGGTCGGATTTTTAGACCTCGTCGACCATTAGTTATGTCGACCCCTGGGAAACCGTTATAGATCCCAAGGGATCCCATCGACCACTTTTTAGATTCCTGGTCTAGGGTAACGTTGTATTTTTTTTCACTTCTACATTACAGACGTAAAAGGTCTAAGATCTCTATGGTACTCTATCTATGATTACAGATTATAGCAGAAAAGTTGTAGTAATGTCATTTGTGATATTTCGTTATGTTTTGTGTGATATCTGTCACTATAACAACATAGTAGGTGTAACAATATTGTGTTTAAAATTATATTTTGTTTTTTTATAATATTGATTTAATATACGCTTCCAAAAATGATCGATGAAAATATAACAGTGAGTGATAATTCAGATTTAGATGAAGGTGGTACGGCTGAACTTCGTGGATATCTTAGTAAATGGACGAATTACATTCACGGTTGGCAAGATAGGTTTATCGTTTTAAAGGATTCTACTTTATCATATTACAAAAGTGAATTGGAGAGTAATCTTGGGTGCCGCGGTGCATTATGTTTGAAAAAAGCTAAAGTCAAGGTAAACATAATTACAAAAATCTATTGTTATGTTACAAAAAATTAATTTGTCCTTGTAGTTATTAGGCATTTTCCTCATATTTTATAAGTGAGTTCAATTGAATAATGTTTGCATTTTACTCTTTATTATAAGCTTCTTTTTATCAAGATTACTAAAATACGAAATAATTCCCCTTTTAAGATGTTATTATTTTGTGTTACTTAGTAAAAAATAAAACAGGAGTGACACTCAAATTGAATACATTAAACTTATACCACTTTTTAAATAGATATGTAATATTTTCATCGCAAAATGTTCTAAAACTAGTATCTCTAGATAATTTGTTTGGAGTTATCAACATAGATTTGTTACAGAATGTGCCGTGTCATGAGATAACCTTTTATTATAAACTTAATTTCAGAAAGTTTACTTTTTAATTTCAGCCACATGAATTTGACGACTGCAGGTTTGATGTGTCAGTAAATGACTGTGTTTGGTATTTAAGAGCATCTAATCCTGAGGAAAAACAACAGTGGATTGATGTCTTGGAATCATTTAAAGTGAGTTTCGATATGAATATATTAAGTAAATGTAGTTTGACTCCTCGAAAAAATATGACTAAAACTACAAAAGCTATAGAATTGCATAGATTATAGTAAATAATGATGGCTCCATTGGAATTAGTAATCTGTCTTTGCATTGCTTCAGCATGACTCAATAAGATAATGTGCTGTTTACTATACTTACTTTCCTTGATTAGTAACTGGTAAATATAGTTGTTAGGGTCAGGGGTATATGTATTTACTATCTTCATTCTGGGTAAAAAAAAAGTAATAGCCTGTAAATGTTCCACTGTTTGTTTTATAATTTATTGAGAAAATTTTGGGCTCAAGAAAACACTGGCAGACTTCACATGTTATTATATTTATTAATTTTCAGACATTCACACACACTCATCCTCACAATGTTTTCCTACAGCGCCAAGCATGTAGAGCAACAAATAATTATTAATTTTTAGGATTCAAAAAACACAATACAGTTTGTCCAGTCTACTCTCACTGTTTCTCTGACACTGCATCTGGCCCTGCTCTTAAATTTTATCACATAATCATTATACTGCATACAGGAAGGCGAAGACAGTGAGTTTCTCTGTGTTGCTTTAATACTGACATAACACAACTATATATGTAACATTAGGAACTTTTTAGTTTTTAACCATCTGTCTCAATATCTTAGTCAACCCTCAAAGTAACTCAAAATTTTCTTAGTATTTAAAAACTGTCAGGTGAACATCATATAGCAAAAAATAAGCAATGTCACTTAAAATTCAATTTAAAGTTGAAGATCTCTGAAAGTGTAACAGTGTATTTACTTTGCAAAATGTTTTGGAACACCTATTCAGATTCAATTGAACCCTAGTGTTCCGCAGAACATCATTTGAGAACACTAGCACTATATATTTAAGTAATATTTTTTTTTTTGGGTAAACCATTGTAAATCATGATAAATTGAACTTAAAAGTAACCAGGATTAAACATGAAAATGAAAGAAATTTATGCTTTCATATTTTCTATATTTAATGACTCAGAGTTATGCTATTTTCTTTTATCATGTTAGGTATTGGGATTACACATTCAATACTATGGGCTTAACAGTGTAAGTACCTTATACATATGATATGAGATTTATGTTACAAAGTTTAAAATTATAGTAATGAATTATAACCTATATTATATTTTTACTGGTGGTAGGATTTCTATGCAAGAATCCGTCTAGGTAGGTACCACCTCAGGGCTAGATATTCTGCCGTTAAGCAGTATTGTGCAAATATTTCTGTGTTTCAATCTGAAGGGCACTGAGTATTAGCGTAATCACTGGGCGTATGAGACTTAAGAACTGATGTCTCAGGGTGTCGGGCGCAGTGTGGTGCCACAAGAAATAGATCTGGGTGGCACAGCCATTGTTGTGGGCGGATGTTGCACTTACCATCAGGTGAACGTTTTGCTTGTCTCATCACTTAATACAATACAATTAGAAAAATAACCAACAACAATATAATATATATATTTATTTTCGACATGCGCTTATGTTATTCATAACTTTGAATATTCATGATAGATAATAAGTGATTATTAGTATCAATAATTTATTTGATATGTATGAAGATAAGTATGTTAGCAGTAACCATGACTCATCCTAGTTGTATCACATCAATCAATCAAGAAGTAATGGAGATATTATAATACATCAAAATCTTTATATTCAAAATGTATGTAAATATCATGTCAATGGATTTAATGGTTTTAAGTAAAATAATTTTTTAGAGACAATATTTTTTAGTTAGTGTTTGTCAAGTAAGCAAATATGTTGTATATTGCAAATGCAAATATGCAAATATGTAGTAAAGGTATTGAAAAGAAACAAATACCATAGACATTATATTTAAAACTAGCTGTCCCTGGCCTGTTCGCTCTGTGTAAATTAAAATTAAGATATGATTGATGAAAATGATAAAAAATTTTTTTCACTCTCAGGTTGAATCCGGATATGGAACTAGCTCAGATAGCAGTTCCAATGGAGGCGGTTTACGGAGACATGGTTCTGTTACATCTCTGCAGTCAACTGGCTCTCATGGTTATATTTGAACTTTGTCATTAAAAAAAATCACAACATTCTAGAAACAAAGCCCGAACATATCTTCAACCTTTTAGTGTATCATCATTACAGGTTAGGTAGAATTTTGAAACATACATACATGAATTGATATGAAAGATAAAACTTCTTAATTTTTTTCTAATTTCGTAAAATGTTTGCAAGGCTATAATGACCAAAGTAACAAATACTATTTAGTACAAATGTTACATAATATGGATTGAATGATAAAAATGTCATATTGTTTGGTTAATATCAAAATAAAACATAAGAATCATAAAAAATATTATATTATCCAACTATTGTATTACGTGCCTGTCAAAGGCAATAAATATTGATAATTTATCATTTAAACTGAAACATTACACGTTACGTGCGACTAGGAAGCGTATTTATACATGTAGTTCGTTTAGAAGGAACAAGCTTGTTCGCACAGGCTTATCATGTTAATCCAAGATTTTTCAATATGTTACCAAAAAAAGAAAACTACCTTAGGGCTTGATCCCACAATGTTTTCCTGCGGGGAATATAACGAAAACTATGGTGTGATGTATTTTAGTAAATTGGTTTATGGGTCCTGGTAAACACTGGTAGTAGAACTCCTATGCAGAATTCCGTCTAGGTAGGTACCACCATAAGGCCAGTTTTTCTGCCGTGAAGCAGTATTGTGCAAATATTACTGTGTTTCGGTCTGAAGATCACTGAGAGCTAGTGTAATTACGGGATATATGACTTAAGGCTATGTTTGATTTGATTGAAGATGGCAAAATCTTGACGCGAGTTTCCAGATCGCGCGTCTAGACATCTTGGCATTTACCTACAACCGACCACATGAGCGCGCGTCGACGCGCGTTAACGCGGCGCTCAGAGAAAAAGTCTAGACGCAGGCGATCGCGCGTTGACGCGCGCTTTGATATCAATGTAACGTTCGTTGCCGTTCAGTTGAGCGCGCGCTTTCATCGCGATTCCATGTATATTTTTTTGTAACTTTTATAATTTTCGTAATTATAATGAATGAATCTGTAGATATTGAAATCGACCTACTAATTGATGAAGTAGAAAGAACGCCAGCGATTTGGAATATCGGTTCGGAACCACAAAAAAATAGCCTCTTCCACGTCCATTTTCTAAGTTCTTCCGAACCAGACTGACCAGGCGTACTCGTAACGCGCGTTAGCGCTCGTCATCTGAACTCTGTTTAAATTTGATTGCGCGTTGATTCGCGTTACATGGGAACTTAGCCTAAGAATTGATGTCTCTGGGTGACGGTTTAATTGTGTTGCTACACAGAATTGTTCTGGGTGACATAGCATTTCACTTATCATATAAACGTTTATCTCGACTCGGCACTTTCTTACAACAATTCTTAAATGCCGTAGATATGTCTGTATATATCCTATCATTAGGGTATACTTGAAACTTTTGACTTAGATGCATAATTTTTATTCTAGGCCGCACATCGCGCCGGCTCACGGAGAAAATCGCGGAATTGGACACATATAGGGAGTTGCTCTCCAAGCAGGCGGTGCAGTTGCAACAGTATTTCGATATGTGCGTCGCATCATATCCTCAGATCAGTGATGAAACAGTCGAAGCCATTGACGCAGTAAAGTTGGCAGATGGTAAGACAATCAAAAGTTGTGCACTTTTGTTTTGTGGTAGAGGAGCACTTGGGTTATTGAGCAGTGTCAGTTCCGAAGGTTTGGATTATATTGAGCAGTGTCAATCTTGCCAACACTTGGGTTATTGAGCAGCGTCAAAGTTGCGAACACTTAGGTTATAGAGCATCGTCAAAGTTGCGGACGCTTGGGTTATAGAGCAGTGTGAAAATTGCTAAGGCTCTGGTTATTGAGGAGCGGCAAAGTTGCGAAGACTTGGGTTATAGAGCAGTGTCCAAGTTGCGAACACTTGGATTATTGAGCAGTCTTATTCGAAAACGCCCGGTACTGCGATTACCAATCTGACTTCGGCGACTCTAATGTTGAGCTCTGAACTGCTTAGGGGTTGATGAGTGAAAGTAACGTTATCAGTTTTTTTTTACTTTTCAGGCTCTCATCGTTTTAAATTCACTATTAAAGACAGAGCCATATTTCATACATATATATACATAGTCACGAGACTTGACTGGTAGCGATAACGTTTACATTTTGGTACTAGTCAAAAACATTCTGACTCCATTGCGTTCCCACGTGCAGTATAGTGACACCTATTGGCCAGATTTCAACATTCGTAACTGGCATCTAAAGTTGGGCTGTGTCCGCAATGTTTGTGGTTTTTATCTTTTAGAACTTTCAAAAACGAAAAGTATGATGGTCCACGTATCTGTACATATATTAGTATTTTTAGAATAGGAAAATAGATAATTTTTTAATTAGATTTGGTTGAAACAATTTCATATTAACTTACTATTATTAAGAAATTGTCGCGGTGGTCCAAAATCGGTCAGGATATCATCATCATGTATGCAGATACTGCACTGGCGGATGTGTTGTGTCTGTGCGTTATCTGTCTAACTACGATATGACTAGCAAAGTAACGTGGTGAAGCTGAATTATGAAAAGTGATGACTTATAATATATTGATAAAAAGTCGTACGTGGTTTGGAGTATTATTGATGTATGGTGGAGGTGGTAGGGAAGCCATTACTCAATCTATTTCACGTGGGTCTCGTAAGAAGCGACTAAGGGAATAAACAAACGAGAAGTGGGTGGGGGATTAGAATCCTTACAGTCAATGCTTATGCGATAAAATCTGAAGACCGGTGGTCAGATGCGTTGTCAGAGACCCCGGACGCGTTGGGAATCGAACCCAGGACGAAATATGACGACCACTGAGACGCGTCGTCGTTATATTTTGTTATAGTATGCTATGTTTATATCACTAAATGAGATAGACATTAAATATATCGCAATTTATATTGGATTGCGCAGGTCCGATTCAGCATGATATTCTGTATAATAAATAGTCAATAAAATATATATCAATGAAATAGTCCTCGTATAAAGATCACTGTGTTCTGAATATTTGATCAATGGTGTCTAAGCCACAAAGACAAGTACAGTAACACCCCACTTTACCCGACCCCGTTAGACGCGGTTTCGGTTTTACGCGAATTTCAAATTTCGCGCCGAAATGCCTCGCTTTGCGCTGATTGGTTACATGTATGTAGTAATTTAATTGCCTAGCTTGTCTTTTGTCGCGAGATAAACGTGCAACGAAGATAACAAGTAGAAGAAAGTTTCATCTTCAAGTGGAATACAAAATGCTCTTTCAAATATTTATTCAAGTTTGTACATGTTGCAGAGCATATACAGCGATGATGACCGTGTTTTAAACGTGTATCAATCAGTAAAATACAGTGTTGCGTGTTATAAAAATATTTTACAAGAACGTAAACGAAACGCAACCCAGAAGAAATATATAATTTTTTCCGTAAAACAAATGCATAATGTAGCGCTGCACAATGTGTTTATAGAATTAAAGTTTTGATTTGCATTTTGTACTAACTTTTGGCTGTTTAAAAACAAACCCCTATATACGCGAATTTCATTTAACGCGTGTTTTTGTTAAGTTTTGTTAAGTTTAGAGAATTTAATAGAGACTAGATAAACAAAACTTAATATGATTAGAAAGAAAGAAAGAAACATTATTGCAATAACACTTCAAAGACACAAATACATTACAATAAATTACAATATACAGGAAAATACATCAACAACAACTACTCTCACCCAGCTTAATGCCGCAGTCGAGACTACCGAGCTGGTTTTCAGTGTGCCCGAGCGGCGAGAGATGTTTACAATATTTAAAACTACTTTGTACAACAGTTTCGTGATTGTAAATAGTATGTGTATGACATAAAATAGCTGCAATGTATACCATTGTAAAAGCAAAAATTTTGAGGGTGTTCGCAATGAATGTAGTTTCGGTACTATGGTTTCTATCAGCTTTTGTTGTTGTTATTTATCCAGTAAATAATAATAATTTAACACCTCGAAGATATTATTACACGCATGCATTTTGTGGAAGAAATCGACGATAGGAGCAAATCATTCTCCTGATGGTAAGTGCAACGTCTACCCATAACAAGGGCTGGTGGGGCAAGTGACCCATTTCCGTGTGGCGTCATACTGCGCCCGTCATTCCGAGACACGAGTTCTTAAGTTCATGTTAGGCACATTTACACTATCATACAGATCGAAAACATAGTAATTTTTGTTTTCAATACTACTGCTTGACGGTAGAATAACTTGCACTTCGGTGGTACCTACCTAATATATGCAAAAATAATATTAGCCAGCGCCGATTAAAGCTTTTCGTTTTCTTCGGATGATGGCGCCGTTGTCCAATTCGCCCATCTTACAAATAAATAAAATTGAAGCGTGTTTTTAATAACAAAATAACAGCTTTTTACTCAATGCTTACGAAAGTGTATACGGTACTTATAAGAAAAAAACAATTTTTAAAGTTTTTGTCTGTCTGTCTGTCTGTTTGTTCCGGCTAATCTCCGAAACGGCTGGACCGATTTTGACGGGACTCTTGCTCACAAATAGCTGATATTATAGCGGCTAACTTAGGCTACTTGAATTTAATTTGAAAAATAATTAGTGTTCCGCGCACAAAAATTAAAACCCCGAAATCCTGATTCAAATAGAGAAGTATATATGTATATCATCGATTGGGGTCGGCTTTTAACGCTGGGCGCAGCTAGTTATGATTTTGTATTTAAACAAACGTTCCATCTTCAGGTGTAGATTTGCGCATGTACACAGGGGAAGTGCGGGCGACGAGCACTTCGTTCAGAGCGACGTGCGGCGCTACACTCGCTACTGTCCAGCACTGCGTCGAACTTTTACGTCGGCGTGAGAAACAAGCACAAAAGGCGGAGGAACTTTATATGTGAGTGATTAAATTAAATTAAATTAAATTTAACTTTATTGTACACTATAACAAAAGATACTAAAAAGGAAAAAAATAAATAAAAGGTGCAATGGGCTTTCGGGATTCTATTTTGGAGAGTACTTTTATAAATTTCCTGGCATCAGTCAGTGAAGTAGAGAACTATTTAAGCATTTGTTTTTTTTTTAAAGTCTAAAAAAAATCATTTCTTCATATTGGTCTCCTTTAGAATCAGTCTTGAAACACATGGATTGTATTGTTCAAATAAACCACTGTAGATTAGTGATCATCAGATCATCATCATCAGATGAGCCTATCACTAGTCCACTACTGAACATAGACCTCGCCCATAGATTGCCACAAAAGTTTGTAGCTCTAATTTTGGGGGGATTTTGCCATAGTTGCCTCGCTTGGCAGGCGGCATGGCAACCGCAGTTTATTAATTCAGATGTTCCAGGAAGATGTTGCTGCTCATCTTCTGGTTTTCATTTTCCCTCTGACTTTTATGACACTCACGGGATGAGATGGGGTGGATGGTGGTAGATTCTCTTAAGGCGTATAAGATTAGTAAGGCAAAAGAAATACTGCCCCTATTCCCAACTACTATATTTCTGATTGTGGAAGGGGTTCTTACAACGTACGATCTCTAGTAGTGCAAAATCTATCAAAAATAAGTTTTGAACCGCAGATGTTGGTAGTGTAGTGTGTAAGTTCAAAATTGCATTTTTTTATTTGATAAAGTGACGAATCGAGCAAACTTTCACCTGATGGTAAGTGCATGGATCCGTCCAGGTAGGTACCAGTACCACCCCTGTGCCAGTTATTCTGCCGTGAAGCAGTAGTGTGCAAACATTACTGTGTTTCGGTCTGAAGGGCACATACAGCTAGCGTAATCACTGGGCATATGAGACTTAAGAACTCATGTCTCAGGTCGACGGCGCAGTGTGGCGCCTCACAGAAATGGTCTGGGTGACTCAGCATTTGTTATGGGCAGACGTTGCACTTACCATCAGGTGAACGTTTTGCTACCCTCATCATTTTGTCCTATAAAAAAAGAGTAATTACTGGGCATACGGGAATTAGATGTGATAATATCTCAAGGTGACGGGCGTGATGCCAAACAGAAATGTTCTTGTTGTTACAGCATTTGTTATGGGCGGACATTGCACTTTTTAAGTGACGAGACGAGACGTTCACCTGATGGTAAGTACAACGTCTGCCCATAACAAATGTTATGCCACTCAGAGCATTTCTGTGTGGCACCACACTGCGCCCGTCTCGCTGAGACATCAGTTCAAGTCTAATATGCCTAGTGATCAGATCGAAACACTTACCTTCCGTAAATATATGATATATAAATATCACATAAAAATAGTTTCTAGATGAATTTTTGATGGATGTCTTGTTTCAGGGCGCTAAAGAATCAGTTGACAGAAGCTAGATTGGCGTCGAAACCGGGTCCTGATCATGAGGTAAGTGTTTCATAAAACACTAAACTATAGTATTTTTTTAATTTGAAGACTATAAATTGAATGTTAATTCCGTTTTAAGCGTATACAACATAAAATATAGAAAATTTGCGGTAAAACAGGTCTAACCGAAAGTATATTGGATTATAGACCAGATATCGTATTAATTAATATTTGTTAAAAGTCAAAAGTAAGGACAATCTTTTACATTGTAAGCAGAAGTACCAACGTATTTACTATTACAATGTTTAGACTTTTAATTATTTTTCATATTAAAAAAAATCTGGCAACAGTTCTGGTGGTAGGATTACTATGCAGGAATCCGTCTAGGTAGGTACCACCCCAGGGCCAGTTATTCTACCGTGAAGCAGTAGTGTGCAAACATTACTGTGTTTCGGTTTGAAGGGCACTGTTAGCTAGCGTAATCACTGGGCATATGAGACTTAAGAACTTATGTCTCAGGGTGATGGGCACAGTGTGGTGTCGCACAGAAATTTTCATGAATGTCGATAGCCTTTTTAACCTACGAAAAAACGGAGGAGGTTTATAACTTCTTTGTTTATGAACCGCTTTTAATGATTATTTTTTATTACCAAAGGGGGTACCGTAAGGGTGGTCCCATAAAATTTTGGTTTAGTTCCGACTATGCGATTTATGAGAAATTATGAATCTCTTAAATTCGCATAAGTTTGGACTGCTTTGAGGTCGATTTTTTGATTAAATAATTATCTTTGCTATACATACATACAACAAAGCCTTTTTCCCAAATAAGGGGTAGGCCACACACACACGTAGCCCACTTTTCGCCACCGTGAGAAACTGACGTGACAAGTGGCGCACCACGTCGCCGCCATTTTGGTAATAGACAAAAAATTCATACATT
Source organism: Luehdorfia chinensis (assembly GCA_019845155.1). Classification (NCBI taxonomy): domain Eukaryota; kingdom Metazoa; phylum Arthropoda; class Insecta; order Lepidoptera; family Papilionidae; genus Luehdorfia; species Luehdorfia chinensis. Next base: position 12,396,918 of record JAHVAK010000191.1, on the reverse strand, counting down.
CTTGCGTTCCCACGAGCAGTATAGTGACAGCATTACATTACACATGTTGGTGTTATTCTGCACGAGTACAGGCTGTACAATAAATACCTTAGTGGCCTCTTACGACATCTCGGTAAGAAAGAGGAAGGTGCTATTGTAATCTGCCGGACACCTATCGTTGCTATAATCCAATGTATTGTACTGTTACTCGTCTTTTGTATTCTCATTTTCTAATGTAAGTCGTGTTGTAGTTGTTTTTTTAGCAGATTCAATACTTTAATATTTTTAGAATCAATTTTATGCACCTGCTATGTAAAACTGTTCTGTTGCATAATTAATGAAAAATTATGATGATGCCGTAGCTGAGGGGCCGAGCCGCATGTCTCAAATTTCATAGTACGCAAGTGACCTAAGTTCGATCCCCGGTGCCTACACTTATAAAATTGTGTTGCAATTTTAAGTGCTGATTTACCGCGTGCTTAGCTGTGAAGCAAAACATCGTGGGGAAACCTGCATGTCTGAGGAATAAAATTGTTTCGAGGATATGTGAAGTCCGCCAACCCGCATGCATCCCAATGCGTTATTTTACTGTTATTTTACTTTTAAGTAGATTATGATAGTGATGTGGGAAAGACCCTTGCGGCGGGGCAATCATTCTAAATTTGAGACTAAACGAGGAATATCAACGAATTCAATAGAAATAAATCTATACATTATTTATGAAAATAAACTTAACTTATTTATGAAACAAAAACTACTTTTTTCTAATTCGATTTGTTCTAATTGTGGTAATTTTATATTTAGCCGTATTGTGGCTTCAAATTAGGGTGTCTCGTTCCGTGGATGTTCTAAGAGGTAACTGAGGGAATAAATAAACCAAGAAATCCTTACCGTGCACGATCTAACGCTCATGCTATAAGATGCGAAGGTATGCTAATATGCAGTGGCAAAGACACTGGGACAAACAAGACAACCAGATCCGAAAATCAACAATGTGTGTTGTTGCATAAATTATGGCTTAAATCGGCTGGGATTCGATCCCAGGACCCGTGCCGTAGAAGACTACTTCAACCATTGGGCGACGCGGTCGTGTTGCTGAAAACCCATAGTGCTGTTTCGAAATCGCCTACCAAATGTGGCAGTGGGCGGCAATAAAACGGATGATATGGTCGTTTTAGTAGATTAGTACGAGGAATTGAGACATTTAGAAATAAATTTATATCAATATTTTTTGATAACTTTCTTTCCTTCATCATTATGGATTTATATACATACATACAGTCACGCCTCTTTCCCATTGGGGTAGGCAGAGACCACATCTCTCCACTTGCTACGATCGTGACACATATCTTTCGCTTCTTCTACTTTCATTAGCAGGTTTCATACACGCTCTTCGGGTACTTTTAATGTTCTCCGATCTGATTGTGATACGTACGCCTAGGTCGACCTTTACCGGCTTTCCCATTTAATCTTACCTCATAAATCTGTTTCGTCAATCTTCTTTCAATTCATCCTCTCTACGTGTCCAAACCATCTATGCATCCCTTTCTCTATCTTTGTCACTACATCTTCAACCACACCGCAACATTGCCATAAGCAATACACGCTGATAACACGCTGTTTCTCACGTTGTCGATCAAATTTACTCCAGCTATACTTCTCAAACTTCTCATTTCCTCAGCATTAGTCTTACTTCCTTGCTTCATCTGCCAGACCCAGCGTTCACGACCATACATAAGTGTGGGGTCCAGAACCCCCCTGTATTTCGCCAGTCGTGCCTTTTTAGATACGTTCTGGCTACTCATAAAGTTAATGGATAATAATGGATTTCCGCAAAGTAACGCCTGATTCTATTAACTATATTTTTATTTACATTTAGTAAATATATTTTACGTCCGAATATGTAAAATAAAAAGTTTTGGTGAAATTGTAGTGTTCCTGACCTACTTCGCCGCGGTGTCATATTCTGTATCGCATTTGTGCTACATACAGGTCCAATTTTTTTTTAGATCGGAATGTGATGATGATGTTCTCCTAGCCGATTTCGACCACGGCGACAACTGCCGACTACTGTCGAGAGAAGATATTATAGTGAGATATACAAGTGTACGCGCAAACACAGAGGCACTCACTCGTCCCAACCTACCCGCGCCCGATGTAACGCTGATGAGATAAGATCGGGGGTAGGCTAGGATGCTGTGTCAAAAACACGGGGATACTCACAACACAACCAGACCCGAAAACCAACAATTTATGTTTTAGCACAAATGTTGGCTCCGGCTGGGATTCGAACACAGGACCCGCGGCTTAGAATTCAGGTACTCTAACCACTAGGCCACGCGGTCGTCAATCGGAATGTATGGGACTTGTATTCACTTTGTCACTGTTATGTAACTTATAAATTTTTTATAAAAAAAATCACTCATGCATTACACTGGTGCGAACGAAATCATTTATTAAAAGTAATAAAAAACTACTTTTGTCTTGAACGGTTTACGTAGCGACTTGTTATATTACCTTACTAACTTCAGCTTCTGCGTTTAGAAAAATGAAGATTAGCTGATCTTATCATGGGTATCAAGTACTTCTAGAAAGTACGACGTCACTTCCGATGTTTCATACGTTTACTTTGTATCATTCATATCATATCATCATAATTTGCACTATTTCCGAAGAGTACATTAAAATGTTGTTGGTTTTTTGTAACGATATGCTCGACAGTGGTCGAAATTCGACCGTAATTCATAATTACGTTAATTTATATTATATATATAGATAGATTCAGGTTTGAGTCATTAATTTTTGGAAACATTTTGAATGCTCTGTGCTACTGTTTGACCACAGACTATTACGTGTTTGACATTGGCATTATGAATGCAAAAAAACGACAGACTATTTTGTGATTGACATCGTCAGTATGAACGTAAGTATTCATTTTTTTATTTTATTCAACTAAATGTATTTGTTACGCATATTATAATATAAATTTTAGATTCCTAGGTTCTCCTCCGGACCTTGAATCTTTCGACCATTATTGCATTTGTAAGTCAAACGGTAAGTTGCTTTTGAAGATGTTCACTTTGTGAGGTTACCAAATTTGTGGTTGATAATTGTTTAATTATGTGACCAATTTTCCAACAATCCAAGTGTTGTCGACCACAAAATTGTTTCCCTTCGCTTTCGTTGTGATAGTTCTACCGTTATCACCGTGCATGGTCGACGGCAAGTGTTCTATAAAACGAAATTACGAAATTAGACTCGATAGATGGCGCTGTGATCGTGTGGCTGTAAAGTTTCATACCTAAACGTAATTCTGTAATCAAACTCATCGCGTCACATACCGGAACGGGCACGACACCGTCTGCCGGGTCAGATAGTATGGAATATTTTTAGCGTTCGTTTTATTTAATTATCTGATATATTTCTGGAGTGACACGAATTATATTATCGAGGGGTACAAATTTGCGGGCTGAGCCCGTGTAAAATAATACTTCCTGTAACCTGTATTGCGTAATATCACATCAGCGTACTACAGACGTAGATCTATTTAGGTGTTCCGTGGATTCGCTAGATCATTGCTTCGCGAAAATCTAAATCTAGTCATATGTTTACTTTTCGACAGCCCACATTGATGTTATTTGAATCCAGAAGAAGGTTTGTTATCGTCAATACAAAGAAATACTGATGATAGAATTCCTATGCAGGAATCTGACTAGTTAGGTATCACCGCAGGGCCAGTTATTCTGACGTGGAGTATTGCAAACATTACTGTGTTTTGGTCTGAAGGGCACTGAGAGCTAGTGTAATCACTGGGTATATGAGACTTAGAACTGATGTCTTAGGATGACGGGCGCAGTGTTATGCCATACTGAAATGTTATGGGTGGCATCATTTGTTGTGGGCAGACGTTGAACTTACCACCATGAACGTTTTGCTCGTCTCGTCTCTTTCTACAATAAAAATATATAAATAAATTTGTCACCTCGGTCTGTCCAAACTGATAATGTTTTAAAATACCATTAAAACTATTGACTAAAAATCTGTAAATATTATAGATCGGAACGGATCGAAAGTAACTTATATAAAATGAAATAAAGTTTGCGATTAAAGACCATGCAAAATATTTGGCACCGTTTGTTACTTAATCTTTTTTATTTTGACAAAGTCGTGCTGTTTCTGCCTACCTCGTAACGATTTTAAGTTTAAAGATATGAGTATATTTACTAACGTAAGAGGATAGCGTAGTAGAGCAATGTGTACTAGGTAGCTAGAGTTTAATTTCTCCACGTACCGTAACCGCATTGTACAGACGGTCGCGCCGCGGGACGGACGCGTCCGTGGAATTTATTCTTTGTTTATATTCGATTATCAACACCCTTCAGTTATTTCCTGTTCCCGCTATTTTTGTACCTTTATCTGTTGGCCTCGTGTTGGAAATTAGTGGCGGTGAAGTGATGATCGTTGGTTGCGTGTAACAATTGTTTTTATTTTGTCTCAAAATCAAGCATGAAGTTTAGGTTATTCAAGAAAACCCTGCGGCAGGTACGCTGAGTTGTCTATTTAATGTCGAAAACAAATAGGTAAAATGAAAATTATTATTAACTTCACGTAAACCAAATGCAATAATTTTATTAGCTTAATATAAAAATATTGTATTTATGTGCATTGTTCTGCAGTTAATACTGGTACTATTACGAAAACATGAATATGTTTAATTATGCCTTCAGTTTATTGCATATGCCGCCTATCTTTAATGTTTAAATTTCTTATCAACTAAATACACGTTACAATAAAGTAATATTATGTATTATCTCAATTCATACATTTGCACAGACCTGCAATAGTGACGACTAACTAAAGTTTAATGATACATTTAATTCTAAAAATAGGATTATTTGAATACAACTTCGCGTAAATATACAAGATAAAATATAAAATTGACATGAAAAATCAGATGAATCTTTTGTATAGTGAATGTTACTACGTTAGTGCCTTCGAATAAGTTTTTGTGAAGTTTTATTTTTTAAATCTGGAGTAGCTGTTTAGTATATTGCCAAGAAATACTAACTTTTTATTTTAGTTTAGCAGCGGCTTTTTTCAGTATTATAATTGACTTCTGTAAAATATTTTATATTCTTGTCTTTTAGTTTTATTATAGAGAAGATTACATTGATTTGTATTTACTATTCAAAATTACAGCTCTCAGTTTACTTAAAAATATTAGTGATTGCGGAAATTTTCTAAAAAATCCGCATACGCTGATTGCCTTTTCTGTCACAATGGTCCTTTTTTTTTAAAGGCGTGTATTTCTATACATAACTTTTATGCTACATTGAATTGAATTATTGAAAATTTTTCAAATAATACGTTTTAGGCTACGTTGTACAAACACCGATGTTAATACGCTTGGCAACCGCGGAGATTAAGTAAAATCCTCCCCACATTACTATGAATTGACTGATTCATGATTTGATAATGTACGGAAGTCAGAACATTACCAAATCATCCTACAGGTGGTAGGATTCCAGTGCAGGAGTCTGTCTAGGTAGGTACCGCAGGACCAGTTATTCTGCCGTGAAGCAGTTGTTGATGTTCTCCTAGCCGATTTCGACCACGGCGACGAACTTCCGACTACTGTCGAGAGCCATCAACTGCGCAGGAGATATTATAGTGCCACAAGTGTACGCGCAAACACAGAGGCACTCACTCGTCCCAACCTACACGCGCCCGATGTAACGCTGATGCGATAAGATCAGAGGTAGGCTAAGAGTCAGCAACACGGGGACAAACACGACACACGGTTTGAAGGGTGCTAGTGTAATGACTAGGCATATGAGACTTAAGAACTGATGTTTAAGAATGACGGGCGCAGTGTGGTTACACACAGAAATGTTCTCTCTGACACAACATTTGTTATGGGTAGATGTTGCGTTTCGCTTGTCTCGGAACTTTCTCCAATAAAAAAAAACCCGATCAGTGCAAGAAGCGATCGATGTGTATGATGATATAGAAACGTGGAGCGGGCTAAGCGAGCGGCAAGACAATGTCGTCATGTTGAAAACATTTGATGTTCTCTCATAGCTTCATTAGCGAAAAAAGAATAATGAATAAAAGAATGTTTAAATTCGTCAAAAAACTTAACTTCGGTTCTATGAGGTACAAAAGAACACCTAGTAAATCAGCACTTAAAATAACTAATTTAGATGTGTCGGCACCGGGGATCGAATTCAGGCCATTCGCTTACTATGAAATTTAAGGCGAAAGCCCGACTCCGGAGCTACCAGCAGCTTTGTATATTGAATGAAAATACATATTTAAAAAAGTGGTAGACTATTAGTATTAAAATTCCCTTTGATATCATGCCAGTTGCTTGATTCGTAGCCATTTAGCTGTGTACTGTTGCGTGACGTATTTTGTTGATGGAAGCGGAAATGTAGACTGCGGTTTATGGCGAATTTAAAACAGCGTTCAGCTGAAATAGTCAAATTGTTTACTCCGCCAAGGACTACGCCATGTACATGTGTTCACTCGTATGTTCAACACGGTTTGTTCAAGTCGGGTGACTTAGCGCCCGCATGCGATCATACAGCCGTGACACATAGAGTCAAAATGAATAAAATAGGCAATCTAATAAACTTTTCACAAAGTACAGCAAATGGCGTACATTTAGTGCAATGTAATGCGTGTTGATGTGTGTAGAGTTCGATGTTTTATGATGAATAAAATATTTTAGAAATTAATATCTAAGATCATAAATAAGGTGTAGCGACATCTATGTCGCCATATGAGAAGCTCAAGAATTATCAAATACATTCCATAATCGTGCTATGAAAGTTTCTGTGGTGCGAACTATATATACAACATCTAAATATTACTAGTTCGTCCTCCCAGATCAGACCATCCTGATCTGGCGGGTAGCTACCTTTCTTGACAATACCATCCGCCCAAAATGGGTAAAACATATTTTTATGTTATGGATAAGGGGGTCGACTAGTTGAATTTCTTATTTTTAATTTTAGGTTGTATTAATCTGACAAAACCTATAAAGAATTCAGTGTTAGGTAGTATCTTGACCATAGCAGAAAAAAATTGCTGTAATCGCCACTCTTTGTAGACGGATTGGCGATCACGCACCGTAGACGGAAAAAAAATGTAAGGCGGTGTAATAATATTTCAAAAAGTGCATTAAAATGTATGTGTGCTGAACACGTACAAAAGGCGTACTTGTTACCAAAGGATCAATTTATTTTAGCTTTGAGATTGACTTATGTGATCTTGGAAAAGAGAAAACATAATCTGATACCGTCGAAACTTACTGATTTATTTGAGTATCCTCAAGTGATGACGAGCAAACTGGCATAAGTAAAATAGGCGAAATAAATTCCAGAGTTATGTGCGTTTTAAATGTTAAAAAATAATGCGTCTTTGTAACACGTATCGCATTTATTAAGTATTGCAATTGACAAGACTAGAATTCGACGCATTTGACGTTTTAGTCGTTGTTTAGTTAAAATTATATTTTGATCCATACTTATATTGTAAATGCGAAATTTGGCACAGAGATTTTGCAGAGAGCTTGCATCCTACAGACGGACATAGGATATCTCTGTGCTAAATTTCGTCATCCGCCTAACCTACTCATCCTAACCTACCCGCGACCGATGTACCGCTATATTCTGTATGTGTCAGAGACACGGGATAATGACACCGGACCCGAAAACCAATAATTTATTTTTGTACTATTGTTGGCTTTAGCTAGGATTCGAACCCACGACCCGCGGCATCGAATTCAGGTAGGTTTGTTCGTTCCTTTCGTGTGTGTTAGCTGATAGGTGTCTGGCAGAGTGGAATAGCAATAATATATGATGATGTTCTCCTAGCCGATTTCGACCACGGCGACAACTTCCGACTACTGTCGAGAGCCATCAACTGCGCAGGAGATATTATAGTGCCACAAGTGTACGCGCAAACACAGAGGCACTCAATCGTCCCAACCTACACGCGCCCGATGTAACGCTGATGCGATAAGATCGGAGGTAGGAGATGCAGTGTCAGAAACACGGGGACAAACACAACACAACCAGACCCGAAAACCAACAATTTATGTTTTAGCACAAATGTTGGCTCCGGCTGGGATTCGAACCCAGGACCCGCGGCTTAGAAGTCAGGTACTCTGACCACTAGTATCTATATATTAACATATATTAACCTACTAACCTACTATATTAACATGCTTTTTATTAGCTTGATCTGTCTTATACAACAGTCTGTATGTATGTATGCAAGTAAGTAATAATGTAGATACATAGAGTCCCGTCTCTTTCCAATTGGGGTAGGCAGAGACCACATCTTTATACTTGTTACGATCCTGACACACATTTAGTGTTTTCATACAAGCTCGTCGGTTGCCCACGTCAAAAGTACCCCTTTTGACGTGGGCTTTCCTTAAAACGTCTTTGACCTAATCCTAGTATGTCGCCCATGTCGACCCTCGCCGGCTTGCCCATTCACTAACATTGTAGTAATAAAATAATTCAATTTAATTTATGTCCAAATGATTTGAAATTTTGCACACGTATTATGGACCGATGACAATACAACAATTTCATGACTATGACCTGGTATTCCCGTCAGGATCATCAGCTCATTGCAGTTCGCGCGTGTTATTTTAATTTTTTAACTATAATATGATTTTATTTGTAAACTTAAGCGTCCGCATGGTTCGGCGGTAAAGTATTGCGTTCGGAGTTATGGCTTCAAATCCCAACCCAAAGCCAAATTTGTTCAACACACTAATGATTGATATTTCGATCTGGACGCGTGTTGACTACACGTTTATGTGTACGTTTATGTCCCTGACACTGCATCGTACGCTCTTTCTCCAATCTTACACTGCATCGTACTGTTTTTCTGTATCTTATCACCTATGTGATAAGTAAGATAAATCTTATTTGCTGATTTCTCTACATAGTTTTAGTTGCGTTTGTTATATAATTATATGTTTTTTTTTCTTGTGTAAACATCACCATGCGTACAACATTTTAAACTTATTTATTTATGGCATGAAACAATAAGACGAACAAATCGTTTATCACGTTTATTAAACAAAAATATATCGTCAGTTGATTTGGATAGAATATAACGTCTTATGAGTGAAGTGATGACTAATATCGGTCAATGCTATTTTATATTGCACATTTAATATCGAGACTTTCCTAATAATATTATATAATATAAACTTTCCTAATAATATCTATTATATGCCACCTAAAGATTTATATCCCTGACACAGCATCGTACGCTCTTTCTCCAATCTTACACTGCATCGTATTCTTTTCCGTATCTTATCATCTTTGTGATAATTAAGATAAATCTTATTTTATGAGACATAAGGAGGTGAACTAGACTGCGTTTGCACTAATGCTTACCGCATATATATTCTGTCCAGATGACACCATCTAGTTATCGCCTGACGTAGAAGATGTAGTGATCGTGATCGACTGGTAGATACTATCATTATCATCGACAAATTTGGAATTTGAAATCAAAATTTAAGTTGCATTAATTTTAAAACTATGCTCGTACTAAGGTGTCTGCAGTATCATGGGTGCATTTTACAGGCTTAAATTGCACATGCAAAAAAACCCAGAACCAGAACAACGATTTAAAAACTATACAAAAATTTGTTTTGTGCGAGAATTGATCCATAGCGGAGAAGCCGATAATTTAGCCACTACTCCTACCGAGGCTACTAAACGTTAAAGTGTGCTTCGCATATTTTATAGACTAACTCTAATCATATATTACCAGTTATTCTGCCGTGAAGCAGTAGTGTGCAAACATTGCTGTGTTTTGATTTGAAGGGCACTGAGAGCTAGTGTAATCACTGGGTTTATGAGACTTAAGAACTTATGTATCAGAGTGACAGGCGCATTGTGGTGTTACACAGAAATATTCTGAGTAACAAGAATCTGTTATGGGCAGACGTTGTACTTACCACCAGGTGAACGTTTTGCTCGTCTCGTCACTTTATGAAATAAAAAAAATTAAATACTACCTAGGCTCTGCTTCACCCGCTTAAAATAAGCCGACCACATGACTGCGCCGTACGGCATTGTACCTCTCAGACCTGAGCGATCAGTTTTGGCCCTTCCCTGTATTGTTTCATTCTCAGCGTTCGGGCCCTTAAGGCCGTAGCAATCGTCCTTAATAAACGCAAGAAACATGCGAACGTATGTTTGCAAATCTAATACGTATTTCCAGAGATTAGTTCGTTCAAACTTACAAACTACAACCTTATCACCATCATCATTTCAGCCTGTCTTAGTCCACTGTTCAACATAGGCCTCCTCAATAGACGTCCACAAAACACGGTCCTGTGCCACCTGCGTCCATCCGTGCAAAACCGTGCAGGTCGTATAGGCAGACCGTTATAGCAGTAAGATTTATAACTGTTACATAATTTACGACATCAGACAAACCTAGATATTCAAGTCCGGTAAAAGACATTTAACAAGATTATGGCTAGGTCGCACTTTAACAGGCAGCCTTATTACTCACTGGCTGGCTGCCTAGGTCGTCCGGTGTGGAACTTGTAGGGCGCCTCGATGGTTCGTTGCACTCGGTTATCATTGAACATGCGCCAATGTAAACGTTTCTCGGTTTTCGCGTTAATCTTGTTATGCTGTCACATCTAAAATTGCTTCCACACATTCTTTGTATGCTAATTCTATAAAATCTATTTGAAGGCTCAAAGATTACCCGTTTTTGTCTGTTATTTGATATTATGGTTAACTTTTTCAAAGTCAATAGTGTCTACGATTTTTTTATTGTTATATTGATGTAAAAAAGTTTAAAGTTACTTAAAGTAAAGTAAAGTAACAACCTATAAATGTCCCACTGCTGAGCACAGGCCTTCTCCCATTTCTGAGAGATTTCAGGGTTTTGGACCTGGGAACAGTCTGCCACGCTGCTGGTGTTGGCGGACTTCACATGTCCTCGAAATATTTCTAGGCTCTAGGCTAATTAAAGGCGAGCACCAGGCTTCTGGGCTACCAAAACTTTTAAAGTTACTTAGCTGATGTCTCTACGTAGTTTTATTGATTTTGTGATATAATTTTAAAAAAGAGACCCAGTTGGCAATATTCTAATCGCATAAACATATCTTGAAGTTTTAATTAACTGTATTTGTTTTTGTCGTACAAACATTACTACGAGAATAAAATTTTAAAGTTATTTTATTTATTTATAGTATTTAATAAAGACGAACAAATCGTTTATCTCGTTTACTGAAAAAAAATCTATCGATAGTTGATTTGGACAGAATGTAACGTCTTATGAGTGAAGTGATGACTAATAGCGGTCAATACTATTTTAAATTCTACATTTAATATCCAGACTTTCTTAATAATATTATTCTATTACATGTCACGTGATATATTGATATAAAACAGTAAGAAAAATGAACGAAATATTTACAATGATACTAATTAAAATAATTGGAACATTGTAATGTCATGTAATGTATTAATTGTAAAACCTCGATGTATTGCTCATTTATTTGTAGGCCAAGTTTGTACAAGGACTGTCGTGTCATGGGCTCATGGGTGCGATATAGGGTAAGCTGACGTAAACTAGTAATTTGCGGCCTTGGTGAAATGTATTACTTATCTCACTACATATGTTTCAGCCTTTCAGCGAACTTGTATAACGAATGTCCTGCTTTACGAGTAAGATGTTATTGTGTGCGTGTGATAAAAGATTTACACACTTATTATAAGTTCGTACATTGTAGCATGGACGGGCTGGTGTTTGTACGGGAATGAGCATGAGACACCTACAACAAAGATGAGTTTGTTATCAATAGCTTATCTGAGAGCGTAAAGGGCAAGGCCGTACTGTGTGATAAATATAATACGAGATAATGACGGCGAAATGCTTCTTATTCCTCAGTTGTCTATCTCGCTGATTTGAATTATTTACAAATAGAGGTTGAATATTTAGCGTTTTAAAATTACGTAATATATAAATTGTAAACACTTTTTTGACTGTCTGTATTTTTTTTTAATTGTCATTTCTTTATTTCATGTTTCTTAGGTCATTGACAATCAAAATAGGCAATTTTTATTGTAAAGATTTAGCGGAAAGGCTAATAATAGGCCACACACATTATATATATCTATGGTTTTTAGTGAATCATTGCATATTCATTCCATATTTTGTAAAATGCTTTGAAAGCTATTATCACAACATAATCATCATTAACGACCTTACCATACGCGTAAGAGGCGGTGGGCGTTTTAGAGTTATCAATCAATTAATCAATCAAACAATGTACTCTTTATTGTCACCAAAACAGAAATAAACAGGAAGTGTTTTTTTATATAGAAACCACCTGCTCGTTTGTACCCTAGACAAACGAGCAGGTGGTTTACGTGATGGTAATTGATCACCGCCGCCCATGAACACCAACAATACCAGAGGAGATGCGTTGGCGGCCTTTGAGAAAGGAATAGGCTCTTTTCTTGAAGGTACCTAAGTCTTATCGGTCCAGAAAAACCACTGACGGCAGCACATTCCATAAAGTGCAAGTGCGTGCCATCAAGGTGGTGACTATGGAATTTTAAGTTGTGCTGTAAGGAGCGATGGTGAAATTCAGCGGCTGGAATTAATCCGAACAATTCCTCGGAACACTCCCCGTGGTAGATCCTGTAAAAATGCAAAGAAGTGCAACATCTCTTCGCAAAGCCAGGGGATCAAGCCGATCAGATAAGATGGTCGTCGACGATTCGAGCCGCTCTGCGTTGAATGCGGTCAAATGGAAGGAGCTGACACTGGGGTGCCCCCGCCCAGAGATGAGAACAGTACTCCATGTGCATGTACTCCAAGCGGTGGGCCGGCATGAAGTACTGTCGCGCTTTACTGAGCACGCCAAGCTTTTTGACCGCTAAATTGAACGTTGCTCGATATGTCGACGCCAAGGATTCCATTATAGTAAAGGAGAGAAAGTTAATTTAAGGAGAGAAATTAACTTTCTCTCCTTTACTATAATGGATTTCCGCAAAGTAACGCGTGATTATTAGCCAAGGATTCCGATACAGGCTAAGGCAACGAGGGGAGTGCTCTCGAAATGAGGTGATACGACGAAGGGTTTCTTTTTTGCGGTAATCGCACAAACTTGTCTTGTGAGGGTTGAACTCGACTAAATTTAGTCGGCCCCAGTCCGAGATTTTGTCTAACAAAATCTCGTTATTAGAATAAAAATTGAGAGTTCGAGCAACATGTCGGACCTTTGCAGGTTCCAAAACCCTCCCAAAAATTAACGGAGGCCCGCCAACGGGATATTAATAGACTGATATATTTTTTCATAATTTTTCAATTATGGTGACGTTTGGAAATAACCGATACAATTTCAATCATTTCTTTAAAGCATTTCTATTTTTTTTTCAAAATAAAAAATAATGAGATGATTTTACACAAGTATAAATTAGCTTTATGATAAATATACAAATTTTGTTCTATTTAAATGTTTAATGTGGATATTTATAAAGTTCGTATGCGTGTCTCTATAGAATTACTTGTAATCATTTTCGTATAGTCAATCGCAGACAGCGTGCTACGTTGAAATCTGAAATCGCGTTTAATAAAGAATAGAAACAAACAGGTGGACTAAAAGTGACGAAATATATAGTAATTTACATCTATATACACTGGCGGTATGAGGGTGTGTCGGCGTTCGTGATTACAGTGAAGGGCATGCTAGAATTATCGATTTCCGAGAGCATACAAGTAGACTTTATAATGAATAACTGCAAGCTATTAATACACGCTTATATAATTTATGCACAATATCTTTAAGCTCACTATCATATATGGTGGAAATGTACGAAATTTAGACTTGTGTGTAAAACTTCTAGTCTATTTAGTTGCTATAAAATATTGGCATAACATATATAGAGTGCACCGCTGCAACTAAGACGTGGTTGTGGTAAATGAGTCGGCTCGGTCGAGTAAAGATAGCTCACTGAATTTTAGCCTAACTGTGTTGCGTATGGTGAGTTTGACTACATTTTAGTCGACACTAGTCACTCACACTCAAATTGGGATCAAGAAAAGATGTCTGACTCCTTTCTCAAGGCTGGCACTCGCATGCCCCCGCAATTGCTCTGGTGTTGTGAACGTTCATTAACGACGACATTTCTTCTTAAAAAAAATTTAAGTATGTTTTTTTATAACGTGTCTCAATCTCTTTTTTGGTTGTTATGATAACATGTGACAGCAGAACAGTCAAACTGAACGCCACCTTTTTTTATTGAGATTCTTATACAAAAATATCTTTCAAATTTCCGTCTTTTCCAAATTTATTTTTCAAATACTCCTTGCTTGTCCTGACAATTACGAACACAACAAAAAAAAATTATCAGCTAAATAGGTCGAGTGGTTCTCAAGTGATGTTGTTTCATACATGCGGCAATCGATTTTTATTTATAAAATATAGAAGACATTAGATAGAAGATAGATACATAGACAAAGACAAAGAAAATAATTATTTTTCAGAATTCAAAAAAGGTTATTTTTATATATTGAGTGGACGGTTATTATTTCGATTACGGAAAACACTAAATTATTTCGTCGGTTGCTAAGCACGTTTTGGAGTAAAAGGGTGTGACAACGTCGAAAGGCTGAGTATTGCGTCATTGCTATTGTAGGGAAGACATAACATTTGACGGCACCCTCGTGCCTCGTGGCTGCGATAGATATAACCCTCTAAGGTGACGTCAGCCCGCCTTTTATTTACTTCTTCTCCGAGCTACGGAACTTTGTGTTTTGCTGTGCATTTGCTGAGCGATTCTTTTGTTATGTGATATCGGTGTGTATTATATTTTTTTACCAATATTCTGATTGTGTGTCACCACATGACATCTCACCATTTTGCCGAGTGAGCCATTTTATTTTCATTTCAATTTTCTTATATTCTAGTAATAATTTTTCAAAGTTTTTGATATTCAAATAGCTACGGCGAATACAGCAGTAAGAAATTTTGCTACAGAGTATTTGGTGTAAACTTATTTCAGTTGTAAATTAATAAAATACATTTAAAGTTAACGCAATGAAATAAGCTCAAACGATTGTATCAATCAATTTATTTTAAATAAATTCTTATTGTAAATTTTTTTCATAATAAAAATATTTTAAGCAGTGCTCGCTACTTTGTTTGGTCTTAAGAATTCATGGACAATCTAGAACTTCCTGAGAAATTACGATGAAACTAAGAGTTAGTTCGGGAGTTAGTACGTTAGTACCTAAATGTTGTGCAAATTGTACGCGCAGCTTGTTCTATCCGTCAAGAGAAGACTTATATTGGGTTGCAGATGCGCTAGACGTGTGAATGGATTATTTTTCCTCACCTAAATCAGGTACTGCTTTGAGTATCTTGTAATTAGTACATTACTGTTACCATATTTAATGTAAAATGTTTAGAAACACCCTCAAAGCGTTGCCTAGCAACCACTGACAGGCTGATGTTACGATCATTTTTGTTCAGTTCCTATATGAGTCTTATGTAGCTCCTATTGCAAATGCCTCGCCTAGCACGTCACGACTGCGTGCCCTAGTGGTCAATGAACCTAAGCCGCGGGTCCCGGGGTTCGAATCCCAGCCTAAACCAATATTTTTGCAATACCGTAATTTGTTAATTTTCGGGTCTAGGTTTTTCTTGATTGTCAGAAGTTATCGCACGAGCGTTACATCGGACGCAGGTAGGATAGACACTGTCTCCCGAGCAGTTGATAGCCTCTGATAGTATCCAGAAAATGTTACGGTGGTCGAAAATCGACCAGGAGGACCATATTTAATGGTCAGTCACCCAGCAGAAAGTGATACGTAATAGGGAACTTATTAGTAGGTGCTAGACGTTTCCCTTTGTGGACGTCTGTGCGACGTTTGTGTGTACCTAAAATGTCTAGATTCTTTATTAAATTGTTTTCGTTTCTTATATTATTTTTTTGTCTTAACTGTTGGTTTAATATAGATGTTGCACATATTATTACTATACAGTAGATTATTATTTAAATAATTGTTTAATCATCATTTCTATTTGGATAATACATTGGATAGTTCGTATACAAAATCGATAAAATGTTTCAAACCTCCGCCTGAAACTAATATAAAATTAGTTTAGTTTCGTTTTAGTTCGTTTATTCTAGATTTGTAGTTTCTATTCGCTGCGTCTGATAATATGACTCCGTAAATAACATGAGTAAGAGTTTGGTCGAATGTAACGTAATCCGTAATGTAAGTGGCCACTAATCTATCGCAAAAAGAAATAAACGATGCCTGTTTCCATCATTTTAATTTATCAATTATTCATCATCATTTCGGACTATCACTAGTCCACTGCTGAACATAGGCCTCCACAGATTGCGACCGAAATTTTAGCTCTTAGTTTGGGGTGATTTTCCATAGTTGCCACGCTTGGCAGTCCGGTTGCCAACCGCAGTTTATTTATTCAGATATTTCAAGGTGCAGCTGCCCATCTCCTGGTTTTAATTTTCCCTCTGTCGACTTTTACGACACCCACGGGATCAGATGGCGTGGTAGTTTCTCTTAAGCCGCCACCACGCTTCTTAACTCGTATGTCTCGGTATGTCTTTCCGTTTCAAGTTTTTGTAAGTCAATTTGAACCTACTTTCCGATGTCCGGTATTTTTTTTAGCTTCAGCAACGTTAATGTTGACGTTGCACTTACAATCAGGTCAACGACTTGCTTGTCACGTCTCTTCCATAAAGTAAAAAAATAGTAGATTAACACATATTGCCGAGTGGTAGCATGGTAGCTCATCCCGTCATCAACATTTGAATACATAAAACGCTTGCCAAGAGTGGCAACTATGGCGAAATCCTCCCAAAAAAAGAGCTACAAACTTTTGTGGCAATCTATATGATGCTGAGGCGGAAATGATGAACGCATATTAACATTGTTGCCTACTTGGGCTTTTAGTGCCGTCTAACTTGAGAACAATTACCCTTTCTTCAGTTATGTTTCAGAAACGCATGTTAATTCTTTGTGGAAGGAGTTAACTTATCAATGGTAACAAAGAACGTATAATTACGTTGGTTTTATGAGGTTGCTTCGGTGCGAATGCCGGATGATATCAGAACAGCTTTGATCTGTTAATTCACACGCTATAGTCCAAACTTGTGTATTGGTAACAAGTTGTGTTTATTAAATACATAGAGTCACACCTCCTTCCCATTGGGATAGGCAGAGACCACATCTTTCCACTTGCTACGATCCTGACACAAATATTTCGCTTTTTCTTTCATTAATGTTTTCATACAAGCTCGTCGGTTGCGGGTACTTTTGACGTGGCCTTTACCTAAAACTACTTCGATCTGATGTTATACGTTCCGGTTTCATCGACCCTTTCCGGCTCGCATCTTCACACTCGCCGCAAAAATCTGTTTCGTCAATCTTCTTTCATCCATCCTCTCTACGTGTCCCAAATTTATGTGTGTAACATGTGTTTGTAAAATTGTAACATCAAAATGTGCGTGTTGAACAGTCGTTTGGTTGTACATACGTATACACAGTCACACCTCTTTCCCTTTGGAGTAGGCAGAGACCACATCCGTTGCCCACTTTTCGCTCTCACAGGAGGCGAGACGGCTGGCGAACCACGTCGCCGCCATATAGATTATTTACATAATACTTATTGAAAGTCATTTTGTTTTAAACTACACTGGTTCGCAATAAATGCCTTTATCCTGGGAAGGACCAGTAAGAAACCCAGCGGGATTTTTTTTCAGTCATTTTAAAAATAATGTACAATAACAGCAGTATTATAAAGATGAATGTACTATGTAATGTGATGATGGTACTGGTTAATGTCATATTTTTTTAATACTTGCTTAAAAGCAGCAACATATTTGAATTTATAAGTACTAATTTACCGTTGACTTGGCGTTAGTAGTTCGTAGTCGAAATAGCATTGTACTATTTTAGCCCCAACTTATACTAGTTTAACATTTCTACTGTCTTATTGTATTAATTTAAGGCAATAACTTTAAGGTTATTGTGCGTAGGTTCTGTTCAGACTTCGCACAGAATACAGAAAGGGAAATGGTATCCGATGAAGCTGTAAAATCCAAAAAGGCTAACAGCAATTACATCACCGAAATTATATAGAAAGGGAAGAAATTACTGAGGCACACCTACTTAGGTATGTCACTATATTAAATCTTTAACATATGATACTTTTGGGCGGTAACTGAAATATATACTGGTGGTTGGATGGAGGAATCCGCCTAGGTAGGTACCACCCCATGACCAGTTATTCTGCCGTGAAGCAGTAATGTGTAAACATTAGTAACCATAGAGCTAGAGTAATAATCGGGCATATAAGACTTGACGTCTCAGGTGTGACGGGCGCAGTGTGGTGTCAAACAGAAATGTTATGGATGAAAAGCATTTGTTATGGACAGACGGGTCACTTAATATCAGATGAACGTTTCGCTCGTTTCGTCACTTTATGCAGTAACTATCAATAAAGGTGCTGCATTGGTCGAGGTTGGCCAATAGACTTAATCACCATTCTAATGTCCTGGTTATTCAAATAACACTGACTGGCCTGACATCTGTGACAGGACATCCGAAGCGTATCCTATTGGATTATGAACGCTGAGGACAATTGTTTTTATTACATTTACAGGGTCATTAATTGCACAGCAAATTTTATTTTTCTAGGTCACTGACACTAGTGAAGAATAAATCTATGTTAACATGTTGTACAACCGCATTAAAAATATGTTGGGCGCGCTTAAAAGCGCTCTTAGAAGTCTTAAAAGATAATAAGTTGACGTCACACGCAAATGCTCTTCTTTCTAAAATCGTAGTTGTGATCAAACGAAAGTGTAACGTAAGAGCAATTGACTATCTAATGGCGTGCGGCTGCTGACATAACAAAATTTTGTAATAGACAGATTTCACTCTAGAGCGTAATTTCGATTTTTTTTTGCAAAATAATATGCTTTTCGTATCTATGTCATTTACTTAGACAAATCTATATGTCTATGCATCGGTGATAACTACATTGGGGTTAATTGTGTTTAGCACAGCCGACAACTTCACAAATTGACGACTTTGAAGAGGGATCGAACAAAGATACCTGGTGAGGCACTAAAATTTTGGGCGCGCGCCCAGCCTTTGAGTAACTCGTATTTATTTCGTCCACCAGCGCCATTATCATAATTAATATTTTTTACTTTACTTTACTTTTAAAATACTTGAAGAAAATTCAAAGAAATTCTAAGTCAAATAGACCTGAAGCTAGCAAGATATGCAAGATATCTTGTGCATTTTCCACAGCCTATATTTATGCATATTCTGCAGGTAAGTAGTGAATACCAGTATTTTTACGTAGTTCTTAAGTTCAGGGTAGTGATACGTATTTGCGGGGCGATTGTACACAACGGGAACTGTCACCCCAGGTTATTGTAGGGTGTGCCTGACTCGCTCTAAGCTATGGGGCAGAACTTCTATGCACTAAATTAAAGGAACTACGTAATTATAACTTAGAAGGTACATATTTTCATGAATTTATACTGAACTTTTTTAATTGCATACTTTCAACATTTTTACCATATCAGTTGAGGTTTACGAACTTTTGGTCATTGAATTTATACGAGTAATAATGTTACCAAAAGTGGACTTGAATTTTTGAAATGGTTAATATTATTGATTCTTTTTTTATTGCATGTTCGTAGTTAGATGTAGAGTTCACGAAGTTTCTTTGAATTCGATGTAAATATGTTAACAACAACTACTTTAAAAACAGAAATCTATAGTAATTTCTCGTTTACCGCTCGGCGTGACGTCTTTTTATAAGACCTTTGTTTAAGTAAGAAATATTTTCTTTATCTTTACGTACACCGATAATAACATAGTATAATGTAATATATCATCTCGCTATTAATCAACGTCTCATATTTTAGAACTAATTCATGAGCATATTTTTAGATGTATCTATTTTGATGTAAAGCTTTGAAGTACATCAAAATAGATTATTTCAGGAGTACTTTTTAAAGGGGTTACAAATCTTTATGCGATAAGATATGAAATCTTTGTACCACGGTAATAAAGTTTTCTAGTAATGTTGTAAAAACTTATTTTCAATCGAAAAACATCGCGCCCATTCGATTTAAATTTTAACACTGAAAGGCACTAAGATAAGGCATTGCAATCTTATGTTCGTTAGCTGTTTAAAAATAATTTTATATAATCTGTGGCCACATCAATACAGGATATCCAGGTCACCAAAATAAACATGCTTCAGAGTTACGAGGAAGAATCTTATCCGTAATCATCATTCATCACATCCGCGGTCTTTAGTTCCGCGCGATATTCGACATGCGACAGGAAAGCCTATGATGGTATGGTCACATCTTGAAGACCGACAGACTACGTTGGTCACAAATGTCTTAGAATACCAGAACTCGGGGAAGGCTCAAAATACGATGGCTGGAAATGCAAATGATAAAGTGGAGAAGAATGAGTAGGAAACTGGACCATGGCTCAAACCGGAATGTTAGCACGAAGCAGAAGATTCTTAAGTGTTGGTTTACCCTCGGGGGCAATAATGAACGAAAACCACAAACAACACACAGAATCTCCTTATCATAGAAATACAAATGACCTACGACGTATCAAGTCCGCCAACTCGCATTGGAGTAGGACGGTTCACTAATGCCGCTTCCAAAACCTCAAAACCTTCAAACATGAAAGGACATGCACCCAACAGTGGTACGTTCGTTGAGATCCAGTGACATTTATTAATACTCTTTGGAGTTTATAAGTCTAAACATGTTTTTCCGTCGTTACGCACCTTTTGTTTCCCTTTTTTATATTTTAGTCTTATCCAATTGGAATTTAAGCAGTTAGTGTTGTTAATTAAAGTCTCCTTGGAGTATACAGCAGCAGCCATTTCGCCAATTGTTCTATTAAAACAAATGTGCACTAACCATTGTGCAATTAGGATTTAATTTGGTCGCGAAATAATGTGTATACACACACGCGTGCTGTAATTTTAGAATAAATTAAGGTAACGAATGTTTAGATGCTTCGAGTTATAAACTTGCTCTGGCGGAGTATTAATCTGTTTTTATGAAGTATGATTCATGTAAAAGAATTAATCTACAGTTGTGTTAGTTTAAATACTTAAATTTTTTACATATAAAGTATGTGTAAATGAATCGCTACACACATTAAGGCCTTACCTATTGGTATTAATTCAATGTTATATATATTCTTTGTCAACAGTCGACCTGATTGTAGATTGCTTCGGGCTGATTTCCGCAACTCCACATCTATGCGCCTATTTATTTTGGTAATCGATCTGATTACCAAAACAAAAAACTAGTATTGACCAGAAGAAGATAGTTATTTTCATTGATTTTATAAAAGCTTTTGACATCGTCACATACTATCCTGCACAGTAAATAAAAAAACATTGGTATATCTACACTCAGCGTCACAAAAATCGCACCTCTCCGAGTTTGCGCGAAAAATGGCTGTAATGCTAGAAACGAATTATATTTATATAAATAATTGGTATGTTTGGAAATGGGTATTTGAATAGCTTTACATTATTATAAAAAATCATGACATCATTAAAACATTTATCATTATCGAGCGTCACAATAAAACACTGTCCAATATGCTCGTTAGTAAGGACGCTAGTTACACCACCTAAAAAGGGTATAAAAGGGTCGATCTGGATGAAATATGGGCCAGTCGTAATTTAGACTTTGCAGTGAACACATGTGAACGAGTAACCGAAGTAAGAACAAGTAAAGATGGACTCCAGCTCCGAAGAAGTCGCTCAAGTGATTGCTCTATTACAGTCTGGGATGCGGCAGTGTGACGTTGCTCGACAGTTGAACCTGTCCCGTTTTTCAGTTCGACGGGTGTTCCAACGTTTTCAGCAGACTGGTGGTTATGTTAGAAAACCGGGATCTGGAAGAAAACGGTGCACATCAGAAAGAGATGACCGTTTCATCGTTACGACATCTTTACGAAACGTTTTACAAATGCTGTTGAGTTGCAACAACAGCTTTGATCAACTCGGAGAACATCTGTGAGTGTTTCTACGATAAGAAGAAGGTTACACGAAAAGAGTTTTACAGCCCATAGACCTGCTAAAGGTCCAAAACCTTAATTGAATTTTACTTTTATACCTTAACCTTAACCTTACTGCACAGCATCGCAGAGATCGCCTAGAGTTTGTTCGCAATCATTGCGAGTGGACTCTAGAACAGTGGCGGACCGTACTCTTCTCTGATGATACGAGGGTCTGTCTCTTCTGCAATGACAGACGTGCGTTTCCCGGACTCGGGGTGGCCGTGGGCAAGGGTCATTAAATGCTGGTCGGTACATTACTGAAATCCTGGAGGAACATGTGGTCCCGTATGCTGGTTATGTCGGTGATGGATTCATGAATGCATGATAATGCTCGTTGCCACACCGCGGCTATTGTACGGGATTATTTACAGGAGGTCGATATCCCTGTTATGCATTGGCCAGCACGAAGTCCAGACCTTAACCCAATAGAACATCTCTGGGATGACCTAAAACGGCGCGTGCGAGCTCGAGATCCAGCTCCAGCCACTCTTCAAGAGCTCCAAGATGGGGTACTTGAAGAGTGGGAACAAATACCCCAAGAGGCTGTTGCGATCCTTGTAAGGTCCATGAAAGATCGCATGGAAGCCGTCATCAAGGCAAGGGGGGGTAACACTAGGTTTTAAGAACTTTTTTTGTATTTATTAAGTTTTTATTTAAATTATTAATATGCAAAATTGTACATACCCTGTCTTTTTCTTTAATTTCTCTTTCGTCTCGTTATAAAAGTAAAATTCAATTAAAATTCCTGAAAGCTAATGAAATTACCTTTCGAATGATACCCTCAAACCACAACATTGCCATTGGCCTGTTGTGTTAAAATAGTATTTAAATTCTTTTTTTCGGATGTGCGATTTTTTTGACGCCGAGTGTAGTTCAGCTTTTAAAATTCTCAAAACAAATATTGAAAATTGAAAACTTTAAAAAAGCAATCCATGTGACATCGTTTGATATCATAAATAAATGACATGAAAAATTAAAAATGCAGCCTGGAATTGACAGGAAAAGGAGTTGAGAGGAACCTTATATGCTGATGATACATGCTTATTTTATTTTGGAAACTCAATAAATGAGATTATATCGGACGCTCAAGTTGATTATATTATATGAATGGTTTCAGTACAACATGCTAACTGTAAATGTTGGTAAAACTTCGTATATGATTTTTACTGCTAAGAAAAGTCCCTGATTTCGATACCTTAACTAAAAATAACCAATAACTTAATCAGAAGCAGAAAAATATCCTGGTCTAGGTCTAGTTGGATTCTAAATTAACATGGCGAGTATATCTAGATAACCTGGGGTCAGAAATCACATTGTTGACAGGTCTGTGACAGATCTGCACGATGTATACTCTATAGTCCGAACTATTAATTATAATTCACTAGCCAAGCCTTCACTAGAATATTTAATGGAGGTATGGGGATGTGCATCTAAAAGCAATTTAATGGATTTTAAAATATCCCTGAACAAATAATTGAAAAGTTTTATTCCAGCTAGAGAAAAGAAGTGCTTAAGAAAACCGATACACTATACATAAGTCTACAACACTGTCTGAAAAAACTCATTAGCACAAATTCTTCTCTTCAGTACGGTGAGTTCGTCGTGGTTGCCTCCTCATTTGATTTTAGCAAGCGGAAAGTTTGACGTGTAGGTGTTAATCGTTCCAACCTGTCATTCTAATGAAATAGTTATCCAATGCACGAGATATAAAATTTAACCCTCTTCAAAATTAACCTTTATAACCCCCTCCAACGGCTTACCAGAGCAGTCCCTGCTTAAAATGCCGAATGAAATAAATTCGTAACAAACTGTACTCTACAAATAGTACTATTTTTATTTTGTATTTATTTATCATAATGGTAGGATTTCTATGCGGGAATCCGTCTAGGTAGGTACCACCCCAGGGCCGGTTATTCGTTAGTTCGTCTCCACACAGTTCGTATCCAATAAATGTATATCTGTTATTTATTTTTGTTTCCATACGTATTTTAAAAACAAAAATACAATTTCGAAACCGATGAAAAAGAAAATATATCTGTCTATCCAGAAATAAATAGATTAATAATAAGGTTTATTAGTAATCAGTTACTCATTTGTGATCAAAGCTTTTCCGTTTTTAAGTAGTTTTAGTTTTATTCGTAAAATTTCAACATATTTTTAGTCAGTAACAATATTTAAGTTCGTGGGATATTTCAAATAGTTCTTAAAGTAGAGAAGTAACATGTAAGTGGACGGGTTCAATGCGGAGGAGCCGAGGGATTTCTGATGTGAAAGTATTTCCAGATCAACAGTGCATACCTACTTCTATTTCCTGGTTTAGGTACACCATTCATTCCAGTTTCTCCGGATTTGCTCTAGTTTGTTTATTGTGTCAGAGTTTCTAGTAGTCGTCAATATGGAATATTAATTAGATAAAATAACAAAACATAGATGTACAAAATTGTTTTAATTGAATAGTTGTATTACAGGTTGACTGGAAGAGAATGCTGTAGGCATTAAGTCGGCCTATACATAAATTGTATATATATTGAAATAAATATATAAAATTACTGAATCATCCATAAAAATATAATTGGGTCATGTCCTTTCATGTTTATACTCGTAAAAAATAAGAACAGTAGACCCGCGCTAATCCCACAATTGCTTTGTTTTGCAAAGTGGCGTCGGATTATCAAATTTGTCGGATTATAGAGTACTGCCACCGACCCATTGAGGTCCGGAATATTTTTAAGAGGATTACCTTGTAATCTAACAAATTATTAAGAATGTGACCAAATGTATTAAACTGATGTATGATACTATAAGGTATGTTACTATTTGTTTTTCCGGGATAAGACGTATCCTATGTCCGTCTCTAAGATGCAAGCTATCTCTGTGCCAAATTTCGTCAAGATCGGTTCTGCGGTTGAACTGTGAAAAGGTAACAAACAGGGAGAGGGATAGAGATAGTTAACTACTTTACGCATTTTTAATATTGGTATGGATAATTTTCATGTCGGATTACAAGGGGCACCATATTACGCAGGGGCCGAGTTTACCGAGTTTACTTGTGCTCTGTAACTACAAAAAGTGATAAGTATACATTTAATATTGTCACATTGTTTTATTATTTAATTTGAATAGTTACTGTGAATTTCAGTATTGCTATATGATACATTCTCTTTTATGAATATTGTACAATGAGTTTTAATATTAATAGTGTTTTCTCTTAACTTCTTTGTGCGCGCTGAGAGTAAAATGTCAAGGTCTAATTTGAGTGCATCATTTCTGTTATCTGTATATTAATACGTGAAGCGAAAACTTTGTACTCCTACATGTGTAGAGTGTGAGATTTGGCATAGTTAGTTTGTATGAACAAGAAAGAAATTCTGCACTTCAACTTCTAATTTCATATTTGAGTAATAGAACGCAGACAGTAGTGATCAATAGCAAGAGTTCTTCCGGATCAGCAGTGTCTCAGGGTGTCCCGCAGGGTCCGATTCTCGGCCCATATCTATGCCTTATTTACATTAATGACTTACCTTACCTATTAGGGGACAACCATGATATAGTGTTGTTTGCTGATGATACATCTTTGATTTTTAAGATAATCAACTTTATTATATGACGAGGTGAATAATGCTATTTCAAAATTAGTACATTGGTTTAACGTTAACAATTTGCTTTTAAACGGCAATAAAACAAAATGTATTACATTCACAACACCAAATGTTAAACAATTAGATGTAAATGTACTTGTGAAAGGGGAAGAGTTGAGCCTTGTGGATACTGATGTCTTTCTTGGAATAACTCTTGACGCAAAACTTCAATGGAGCCCCCATATATCTAAACTAGCAAGTAGACTTAGCTCTGCAGCTTATGCTATAAAAAAATGAGGAATTTGACTAACGTTGAAACTGCTAAATTGGTTTATTTTAGTTATTTTCATAGCATAATGTCTTATGGTATTTTGCTATGGGGAAATGCAACTGATGTAGAAGTGATTTTTGTTTTGCAAAAGAGGGCCGTAAGAGCTATTTATAATCTTGGCTCTAAAGTGTGTCTTAGAGATAAATTTAAAGAAATTAATATCTTAACCTTGGCCTCTCAATATACACTCGGCGTCAAAAAAATCGCACATCCGAAAAAAAGAATTTAAATACTATT
Organism: Luehdorfia chinensis; assembly: GCA_019845155.1. Lineage (NCBI taxonomy): Eukaryota > Metazoa > Arthropoda > Insecta > Lepidoptera > Papilionidae > Luehdorfia > Luehdorfia chinensis. The sequence continues at coordinate 12,370,617 of JAHVAK010000191.1, read as the reverse complement.
TTAACACAACAGGCCAATGGCAATGTTGTGGTTTGAGGGTATCATTCGAAAGGTAATTTCATTAGCTTTCAGGAATTTTTTTTGAATTTTACTTTTATAACGAGACGAAAGAGAAATTAAAGAAAAAGACAGGGTATGTACAAATTTGCAAATTAATAATTTAAAAAAAAACTTAATAAATACCAAAAAAAGTTCTTAAAACCTAGTGTTACCCCCCCTTGCTTTGATAACGGCTTCCATGCGATCTTTCATGGACCTTACAAGGATCGCAACAGCCTCTTGGGGTATTTGTTCCCACTCTTCAAGTACCGCATCTTGGAGCTCTTGAAGAGTGGCTGGAGCTGGATCTCGAGCTCGCACGCGCCGTTTTAGGTCATCCCAGAGATGTTCTATTGGGTTAAGGTCTGGACTTCGTGCTGGCCAATGCATAACAGGGATATCGACCTCCTGTAAATAATCCCGTACAATAGCCGCGGTGTGGCAACGAGCATTATCATGCATTAACATGAATCCATCACCGACATAACCAGCATACGGGACCACATGTTCCTCCAGGATTTCAGTAATGTACCGACCAGCATTTAATGACCCTTGCCCACGGCCACCCCGAGTCCGGGAAACGCAAACAAGTTCCGTTTTCCCGTCGACGGAAATGCCGCCCCAAAACATACACGAGCCACCCCCGTATTCGACGGATTCTTCGAAGCAGGGTTGTGTGAACCTCTCCCCCTGTCTTCTGTAGACCCTTCTACGTCTGTCATTGCAGAAGAGACAGACCCTCGTCTCATCAGAGAAGAGTACGGTCGGCCACTGTCCTCTAGGACCACTCGCAATGATTGCGAACAAACTCTAGGCGATCTCTGCGATGCTGTGCAGTAAGTTTTGGACCTTTAGCAGGTCTATGGGCTGTTAAACTCTTTTCGTGTAACCTTCTTCTTATCGTAGAAACACTCACAGATGTTCTCCGAGTTGATCGAAGCTGTTGTTGCAACTCAACAGCATTTGTAAAACGGTTTCGTAAAGATGTCGTAACGATGAAACGGTCATCTCTTTCTGATGTGCACCGTTTTCTTCCAGATCCCGGTTTTCTAACATAACCACCAGTCTGCTGAAAATGTCGGAACACCCGTCGAACTGAAAAACGGGACAGGTTCAACTGTCGAGCAACGTCACACTGCCGCATCCCAGACTGCAATAGGGCAATCACTTGAGCGGCTTCTTCAGAGCTGGTGTCCATCTTTACTTGTTCTTACTTGGGTTACTTGTTCACGTGTGTTCACTGCAAAGTCTAAATTACGACTGGCCCATATTTCATCCAGATCGACCCTTTTATACCCTTTTTAGGTGGTGTAACTAGCGTCCTTACTAACGAGCATTTGACAGTGTTTATTTTTGACGCTCTATATATGATAAATGTTTTAATGATTTCATGATTTTTTTATTAATAATGTAAAGCTATTCAAATACCGATTTCAAACATACCAATATTTATATAAATATAATTCGTTTCTAGCCATTACAGCCATTTTTCGCGCAAACTCAGGGAGGTGCGATTTTTGTGACGCTGAGTGTATATTAGAAAACGTTTTGTATGTTCACAAGAACATAATCCAGTTCACTAAAAAAAGTGATGTTCATAATGTGAATACCAGGAACAAGCACAAATTAATTATGCCAGTTACCCGACTTCACAGAGTCAGAAACTCTTTTATGGGGCAATGTATACGTTTTTACGACAAAATCCCAGAAAGTGCTAAAAGTCTTTCAATCAAAAAGTTCAAATTTTATATTAAACAAAGACTTCATAAAAAGGGTTTATTATAATATTAAAGAATACATAGATGATGATAACCCCTGGGAATGAGGTGATCGCCGCCAAGCCATTTCTACATCTTTATAATACTGCTGTTATTGTACATTATTTTAAAAATGACTAAAAAAAAAAAGCCCGCTGGGTTTCTTACTGGTTCTTCCCAGGACAGAGGCATTTTTGCGAACCAGTGTAGTTTAAAAAAAGAAAAAAAATGACTTCAATAAGTATTATGTAAATAATCTATATTGAATAAAAATTTATTCTATTCTATTCTATTCAAGAAGCGAGAAAGCTAAAATTTATAAATAATATGTATTATAAATATATTAAAAATTCAATAAAATTAAACATTTACGTTCATTTTGACAATGTCAAACACATATAGTCTCCGGTCAAACAGTCGCACAGAGTAGAGATTGTCGCTATAGAATTTTAAAATATTGCAAACAAATAATTAAATAAGTTTTTATTTAATATTAATCGATAAATTATAATTGTTTTTGAACCGAGCATTTTACAGTGAGAAGTATTTTTTTTTAATTTTTAATTGACTTCAAAAAGGAGGAGATTCTGTGTTGGCCTGTTTGTATTTTTTTATTTTCATTATTGTCTATTTATTTTTATTTTAATCAAATTCCTAAAATGATTAAACTTCATTTCTGTCACGTGTACTAAGTTCACGCGCTCTTTTTTTTATTATACCTTTTAAGTGTAATATGTTGTATCGAAGTGATAAATTTAATAATTGTTTTTGAAAAACTTGATGGACGCATTTCGAATGCGAATATAACAATTCTTTTACTTTTTATATTCAAGTTTACTTTTCTGTGAATAATAAACGTTATGGAACCTTAAGAATACTTTATATCTTTACATCTCTAGCTTTAGTATTTGCTTGAGCTTTACTTAATACTCGCACACGTTGCATATTCTGTGGTAGGATGCAATCATTTCGAAAGATTCGGGTATACTGTTTTCTTTTATGATGTGCATTATCGTTTTGGTGATGGCGTGACCGTGGGTCAGATTACCAGTTGCCAGCAGGCTGTTGGGCACTGGGTACTGGAGATACAAATATATCTAATCAATTATTGTGACTGTTTTCTTGTCGCGGTGTCTCTTTTTTTTACGTTAATGATCCGGCACTGTAATATATGAATTTGTTACGGATTGTTAACTGGAGTATGTCGCGGTAGTCGAAATCGTACGGCATTTAATAACTCGTTTTGATAAGAAATTGATAATTTATACTTACTCGTGATAACTTTTACTCGTGTTTTTTATTTTTATTGGTGATATATAATAATCATTTATTTATGGTAAAATACAGGCTTTAAAGACATTAATTAAACTCTTTGAAAGAAATAAAATAATGAAATATTTACTTACTCGTGATAACTTTTACTCGTGCTTAATATTTTTATGATTGTTGATAAAAATATATTGATTTATGGTAAAATACAGGTTTTAGAGACATAAATAATCAAAATAATGAAATTCAGTAATAAATGAAGGCCTGCGAATCATTTACATCTCAACGCTAAGGCAAATGTCATAAAAATCTCGTTGTCTACGACATATGACGGAATAGCCACCTCAAACATGCCGGACCTGAATTATTCAAACCTGTGACGGGCAGCAGCGCCAAAGTCACCAGATGTATGCCAATGTCCAACAGTGGACCATTTGTATTGGTAAAATTAATTATATGTAATAATCTGTGTAACACGTAAATTATTTGTTGTCGGGTATATATGGATATATTTTGATGATCCGTAGTCATCGATCTCGTTCCTTACAGTTTCGCTATGTGGGTCTGTCCGTCCGTCCGCGGCTTAGCTCAGAGATTCATAGTACTAGAAAGCTGTAATTTGGCATGGGTATACATAATAACCACGTCGACAATAGTGGTAAAATTTTAGGGTACCTCCCCTACACGTAACTTGGGGAGGATTTTGTCCTCTTGTCTACCTCATCGTATGAGAGTGGCATTAGATAGGTCTTTCAAAAACGTTGCGGGTGTGGGAAAACCATTTTTCGTAACGACTGAATAGTATTCAATCAAATTAATACGTGACGCTGGTTGTCAATCTTTATTTCAGCGGCTTACCTCTACACGCAGTGGTACTCATATAGATAATATTTTTTCTAACTTCTCTTGTCAAGGTGGAATTTATAACTCTTGTTCAATTACCATCGCCCTAAGTGGGACCGCTTGGCTATTATTAGCCGTTAAAATGTGAACTCAATATTATCAATATGTTCAGAGTATCAATCAAAAAGATCCCTTATAAGTCCGCATATTGTGACGGGCAACTACGGAACCCTACACGCACTCGATACGTACTTAACTTGATTTTAGAAAGTTATGAGACGAGCAAAACGTTAACCTGATGTTAAGTAAAACGTCTGCCCACAGCAAATGCTTTTTGACACCACACTGCACCCTGTCAGCCTGAGACATCAGTTCTTTAATCTCAAATGCCCAGTAATTGCACTAGCTCTCAGTGCCCTTCAGACCGAAACACAGTAATGTTTGCACACTACTGCTTTTGTATATACTGCTAATGTATTTATTCTGCCTAAAAGCAAAAATAAATGTACAGTCCTGATCAGATTAAAACTTAGAGTTGTCACTAAGTTGGAACTTACTGATGATGCAGGCCTTATAGGCTCTTATTTTTAAACAGTTACGAAGCCGGGATGTGTTTTCCATATTGCTCCAATGCGGGCAATGGCGGTAGACTTCATATGTCGCTGAAATATCAGACCGAGAGTACATTAACATAAGAAGATTTAATTGCATAAATATTAACACTATGCCGCTAGGTGTCCGGCAGAGTAGAATGGCACCTACCTTTTTCCTACCGAGCAGTAGTAAGAGGCGACTAAGTTATTGTACGGACAGCCTTTATTCGTGCAAAACAACACCATATTATTCAATGCTGTCATTATACTGCTCGGAACGCAATGGGCAGTAAGATTTTTTTGACATTAACCAAATTGGCGGGCGCCTCGTTTCCCACAAAGGTGAATATATGCACATATGTAAATATTAAGTAATTAATAAAAAAATCATTATGAATAATTTTAGGAGTGTTATAGCTTGGCTCCGGCATTATTTATGCATGTCAGGTGTGTTGTTAATAGTTGCGTGTATAGATGGTAACCATATCCTGACCTAGTAATGACGCAGGTCATTGTTATTCGTGGTTTTCTTCTATGTAATCATGCATGCTCTGCACGAGTCTTACATGTTCACGCAATCGGCGAAATTGATTTCCTAACCTGTCATTCCCTATTTACGACGTTGCGTTTCGTGTCAACAGTTCGTTTCGTTGGTTTCTGTGCAGATGATTATATTATTTACATCGGTGTTTATAGTGGTTAAGTATATTTGCCACGGATTCCGTTCACGTAGTTCCATTCACAAGATTGGTGACAAAACGTGTTCTGTCCAACACCAAACCTTTTGTTGTTGAAGTGTTACGTACACTCAATGACTTCACATGGAAGGCAGGTGTAACGTAGTGAAAACTTTTTCTTAGGTGCGAGCTTCGATAGATTTGTTCCGACTTACGGGCCACTTCGGACCTCTAATGCCCACTTGGTACTTCACGGACCGTCTATCTATCACCTAATCTTTACCACAGGGGGCCGCATTATAGAAATATATCAGCTGATATTGTGTCCATTTGACCGTGTGTTTTATTGTACCTATACGGTTTACTTGCATGGAAAAAATATATTATATTTTCCAATGGCAGACAGAGCATTCATCAACGATTAAATTTGATTTAAATTGATTATTACTTTGTATAGCCGTGTGGTAGCGGCCTAAGAGAATCTACCACCCCATCTCATCCCGTGGGTGTCGTAAAAGTCGACAGAGGGAAAATCAAAACCAGGAGATGGGCAGCAGCATCTTGCTGGAACATCTGAATAAATAAACTGCGGTTGCCAACCCGTCTGCCAAGCGTGTCAGCTATGGCAAAATCCCTCCAAAACGAGAGCTACAAACTTTTGTGGCAATCTATGGGGGAGGCCTATGTTCAGCAGCGGACTATTGATAGGCTGAAACGACGACGACGACAATTACTTTTTATACGACATAAGAGGCCGTCCCCAGTTTCGTTGTTTTATTTTTTATCCGCTTTTGTGAGCAGGCAGTGGTAGGAGCACTGAACCATAACTTTGCTTCTTTCGCTAAAATAGACTGTAACATCATATTTCAGTTTGATTTCCAAATTAAAGTATACCTAAAACTTCAAACCATTTGATTTGTCTGTTTAAGGCAAAGTTGTGCCTGAAATAAAGTTTTGGCGGTTGACGGTACCCAAATCTTCCTCAAAATATCCCATAAATGATCACGAAAAAGCACCAATCAATTTTCAATTTAGAATTCCCAGTCGAATAAACAGACATACAGACCGGGCGACTTTATTTTATACTATTTATTGATGAACGTTTGCAACGCTTTCGATATTAAATAATTAGCCAACAGGAGTCCGGTAGAGTAGAATAGCAACTACCTCTTTCCTACCGAGGTGTCGCAAGAGGCGACTATAGTATTGTACGGACAGCTTTTATTCGTGCAGAATAACAATCGTAGTACAAACATACAGTCACGCCTTTTTTACCATATAAGGGATAGGCAGAGGCCACTCACATAGCCCACTATATTAAATAGTCCACGTATTTTTTAATTTCATTCTTTCCTTGATTTTTATAGTTCAATACGTCGCATGTATAGTAGTTATTAGTGAATTATATATGATTGTTTTCAAAAGTATTTATCAGTCGCGTTTTCCTTCATGCCGTGTGAAATGTAAGCTGAAGCGAAGGTCGATTCTTGTTACGTTAGGAATCACGCTACGGCCCTATTTACACTGACCTATGCAAATTTTCGTGGCAGTGGTTTGTTTTAAATGTATAAATATATCTACAACCCATAGCTTGAATAACCTATTTGAAGATAGTGCTATTATCAGTTTCGGCTTTTACAGCTTAGGCCTCAGGGCTTGCGGGCCCCGGGCTTGGTAAAACTAAATATACATACTAAATATCATAAATACTTTCAATATATTACCGGCACAGAACATCAGTTCTACTTATTTCCTGCATAATATGTGAAACTGTCCGTGGGAGGTTCGGACAGTCGACTCGCATCGATCGATCTGAGCACACTGTTCACTTCATACCATCTTCTCAGTCTCTGAGTACATTATTTTCTGCTTAAAGATTGGAATAAAATGGTTTTTCCTTTATTAATTATTTAATAAAATGTATTAAATGAAATGAAACAAATTGTGTCATTTAAAATATAATATATATATAAAAGTAATGCATACAAAAAACATTACGTTTTTTTCGCATGCATTTCTCTACAAATAATTGATATTCTTGGCGCAGGCGATCGTAAAAATGTTTAATGTATACAATTACGACCGATTGTATATGACTTTACTAAGAATTACATAAAATTAAAAATTTTTTTTTTTAAATAGCATGGGAATTCTAATTTTCCGGAATAAAAAGTATCCTACGCCCGTCTCCAGGATTCAAGCTATCTCTATACCGAATTTCGTTAAGATCGGTTCAATGGTTGTGCCGTGAAAAGTTAATAAACAGATAGAGGTATAGAGACTTCTTTCTCATTTATAATAATAGTAAAGATTATAGATATTGTATATAATATGAAAATCATCATAATATTGTAATGAGATAGTGTTAGTTTATGTTCTCACTAGTGCTAACAAGATGGTTAGTCTAGATTTCCTAATCGTTAAAATTCTGAACTTTTCCAGATGGACAAAAGCTATGTTTCATTGTTGAAATAAGACGCAAAAAGGCGAAGTTGGGATGGGTTACTAGTGTTACTAGTGTACTAGTGTTTTTTTATTTATTAAATTCGCATTGTACGGATCTCTCACAGGAGGGACCACATTCGACGTTGCCGGACGACGAGTTCTACGATGCTGTTGAGACCGGCTTTGACAAAATGGAGGAAGAGCGGTGCGCACGTGTTGTGCCACCTGCAGAGCGCACAAGGGATGAGGTCGAGCTGCCGCCACCGGCCGTCGACAATCGCCTAACAGTCCACCCGCTGTGGCCCGAGGTATGGCTTTTACTTAATGATATCGTCCTTAACGATTTCTTACATTTGCGCGAATATTACACAAGCCAAGTTCAAGGATTTTATCACGTTTAATTTTAACTATTTATAAACTGTTGTTTCGAGTGTTTTATAGCACCCATGGTTACGAAAGAACTATGGGTGCATAGGTAGAGATATCATCTTTGATGACGATTCTAGACGCAGATGTGTGAAGGTGGAAGGAAGATGAAATTCGCGCGTCGTCGCGTTAAAATTTAACTATGATGCCGATTCCCGACGCTTCGTGCGTTTTACAGGACCCATGGTCACGGGATGACTGAGGAGTTAGATGATCCAGAATTTGGTCACAGACTGCAGACTTCTTGTAACCATGTTCTGTATCATCACAACCATTATATAAGATTTTGTGGTCTATTAACCACAAATTCTTGCAAAAACACCTATTCTATAGAAATTAAAGAACATCCTAATTTCAAAGGTAAGGAACTACAAAACAAGGGGATTATCTCTTACTATAATAATGAAGCTGGAGAGTGCAAGTTTGAACGCGCTAATTTCAGGAAATACTTATACGATTTGAAAGCTTTTTGTATTAGATAGTCTGTTTTGCCGTTGAAGAGTCGCAAGCTAAGAACCAAACATTACTGTAAAGGGCCGAACGTACCGAAACGTGAAACCGCGCGGCGCAGATTGTAATTACTAAAATTAAAACAAAAATTACAATTACAATTGCAAGATTTCAAGACAATGTAAGCTTGTTTTCCGAAGATCGGATCAAAATTAATAATAAAGTCGAAGAGAGCCTAGATTAACTATAACTTCTGGACGTCTAACACTTCAGTCTTCCCGTGTCCATGTGTGCAAGAAAGCGCTCGAAACTTAGTTAAAATTAAACGCGATTAAATCCGTAAATTTCAGTTGTATTCGATGAATAGTATTCGAGTAAATATAAGTCTCATCCGACACTATTCCAATGATATTCCGGACGTCAGTCTGAGCGAGATTAGTATGGCTCTCTAACAAGAACGAAGCTCAAGAATGGCAAAGCGCCGGGTGAGGACGGAATTACAGCGGAGCTTCTGAAAGCTGGTGGAAAACCGGTACTTTTAGTCCTTCAGAAGCTATTTAATTCCGTCATCCACGGCGGTGCCGCTCTGGAAGCGTGGAGCAGATTTGACGACTTTCAGCTTTAGTACCATAGACCACATAAATACCCTTAGCCAGATTTTACAAAAGACCGAAGAGTGCAATCTCCCATTATGTCTGGCGCATGTGGACTATGAAAAAGCTTTCGATTCCGTCGAAATTTGGGCGGTGCTTCAGTCACTTCAGCGGTGCTGAATTGAGTGTCGGTATATCTAAGTGCTGCAGTGTTTGTACAATAAGGTTACGATGGTTAACGGAGTACAGAACGAAACCGATCCGATGACAGAAAGGTGTAAGACAGGGCGATGTCATATCCCTGTAACTCCACCGCTGCATTGGCAGATGTCTTCAAGCTGCTGGACTGGAAAGGATACGGTATTGACATCAATGGCGAATACATCACTCACCTTCGATTTGCCGACGATATAGTCATAATGACCTTAATAATGTCTCCCAACGGGTAGGCCTTAAGATGATTGATATGATGAAGATCATGTCTATCGTCCTTGTCATCCAAAAACCTGACCTGAAAAACCTGAAAAAGTGACCTTACTTATAAAATGTACGCCTAGAATATAAAAAGAAAAAAAAAATATTTTTCTACATTTTAATAATATTAATATTAAAATATAGAAAAAAAATACCGATTCTTTTCATATGACATCCTTTTTGTTAATAACAGCCAGTATGAAAACAGTTATTTGACAGATAAATATATAAAAATGACCTTCATGTTGGATACGCAATAGGTCCGCTGGACAGATATCTAGGTAGGAATAGAATTGGGATTACTGGTACAAGTGCTTTTTGTTATTAATATTGTAAAAAAGAGTATTAACATCATGAAAGGTAAATTAAGATGACTTAATTTTTCTGTAAGTTTATTAATTTATCTGCAAAACCCATAAAAGTCACTATCAGTTCACTACGATCGATTATTCGAGTCCAGACGTGATGACGTATACGTCATTAATTTGTTTCTATTTCATTCAATTTGGTCGCATAGAAACATGATGTCACGAATGTCTCTGTAGTAGCAACTAAGACCTTACACTACATAGACACAACATTAAGGCAATACTAGAGGTGCCATATGGTTTAAACATTCGAAATATTTACTTACATTGAATATTCACAACACACATCGATGTCAGTGTTTTACTAATTAGGCTGTTGCCTCAATAGCAGTTTTACATTATGGTTAAATGTGAAAAACAATGGCACGATAATTCCAGAGTCTAGGCACTAATTTTAAACTTACAGCGCAAATACTGGTGGTAGGATTCCTATGCAGGAGTCCGTCTAGGTAGGTACCGCCCCAGGGCCAGTTATTCTATCGTGAAGCAGTAGTGTGCAAACATTACTGTGTTTCGGTTTAAAGGGCACTGTGAGCTGGCTGGAATCACTGGGCATATGAGACTTAAGAACCTATGTCTCAAGGGTGATGGGCACAGTGTAGTGTCACACAGAAGTTTTCTGGGTGGCACAGCATTTGTTATAGGCAGACGTTGCACTTACCATCAGGTGAACGTTTTGCTCGTTTCATCACTTTACGCAATAAAGAAAAAATACTATTTGTAGGATTTTTGTGCCGGAATTCATCTAGGTAGGTATCACCGCAATGCCAGTTATTCTGCCGCGAAACAGTAGTGTGCGCAAACATTCCTGTGTTTCGGTCTGAAGGGCACTGATAGCTAGTGTAATTACTGGGCATATGAAATTTAAGAATGAATGTCTCAGGGTGACGAGCGCATTGTGGTGCCGCCCAGAAATATTCTGGGTGACACAGCATTTGTTATAGGCAGACGTTGCACTTACCATCTGGTGAACGATTTGCTCGCCTCGTCACCTTCTGTAATATTTTATTTTTATTAATGCAATTTTTGATGTTTCTTTTTGGTTCAATTCGTCTATAGCGACAATTGGCAGTTATTATTTAATGTTATCTGCGTAGGATATACTATCGTCATATATATATAACACACAAACGAATGTACTCGCTTTTCGGATCACTCACTAGAAAAGATCTGAGAAAAGTTCTAATGCAACGTCACAGGGCCATGCGCATGAACAGCTGAACTACAATTATACATGATTTTTTTTTCTCATGGTCTCTATTTTAATGACTTAACGACATATACTGGTGGTAGGATTCCTATGCAGGAATCCATCTAGGTAGTTACCACCCCAGGGCCAGTTATTCTGCCGTGAAGCAGTAGTGTGCAAACATTACTGTGTTTCGGTTTGAAGGGCACTGTGAGCTAGCGTAATCACTGGGCATATGAGACTTAAGAACTGATTTTTTTTTTTTTTTATTTCATATAAGTGACGGAACGAGCAAAACGTTCACCTGATGGTAAGTGTGTGTCACACAGTAATTTTCTGGGTGACACAGCATTTGTTATGGGCAGACGTTGCACTTACCATCAGGTGAACGTTTTGCTCGTTCCGTCACTTTTATGAAAAAAAAAAACCTTTGAGTTGTTGATATATAATCAACTCCGACGTCATAGAGACTGGTAGGCACCAATTCATAATGTAACTATTTTATGTTACAGATTGACAGGAATATCGACTGAACAGATACAGGCTGCGTTCGAAGAGGTTGGAGGTGGCATCGGTTGGCAACTTTTCGCTGAAGAAGGCGATATGAGAATGTACAGGAGGTAATATATTGGAGACAAACATTCAATGTTAGATTTTAAACTACATTTACGACTGCGTCCTGGTGGTCAGCGTTCTACGACGAGGGTCCTGGGTTCGAAGGTCACCCGGAGTCATTGTTGGTGCTAAAACACAAACTGTTGGTTTTCGGGTCTAGTTAACACAACTAGTTAGTGTGTTGTGCATGTGAAATTTATGTTTATAAAACGCATTCTTAATAAGAGAATCTTATTGTAGGGCATCGTTTTTAAAAAAAATATAACAATGTATAAGAAGAAACATAGATATATAATTAGCAGGATAGGATAGAAATAAATACATACGGTATGTACAAATTCCTTACACGCATTCCTAAAGAGTTTAATAGTTACCAATAAAAATATTTAAAAAAATATTGTGTTAGATATTACTAATGTTACAGGACAATCACGAAACAACTTGAGGGGTAAGTGGTTGGTTATTATACGGTGGTGTATATGGTTATTTACGGTCATTCTTTGTATAAGATGAAAGTCCCATTTATCCGTTTAATATATCTGAAACCATTACCTTATGTAAATTGGTCCGTATAGTTATATACGATGCCGTGGATAAAGTTCATGATCATCACCATCATCTTTATTTTAACCTGTCACTAGTCCACTGCTGAACATAGGCCTCCACAATAGATTGCCACAAAAGAGTGTAGCTCTCATTTTGGAGGGATTTTGCCATAGTTGTCACGCTTGACAGGCGTAACCGCAGTTTATTTGAGATGCTCCGGTTTCCCTGTGTCGACGTTTACGCCACCCACGGGATGAGATAGGGGTGGTAGATTCGCTTCTGTCGCCACCACACTGTATAGTTATAAGTTACAGATAAGATATAAAATAAGGTACAATGTGTGGCGTATTTAGATCTAAATAAGGTCGGCATGACACTGGCCTTTTTACATCATGGGGTGAGGCCTGTTTTTTTTGATGAAAGAACAAAACGTTCAGCTTTGTCCGCGTGGATGTAGTTTTTTTAAATATTCCTTTTTGATTTTCCGGGATGAAAAATATCCTATGTCCGTCTCCAGAGTGCAAGATATCTCTGTGCCAAATTTCGTTAAGATCGGTTCTGCAGTTGAGCCGTGAAAAGGTAACAAACAGACAGAGGGACAGATACAGTTACTTTCGCATTTATAATATTAGTATGGATTATGAAGGTACTAAAAGTTAAGATATTCTTCGAGCTAATCAAAACCGTCTTCTAACAAATACGTTGTTATTTACAAAATCATTAATTGTTTTTGGTTTTATTTTTTTTCCTATTATTACTTCCTAAAATAAGCCTTCTCAAGCTCCATGCATTTTTAACTGTTTTTTTTTAAAGGGAGGTGGAAGTAGACGGTATGGTCATGGATCCATTAAAGGCGATGCACAAAGTCCGTGGAGTATCAGCTCGGGAGATGTGTCATTACTTCTTCAATCCTCGCTACCGGTACGAGTGGGAGAGTAAGTGGACATTTTGTTTTATTTATTTCTTCGTGAGTAATTTGAGCCGTGGTAAATCAGGTTCTGGGCGGTCCCCTTAAATTTCGCGAGTGATCTGGTTTCGATTCCCAATGCCGGCACAGACGCAGCAATGTTTGCACACTACTGCTTTATGGTAGAACAACTGGCACTGCGGTGATACCTACTTAAGCTGCTACACTCAAAATACAAATTGTCATTTGTTTTAATCTAGTGTATCTTTTCAATGAAGTACAAACATCATTACCTAACAAGTAACGTAAGATGCGAAGTAAGGTTGAAGTGTGGTTGATACAATAATACCGCGAGGACGTTCTTTCATTGCAACAAAAATGTTTCCTTGTGTCTTCAAATTCCTTTACTATAGTAATTTAAATAATTAATCAATTTAGTCGCCATAATGTCAAAAAAAATACTGGCGAACCGGCCCCGCTTCACACAGGTGCAATTTACTAATGAACGAATGAGTATGCATAAATGAGAAGTGGGCTTAAACGATGTCAGTAGAACGTGTCAATAGAACTGTCAAACTGAATGTCACTTTTTATTGACATTTTAATACAAAAATTCCGGTGGATTTCCCAAAAAATTTGTCCTGACAATTACGAACACAACTCCCAATTGATATTAACCCTATTGTAGTATTGATTACGTTCAATAGTCTCAACAAGAATATCTATCTATTTCTGTAAGTCTACAGTGTCAGTCAGGGTTTTTTTATTCGCGGGTCACGGGTTCCATTTACAGTCAGAAGTCAGTATATTCATGTAGACCGCGAAGGCTACAACAATGTATAAATATCCGAACATTAAAACGACTCGATTCCACTGGCTTATCTTATAAACTAAAAACCGGATGAATGTATGTATTCGGATATCATGTCAGAAATTTAAAGATAACACGATCATTCACCACCTAAAAATAAAGTGGCTTGTAATGAGTTATACCTCCTCGAATTGTTGATTTGTTCGATTTGTTAAAGACTATATTAGGTTGACTGCGCCTTTATTCTTCTTATTAATCGCTTTTAATAGAAAGTGATTTCCTCCTGGCCGATTTTCGATAACCGCGAAATCTGTCGAATTCCGTCTGAAACATGTAACTGCTCAGGAGATAGCACATTGCCACAAACAAACACAGATGCATTCACTTAGTTCTAACCTACCCGCGTCCCGTGTAACGCTTATGCTATAAGATGAAGGTAGGCTAGGAAACGGTGCCAGAGAAACGGGAACAATCACAGTACAACCAGACCCGAAAACCAACAATTTGTTTTATTGCACACATGCTGACTCTTTCTAGGAAATGCTAACATAGAACCCTGCAGCGTAGTAGTCAGGTACTCAGGTCACCGCTAAGGCTAGGCAAATTAGCGAATAGATAATAGGTTCAAAGCTGAAACGGAGTAATCGATAGCGTCGCCGTTGTTAAGTCTCATACGTCCCAGCGATTGCACTAGCTCGCAGTGCCCTTGAGACCGAAATACGGTAATGTTTGCACGTTACTGCTTCTCGGCATAATAACTGGACCTCGGGTGGCACCTGGACGGATTCCTACTACCAGAAAAAAGGCAATCTCAAAATTTCTTTATTCTATTTAGGCTTTTTTTTGGTGTCACCCAGAATACTTCTGTGTGACACCACAATGCGCCCGTCACCCTGAGACATCAGTTCTTAAGTCTCAAATGCCCAGTGATTACGCTAGCTCACAGTGCCTCTTCAACACAGCAATGCTTGTACACTACTGCTTCACGGCAGAATAACTGGCCCTGGGGTGGTACCTACCTAGACGGATTCCACCAAAAAAAATCCTGCATAGCTAAAGCTCTTTTGAACGTCGAAATCTAATCGTGTCTGCACTTTCTCCTATAAAAAAAAGTTATATTCCAGCAACTCTGGAGACGATGACGATAGTGGAGGAGGTGTCGTCGGACGCGCTGGTGTTCCACCAGACGTTCAAGCGCATCTGGCCCGCCTCGCAGCGCGACGCGCTCTTCTGGTCGCACGTGCGCGCCGCCGACCCGCACACCTACGCCGTCACCAACCACTCCACCAGCAACACCGACTACCCGGTCAGCGACGTCCACCGATATCTATGATGATGTTCCTCTAGCCGATTTCGACCACAGGCGACAACTGCCGACTACTGTCGACTACTGTCGAGAGTCATCAACTGCGCAGGAGATATTACAGTGCCACAAGTGTACGCGCAAACACAGAGGCACTCACTCGTCCCAACCTACCCGCGCCCGATATAACGCTGATGCGATAAGATCGGAGGTAGGCTAGGATGCAGTGTCAGAAACACGGGGACAATCACAACACAACCAGACCCGAAAACCAACAATGTATGTTTTAGCACAAATGTTGGCTCCGGCTGGGATTCGAACCCAGGACCCGCGGCTTAGAAGTCAGGTACTCTGACCACTAGGCCACGCGGTCGTCAGCAATATCTATACTATCTGTACAAATAAATGAAATTGAAGATGTCTGTTTGTAATGAAATAAATGCTTTTTACTCAGTCGACGTCGTCGTTTCAGCCTATCACAAGTCCGCTGCTGAACATAGGCCTCCCCCATAGATAGCCACAAAAGTTTGTAGCTCTGAAATTGGAGGGATTTCGCCATAGTTGCCACGCTTGGCAGGCGGGGTGGCAACCGCAGTTTATTTATTCAGATGTTCCAGGAAGATGCTGCTGCCCATCTCCTGGTTTTAATTTCCTTCTGTCGACTTTTACGACACCCACGAGATGGGATGGGGTGGTAGATTCTCTTAGGCCGCTACAACACTTTTTACTCAATGCTTATGAAAAGTATATACGGTACTTATAAGAAAAAAATATGTATTAATTTTTTGTCTATCTGTCTGTCCGTTGGTTCCGGCTGATCTCCGAAACAGCTGGACCGATTATATCGGGACTTTCACTGACAGATTGCTTAGTTTTAGAAAAATAATACGGGTTCCGCGCAAATAAATAAAAACCCCTATACACACACATACCCACTATATACAGTCATTCGTAATGTCCTATACATCCCGGCAGGCTGGGCTTAGGGACGATGTGTATATGCCCCAAAAAATATTATGAGCCTTGTAGCGTGACCTGGAGATATGTCGACTTAAAGAATTTTCGTAAAAGTCATAGGTGACTACCCCGTTATACAGTTGATCGAGGCAATGAACTCATAAATTTAATTAGGCGTTTTTCCATTGAACTGCCATCGAAAGAACTCGCAAGTACTCGGATAACATGAAGCTTAAAGAAATCTGTTGCGAAGTAAATCTGTTAGTATGACGCCGTTTATGTTACCCTACGTACCATAAATAAAATGGAGAAGAAAACGTATTTCGAATTTGTCCGGTTCGGGGCAACGACTTTCCGAGTTAGGGTAGCGTAAAGTTTTACAAAACAAATAATTTTAAGGTTTTGTAATGGACGATTTTAGTAATCAATTTTGTCATTAAACCTTCACCGTTGTGTTTATCAGATGCATAGTAGCATGGGTAGGTGCCGGGATGTTATACCAATTATGAATAACGTTGTATTTGACGAGGGTGAAACCGCGGGGGGTGATCTGAGTGAGTGAGCCCTAGTCTAATTTTTGTGAAGAGTAATTAATACTGTGATATAGATATTCGTTTAAGCTTCAGACCATAGCGTACCGTTTAAGACCCGATTTCACCGATGGCTTTGGAAACCAAGTTTAATAAAACCACGTTTTACTTAACTGAGTTCAAATGTATCATTTGATCTCGGTTTTCGTCTAACCGATTTCACCGGCTCCATTTTTTATTTAGGCGCGTTTAGGAAAACGAAGTTAACATGAAATATCGTCTCAATCTAAAACAAAAAGTCGATGTATTTCATATTTTACGAAATCAAACAGCCTGTTTGTATGCATAGGTTACAAAGGTATGCAAACAATAAACAATACGAATTAAAAATAATTTTTGTGTTTACATAGTTGTGCAATTGACAATGACAGCTCTCTAAAAGCGTTTAAAGAGCTGAACGTCGAAAATCGGGCGTTCAGAATTTGAAGCGCGTTTAGCATTGACTGCGTTCATTTGATGTTGATGAAATGCAAACTGTAGCATTGAAATCCGTTAAACGCTTAAACTTCATTTTGCTTGAAGTGATCGCGTTTAGTTTCAACGGTGAAATCCGCCCTAAATCTTGCGTAGAAAACAATGTTTATCTACAAAGTCTTGGCAGTTCGTTCTTTGACATGAAAACGAGTTTTGATGTGTACTTGCGAAACGATCCATAACGTGATACGCATAAGGTTGATTTTGCTTTGTTTTCGTTTGTAGCCGAACTCGGGTGCGTGCATCCGCCTGTTCGTGACGGTGTGCCTGGCGTGCCGCAGCTCGTGGCCGGCCGGCGAGCAGCCCACACGCGACAATGTCACCACCAGCATCGCCTACTGCAGCACCGGTAACTGAATCGACACTCCACTATAACCAGGATATACGACGTGGCCCAGTGGTTAGAGTACCTGACTTACGCTCCGGGTCTTGGGTTCGAATCCCAGCCGGAGGCAACATTTGTGCAGAAACACAAATTGTTGGTTTTCGGGTATGGTTGTGTTGTGCTTGTGAAATGTATGTCTGTAAAACGCAACCACGATACAGGATAAATCCTATATCTAGGTAGGTACCACCCCAGGGCCAGTTATTCTGCCGTGGGGCAGTAGTGTGCAAACAATACTATGTTTCGGTCTGAAGGGCTTTGAGAGCCAGTGTCATCACTGGGCATATGAGACTGAACTGATTTCTCAGGGTGACGGGCGCAGTGCCACTCCGACTTGGCTCGGCGGCACTTGGTTACACTTTATTTGTTGTGGGCAGACGTTGCACTTATCATCAGGTGAGCGTTTTGCTCGTCTCGGGTCGCGTGTTAGATTCTCGCACGGATAAAATATTTCTATGGCCCACGGATAATTCCAGGTGTGGGTGGCATAATTTTATTGTAAAAAGAATGAAAAAAAAAGGAGAAAGGAGGTTACACTTTTTTCCACATTCATTAAAATAATTGAACAATGTAATGTCGTTCAAGATACTATAGATATTAATGAATAAATAAGGGAAAAATTAGTAAAATAAAGCCTATGTTAATCATCATCATCAGCCTATTACTAGTCCACTGCTGAACATAGGTTCCTCCCCCATAGATTGCCACAAAAGTTTGTAACTCTCATTTTGGAGTTTTACCATTCTTACCACGCCTGGAAAGCTAGTTGGCAACCGCAGTTTATTTACTCAGATGTTCCAGGAAGATGCTGCTGCCCATCTCCTGGTTTTTATTTTCCCTCTGTCGATTTTTACCACACCTGCGGGATGAGATTGGGTGGTAGATTCTCTTAAGCCGCCATCACACGGCTATGATAGTAATAGTATGTAAGTTGTTAGATGGACGGAGGAAGGTTGATAGATATAGTATTTGTGATTGTTTCAGTCAATCCGGGTGGCTGGGCTCCGGCTGGAGTATTACGCGCGGTTTACAAACGCGAATATCCCAAGTTCCTCAAGCGCTTCACGAGCTACGTTGTTGATCAATGTCGCGGGAAACCACTCGCCATCTAGCGGCAATCTCCTGCTACTAATGGTGTCTGAATGTTTCTCTACAGGTGGGCGGATTGTAAAGAAGTAAAAAGATGCGGCTGATATGCGATAATGGACCTTAAATGTTTATTGAATATTCGTTATTGTGAATAATTTATAATAATAATATTTCTTCGCCGATTTATAAGTACAGTGACTGTGCAGAATTGTTGACTGTAATAAATTACATAGAATTGATATCGTGCTAGGGCAGAAGTTCAGCATGTTCTTTTCATATGCACGAATCAAATCAAACAATAATCTATCTTACGGAATTTATTTAACGGAAAGTTAATTGTTGTACTATCGATATGTCTCCGTGTTGTCACAATCAAAATATGATATTTTAATTTATAATCGCCTATTAAACGGTCTCACTTGCTCACCAACTGCCCTCCCTGGAAGAGCGAGATATGGTGATGTTTATTCAAGGTATATAGATGTCAACCAATTTGTAATTAAATTTGTGGTTAATGACCATAGACACGGTGATGGTATAGGATCGCGTTGACCATAGACAACGATTAAATTTGATCAAATTTTTTCTATACCCACCAATTTTACGGATATCAAGAACTATGAGTGTATAAAATATAATTGTATAGTGACTTTTATATTTACACGAATATTATTCATTTAATTAAACTGTTTTTTTTTACGGATTTAATCGCCTTTTTTTTAAAACTATTTATTTCCCGATGTATCGAGCGCCTCCTGATTCAGTCAGATTCCTGATTTCAATAAATAAGATGTGTGGTGTACGGCCACCGGTTTCGGATGTTATAATTAATAAAATGTAATCTAAAACAAAACATACCACTACAAGTCTTCAAAACATTGCAAGCTTTTTTTGCGTAAATCTGACTAATAAGTCATAATAAAAAGCTGAACGTAGCCTGCATTAACTATGACATCAGGACATCTGACATCTCAGTTCCTTCGTTACCATGGGTGCTTTGAAGCGCTCGAAATTTCGTGAAATAAATGAAATCCGTAAGATTTTTGGTTTTATTAAATAAAATTGTATAGGTTATTTTATCATATTCGTCTTATGGATGTTAACAACAATGTAAATTATAATTGTAAAGTATATAGCAAGTGAGATATTTTATACACTTATTATGCACGTTGAAACTTGGGTTCATATTTGTTTTTTTTTGTTATAAAGAGATATTTATGTATAACACTACATAAAATGTAACTACTAGGATAATCTTCGAGGTTACTCAAGTAACCGTAATTGTTGCACAGGGGATAAAGTAACCTTAATTATTGCACAGGGGATAATATTATTTATTCAGCTTAATACATGTTTTTTAAGTTCTTTAATGACGAATTCGGGGAGGTTAGATAGGAATGTCACTATAAGCATCTTCCACCTTTTTCGCTCATAGTTGCTACAAAGAAGGTAACAGATTATAAAATGTAGCTGGTTGATTGAAATATAAAAAAATATATAAAAATGAACCGATACACCTCTATAATCCGTATCTAGATACGTCGATGTGTTCAGGTAGATAGGCTCAAAAAAATCTGAGAAGTACGAGTATTAAAGCCAATACAGAATGAATGTTAAAGAGCGACAAAAACAAAAAAAAACAATTTCAGTTCATAAATCAGCATTGTTGTTATCGTATTGTGCTCTTAAATTCATGCTTTAAATTGACAACGTTATAGAAAATATGCGAAATGTCCTTTTTATTTCATCGTAAACCACCACTTGTTCTTTAAGCGATAATTTGTCATTTACACAAAGTACGATGACCACCAATAGTATGATGAGCGTATCTGGCTGCCGGAACTAGGTTCAAATACCAGTTCAACCCAATATTTGTTTTAAGGCATTGTGATTTTGCCTCTTGGTCCGTTCTCCGATAGGTAAGGGTCCGGGAAGGTAAAGATGAGTGAGTGCTTCTGTGATTGCGATATCCGGCGACCGCGTGGCCTAGAGGTCTGAGTACCTTTATACTGTACTTTATGAGTACTTTTATGCTGCAGGTCTTGGGTTCTTGGAATGATGCAAAAAATACAAATAGACGGTTTTCGGGTCTGGTTGTTTTGTTATTGTCTACCCGGTTATTGTCTATATTGGGCCTACCCGGTTTGGGACGAATAATGTGTTTGTCAGTATGATATTTTATTATACTACTTAGGATATTTTATAGTGCCTTAAGTATTACTAAAACACAGATGCACTCACTCATATTCACCTTCCCATATCCAGTGTAGCCGATAAGATTGATGGAAGGGTCAGCATAACAAGAACTGTCAAAATTTTATATCAATACCCAAAAACAATCGCCAATATCATCAATTTTACAATGCAAGGGTATTTATTATTTAGTTAACATATCCCTGTTTCATTCGACTAATCTGATATGTACGAAGCTTATGTGATCTCATTTGTTTATTAACCAACTACGGCGTGTAAAGAATTTTCTACGTATTGAAAAGCATAAGTAAAGTAACAGCCTAAAAATGTTAAACAGCTGAGCACAGGCCTCCTCTCGTTTCTGAGAGGGTTTAGGAGACGGGTAGAGTCCGCCACGCTGCTCTAATGCGGGTTTGCTGCCTTTAAAATATTTATTCTCAGGCATGCAGGTCTCACACGACGTTTTCCTTCAACGCCGAGCACGTGGAAAATCAGGACTAAAATTTACAATTAACAATGTTAGTGGTGCCGGCACCGGAAATCGAACCCAGGTCACTCGCGTACTATGAAATTTAAAGCGAGCGCCTAGCCCCTGATCTACCACGGCGGCCTGGGTAAAAATATAAAAGCCATGATAAAATTGTTTGGGACTTAAAGATTTAATATTAACATCATTAATATAACAGGGATAATTAGTACTTACAAATGACATAATTTTTGTATTGCTATTGCGTACGTTTTGAAAATTTCGAAGAAATCTGTTTTCAGAGCTTAATTTCATTCCACTTAGTATGTATAGAATCCGTGTAGATTACGTCAGAGAGGTTTATCATAAATTTTTCTTAAGTGTTTTGAAATTTAATTGTCTATGTCATTATAATTTATGTCTAATGATGTGTGAATGATCGGTGTTCTGATTGCATTTATTATAAAGCAACTTTGAAATTGTAATGAAACATATAGAGGAGGTCTGGGAACAGTTGTAATGTATGCGTATACTGTAATTGTTGAGGGATAAACAGTGATAATAATCAGTGACTATTTCTCCAGACTATTAAAGTATTCGTTGTAGAAGACTGTTATTGGATTGTCTGTATATAATATAAAAATATGTTTTTTAATTATTGTTTATAATAAAAATGTTTTATGATCAATGTGTTTTATTTTTCCACATAAAATTTGAATTGGATTAAGCCGTGACAATATATACATATTGTCTTAATCTTATTATTTTAACTTGCCTTGCCGTCGTATTAGGGTTGCAAAAATTCGATTAGGGGAAATGACAGAAAAACAGGCTAGCAACCAATAGCGACAAATCGCTATAGATCTAAACTCGAAACTAAAAGATTAAAAATTGTACGGTTGGGGTACCCACGTCAGTAACGAAGTAACATACGTTATTTATTCAACTCTAAACGTGATTTACATGATCGCGCACAATGCTACTCGAATCTCGATACTCGCACTCACACATACAACCATATATAATAGAAAGAGACAGCGAGGACGAGCAAGAGAGGATTTTTTTTTATTGAATAAAGTGATGAAATGAGAAAAATAAGTGCAACGTCTGCCCATAACAAATGGTGTGTCACTTAGAAAATTTATGTGTGACTCCTCACTGTGCCGATCCCTCTGAGACATAAGTTCTTAAGTCTCATATGCCCAGTGATTACGCTAGCTCACAGTGCCCTTCAAACCGAAACAGTAATGTTTGCACACTACTGATTCACGGCAGAATAACTGGCCCTGGGGTGGTACCTACCTAGACAGATTCCTGCATCGGAAACCTACCACCAGTAGAAATTCAAATTTCGCCTAGCGGGGGCATAACGCTTTTTCCTTACGTGACGATTTCTGCCTGTTCATTCTACTGTAAGCCGCGTAAAAGAACTTCCTTCCAAAACTGAGATGGTATGAGATACGAAGGACAGATATCTAAATAAATTAAAATAAATTTCCGCATGTATGCAAGATCATCACCTGAGAACGGTTACACCGATTTGACTGTTATATATGGTGTTTGTAATTGTCAGACAAGGTTTGTATAAAAGAAATTTTTTGGAACATTTATCGGAAAAGCCGGAAAATTGGATGGATACAAAATTATGTATTAAAATCTCAACAAAAAAAGCGACGTTTAGTTTGACAGGTCTGCTATCACATGTTTTCAGTACTAGTAAGCGCACTTCTCAATTTCTTCAATAGTAACTTGCACCCGTGCGAAGCCGGGGCAGATCGCTAGTTAATTAATAAACTAAACCCAAATAAGAAAAAACCGAATAAGTTCGAGTCTGACTCGCGCACCGAGGGTTCCGATCTAGAGATACTTCGTCCATCACGGGAATCAAATCTCAAAGATTTTTTTCAGAGTATGTTTGGATTTTTCCCACAAAATCAGTTCCCTGATTTTGGGAAGTCTTTCAATCTTTATGAAGGACAAACTTAACTTTGTATTTGAAATAATGTTATGTTCTCCCATACATCGATCGATATACGTCACGGACAATTCTTCTTCATTGTCAAAAGTAAGTTTGTAAAAAAAAAAATCAATTAACTACAAATTAACGATTTTTGGATTATTCCTCCACTTTTACTGTGAGACCTTGCTTCTTGCTAAAGTTCATGATTCTAGGGTCAATGGTTTTGATTTATTAGCGTGTGGCGAAATATGGGACAAAACAAGCCGTTAATTTTATTTCGTTGACTTAGAAGCTTGAAGTAGACTTAAGTAATTGATATTAATTTTACCTTGATACCTCTACCACACCACACCTACGCGTTACCGAAAAAAAGGCCTTGATTCTTGACAGACAGACAGACAGACGGACAACGAAATGATCCTACAAGTTTATTTTTTCCTTTTGAGGTACGGAATCCTAAAAAATACAAATTCATACAGTAATAGCTGAAGTGCGCGACAACGTCCGCGTGGATTTAGGTTTTTTTAATTTTGATTTTACGGAATAAAAAGTCCTTACAAAGTCATCCTATGTCCGTCTCCAGGATGCAAGGTATCTCTGTGCCAAATTTCGTTAAGATCGGTTATACAGTTGAGCCGTGAAAAGATAAGAAACTGACGGAGGAACAGAGAGAGCTACTTTCGCATGTATAATATTAGTATGCATAATATAATAAACCGTTCGCTATACGATACTACGATAACATTTAATTTAAAATGATTTTTATTGGTTTTTCTATGATAGAAATAAAATAAAATATTCATTAACAATTACAAGAATTTAAACAACAAAGCAGTGGGAACAATGTGACTGCCAAGTTTTTACCACACCGATAAGAATTACCATCGTTTATAAGATAAACTAACGCGCGCATTTTAGTAATGAAACCAAACGAGTGAGATAGGCTAGGGCCTTTTCTGAGTATGATAGTATAAAATGCAGTGTTTTCCATAAGCGCTAGAGGCACACTGCAGCGCGAATCGCCAAGTACAGCTGCAGTACATAGTTGGCCGTATTCACTGCGGCAGTAACAATAGCGTAAATTAGCATAATGACGTTGATAGGTTCTTATAGTGATAGAAGTGAAATGAAGACTCAATCAACAACAACCAGGCATTCCACCATAGTCTTCAGAGGTGAAAACACCTCTATTTTCATCCTTTATCTAGGATGCACGTCGGTGTCTATACCGATGTGTTCTGGGCGACTAGTACATCATTTGTTATGGGCAGACATCGCGCTTACCATAAGGTAACAAGGATTTGCTCGTCTCGTCACTGATTTACATTAAAAATAGTTTAATGTCTTTGTAAACAGGTATTTGATTTCAGAACCACCGATTAAGCATGCAGACACTACGCTGAACTGAATTTGGGAAAACTTAGAGATTCAATTATTCCGCGGGATATAGATAAGCTGCCGATAAATTGATGTTGGCTGCTTACTTGCGTAAAATGAAACTAAATCTGATATTCTTTACTAAGAGCACGTTTTGGGAAGAAGTCTGTAAACTGAAACATTATATTAAATTTTGTATGATATTCACATGAAACAAAAAGATGTTATCATTTTGGATGAGATAGACATGTCAGGTATTAATTCATAAATTATTTTGTTCTAATTTTTGGTTTAACAATCGATATAACGTTGTAAGGTTAGCAACACACACGTAAAAACATATTTACTTGTAAGCTTGATGCCCGCGAATTTGTCGTTGTGGATATAGGTTTTTTAAATATCCCGTGGGAATTATTTAATTTTGCGAGATAAAAAGTATCCTGTGTGCGACTCCAGAATGCAAGCTATCTCTGCCTTTCATCAAGATCGTTTCAGCGGTTGAACCGTGAATAGGAAAAAAGTTTAACAGATAGGGACAGAAAGAGCTACTAGAGAGGAACACCGTGGGGTTTTAACCGGTAGGAGTCCAGCATAACCCCTTTGTTAACCCCGCGACAGAGGGGTATCCATGCAGGATCCAATTTTTTTTAATGTATTTTCCGGTTTTCTTTTATAACGCTGGAAATTGTATTTTTTTGGATTCATTTGGTATGTTATAAAACAATTAATAAATCATAAATAGACAAACAGTGTTTTTATTACTTATACTCCAAAGCTTATTATAATTTAAATGGTTATTTCAATGATAAGGACGCATGGAAAGTATCCATCCAGTGAAACATTCAAGTAATGTATAACACAATGTGATTGTTATTTTGTTGGCAGCTACGTATTTACAATAACGTTTTTATGAACAAAAAAAAAGTAAATTGTCTTTTGAAACCCTATTAGTGCGCTCTGTAAAGTAAAAGACAATAATTTAAGTAATGTTAATTTGTTAGGTAGACTTGAGTATGTCATGATCACTTAATTTCTTTGCTTGCGGCGGCGTCATGTGGCGGGTCGTCCACTTCCCTTTGAAATGGTTGAGGAGGGCGATGGCAGCCACATGCGTCATACTTGTGAACAGGTGCTGTTGGTGGAGGCTGGTCTGCTCGAGCTTACAATTTACTTATATATTGTTTGAATTAAATGTCTGGGATTTGAACATGGAGCGTGCTTTGGTTTTCCCTGAGACTATTCTTTGTAAATTTAATTATAATGTATTTTTATCTGAGATAAAAATGGATTTAAAAAAGGAGGTTTCTTTCGCCTGTTTGCTTCTCCGTCAGAGGAACCTCATTACGAAACGGCGGCAGATTGTAAAGAAATGACGTTTGACACACGAAATTTATATTTCTTACGTAAATAAAGAAAAACCCAACAACTGCTGATTTACATGTAAATGTCCTGTAGTGTAATTACATGGCAATGAGGCTTAAGAAACGATGTCTCAGGGCAACGAGGACAGTGCGATGCTGCACAAAACTTTGTAATTAAAAAAAAATGAGGACGCCCGGCTGATGTTAAACATCGAAATTAAGGGTTATTTAAATTGTAGAAAATGAATATTTAATATTTCGCGTTTAATAGTTCGCACGAATAAATGAAATTCACAAATCGTATTGCCAAATGATAACACAATATCATTATTTTATCAAATAATATAATAGACGCCATTTTTGTAGTCGGTTATTATTTGCCGTGTGGTAGCGGCTCGTTAAAAGAATACTACCACTGCATCTCATCACACCAAGTGCATTATATTGTTTTGGTGAAACGTGGATTGAAGCAGTCATTTGTTTTTGCAGTGAGTGCCCAGTCTCTGACTACCGCTTATGGGATACAGTCGTGATCTTATGTATGTATGTATGTTATTATTTAACTAAAATCAGTGAAATTTATTAATCTCGTAATGAACTAGTTAGATACTTCGTTAATCTACAATTTAGAATGCATAAAGCTGTTATACTACGCCTACGTTCGTAGCACCCTAGAATATGGTAGTTGCGTATGGAGTCCACAATATTATATATATATTAATAAAGTAGAAACAATTCAACGTAAATTTTTGAAATTCTTAGATTATAAGATGAAAAAGAGACATGAAACATACACAGAAAAATGCATATATCATAAATTCCTTACACTAGAGGATCGTAGAATTTTGTTGGATCAAATGACACTACATGACATTATTCACGGACGCCTCGACAGTCTACATTTAATTGCTCTAATCAACTTCTCTGCGCCGCGTTATCGTACAAGACACAAAATTATTTTCTACTACTTACAATCACACTAATTACTCCAGTAACACCCCAATAAATCGAATGTGTTCCTGAATGACCCATTTTCTGAAAAGAAACATATTTATAAAAATCAACTAGTTAAAAACCTTTTTTGTAACTACGCATGAATAGATGACTTGCACCCAGTGGCTATATCTAGCTAAAATGATGTCCGTATAATGTACAAAAATCTATAAGTATATACACATACACACACGCACGCACACACCCAAATTCACACACGCACACACATACGTGCATGCACACGCGCGCGCACACACACACACACACACACACACACACACACACACAAACATATTTTATTATCATTGTAAATGAACATCGCAATTGCATAACACAATCTCTTTACATAATGTTTTCTTTTATTTACGCGAATATTACACATTTAAATAAAACTACTTTTTTTTATTTTTTTTTTTACGGATTTTATCGCGTTTAATTTTTGAACTATTTTTACCCGACGCTTTCCAGCACCCATGGTCACGGGGGGACTGAGGTGACAGTTGTCCCGATGTCATAGTTAACCCGGAGTACCTTCAGCTTTTAATTATTATTTGTAGTCCGATCTCTTTATTTAACAAAGTGCATCTTTGCTATTCGTATCAGTGCTACTTTTTAACATGTTAAAACTTTAATATTTAATCTCAACATAAATTTTAAAATTATTCAGACGTTATATTATAATGATGGTTGCATCGCTCCTAGACCCGTAAGTTGTAAAGTCACTCTATGGAAACCTATAATAGGCTAGTGTTATGATTATACTATAAGGTACAATTGTTATTTTTAAAAAATGCTGTTGGTTTTCTAAATAAATAAATAAATAAATCATACAAAATGCTCGGTCGCAGGTCGCAGTGTGTATACCAATAACAGGTGTACATAACACTTACTGTATAAATTTAAGACAAAATGTCAGCAAAAAAAACAATGAAAAGCAGTATTACAAAGTATAAAACATTTTAAAGCGTTTCATTGTCAATATTTGAGTTATAAAACAATATTAACATTTGCTTTACATCAAGAATTCCGATGTCCGACGTAATCAAAATTCAAATAAGTCACAGTTTTGTTCATCGCTTGTGAAGGATCATCACGACCTGGTCCAAAATTTGTTGATGTACTGGTGCTATATAAAAACTTTTAAGTGATTGTCGTAAGAGTCGACTGTGGGGAAACATTGCCAGTGCAGGTAAAGGGTAGCGGAGTAACCATCTCAAAAAATTCCAGACCCAAAATACACAAACCAGTGAGGGGCAGCGTCTAAGATACGGAGGCTTCAGGTATTGCAATCACCAATCCACCTGCCAAGCGTGGTAATTATGACAAATAGTCGACAATTAACAGGCTAAGGAAGAAAGAAAAGATACACGGGACAAAGAAGAAGTTTAGTTTTATAACCTTTTATTGAGACAATATTATTGGTGGTATACTACTACATTACTGATGGTAGGATTCCTATGCAGGAATCCGTCTAGGTAGGTTACACCTCAGGGCCAGTTATTCTGCCGTGAAGCAGTAGTGTGCAAGCATTACTGTGTTTCGGTTGGAAGGGCACTGTGAGCTAGCGTAATCACTGGGCATTTGAGACTTAAGAACTGATGTCTCAAGGTGACGGGCGAAGTGTGGTGTCACACAGAAATATTCTGGGTGACATAGCATGACAAGTCCCTGAGTATAGTGTTAAGGTCTTCCAGCTATTCTGTCATAATGATGACGTTCTTCTATCCGATTTTCGACCACGGCGGCAAGTACCGAATGCTGTCGGAAGTTATCAACTGCGCAAGAGATATTATAGTGCCACAAGTTTACGCACAAACACAGGGGAACTCACATCGTCTCAATCTATCCGTACCCGATGTAACGCTCATGCGATATGATTGGATATGAATTGTATATAACGATACCAACATATGTTATATCCGGAATCGTGACTAACTGTAATTATACAAACATATTATTGAATCATACTGTTTTACCATTATTGTTCCAATATTCCGTGAGGTCATTAAAAATAAGTATGTGAAAGGTTTTATCGATGCAAGATCTATTGTTTCTAGAACTACTGGTTACAATGGACATTTCAATAGAACTGAGGTTATAAATATAACATTCCTTGTATTGAAACAAATATATGTACATCTAAATAATAGACGTCCTTTTAGTAAAATTTGCGTAACACTCCCCTTTGAACATTTAATCTTCCAGATAGGTAATCGACTTTTCCGTTACGCGCTCGCCTGTTAATAATTCAACTTTCCTTATGTTATTTAATTTATTGGGGCACACTCGTTCAGTAATGAAGTAACATATTGATTTTTTATTGAGAAAGAATGCACTGACACAGAAAAACAAATATATATATTCGGTTATAGAATATTTTATAATTTGTTTTCATGTTAAAAAATTGTTAAAGTTTTTATTGAATAAGGTCCACCTAATTTATATGTTTGGATAAAGAAATAATGTACACAATAAAATCATTAACTAACATAATGTGATATTCTAACTTAAATTATCTAATCAGACTTTTCCTTTCAGTCTTTAACTTTTGGGTCTTAAACTTTCTTTAAAATTAATAACAACATTAGAAACCTTACACATAGCTCATGATACCATGTGAAACACTTGCGACATTTACGCATCCCTGTCATTCGATCTTCTTTACACGCTACGCGGTGATATGTAACATAATAAAATCAGAATTGTAACCTTAACAGTTCTAACTTATAACATATGTAATTGTACTACGTATTGTTGTAGTGTGCAAACAATACTGTATTTCGGTCTGAAGGGGCACTAAGAGCTAGCGTAATTACTGGGCATATGATACTTAATAACTGATGTCTTCATGAGTGACACAGCATTGCTATGGGTGGACGTTACACTTACCATCAGGTGAACGGTTTGCTCGTCTTGTCACTTTCTCCAACAAATGCATGAGCGTTACATTGGGAACGTGTAGGTCGTTGTCGCCTTTGTCTAAAACTGGACAGAAGGACATAATTTCGCGGGATGTTCCTAAAAAATCCATAAACAGTTCGGTGATGATTTGATTGATGACCCTTTTTGTGCCGACTTTACTACAATTCCCGAAGGGTTATTGTCTGTATATTCAGGTTTACGACGCTTCCCTTTAAAAATGACCATCGGAGGAAGTGCATTTCCGATAGCAGAAACACATCCTACAACAGTAATACTTTCACCATGTTCGTTAGCTATGTGATGTACACGCTTAGCGCCTTTGCTACCAAAACAGTGGCAAGATAGTTAAAAGACAATCTGTAGTTCTTTTCGTCAATGTAAAATATTTTTATGGACTATTTTTCAAGCCAAGTTCGTTGATGAGAACATTATACTTTTGAAGTGGTCGTTAACAATGTAAATAAAAATATATTAAACTTCTGAGCACTGGCTTTTTCATGAATTGTGCACTTTATTGTCTGATGTCAGGATTCCGTTTAAAGAATGCTTTCAACCATGTTCTTCCCACAGAGGCTTTAGATTTGTTTAACATATGTCGAATGTTATTATGTATCGAGCAAAACTTAAAAATTATGTTTCCCTTGGTGCCCTGTACCGCTCATGCGATAATATCGGAGGTAGGTAAGAATGCAGTATTAGCGACACGCGGTACAGTTATAACACGACCAACCGATATCCCGATATCCAACAATTTGTTTTTTTGGAAATACCGTCTGGCGCCGGCTAGGAATCACTGTCCTGGGTCAGTAACTTCGAGGTAAAAGTCAGATAATATTAACACTAGACCACACGGTCATCAACTTTAAAATAAGGAGCAAGATAATCCACAGATATATCGCATTTTATGGAGTTTTTGGCAAATATAGTCTTTAACACGCAGACTGTATTTGCCATAAACTCAATCAATCACTTCATTGCAATTATTTTGTACAAACTGAAAAGTTATGACAAATTCTATCTTGGATATGGATAGATCGAACATCGAAACCAGCCGTTAATCAATACTGACATTACAAAAGTAGTCTGCCCTCGCAGAATCAATGTGCTCGACGCACAATTCTACTACAATAAAGCGATGAATGAACGCACACAGGCTCCAGTCTAATCACGCTTCACGAGGACTCCAATAATCGATGACTGACGAGCCGTAGGTTTTCTAACAAAGCTGGCAATATTTTATTACATCTAAATTTTAGTTATTTGTACTTTACTAATTATCTTCGCAGGAAATTTAATATTAACTGTAATAGAGAAAACCTTTTTGATTCTTATTGCGGTACTTATGAAGTTTAGTAATGGCCACAAAGATACTTTTAAAAATAAAATAAGAACTAGATTAGACTTGAAAGCATTTTTAAACTTATTTTTCTTGCCCAATACTAATAAACGTGCCAAAGCCCATACGGCAGGGTAACCCTGATTGTAGCAAATTAATGTAGAATAGTGTTTGGTAGACTTGAGTATGCCATGCCCGCTTGATTGTATCTGCTTGCAGCGGTGTCAGTTCGTCCACTTCCCTTGAACATGTCATGATGGCTGCACAATGCGTCATTGTGAACAGGTACTATTGGTGGAGGCTGATCTGCTTGAGTTTGTTTGGTACACTAATATATTTATTATTTAATATTGATTTAAAAGATTTACTAAAAAGTGGATACTGGCGGAGTTTTTTTTCGGCCGTTTCTTCTCTGTCAGAGGAACCTCATTACGAAACGACAGTAGATTGTCAAGAAAAAGACATTTGGTAAACGAAATTTATATTTTTTTACGTCTAAGAGCCGTCTAAGCCGTGGTAGTTCAGGGGCCTGGTGCCCGCCTTTAATTTCATAGTAAGCGAGTAACCTGGGTTCGATCCCTCGGTGCCAGCAATTCTAAAATTGTTCTAGAATTTTAAGTGCTGATTTACCACGTGCTTAGCGGTGAAGGAAAACATCGTGAGGAAACCTGCATGTCCGAGGAATAGAAATATTTCGAGGACATGTGAAGTCCGCCAACCCGCATTGGAGCAGCGTGGCGGACTATTCCCGACTCCAAAACCATCTCAGAAATGAGAGGAGGCCTGTGCTCAGCAGTGGGACATTTATAGGCTGTTACTTTACTTTTTTACTTTTTACGTCTAAGAATATTTTTCATTTCATTTAATGTAGTCGTTGACAGGAATTAGTTTATAACTGGCAACGAAGCATTAAATATCTGTTGTCAAAGGTGAAAACGCATCTTGTTTGAGTTATAAGTGCACGTTGCTAATGTGCGGATTGGCGGACTTTACACTTTAGCAGATGAAAGACGCCATATATTTCATCAATTTATTTATTTAACAATAAGCATACAATTATAGGCTTATAGTGTATTTTTTTTAAATGTACGAAATGACATAGTATATTAACAAAATATCATGTGCAGTTGTATATTAAAAAAAATGCTATGTAAAATGACAAGTCGGAAAAGTTGGAGCCTCAAGTCACTTATTAGACCGGGTTTTGTACGAAGTACGAACTCATCTCATTTGCATAGTCACCTTTTTTTTATTTGATAAAGTGACGAAACGAGCATAACGTTCACCTGTTAGTAAGTGCAACGTCTGCCCATAGCAAATGCTGTGTCTGCCAGAACATTTCAGTGTGACGCCACACTGCGCTCGTCACCCTGAGACATCAATTCTTAATCATATGCCCAGTGATTACGCTAGCTCACAGTGCCCTTCAAACCGAAACACAGTTATTTTTGCACCCTACTTCTTCACGGCAGAATAACTGGAATTGAGGTGGTTCCTACCTAGACTTAACTAATTCGCAACGAAATTTTGTTCAATTCTTAACTGAATGTTACTAGTATTGAGATCGAACTCCTCATACGTTACGGAGGCGAAAGAATCAATCAATATTCATATTTAAAAATTAAGTTAAAGGTATAATGCTTTCATCTTTTTAATTTTTTTTCGTCTGGCATATTTGGGATTGTTATTCAGGCATTCATTGGCAGGCTCTTAAGTATCCTGTTTTATATATTTTAGCCTGGATACCTACTCATAAGTCGGTGAATATTTAAGAGCTGTCTTGGACTGACGTAATCTATTTTACTTTTGATTTAGCTTACTAGCCGTGGTAGCACAGGGGCTAGGCGCTCGCTTTTAATTTCATAGTACGCGAGTGACCTGGGTTCGATTCCCGGTGCCGGCACCACTAAAATTGTTAATTGCAATTTTAAGTGCTGACTTACCACGTGCTCGGCGGTGAAGGAAAACATCGCGAGGAAACCTGCATGCCTGAGAAATTTAAAATATTTCGAAGACATGTGAAGTCCGCCAACCCGCATTGGAGCAGCGTGGCGGGTTCTTCCTAGCTCCAAAACCCTCTCAGAAATGAGAGGAGGCCTGTGCTCAGCAGTGGGACATTTATAGGCTGTTACTTTACTTTTTTTAAACTTTTAGCTTACTTTAACTATTTAAGTTTTCTCGACGTCATAGATACTTTAGCTTATTATAAAAGTAAGTTTTCGTTCTTTTTATGCCAGTAACTGGCAGAAAAACTCTTTTTACCGTTAATGCCGTAAGTTCTGTAAAAACGTTAGTAAAACATATTTAAATAAAATACAGCCATTAAAGTGTGGTCTCTGTTCTGACAGACTAGCAGTCAGACCTCGGAAAGTAACTTTATTTTTAAGATACGATAAGATTACATATTCCAGGATCCGTTCTACGATTGTTTTATGTCCACTACAAAATCCTTGGTAGTTTATTCCGCGACTTCCCTGCGTCGTTCCCTTGCTCACGCACTTGCCCTTAATCGATTTTTAAAGTAGGTTTGTTGTGTTGTGTTATTAATTAATTTATAACAGTGTCTTAAAATTACTTTCTTCTCTTGAAAAATATCTTTACGTTGAAGTCAAATATTTCTTAGGATTAGAATGATCTAGGAAGAAATTTACAAGTTCGTGATACAAAGAGTTTACAAGTTTTAAATACATCGTATTCAAACTTCAATACCAATTCAGAAAGAACAATTTTCATTATTGTATATGTAAATAATAGGAAAAAGTAGCTATTGGAATCATAATTCAATCAAATTTTACGACAAAAATGACGCATAAAAATGAGCTCCATTTTCTCGTACACATTTCTCCGCCTTTTACTAGAACTTGAATGTCTAGTGTATGAGAAATTAAATTCACAGTAAAAATAGATTAAGTGCATATGTATCGAAACAAAGCCATTTAATACTTTTAATAAAAATATGAAAACGAAGATTAACAATTATTTTTAATTATGGATAATGATCATACTTCCAATTTAATATAGTATGTGTTAGTTAAAGCGAAAGATGTTGCCCATTCCCTGGTATACATATTAATTCCTATGCTCGCCTTTCACTTCGCACGTGTCACCACAGCGACATGCTTTATTTGATGTGTGTGTGTGATTCGGCTCGGTTGGCATAGTGGCTAAGTCCTTGGCTTCTGCGCCGCGAGTCGCGGGTTCGATTCTCGTACGTGACAAATATTTGTATGGCCTTCAGATAGTTGTTCCGTATGGTTTGTGCATGTGGAATTTATGTCTGTAAAACATACCCACGACACAAAAGAAATACTGTGGTCTACTACGGGCCATAGAAAAAAAAGATGTTCCCCTGCTCTCCTGCATACTCTATATTTATTATGAAAAACAGCAAGTTTTCATTGTTTTCATACTACATTTTTATTCTAATTTCATTTCGTTATGATCACATGATACTGTGCAATATGCAATTTTTTTTTCAGTGCAATATTGGGAGTAATGGGCGGTGTGGTGGTGGCTGTGCTGAATGGTGGCGGCATATGAGAATCTACCACCTCACCTCATCCCGTGGGTATCGTAAAAGTTGGCAGAGGTAAAATGAAAACCAGGAGATGGACAACAGTATCTTCCTGGAACATCTGAATAAATAAACTGCCATTGCCAATTCGCCTGCCAAGCTTGGGAACTATAGCAAAACCCTCTCGAAATGAGAGCTACATACTATTGTGGCAATCGATGGGGGAGGCCTATGTTCAGCAGGGGACTAGTGATAGGCTGATGATGATTATGATGATTTGGAGTTTATAACACTCAGTTCTATTTTCTGAACGCGGCAATACACTGCGTTATCTGTCCACCCACTAACAAGTTCATTTTTTATTTACGAGTATATAATGTATGTAGTGAAAAAATAAATTATTGTGTTTATAGTATTGTTAGGGTGTCTCTGTGGACATAAGTACGTTGTCACCCCTCAGGACTGATATAGCAAGTAACGATTGTTCTAGTAATTGGGTTTCCGGTTCTAGTTACTTCCTTTACGAATCATACCAGTGTTATGATTCCACTTTACGTTAGCATTCGATCTAGCTGACCAATTTATTTACTAAATATTATGCAGTGTAAGTGCAGCATGAACTTTCTGCGTACAAATCTACTTTTTCGTTATTATATAATCTAAGCATATAGTGACTGAATAGAAATACCGTTTTAACCTTGTTAATTTGCATGGATATTCGAATTATAGTAAATAAATGTAAATTTAATACTATCAGTATTCTCATGTAATTTGATCAATGTGTCTAGACTGTGTAGCAGACGTATTCCCCAAACACAACATATGAAGTATTATAGAAAATCCTTAGCTCTTTACGGCTTGATTCTGCAGGAATATGCATAAATGAGTTGTGGTGGTTCAGGGGTGAGGCATTAGACCTTAATTTCGCAGTACCTGTACGCGAGTAACATGAGTGTTACCTACGGTGCCGGCACGATTAAAATTATTAATTGGAATTTGAAGTCCTGATTTTCGTCGTGCTCTATATGTGACCACAAAATATTCGAACGAATCGTTTTTTGTAGCGGTCCGTCCATGGAATAAGTGCCCTTTGATAGAGAGTAATTTTATTCTTTATTTTACAGGATGGTATACATATGTATATTATCATCATCATCATTGCGGCCTATCACTTTTCCACTGCTGAACATAGGCCTACCCCATAGATTGCCACAAAAGCTTGTAGCTCTCCAATTGGGGTGTTGCCATAGTTGCCACGCTTGGCAGGCGGTTTTCAAACGCAGTTTACTTATTCAAATGTTCCAAGCCATCTCCTGCTTTTAATTTTCCCTCTGCCGACTTTTACGACACTTAGGGATTAGGGTGGTAGATTCTTTTAAGCCGCTACCATGCGGTTAGCGCACATGTATATGTGCATGAGTATTTTATATGTAGTATACATTTATATACACACTGTGTCCCGCAGTTCCACCTTCGTAAAATAAGTCCACACACGACTGGACTGTACGGCATGGTACGTCGCTGACGTGAGCGTTTACGGTTCGGCTCTTTAATTGTCACCTTTGTCTCCTTATAAGCTTCACTTTCAGAACGCTGGTAACGTGTAGATACGTTACCAGCGTTCTGAAAGTGAAGTTTGTTATTTTAAGGTATTATGCGATTTTAGTATAATAGTTTTACCGAATTATCCGAATTTCCTTTGTTACTGTCCCGAATCCTTTTTAATGAATTTTCTTCCAGGACCATAACGAACAGAATAAAAAAAGAATTACGCATATCCATTGTTCGAATCGTGAGTAATAGTCTTAAGAGTTCATAAAAAAATCTCGTAAAGCGCTTACATCGCTTTTTCACCAATTTTCCATTTTTCCGGAAGACTTTTCTAATTTTTCTTTTCCAAAAACCTAGCTCGGAGTATTACGAATATTTAAAATATTTGCCGATTCGTTCTCAAGTGATGCGCTTACCGACGAACAGCATTTAATTTTTATTTATATAGATTATACCCAAGTTATTGTTTAAATATAACTAAACAATAAAAATATCGTAACGTTATTATGAATGACACTACTGATTTCTGTTTTTTTTCCAATTCTGTCTATCAAATGTATAGTAACTAAAGTGTATTCTATCTATCTGCCCCGTCAATGATGGTTAATATCGTGAGGAAACCAGCATGTCTAAAGAATATATAAAAGTGTTTTGAGGACATGTTTAGTTCACTGACCCGCATGGTAGCATTGTGTCGAGCATTCATAACCCCAATAACCCTTTTGTTTTCCAAGCTTTAGGTACAATCGTATACGGCCCCTCCCTCTTATTCTTTGTTTCTAAAAGTCGACTAATTGATATGCCTCGAAGGAATAGCCGATTAAGCATACGAAACCTAGACGGTGATTCCTGCACCCGTAAATAATTCCAATATGTGAGGCATGCAGGTACTGGATTGTTTCCGAGGCTGATGGTGATACAGAAAATGGTGACTGCAACACACTTATATTTATAGGCCTAAAATACCTTACTGTTTCTCGTTAGAGTTTATGGCATTCATAATAACTTTTAGATTCAGGTCGAGAGGTTCCATTTTATGTCATTTCGCGGCCATTAATTTGTTCGTAATGGGATTAATACATAAAAAAGTTAGACGGACTTCCTTAGTCGTTGATATGAAACTGATATTTTTTTAACAGTAATATAAATAAGCACTAATAGCCTAATGGTTTATGGCTACGAAACATGACGTCGCAAGTTCGAACCCGCCATTCGACTATTGTCGTGAACCATCTCCGAGCACAGTGGTTAACAGGAATATTAGTAATGTTAATAGTACTGCAGGTATGTTTTAAATAATTACTTCTACATAAGTTTTGTGAAAATTGTGTTCAGAGCCCTATACGTCAGTTTTTTTCCATCGCTTACTTAAAGTCTAATTATTGCAAGTACATCAATGTATATGCTTAGATGTGAGAGATCCACAAAGAGTACATCATTACTAGAATTAGGGTAACAATGTAGGCTATAAATCAGTAAAACAATGTGGCAATAGACCGGCAGACTATTGTTGTCTATAAACTACACAGGAGATATTATTTTGCCGAAACTTGGTAGAAAACGGGTAGCTTGACACGAGTGAGTGCCCCTGTGTTTGCGTGTACACCTGTGGCACAGTGGTGCAGTTGACAACTTCCGACCCGCGTCTACGTGCTGTTTTCGAGAGTCATTACGAATTGTCTCGCAAGCAAAATTGACGACTTCCAGCCCAGTTCCAGCTTTAGTACCGCAGACCACATACATACTCTTCGCCAGATTGTACAGAAAACCGATGAGTACAATTTCCCGCTCTGTCTGGCGTATGTGGACTATGAAAAAGCCTTCGATTCTGTCGAAATTTGGGCGGTCAGCTTCAGCTGTGCCGAATTGACTGTCGGTATATCGATGTGTTACGAGTATATACTCACGTATACCAATGCTACGACAGCGATCCGAGTACAGTCTCCTGTACAAACGTTAAATCAAATAGTGTTAGTATACATGTAGACATGGATCTTTGCTCTGAACGTAATAGGGAGCGTATTTGTTTAGTGCAAATATTACCGAATTTCTGATAAGGTCCCAATAGAAATCATTTTGTTGGCATGTCATAAATATTAACATCATTTTCTATTATAAAAATAAAATAATAAGACGCTCTATCTATTTGGTTCAAAACAAAATCAATAAATGTTATAATAATGCTGTTCGCCATTCGAAGGTGGTGAATTCCAAGGTGCTGACCCTATTAGATGAAAGCTGCGGGAAAGTTACAAGACATGACTAGTCGAAGGTCGTCGAAAAAACGAAATTTTATATTTTCTTAAACTTTGGCCTTTTATACATCTAGGCAAACATTACTACATCAGCACCTCCTCAAGCGAATCGGACTCTGATTAGCTTGAAGCCAGTCGCAACAATTTTTCAAAATATTTTTATTGTTGTATATTATCTACAGAAATAAAATAATAGAAGCCTGCCGTTGTGCGCGCATCACGCAAAAACTTGTATTAAAAATTAGGGCGTTTGTGCACTACACGGAATTTTATGGGTCGTTATCGAATGTCAAATTTTTACTCATGCCGGTAACAAAACGGATGATTTTCTTGTCCGTCAAAACTCGGACTGGCGCAGTTCCAGGCTGTCGCTTTGTAACATACACGGCGATACGTTATGATGAGTTTCTAGGAACGTCGGCAAATTCTTGCTTTATTACTTTACGTGCGAAGACGCTTAGCAGACATATAGAAGTAAGGGTTCATGCCTTAATAACGGAAAGGTACATGAACAATACAAATTTCCTTAACTACTATCGGATGTCATAAGCTATTGTAGACTATTAATACATATTACATTCTTATACGAATTTTATTTTTGCTTTGTTGAAAGCATTTGAGGAAGTGTCTTAAGAAATTTGCCCCGTATTAAAACTTTTATAGTCCTTTTTATTTTGGATAATTTTGCAAGACGATGTCGCAACGGCCCTTAACGTTTATTCAAGTAATATCAAATTTCCATTTTCCAAATTACTACAACAAGATACTCTTGTGGAAAAAATCTTAGTTATAGGAATGACCGTAAGCTATCTGGCTTTATCACAATTTTTTGATTAGTTTTCAGTTTCCCTGATCTCAACTTATGGATGAAGGTTATGTACTAATCATACTATATTCATTTACTACTATATTATTTATAAAATTTTCTCTATATCGAATTTGAAGTAAAAATTCTTTGTTGTTCTTTGTTGTTGTTCTTAGTGCTTTGATTTTTTTTATTGAATAAAGTGACGAAACGAGCAAAACTTTTACCTGATGGTAAGTGCAACGTCTGCCCACAACAAATGCTATGTCACCCAGAACATTTCTGTATGACACAACACTGCGCCTGTCATCCTGAGACATAAGTTCTTAAGTCTCATATGCCTCGTGACTACATTAGTTTGCAGTGCCCTTCAGACTAAAACATAGTAATGTTTGCACACTACTGCTTCACGACAGACTAACTGGCCCTGGGGTGGTATGTACCATGACGGATTCCTGCATAGAAATCCTACCACAAGTTAAAGATGAGAGTAAAATTTTAATATCGAATTTGAGTGCATCGTTTTTATGCAACGTTTCTGTTATCGTTGATCAATTAATAATTGCTTATGTACTGAGAAGTTATTAACAGTGAGTAATTTTTTTGTTACTTCATGTTTATTAATTTTTAATTCAATCAAATTTATAATATATATGAATTTCATTTCTGTCACGTGCACAAAGTTGCACTCGCACTTTTTATTATATTTATGACGGCTATTATTTTAAGAACAATTATATGTTATATGTCAATTATATGTTAGTTTAAGCAAAATTTAAAAATAAATCAATCCAAAATCCTAACTTGTGGAACTTAATAGAATTATACAATAACTCTTCCCTTTCCAATACTCCTGTCACGCTTTTCTTCATTAATTAAGTTCCAAAAACTTATAATTGATTATATACTTCCGTTACATAAAACATCTCGTACTAATCGTAAGAAAGTCTTAAACTTTGTTATTTGCGTTAGCTAAATGACAGTGTTAATTGACGACTGCGGGGCCTCGTAGTTAGCGTACCAGACTTCTACGCCGCGGGTCCTGGGTTCAAATCCCAGCGGGAGCCAAATTTTGCGCAGAAACATAAATCTTTGGTTTTCGGATCTGGTTGTGTTGTGCATGTGTAATTTATTTCTATAAAACGGAAGGAGAAATAATAGGTAGAAGAAATCCTAGTGCAGAGAAACGTTAAAAAAACTAGCACGTTTTATTATTAAATATTTATTTAAATTTCACAGCGTTTCACGAACTTTTTTTGCAATTTGAATCTTTTATTTTGCCAGCTGAGCTCTTAAGCTGGCAGTCCAAAGTATACACGACAAGAATACCGCCATAAAGATAAAGAAAGTGACGGAGAACTTTTTTTATCATAGTCAAACATACATCATAAATAATTTTACAAATAATAAGTCTCAAAGGAAACCAAAACATACTCCATCTTAAAATTTTAGACGAGATTCGATTAATAAATAAGTATATTGCAAACTCGAGGAAACCAGCCTCCATCAACAGCACCTATTCACAGGTATGACGCATGTGGCAGCCATCACCCTCCTCATTTTAAAGGGAAGTAAGACGACCCGTCACACGAGGCCGCAGCAAGCAGATATATATATATAGTCATATTTAGGTCTACCAAACAAAATTAATTTTACTAAGATTATTGTTTTTTAGTAAAGGACAATAACCTTAGAAATGTATATTTCGTAAAGTAAATATAAATTAAGAAATAATAATTCACTACATAATTCAAAATTTAGTCCGAATAAAGTAAACAATTATATTATAGTTCCCCCGGTATTTATAATAAAATTCCAGAAGATATAGGGAATAATCTACCAAAGACTACATTTAAAACTTATATTAAAACGTGTGTTATGTGATTCCACATACTCGTAGAACCAGCCTTCGTGGATTGCCGTGGGCTCACCTATAAAAATGGAACACATTAGGGATATTTGAAATTTAGAATAATCTTAAACCTGGGAATCTAAACTGCCACCACCAGTACATCTTCCATCCGTATTTTTCGATGCATCAGTAAACATTATAAGCCGCATTCAGTTTTAAGTCTGGAAGGGAGAATCTTTCCTAATGTCAAGATTCAGATTGATGTTAGCTTAGTAGGTAATGGCTTCATAAAGAGTATCAAAAAGGGTATTGATTTCGCAAGAGAAGAATGAAGGGGATTTGGAGATATGATACTAAACTCTTGAATAAACTTTACGAATCTTTATGAACCAAGCAAGCACATGAAAAAGATGTAATTTAGGGATAAGGGGGTGGCATGTAAGTTGGCAAACCTTGAAGAATCTTTCTGAAATATACTGCCTATTAAGTAAGTTGAGAGGATGATCAAGACACTCCACTTGAAGAGCACTGACTGGAGAGGATTTCGAAGCACCTGTGATGATGCGAAGACATTCAGAGTGAGTCTTGTCTAAATTCTTAAAAGACGATTTATTACATGGATCAAGGAGAAAGCATCCATAACCTAGGTGGTTGCGGACAAGAACATTGTATAGCAGTGTCTGTTAAAAAGAATGAGCACCCCACCAAGCCCCCGATAGGAAGCAAATAATGTTTATGTTCTTCTCACATTGTTTAGAGATGAAGTCAATGTGATAAGCAAACGATAATTTAGAATCAAGGACAACTCCTACAAATTTCACTTTCTCTCTTAATGGGATTGGTTGATAATCAAATGATATTGTAATTACAGGACTATTATGACAAGATAAGATAACTACTTTTGGAGGTTGATAACCATGATCTGTCAACCAGTCTTGTAAATATGTCACAAACGACATTCTTCATATTGTCGTGGAAAAGAAAATGTCCATATTTAAGCACAACTCCTGAAGATAAGTTATCTGTTTTTTTACTCATGTGAACCAAAAAAGGTGCAGCGTTGTCATTAGAGTACTTAGATTTACTGTTAATAAAATCGGGATGGATATAGAATGATTGAATGGAAGGAATAGTTACTGGTGGTAGGATTTCTATGCAGGAATCCGTCTAGATAGGTACAACCCAGTGCCAGTTATTCTGCCAGTAGTGTGCAAACATTATTGTGTTTCGGTTTGAAGGGCACTGTGAGCTAGCGTAATCACTGTTTCAGGGTGACGGGCGCAGTGTAGTGTTACATAGAAATTTTCTGGGTGACATAGCATTTGTTATGGGTAGACGTTGCACTTTACATCAGGTGAACGATTTGCTCGTTTCGTCGCTCTATCCAATAAAAAAAGAGGTTGCTATCGTAGGTCTTTCAGAACACGTGGTATTTTATTCTCTGTCATACATGATCCGTTTGTCTCTGAATATTTTAAATGCAATTTTCAGTGCTAGGGTGATTCTTATGAGAGTTGTCTCCGTTCTGCGGATAATTCTACTCTTTTTGTCCCTTTCGGTCATACTGGGTTCGTATAATTCTTTTACCCCAAAGGCCGTCCGACTTTTTAACGAATTGCCAAACAGCAATCACACTAGCACCAGCAAAGCTTACTTTAAGCGCTCTCTCTGGAACCACTTGCATTGTGTAAAAGTAAAGTAAAAGTTTCAGCCTATAAATGTCCCACTACTGAGCACAGGCCTCCTCTCATTTCTGAGAGGGTTTTGGAGCTAGGACGAATCCGCCACGCTGCTCCAATGCGGGTTGGCGGACTTCACATGTCTTCGAAATATTTTTTATTCCTCAGACATGCAGGTTTCCTCACGATGTTTTCCTTCACCGCCGAGCACGTGGTAAATCAGCACTTAAAATTGCAATTAACAATTTTAGTGGTGCCGGCACCGGGAATCGAACCCAGGTCACTCGCGTACTATGAAATTTAAAGCGAGCGCCTAGCCCCTGAGCTACCACGGCACTTGCATTGTGTGTTTTTTATAAATTTCTGCTTTTCTTTTACTAAATGTATGAGCTATCCGGAAACTAGACATATTTTACGTATATGTACGTGTATATGCATGTATGTATATTATTTGGGTATACGCTTAGGTCTATTGTTTTTTTATTAGATGAAGTGATGAAACGAGCAAAACGTTCACCTGGATGATAAGTGCAACGTCTGCCCATAGCAAATGCTGTGTCACCCAGAATATTTCTGTGCGAAACCACACTGCGCCCATCACCCCTGAGACATCAGTTCTTAAGTCTCATATGCCCAGTGACTACACTAGCTTACAGTGCCCTTAAAGCCGAAACACTAATGTTTGCATACTCCTACTCCCGTATGCTATTTAAATGTGTATGTATGTAAATATGTATATATGTGTTTTTGCACATGTATGTGTATGTATATTAAATATTTTTTTTGTTATTATTAATAAATATTACGGAATAGTTCCTTGGTTTACGTTTTAATACTTTTTTGTAGATTACTAAGGTTATTATTTTGTTTGATCTTAGCACCCATTACATCTTTTTCTCTACATTCTTTTGAACCCGAAGGTAGCATTAAGTCCGCCGTTTAGATACATCCATTTTTTGTGTGTGCAAATAAAGTTTCTAATAAATAGATTATTAGGTCCAAAGAAGTTTCAATTCAAAACTCCTGTGTTAATGTGGTAATGGATTTTAAAGCAAATATTTGTAACTATCGTTAGCCCACACAGTAAGTAAAGGTATAATCCTCTAACCATACAAAAGCGCATTTACTCTCGGGACCTTTAGTGTCCGACCATATAGTAAACGTACGATGCAGACATTGGCATTAAACATGCAATTCTGCCTGCTACAAGACTTTGACCCTTACCTGTATTTACGACATTT
Organism: Luehdorfia chinensis; assembly: GCA_019845155.1. Lineage (NCBI taxonomy): Eukaryota > Metazoa > Arthropoda > Insecta > Lepidoptera > Papilionidae > Luehdorfia > Luehdorfia chinensis. The sequence continues at coordinate 12,326,312 of JAHVAK010000191.1, read as the reverse complement.
ATAAAACTAACGGCATTATAATTTAGTCTGCTCAGATGATTGTATTTAACTAGAAGACGTCGCAGCAATTGACCATTTAACCAACGTTAATACAAATACTTCTTAGGCATTTTACGCCTGAGTTAAGTGGCTTGAAATCGTTTTCCATTTACCAGTTGTAATAGACCAATTTTAATGGTTAAACCAATCCACCTTCACTACTATCATCTTACTCACTTATTATCAGCGTATTATTTTAGGAGTGTAAATTTTTCATTATTCGCATTCAATATATAGGAAATATATGAGTACATTCTATTCATAATGGAACTTAAGTGTAGTTCTGCGATGTCGCTTTTAGACTGCGAGACGAGACGCTGACCGAAACAACTAATTAAGCTTGTTTAAACAGATGTCCTTAGCAGCACCGCTTTTTTTATTCAAATCATTATAACCGTAGTTGGTATAGGTTAGCCGTATTCCAAACCCATTGGGGGGTCCCCAATGGGTTGTCGCCTTGTCGTGGCGGGGGAGCTTAGTAACCGGGGATTGGTCACCCATGGTGAAGCTAAGAGGGGCTCACATGGTCGGCCTGTGGCGTCAGGCTGGTAGGTAGTGTAGGTGTTGCGTTGCCTCTCTCGCTGTCCCCTGCGACTTTGGCGGGGCAGCACCGTAGATGCGGCGGTGGTGGGGCCACAGGGGAAGAGGACTGTTGGTGTATCGTTGCCTCTCTCCCTATCCTCCGCGGCCGTAACGTGGTTGGCGGCGGAGCCACAGATCAGATCCGCCGCCGGGGTCGGGAAGGCTGGTGCTTTCGGGTGCAAGTTTCCTGGCCCCGTCGTCTCCGCGTGGCGGACACGGGGGAGTCCGTTGCTCACACTAAAGGGAGGCTGTGTTGGGAGGCGCAAGATAATTACCGGGCACGGCTGCTTTGGTGATTATCTGTGTAAGATCGGACGCGAGGCGACGGGACGGGATCAGTACTCCGTATCCCACACCCTTTCGGTGTGCCCAGCTTGGGAATCGGAGCGGAGTATCCTGGCGAACCGAATCGGATGGAACCTCTTCCTGCCAGCAATAGCGTCGGTTTTGCTGACGGCGTGGAGGATCGTAACCAATTTCTGTAAAACTATGATGGTTCAGAAGGAGGCTGCTCAGAGGGATCGAGAGAGGACAAATCCCTCTCGGAGACGACGCCACCGAGGCAACGGCGCGCCTCGTCACGGCCCTCCTATTCAGGTGTTTCCCTACCACAAACGGGGCCTTCGGACAATCGGGAACACCCAGTTAAGCGACCCCAGGGAGGACGATGACTCGAAGTGGTCTCGGGTCATCGGGATAGCACCGTGAGATTGCTGGGGGTAGTGAATTCTGCTCCCGGTTCGGTAAGAGTCCGACATAACCTGGCTGCCTCCCCTCGCCGGTCGGGTATCCATGCAGGATTTCCCCACGAAAAAAAAAGGTTAGCCTGTAGTTCAGTGGCCAGGTTCTAAGCTTTACTATACAGTATGTGAGTAAACTGGATTCGATTCCCGGAGACAGCACCACCAAAATTGGTTATTGCAATTCGATCGCTGATTTACCACGTCCTCGGCCGTCCTGGAGAACATCGTGTGTAAAACGTCTGTCGGCCTGAGAAAAAAAAATTAATAATAAATGTAGTCCGTCGATGCGCATTTTAGCACCGTTACGTAATATTCCCGTCACCAAAACCCTCCCTTATATCCGCTTTTTAACCTAGTTCAAAAAAGGAGGCGATTCTATGTCGTCTGTATGTATTTTTTTATGTATGTTCACAGAGATTTTTTTATAATTGTGAATCCAATTTTACACCGTAATGGTGGTAACATATAGTTTTAGTCAAGTTCTGATGATGGGTCGTTGAGAAAATCATGAAACTCTTTAAAATTGCTTAAGTATGTTTGTAGCTGTCTGTTTGAAGTCGGTTATTTGATTAAACATTTGTTACTTATAAGGACGTACGGAGTATGTCGACACAGGTAAAAATATGACGACGACCAGACTTCCACATTACCAGAGACTTACCAGAGACCAAAACAAATTTGCAGCACCAAATTTGTCAGCAGCAACAGTAACGCTGACGTTTACTTATGTGATTTGTTGTCAGACAACTTTTGGCTATTACTTGCTACAGCTTTTTTATGTCTACATTTTGACGACCGCGTGGAATAGTGGTCAGAGTACTAGACTTCTATGCCGCGGGTCCTGGTTTCGAATCCTAGATAGAGCCAACATTTGTGCTAAAAACATATTGTTTGTTTTCGGACCTGTTTTGTGTTCTGTTTCTATCCGTGTTTCTGACACTGCATCCTAGGCTACCTCCAATCTTATCGCATCAGCGTTACATCGGACGCAGGTAGGTCGGGACGGGTAGGTAGGTAGTCGGAGACAGAGACGAGCCTCTGTGTTTGCGACTTGTAGTACAGTAGACTTGTGTCACTATAATATTTCCTGCGCAGTTGATAGCTCCCGACAATATTATAAGACAGGAGGATATCATCATCATGTATGCATTGTTACCTACATATATAAGTATAAAGATTTACTGGTTGTAGAATTCATATGCAGGAATCCGTTCAGGTAGGTACCACCGCAATGCCAGTTATTCTACCATGAGGCAGTAGTGTGCAAGAATAACTATGTTTCGGTCTGAAAGACACTGTTAAGTAGTGTCATTATTGGACATATGAGACTTACGAACTTATCTCAGGTGCCATATATAAATTAATTGGAGAACACAGCATTTGTTTTTTTTTATTATTAAAGTGACGAAACGAGCACCAACGTTCACCTGATGGTAAGTGCAACGTCTACCCAGAACAAATTCTGTGTCATCGAGAACATTTCTGTGTGACATCACACCGCGCTCGTCACCCAGAGACATCAGTTCAGATTACGCTAGCTCTCAGTGCCTTTCGAACCGAAACACAGTAATGTTTACACACTACTGCTCTACGGCAGAATGAATGGACAGATGTTATGGCAGACAGACACTTGCACTTACCAAAAGGTAACGATTTGCTTGTCTCGTCACCTTCTACCATTAAAATAAACGAATATGTTTAAAGTGTAATTATTTTACTTGCAATGTAAATACTGGTATATAAATTTTAAAATATTATATATACTTGTATTAAAATGTTGAATTAATTTCCACAACTTGATTTTAGATTGATATGGGTCGATTGTAAACCCTCTCGATCAATGTCAGCTGACCACTTAGTCTTTCGATGAATTGCTTGAGAGCTTATTGACGGACTAACTCACTAGATTGGATTGGAAATTGAATTGCTGGGGATGTTACTGTATTAACCTCAATGACGCACATAGTTCGCGTTCGGAACACAATATTTTTTTACGTTGATCGCAAAAATCTTTGTATTAAAATAGTAATTATTTTTTCTAGGTTTCAACTAATTGTAGTGGATGCATTTTGTCTAAATTGAACAAAGTACGCATGACATTGATTTGAAATGAAATGTTACTTTCAAATCAAAGTGATGATTATTATTGAGTTCTGTGAAAAGTTTCACTACAATCTATCATTTAATGCTCAGAGAATCTGGTTTTTTATGTAATTAAGTAAATATTGTTCAAATATACGATTTTTTTAATTATTTTATTGTCTATATATATTGTATATAACTCAAGAACGGCCGGACCGATTTTTATGATATTGTATTTGTTGAATTTTTCTCCGCCCGAAAAATTAAGAAAAAAATAATGAAGAAAATAATTATTTTTTTCATTTTCCGTATACAACGCCAAGTAACACATAATAGAAACAAACCTTATATTATTTTGTATGCATGATAGTTCTGTGACAGTAAATCTTTTTCCTTCTTTCTGTCTTCTTTCATTATCCTCTGACAGCTGATTTAACTGCGCGGTCCTTTCTTGGTCCTTTCATTGCATACCATTGAGCCAGCTGTGCCGACGAGCGCCGCGATTTATCAGATTTTTATTCGATTTTTCACCAACTTTCATTCAGTTTTCGACCCTTATAGCATTTGTAAGTTAAACGGTAAGTTGCCGTCGAAGATGTTCACTTTGTGAGGTTATCAAAATTATAATTGATAATAGCTTCATTATGTAATTTTGTATTGTGTTACCAATTTTCCAGTGTTATTTACAATACCGCGAGCCAGAAGATCAAATCTTTCACATCGAAGTCGTAATGCAATTAGACTTCGCAATATTGGGAATGAGTCCACTGTAGATGAAAAGTACCACTACACACTCCACGTTGTAATTTGCCTTGAATGTTTTGGAAAGAAGTGAGGAATACGGAACAATCCAAGTGTTGTCGACCACAAAATCGTTTCCCTTCACTTTCGTTGCGATAGTTCTACCGTTATCACCGTGCATGGTCAACGGCAAGTGTTCAAAGCGTTATCCACGAAATTTAACGTCGGAGAGTATCACTGGCAACGATGGTTATCAAATGTATCGTGGTCGATATAACTGTAGAGAATCGTTAACCGCTAGCACATCGTTAATATAATACTAAAATTTAAATTGAAAACTAAAAATAAAATTACAAACTTACAAAAAAACGTTGTGATCGTGTGGCTGTAAAGTTTCATACCTAAATATAATTCAGAAATCAAACTTATCGCGTCCCATACCGGAACGGGCAGGACAACGTCTGCCGGTTAAGCTAGTATAGTATATTCTAAATTATTTTCTGGCGGCAAGTGAATCCTGTGCTCCATTTCCTGTCAGCGCGTTGTAAAAATGGAATATGAAAAATGTTGTGTCTTCCGATATGTGGTGAAATAATCAACAAAAATAAGCCAATATGATACAAACATACATACATACATAAGAACACGACTGTATCCCATAAGGGGTAGTCAGAGACTGGGCACTCACTGCAAAAACAGATGACTGCCACAATCCACCTTTCACCAAAACAGTATAATGCACTTGGTGTGATAGGTGGTGAGCCCATCGCCACCATGCGCTGTTGGGTGCACAGTGCAGTTTAATTCCTTACTCGCCTTTTACGAGATCCATTGGATGAGATGGAGTGGTAGTATTCTTTTAACGAGCCGCCACCACATGGGCATATTTGAGATGATTATTTCGCCATTTGTCGTATATAAATAAGTCAATATATTACCAATTAAGAAATATGTGAAATCTAAATAGTGCTGTGGTAGGCAAAGCTCAGGGGCTAGGCTTTAAGGTTTTAGTAGGCGAGTGACCTGGATTCTATCCCTTGTTGTGACACCGCTAAAATTATTAATTGCAATTTCAGTAATGATTTACGTGCTCGCCATTAATGAAAAAGCTTTATACCATTCATATTATTATTGTTATATTATTTTGCATCATCAGAATATTTAATTACATTTAAGAGACGTGTACAAATTCTCTTATTAAAATTATTAATATAAGAAATATAAAAATCGCCTGTAGAGTCCGGTATTGACTCAAAAAGCTTTTCAATTTTAATAAGCCTGAAAGCTTTCAGTGTCGTAATAAAACTTTGTGAAAATGTAACACTCGTACAATAAATGGTGCTAATTGGGATGGCTTGTCGACGCAGGTGAAAAGATGACAAGTGTCTGACTGGCCACCTCGAATTCGAATTAGCAACCTCAAAGCTTGTCAGCAAAATGAATAAATGAAACACTGTATGTCGTTAATATTTATTCTTTATGTTGTCACTTTTCGAATGTATTACAGCTTTATTAGGGTGTAGTAGTAAAAACGGAACCCCTATAATTTCGTCCTGTAATTCTCTCCGTATGTTACAGCCATTTTACTGACTATTGGCACTATAAATGTGAAATTTAGAAGGATCGTGTTTTTATGAACCGCGCTATAATGGTGTAGTGAAATTACGAAAATAGTGCACTGATTTTTTTCAGTTAAACGTGGTATCGTTTATAGGTCTTGAAAAGTCGCAACGATGTTGTAAATAACTATTTTGATCAAGCTCATAGTTGTTAAGATATGCGCTTCTAAAGTCGTAAAAATGTGTCTTCTCTCCTAACCTCTCTCAACTATGCGATGGAAAAGTCTGAAAAAAACGAAGGTGGTAGAACCCCGAAAACATTTTTAACGATTTTTTTTTTGAACGCGATAATTTTTTTATATTGGATAGAGCGACGAAACGCACAAAAAACAAAAACAAAATTGTGACTGTTCAGGTTAGTAAAGCAAAATCGTGTGGTTGGCTTATACCGCCAAACCGCCAGGCGCGTTACAGAAGTATTAAACATTGAACATTTTTTTGGTATTTGATAATTTTATGTTGTTATGGGGTTTTTGTGACATAACTTCGCGATTATGATAGACCTCAATGTTTTTTTGCAAGCAGGTATGTGCTCAAAATTCTTAAAGTAAAGACGTCGTCGACGGACGGAGTCGTTTATATTAGTCGAAGTTCCACGAAACGATTTCAGATATGTTTCTACGTGGGTCGAACTCTTGAAGACTCTCTCGATCAATGTCAGCTGACCACTTGCTCTGTAAAGTAATTCACTACATTTGATTTAAACATTGCCTTATTGAGGATGTTGCGCTATTAAGCTGAATGACACTCGTGGTTTCTAGTTTGAAATATTTTATTTTGTTAATCAAACAAACCGTTAACTTAGTGATCATTTGCATCGGATTTTCACTAATGGATTTAAATGTATTTATTTATGGAAAGCGAGCGTCTAGCCCCTGAGCTACCACGGGTCGGCAAGAGCTTAAATTTCATAGTACGCGAGTAACCTGGGTTCGACTCCCGGTGCCGGCACCACTAAAATTGTTAATTGCAATTTTAAGTGCTGATTTACCATGTGCTCGGCGGTGAAGGAAAACATCGTGAGGAAACCTGCATGTCTCAGAAATAAAAAATATTTCGAAGACATGTGAAGTCCGCCAACCCGCATTGGAGCAGCGTGGCGGATTCTTCCTAGCTCCAAAAACCCTCTCAGAAATGAGAGGAGGCCTGTGCTCAGCAGTGGGACATTTATAGGCTGAAACTTTTCCTTTTTTTATTTATGGAAACTTCAAGCGTTATTTAGTGATAGTTTGTTTTAACTAAAGATTTTCTGGACTTATGGTGACAAAACGAAATTTTGGTCTTGATGTTAATATTCCAATTATTTTACACTTTCACGAGTACTTGCTGCATACTTATCCATCAATATTAAATATCAAAACTCAAAATGTATACAGAAATTACAAAATTCAATAAAAACACTACCGCCACATTTCGAGTTTAACGTTTTGCTCGTTTCGTCACTTTATCAAATAAAAAATATGGATCCGTGGTGTAGAAGTCCGTAAATCTTACGACACATGCACGCGGTAAGATCACAGCATCGACGTCTGGAATAATCAAAATTCAAAGCAGCTGTATCGTCTCGTGTCGTATAAAGAGACGTTCATTACGACTCGGCGAATAGCTGTAGTGCAGGGCCTCCCAACCTCTTTTTCAGCCGTGCCATAATTGTGATTGAATTTCAGACGACGGGCCATCACTGTTATGATAACTCCTACTATAGTGATAATCTTACTACTCAAGCGATGCAAGCGCTTATTTCATGAAATACTAATCCAATTTGCATTAGATAGCCCGTTTATTGAGGAAGGTTTTAAGCTATATAACTTCATGATATGGCCTTAATGAGCCGCACGCTGAGGACCGCACAGGACAGAACGTACGGCGCAGTCCAACCGCAGTTTATTTATTCAGATGTTCCAGGAAGATGCTGCTGCCTATCTTCTGGTTTTAATTTTCCCTCTGTCGACTTTAAGACACCCAAGGAATGAGATGGGATGGTAGGTTCTCTAAAGCCGCTACCACTTATTTTACGCAGATGAAATCGCGGGGCACAGCTGGAAAAGAAAGAATAAATGACCATGTTACATACTCGTAGCTTAATTAAACAAATTAACTTTATTTATCAAATCTACTGGTATGATTCCTATACAGGAATCCAGTACAAGGTACCACCAGTAATAGGTACCACCACAGGGCCGTAAAGCAGTAGTGTGTAAGCATTACTGTATTTCGGTATGAAGGGCACTGAGAGCTAGTGTAATCACTGGCCATATGAGACTTAAGAATTGATGTCTGAGGGTGACGGGCGCAGCGTGGTACCGCGCAGAAATATACCGGGTGACACATGATATGTTATGGGCAGACGTTGCATTTACCGCAAGGTGAACATTTTACTCATCTCGTCACTTTATCCAAAAAAAATCTATTTTTGCAGTAGTATGTTAATTTGCCATTTTACTTCGTCCCGGGCTCTCAATCATAACATTTGACGTACGTCTTCTGGTAGTTAGATTTGTTATTACACAATACATAACACTTCAGTAGAACCTATTAATCAAAGGGAATTGGTTTGAATAAGATAGGTTGTATAGTTTTCGAGATATTCGCCATTACGGAACTATTAATTGTGGGTGGTCCGACACGATCTTGTCCGGTTCTATTAAGTATATTTTTAAAGACTGCTTCTCTCAGTTCTGCAAAGTCAAACCTTCGGCTGTTCGAGTACGTACAAAATATTATGAAATTGGCTCAATGCCTATTGTAATACAAATTTGCTGTCATGTAATGTTTCTATGCCTTTGAATTGTTAGTTTTCGTACAGCATAAATATTACTCTCGGTTACAGCTCTCGGCGGTCGGCCCCACGTGAATTGTCATGAAGATGAATACGCCCACGTCTTAGTTTCTCGTAGTAAAAGCTGCGAAACTAGTTTACTTCAGTTATTTATAGAGCATAATGGCTTATGTGATGTTTTTACTTTGAAGAAAAGAGTAGTTTGCGCAATTTCTACAATATGCGCTCTCGTGGTTCGCTGAGGGACTTCTTCGTGTCACTACATTTATAATAACGTTATGCATATACGTAAATCTGTAGCAGCATCTATGTCAACATATGATAACCTCAAGATATACCTCATATGCCCTACTTCGCGCTATTGAAATTTTATTAACGTTTTCTATTCATACAAGATCTAAATATTATAGGTTTTAGGAGACGTCCACCCAGATCAGAATACCTGATTTCACCGGTAGCTACCCTTTTCATTGGCAACAATATTGACGTACAAAACTTTTAATCCTTATAAAGTAAAACAATATTTTATGGGTAAACGTATTTGTAATAAAATTCCGGAAGACATAGTGAATGTAACAGAAACTGAATTTAAATTTTATATTACAAAATGTTTGTGCTCCAAAGTTTATTATTATTTAAATGATTATTAATATGATAAGGAAGCATAGAAAGCACCCATTCGGTTTTTTTTATTTATCTTATAAACACTTATACAACACTTATGCAATGCACTTACATCTGTATTATTGAATCTGTCTTGTCTAACATTTTGCCATGAAGTGTGCGTTGGTTGTGTATAAAACTATCATTTTTAATTTATTTATCAAATGTTTTGACTACGACAATTACAAAAAACAGGTCAAGTGCGTGTCGGACTGCGCAGTGTAGGGTTCCGTAGTTGCCAGTCAGAATATATGGACTTGGCTTTTTCTTTGATACTTAGAACATATTAATAAAATTGAGTTCAGGGATTAACGACTAATAACGCCTTATAACGGGCCCCCATTGGACGATGGTAACTGAAGAAGTTAGAAAAAGTATTATCTACTTGGTACTCAAATACTGGTGGTAGGATTCATATGCAGGAATCCATCTAGGTAGGTACCACCCCAGGGCCAGTTATTCTGCCATGAAGCAGTAGTGTGCAAGCATTACTGTGTTTCGGTTTGAAGGGCATTGTGAGCTAGCGTAATCACTGGGCATTTGAGACTTAAGGAAAATTGATGTCTCAGGGTGACGGGCGCAGTGTGGTGTCACACAGAAATATTCTGGGTGACACAGCATTTGTTGTGGGCGGGCGTTGCACTTACCATCAGGTGAACGTTTTGCTCGTTTCGTCACTTTATCCATTAAAAAAAAATCGGATAATTTCTTACCGCGTGTGGAGGCAGGCGGTTGTAATAAAGATTGATAACCGGCGTCACGTAGTAATTTGTATACTGCAGTATAGTCGTTACTGAGATAGTCGTCGTTAAAATCTCCAAAGACTATGCAAGGGCTATTATTCGATAATAAATTACTTACAAAACCTACTACGACACTAATGGGGTATTTTCATAATCTTCTACACGGTTCATAAACCTATATTTACTAGCTGTTTTACACAACCAACAGCTGCATCTAAGTAATTTTCAATGAAATTTATACGACTTCAAGTACATTTTGTAAGTTGGTTGACTATTACTCGTTAACTTGTGAAGCCCACTTAGCTATGATTGTTTTCCTTTTAACTTCGCTTTATATAATTTTACATCCAAACACAATCATTTAGCTGGCAGCAACCATTTAGTAGGCACACTTGACACTAAGAAAAATTGACACTAAAAGCTTAATATTTCGTAAACGAATCCCTTACTCAAAAAGGGCGTTGACAGGCCCTTAATATTATTTAAACATTAATACGCCGAAGAAAGAAGATAGACAAAAAAATATAATTCGTCTCCACTTTACTTGAGCCCAAACATATCTTGCTTAGTTGAGGAGTTCCTATGGCCAACTTCCGGGTCCATCATCAGACCAGCTACATATACCATATTATTGTATTGCCACCGAAGCTACATAGATATACCAAATTTTAGCTCAATCGAACATCGGAAAATCGGTCATCGTTGGTCAAAATTGATTGACAAGATTTGATCCGGAATGACGAAGAAAGCAAGTTGAATAAAAGCTTGTAAAAAGTTCAAAGTTAACGGTTCGGTTGGCGCAGAGACTAAGCGTTTGGTTATGTGCTACGGGTCGCGAGCATGACTTCCGCACATAACTAATATTTGTATGACCTACAGATCGTGTTTCGTTGCGCACACAAGTGCGTCGGTGCAAGCCCGACATAACTCACCCTTGTCCCCGTGGGAGCGGGTATTCTTTAGACGTTTCCCCATGAAAAAAAGAGGCTTGGATGCAGTGTTACATCAGGGGACAATCACAACACAACCAAATCCGAATCTACAACTTATGTTTTTGGACTAATGTACAGTTTATGATTTTGTACAAATGTTTACTCCGGCTGGGATTCGAACCTAACGGCGTAATAGGCAGGTGCTATGATCAATAGGTTACGCGGTCGTAAAAAAAGTAGTTATGATAATTGCAGCCCAGATTGATTACATAGAAGATACTTTTCCCAATCCTCTGAATCCTTCAGTCGCCACAATTTTATTTATTGGATAACGTGACGACACGAATGAAACGTTCACCTGATGGTAAGTGCAACGTCTGCCCATAACAGATCCTGTAGACCGAAACACAGTAATGTTTGCACACTACTGCTTCACGGCAGAATAACTTGCCTGGAGTGGTACCTACCTAAACGGATGTAACCACCACTTATATCTAAAATGGACAATCACAACACAACCAAACTTGAAGACCTACAATTTATTATATTGGATAAATGTTGACTCCGGCTGGTGTTTGAATTCGACACCGGCGGGGTAATAGACAGGTGCTCTGATAACTAGGCGAAGCGGTCGTAAAAGTCGTTATGATAATTCCAGCCCAGATTGATTGCATAGAGGATACGTTGCCCAATCCTGTGCATCTTTTAGATGCCACTTACATTTACGAAAGAACAAATTTGAGTTCTTAATAGATTTAAAAGCCACTGCTGCGACAACTGAAAATCCACGGAAATGCTTACAAAAATCTCGAAACGAACGTACCTATTTAATAAAAACATATAACAACAATAAACAATGTTTTGTCAATTTGCGCAGCCTCAATAGTTTGAAACTGTAAGTATAACTAATAACTAGTGGAAACAAAGGCAATACAAAAACATTTTCAATTATTTTTATCTACCAGAAACTACTACTAAACATTTGTTATGTGAGTGAATGATATAAAAAAATGTGATAAAGTGTTACGAGCTTAGTGTTCTTTGCCGCTCCGGGTTACACATACATAAATATAAAAGTAGTTTATAATTTTGTTAAGGAATAAGTGAATTGGACTCAAACATGGCAAACCTTTCTGAAATTATCCAGTTTGACTGCAGTGTGTTAAAAATAAATATAATTAACAAGCGAGAAGCGATTATGTCTAATTATTTTGACCAATTGAGGTTTGACCTATAGAGGTAGCACTCGTTTCTATAAATTTGTGTTTTTTTATGGAAGATAGAGACGGGACGAACGAATCGTTCACCCGATAGTAAGTGCTTCCATAACAGAAGCTGTCACCCAGGAAATTTCTGTGTATATGCCCAGCATTTACACTAGTTATCAGTACCCTTCACACTGAAACACAGTAATGTTTGCACACTACTGCATGACAGCAAAATAACTACGAACGTCGAAACAGATAGGCACTCACAACACAATCAGACCGGCAAACCAACAATTTGTGATCTGCAGAAACGTTGCCTCTGGCAGAGATTCTAAGCCAGAACCGACATAGAAGTCAAGTCCAATGACTCCTAAGCATCGCGGTCGTCAAATAAACCAGACCATGTATGTTATTAAAGTCTGCATACTGGCATTATTCAATATTACCAAACTGTAATAATGTATTTATAAAGGATTTTTTTTGTAGCTTTTTTTCAGTTAAAGACATGAAAATCCTTAATATGAGAAAGAAGGGTTCGAACGCGGATCACTATCGTGTTTTTGAATGCGCGCTATTCTGCAATTCCACGGCTCATAAGTATGTAAGGAATCTTTAATAGTGATATGAAGATATTTATAATCTTTAAGGATTTTATATTGTAAAGATTCTTAGACATTCCTGGGCATCTTTTATATCACTATAATCTTTGTTGCAGTGTCTTAGTGTAGTTCTCAAAATTTTGATGTACGTAGTTGCTTCGTATAATAAAATCAGAATAATAAATTATCCGTATTGTACGGAGGGACTTTAATGTCCAGAATAGCACCATATTATACAATGATGTCACTATACTGCTCGTGGGAGCGCAATGGCAAATTGGGGTTAATTCAGTATCTGAAGAGGATAAGAAAGCGTGGTAGTAAAGGTCCATTTTACCTCGTTGGATAATCTGTACTAGGTATACATAAACGTTAACAACTTCGAGCGCAGTGTTCTCATAAAAGATCCCTTACAGGATCACTTACGTTACATTTCCAAAAATACTCTCGTAATTGCATGTCGGCCGTGAGCAGTTTATTAACCTAATTCGAGTATCCGCAGCTCGTTTGTGTCAAAGTGTTAGAATTAACCTTTTTTACAAGCTTTTATTTAACTTGCAATGAATTGGATTGGATGGATGGGTTGGCTACAAGAGCCAATCAAAGACTACAAAAAGAAACGGATGAGGATGTAAGCAAGGCAAGAAATGAGTATAGTAGGTTAAACGGTGTGGTAAAAAAAGGTTGTGGGAAGAAAGAAAAAGAATGATAGAGATGAATTAGATGGAAGTCCATAAGATCAACTGATGTAAAAATGATGTAAAAATACGACCTCGTAACTGGACAATATCAGAAACCAGGACGAAGTATTGTTAGAGGAGAGGAATACTTTCTAGTGATGGAAGGAATATTTCGAAAACTTATTTGAGAAAAAGGATAAAGCAAGTAAAGGCTCCATCCTGTCAACGTCCAACGTGTCATGTTCTCGACTTCAGCGGTGTATATTACCTAGTGGTAGTATTGTAGTGGTTGATGGAGGGTATCTGGTTTTGCACGCTACTGAGGGCCCCACCATTTTATATTTTGCATTCGGATCTTAGCAAATTATCTTACTTTGCTTCAGTTATAATGGATTTCCGCAAAGTAACGCCTGATTCTATAACGAAAATAATATTTAATTATGTACTTTAATCTTAAAGAAATAACATTGTAGTACAGAACTCAGTGTAATAACTGCGTCCGTGTGGACTTTTGGATTTGTTTAGACAATTTATTAAAAAAAATTATGTATAAACATATATTTAGGGTTTCAGCAATACAACAGCATAGCGTTCTGTGTAAAAACAAAAAAAAAATGTTTATTACTTCGGAACCGATATACAAAGCCTAAATTAGTCCCAGAGTGAATCTTTTACAAGTTATAGATAATAATCTATAACTTGTGAAACAGTGTGAAGTTCTCGAGTTAAATCCGTTCGTGCAAACAGACAGACAAAAAAGTACATACTTCTATTTTATGATTCATCACCCGTCACGTCTCTTTTCCCGCGGGGGCGAAAAGTGGGCTACGGATGTGGTCTCTGCCTACCCCTTCTATGAGTAAACGGCGTCGCTGTATAGATATATGTATGATAAAAACTAGATTTGTGAGCAAGTTCTCTATAAGCCTAAAAACGGTAAGGTGTTTTTAGCTTGTCCTCAGGACCGGGCAGTCAGAAAATCAAAGAGTTTTCACAGTGATATTATAATTACTCGTAGAATAATATGTCATTTTAGCATCCGTCCTTAATGTCAGTTTTACTTCGTCGTTTCAGCCTATCACAAGTCCACTGCTGAACATAAGCCACCCTCATAGATAGCCACAAAAGTTTGTAACTCTCATATTGGAGGGATTTGGCCAGTAGTTGCCACGCTTGGCAGGCGGGTTGGCGACCGCAGTTTATTTATTCAGATGTTCCAGGAAGATGCTGCTGCCATTCCCTGTCCGATAACTGCCAGCGACTCAACTCATACAAGTCCTACTTAGAATGTTAAAAATGTATAACATTCTTGACAACTTATGTAATTTTCATATAAAAAATGTACGAGAAGGCTTAATTTAGATGTTTTTTTTTAATGAAAATGTACAGATAATTAGTCATTATTTTTTTACTTCTATGTCATGATCTTATTTTGCTTTAACGCCAATTATGCGTACCTTATTTGGCCAATTACGAAATAGAATTTTATTAAGAGTTCAGTTCGACACGTGTTCAGAAGATTAAATTTAAGATTTTATAATTATGAAGATAATTCTAAAATTTGTTATTATTTTTATCTCCTTTTAACAATGACAGTTAACCATATGTCAGTTAACCATGCTGGTATGTCTTTTTAAGATAACATTTAGTATATAGAGTTTTCTGACCGTTAAGACATCTTCTTTATAAAGACTTTGGCGGGGAACATTATAGGTGAACAAAAGAGTTGCAAGTATCTGATATGTTATTGGTATAAGGAGGAAGAGGAGGTACATGCGATATAAATTTGTCAGTTAATTATGCACGCTACGTTAGAATAAAAGTAGTTAATTGCATTTACTGGTTGTATAGGAGTATTTTTTACATGAAGGAGCTCCGATAGCAAATCTTTAGGATTATTTAGGTTATTTATAGCTGTCCAAAGTTTTTTATTAGGATTTCCTGCACTTTTTATTCGTTGCTTTCATAGTGTATTTCACATTTTATAGAATATCATTATAGTAATTTATATATCTTTTAAAAGTTATAATAAATGTTTCATTAGACATAGAACAAAGTGAGACGAAATCATAGGGAGTATGATAAGTACGGTGCAGGTGACAATAACCTTGTAGATTGCGTCGAGCTGATTTCCGCAACTCCACGTCGAGCGCGTCTTTTATGTATGTATTTATGTATGCGCGTATTTTGCGTTGACAATAACCTTATATGGCTGAAGGTGAACTTTAACAATGAATCGAAATAACAGAGTGGAAAGTTTGCTTTACTCTGTTATTTCGGAGTCCACAGAGCAAAGCTTAAAATTTAGTCACAAGCTTACAACCGTTATTTATTTTAAACTTTATTTCTGAGTAACAGACCTTTGGTAGCTCGGGGCTTTTTGTAAAACTGGTATAAGTAATGAATATTTACGAACTTTTCAGGCATTATTTACCGTGAGCTAATTTTTACACGGTTATAAGTTGAGAATAAGGATTATTTGTAAAAAAGGTAATATTTTGTATATTATGGAAACTAGGCGTTCGTGCGACAAAAGGCGGTACTGTATGTATGTATCGATATGTCGATAGCGCTCCTATATAGAAATCTGTCTGCTACGTAACAGATTTCGGTTTGAAGGACACTGTAAGCTGCCGTAATTAAAGGGCATACGACACTTAAGAACGGAACAGTTTCAAAAATATACTAATATATTCAATAGAAATCTGCATATTAAAACCACGTTTAGAGGTCAACAAATAACTTCGTACCTGACGGGGGACCCCCGACCGCCAATTTTTTAAAATAAAAAATAACCAACTTAAAATGTTTTTTTTTTTATTGTATAAAGTGACGAAACGGGCAAAACGTTCACCTGATGGTAAGTGCAACGTTCGCCCACAACAAATGCTGTGTCACCCAGAATATTTCTGTGTGACACCACACTGCACCCGTCACCCTGAGGCATCAGTTCTCAAGTCTCAAATGCCCAGTGATTATGCTAGCTCACAGTGCCCTTCAAACCGATACACAGTAATGCTTGCAAACTACTGCATCACGGCAGAATAACTGGCCCTGGGGTGGTACCTACCTAGTGAAAGAATACTAGCTTTCGATATCTGTTAAGAAATTGTAATTACAACACATTCATCCCTTCACATCCCGAATCGACCATCAATTAACAACATTTTCGGGATTTGGATAACTGTTTGTTAGAGAAAGTAGTTCCCAGAAAGCAGTAGAAAAAGCACCATCACATGTATTCCTCAATTCTTTATCCTAAAAGCATTAATAAACGTCTTACTGGTGTCAGAAATGTATTTATATAAACAGATAATTAATTTGACCTTCCGTAAATTTTGTTTTCATTTTTCCATTTAAACTCAATACAACGTTATTCGTAATTGGTATAACATTCCGGCACCTACCTATACTACTTTAATCGGAAAAACACAACAGTGAAGCTTAAATGACAGTCTTAGTCTTAGTCTCAGACTTAGTCGACATATCTCCTAAGGGTATCACGCTACGAGGCTCATTATATTTTTCGGGGCATATACACATAGTCCTTAAGCCCAGCCTGCCGGGATGTATAGGACATTACGAATGACCCCCGTATATACCAAATAAGTATTATTTATTCAGATATTCCAGGAAGATGCTGCTGCCCTATCTCCTGGTTCTTTTTTATTTGTTCAACAGAAACTAGTAAAAATGTATGTATGTTTTTATTTAAAATTTTGAAAGCAATAAAAGATTTCTTCTGGTCTTTGAAAAACTGCCATCGCCCAAAATATTTGAGTTAACAACATATGAACTTTCTAGTAGTATGTACCTCGAGGCAAAGGACATCGTTTACCTGTTTACTGAAACTATTTCACGTATACGTGACACGGTTTGTTTCTACAGGAGAAACTGTTAAACGTTATAATATCAAATGAAAGTTTTTTTTTTAAATATACGATATTTCTTAAAACAATATCATAATTAAACAAAGTACAGAGAACGCAATGGGTTATTTAGGGGGCGTCTATATTAATTACATGAGGCGATTTTGGCGATTTTAATGTCCCCCCCCCCCCCCCCCCCAATCACACGTGAGGTAAGTACGTTAATCTGGGCTTGATTGCGTTGGATTTATAAAATAGAGGGGCTACTGAGCTTTTTTATGCCGTTCGCATAACCGTGATCATAGAATTGTGTTATATTTATGTGTGTGAACTGGGTAAACATGTTTAATTAACCAAGTTCCCCTAAACTACAACAAAAATTTCATTATGGGAAAAAATAACGTGATATTTGCCGAGACCAATCATAGTGGACCAAAAATAGGTATTCCCCACGTGAGATTGCGTGAGATTCGGCTCGACCCTCTCCCCCGCCTGAACGCCTCCCGTAATTAATGGTGCGTCCATTAATTAGACACTTAGAAAGTTAGACGACTTGCTTGGGAAACTCTTTAGTTGACCACGACTAGCTGGATTGAATATGAAAGAAGATGATTACTAACGTGTTACATCCCCTTTTGATACAAAATGTAACAAATTTCTTTTGATATCAGCTTTACTTTTTTCAAGAAAAGTATGGGTTTTGATTTCTGTCGATCGGTAACTTGATAACTGCACAGGTCTCAATAATAAGTATATGTAACTGTTACTTAATATTCAAGATAATATAACAAAACAAATTAATTAAAACTTTAAAAGCTTGTGAATACATTTAAAATTTTAAAATATACTTTGCAGTAATTACGTGACCTCACATAAATGTATTAAATTAATTTACCTTATGTTATTAAACTGTAATTAAATGACGAGTTGCGTTGTCACATCTCGTGGGAATCCTTAAATGATTATTATCATTAGCCTATGAACTTTGTAGAAGTATGTCATCATCTATACACATATATAAAAGCCATTTACAACTGACTCATCATGATACTCGTATCTCCAAAACTACAAGACCTACTGACTTGAAAATTGGCAAACATATTACTTTACGGACTTTGATACCGACTAAGGACGGATTTTACGAACATTTCCTCCTAAATGTGTTAACGGGTTGGTGCTGTTTTTTTTACAGACTTTAACAAACGATTAAACATTTCGTGCGAAGCCGGGTGGGTCAGCTAGATGTTCGTAGGAGGAGCTGATCACTTATCGACCCTTACCGGCGTTCACAGCTGTACGTGTCCAAACTATCTAAGCATCATTTTCTCTATCTTTGTCACTACATGTTCCACCACACCACAATGCTCCCTTCACAAGGTGAACGTTTTGGTCGTGTCGCCACTCACTGCCATATAAAAATAATAAAAATGAAATATATAGTATTATTGAAAAAATCCGTGATCATGGATGATGCAGAGCGCTCAAGACGTCGTGTTTAATAAATCAGAAAGTTTAGTTTTATTCAATGTATAATATTCATGTGAATAAAAGAAAACATTACACAGCTTTACCTAATTTTCTATGAAAGAAACACAAAATTATGTAAAATAAAAATCTAACAAATATTAAAAGATCCATCTCAATGAATACGAGTAAAGTGATTCGCCGCTGGCATCAATCCGCTAAGTGCCTTTACAGCTGGAAAGAAATATTCCTGACTTATCAAAGCGGTTGTGGTAGACAATAATACAGTACAACTTATACTACTCGGTTCATTCTTAAGTGTCAATAAATTAAAATTCGTTTGCTTATGGTTTCGACGTCTAATAATTTGTGTATAATGACATTACTTAGCACGTATTAATGTACGTATATAGTAATCTAGAAAAGCCGAATCCATATTATAAATGTGAAAGTACCACTCTGTTTGTTGTCCTTACACGCCTCAACCGTTGAGCCTATCTTGACGAAATTCGGCACAGAGATAGCTCGCGAATTCCCAATATTTTTAAAAAACCTAAATCTACGCGGACATTGTCGCGGCCGAAACCCGTGACTTATAAATCAATCATATCACCATATCAATAAAAATCGTTTATAAAACTTTCCTAAAATTGCTCTTTTTATTTGCATTGAATTTGGTTATTGGGTCTTTAAGCACTTCTCTGTTTTGGAAAAGTTCTCAAGAAATCTGAGACAAACAATAAACTCATGGTTTATTGTTGTATTTATTATATAATTACTAGTATTAATATAATTATGTAAATTTCGACTATGATATATCATAGTGCCGTAAGTGTTAATGCAAACACATAGGCACTCACTCGTGTTCATCTCCACATTGAATGAACGTTCAGATGCAAGTTCAGAGACAGGAGAAAATAATAATATAACCAGTACGCGAAACCAATAATCAATCTGCTGCACAATAAGCTTCAGCTAGGATTTGAACCCATGACCCACTCAGCAATTAGGTCCACTGACCACAGAGCCTCGTGGTCGTCAAAGCTGCCCCTCTGTCACTGTCATAGATTCTATTAAGACTAATATACAACACCTCTGACAAGCATCGTGTCGCGTTAACTTTAAAAAGCTCTCGGTAGACTAAATAAAAATGAAAGTTTTTCGTACTATGTGATAATTAATATAGGAAGAGTCGAAAACTATAATTTACGTAATGGAAGAACGTTACCAGCTTTAATTAATATTTGCTCATCTCCGTTCATGAATTGTTTACGGAAATGATATGTACACATTAAACGATGTTAAATACTCGTTAATACGTAGACTCGTAAGTACATAGTTTGAACAATTTTATTTGATGACGAAACTGAATTTATTAAATAAAAATAAATTCGATTTATAGTAATTTTCATTGAAACTTTGCACAAATAACTTTATCCTATTTGATATATTTTATAAATTTTAAGCTGTATTATTTGCTGATAAATGTAAATAAATATAATCATATAAAACGACCTTTTCAGTGATCATATCAGTGATGTATGTTCATCTTCAATAAATATCAACAATAAAAAAATTATATAATTACAGAATTTTTTGTGGTTTTAGAACTTCTGAAACATTTAATGTGGTATATTGTAATCATGCCTAAAAGGGGTTCAAACGGGTTTCGTGGGCTAGAACCGCGATTTCTATGAATTATTTCTTCTGCGAATTTTTTTCTTTTAAAGTTCAAAGATATATCACAAAGAAGTTTTGTTATCTTCCCACAAATAAATTACGTCACAACTCCGTGATGGAATCAGTTTACGTTCCTCTTTCACAAACCGATTATGTTTACAGAATTTTTTTTATCAAAAAAAATGTTTGTGAAGTCTTTAGTAAATATGAACTTAATTCGAGTTCGTCGTTCATCAGACATGGCGCCAGGCGACGATAACTCAATGAATATCTTATCTTCGCAATTTTCCTCCAGCTGTTTGCGCTTAACCGTTACGAGAATTTTCCGTTTAGGAATATAAATATTAATGAGAAACAAGTGTATCTTTTACTTTCGAAATATTTTATAAAGTTCCCAAAATGTTTACGAAATACTGGCTGGATAGTAGATTTCAATATTTCTGTAATAGTTTATTATGTCATTCCCGTTTGAAGGGCACCGATAGCTTGTGTATTTGGTCCCGATCAACTAATGAATGAGGTTCATAGTAAAACCGATGTCGAAACCTACCAGTGTTACACAATAAACTTCCTGATCTCTCAGGGTGACGAACGCAGTGTGGTGCCACACAGAAATGTTTGTTTGTAATGGGCAGAAGTTTCACATACCATTAGGTAAACGATTTACTAATATCGTCACTGCCTTTCATACAAAAAAAAATCATACCCCGTGTTTTTGTCATGTTTTTTTAAAATAACTAATGAATTGTTAAGTGCTAATAATGTTAGTATACCGATACCAAAGACCGTAACGCATCCTGTGTTGCAGATGTTCGTAGGATGAGCGGATCATTTATAACCAGGTGAGCCACTTGCTCGCGTGCCCTTCGATGAAAAAAGTAATTAGGAGGCCGGGCGCACGTCCTTAATATCATAAAACGCGCGCAACTTGAGTTCGACGGCTATTAGGCACGGGCTCAATTAAAATTGTTAATTGAAATTGCAAAATACGAGTACCAATCTACCACGTCCCAGCAGCGAGAGAAAACATGACCAAAGGTGGCGGTCTGCGAAATAAAACCATTTTGAGGATATTTGAATCTGCTAGCTCATACTATGGTAGCACGATCGACAATTATATGATGGGAGAGATATGACCGACAGTGAAACAGTAGTGTGTTTCGGTTTGAAGGGCACTGTTAGCTAGCGTAATCACTGGGCATATGAGACTTAAGAACTTATGTCTCAGAAAATTTCTAAGTGACTTCACACTGTACCCATCACGGGCACAGTGTGGTGTCACACAGAAACTTTCTGGGTGACACAGCATTTGTTATGGGCAGACGTTGCACTTACGATCAGGTGAACGTTTTGGTCGTTTAAAAAAATCCAACATCTAAACGGCAACGCCATTAGCGTATCGCATCATATCCTTCCATTTTAATTTGCTAAGATTTGTTTGCATACTTTTGTCAGTGCAGTGTCACGTGCATATGTCTGCATAAATTGAATGAAATTGTAAATTACTAGTTTTCCCGCCAGAGTGAGCAAGGTACTGTAATACACTGCAAAAGTAGCTTCTGCCCCAAACACTATAAACAAAACACCGATTAACTTAATCCTAGGCAATTAAAGTATCAACGAAAACGTGCTTTTGCGCTTCTATCATTTGAGCTATGTATTAATACGATATTCATAAAATTCTCATAATACTTAAATTATAGTACAATAGAGATATTTTTTGTTTAACAACCTACTGTGTTACTGTTTCTCGTTAGACATTTAATGGGACTCATAATAACTTTTTGATGCCTGCGAGGCAATATCCATTTTTACCGTCATTCAGCCGCTAAATCTGTCGTTACACACTACGAGCACATTAAATAAATTAATATATGAATAAGTTTGCGAGTCGTAACTTCATTCGATTCTCTAAGGCACGACAAGTTCAATTGGAATACGAGTAACAAGCTTAACACATATTAGAATTATAAGTTCTTTATAGCGGAGGAGGACCGGAGGAGTGTTAAATTAGGTTTAAAGCTTTTGCGGTGAAAGAGCGCACAGTACACCAAATTTTATGTACATATAATAGTTGTTACAAATATATTAAATTCAATTAAAAAAAGTTATAATCGGTCAAATTTCGGTTATTTTGCGAGGACTAGCAATAAAATAGTAAACACATATATAGGCAGGCCTCTTTGCCATTGGTGTAGGCAGAGACCACATCATTCCACGACTTGCTACGATCCTGACACGCCTCTTTCGCTTCTTCTTCTTTCATGGACTTTGCTTAAAACTGATCTGATCGTGATTCGTTTGCTTAGCTCAACTGATAGAAGCACGAAAGCACAATGTTTTCGTTGATTCTTCAATGGCTGTTTACTGTAACGGCATAATAGTTGTTACAAATATATTAAATTCAATTAAAAAAAGTTATAATCGGTCAAATTTCGGTTATTTTGCGAGGACTAGCAATAAAATAGTAAACACATATATAGGCAGGCCTCTTTGCCATTGGTGTAGGCAGAGACCACATCATTCCACGACTTGCTACGATCCTGACACGCCTCTTTCGCTTCTTCTTCTTTCATGGACTTTGCTTAAAACTGATCTGATCGTGATTCGTTTGCTTAGCTCAACTGATAGAAGCACGAAAGCACAATGTTTTCGTTGATTCTTCAATGGCTAGGATTACGTCAATTGGTGTTTTGTTTATGGTGCCGAAGCTACTTTTGCAGCGTATTACAGTACGCGAGCTTTTTAAAGTTAACGCGATGCGATGTTTGTCAGTGGTGTTGTATATTAGTCGTAATAGAATCTATCACAGTGACAGAGGGGAAGCTTTGACGTCCGCGTGGCTAGAAAAATACCCATAATAATAGGTATTTAAACGGTGAATCTCACCACTATCCATCACCGTTAGCTACCGTGGGTAAATCTTTGTTTCATAGAGCAGGGATCTGTGACAGTCGACGTCGCCGAGCTTCAGCATGTCAAGCAAGTTTTGCAAGACAACAAGCTTCGGGTTCCGCGCCTACGTCGCAGTGACCGAGTGAAACCTGGCCGCTGTCGAGCGTGTACCTACTGTCCTACCATATGACAGAGGAGTCACAGACAAGATTGGCGAAATCTTGTAAGCGGGCTTCCATACGAACATTTTTAAAGCCGCCGAAGAAGATAACTCAGTTTTTACCATATGTAAAGTATAACATCCCTCTACAAGGTACAAGAGTATACAAGCTGGATTGTGAATGTGGTCTCTCTTACATAGGTCGAAACAGAAAGATCAGTGAAAACCCGCGTAAAAGCATATAGCTGATGTGAAGCATAGTCGCTACAGGAAGTCTGCAGTCTGTGATCAAGTTCTGGATCATCCCAACCATTACATCAGATTTGATAAACCACAGATACTCGCAAAAGAATACCTACTTCCTACTAAGGATGATTTGGCAAGGCTACTGAAATTTAAAAAAAAACATCCTAATTTTAATAGTGTAGTACCACCATCACCTTGGGATATAATTAATAAAATTAAAATAAAAAAAAGCATACTGCAAGAGTTCGAGACACAGTAAGCTCTTTCTGCGTAGATCGGACCAAAATAATAATTAAAAGCTGAAGGTACTCCGGCTTAATTATGACATCAGGAATATGAATGTCACCTCACTGACTACGACTGACTATGGGTGCTTATAAAGCGCTCGAAACTTCGCGTTATAAATAGTTAAAATTAAACGCGATAAAATCCGTAAAGTGAGTTTTATTTAAATATCTTATGTCCATCTTCAGGACGCGAGCTATCTCTGTGCCGAATTTCGTCAAGATCGGCTCAACGGTTGAGCCGTGAAAAGATAACAAACAGTGAGAGTTACTTTCACATTTATAATGTTAATATGGATTCGGCCTTTCTAGAATCCTTTTATATGTGTTTTCTTACTTTTATGATGTCACTTTGGTGAAGTTACCATTACTGTTATGAAATGATGATGATGTCTTGGCTTACTTTCGACCACGGCGACAACTTCCGAATGGTATCGGAAGGTTTCAGCAAGCAGGAGATATTATAGTGCCACAAGAGTACGCACAAACACATAGGCTACTGTGAGGCACTAGTGAGGCTAGTCCTAACCGCCCTGCGCCCGATACATCGGCGCTGACACAGCTTAATCGTTGTAACGCTTATCGTGAAAGATCGAATGTACGAGTAGGCTAGGATGCATGTCAGAGACACGGGATAATTACAATACAACCAGGCCTCAAAACCACCAATTGTGTTTTAACTTGTGTTGGCTCCGGCGGTGTCTCGAACCCAAGATCAGCGGTGTAGAAGTCAGGTACTACAACGACTAGGCTACGTTGGTCAATTAATTAGGTTAAAGTAATTACTGTTTACAGATTTTTTATTACATCAAGGAAAAGAAAAACAATTAAATGAACTCCTGCTTATATTTTTATAGAAGAGAGGTCAAACGAGCAGGTGTCTCACTTGATGGTAGCTGCCCATCCTCATCATTTTAGCCTATCAATAGTCCACTGCTGAACACAGCCCTCCTCCATTGATTGCTGAAAGAGATGCAGGTTCTTTTCACAAAGTCTGTGGATCAAGCCGATCAGATAGAACACAGTCGTCGACGATTCAAGCCGCTCTTCGTTAATTGCGGTCAAATGGAAAGAGCATACCACAGTATAATTCTTCCAGTCTAGCATTGGGGTGCCCCCGCCCAGAGATGAGAACAGTACTCCATGTGCGGCCGAACCTGCACCTTATAAAGTTACAAGCGGTGGGCCGAAAGTTTCTTTTTAGCGGTAAAACGCAAACCTATGTCTGAGTAGGGTTGAATTTGAATAAATTTAGTCGGCACCAATCCGAAATTTTGTCGACGCGTTCCCGAGATATTATATAACTGATTATATAACTGCGTAATAGAATCCACCACATTTAATTCCGTGGGTGTTATAAATGTACACTCCAAGAAATGCCAGATGTTGAATTAACTTAAATGAAATTTGAATAAAATACCACAATTATTTATATAATATACATTTGTCATGGATTTATTGATTTTATTAAACTAAATGAACTAAGATGTATCTCTTAGTTCATTTAGTTACTTATCGAGTACAAACCAAGTACGAATGAAGTTGAGATGAAATTAAATATGCAACCGACCGAAAGGAGGTTGTAATATTTTCATGGTTTTTAATATGTACGAGTAAGGGACGAAATGGAATATGTTCGGATAAAAACTTAAACATGTGTAAATGTTAGTTCTGAAAGTTCTGTGCTGACGTCCCAAATTAAATGATTAATAAAAAAATTAACAAAAAAATCAAACGAAGAAACAGTTGCAGATCTCGATATTATGGATTTGTAATAATGTGGTATGTAGTCTCGACACGAGTCGTCTGGCATTCACGCAAATCTATCACTACGCTTTTACGCACATGGTCTCACTTGTCGCTATCTATCCGCGCCCCAATGTGACGTTCAATCGATATGATCGCAGTTAGGCTACGATGCACAACAAAATAGATCTGAAAATTAACAATTTGTAATTTTGCACAAATGGTAACTCCACCTGGGTATCGATCCAAGGACCTGCAACGCAGTAGGTACACTGACTACTAGGCTACGTAGTTTGAATTACTATGGCAGAGCTACTGCAGGTTGATATACAAAATATTAACTTGCAACATGATCCATCTGTACATCATATTAATATAATCAGAAATGACAAATAGCATTATAGTTTTTGTGTTTAATAGGTTTGCGCTTTAAGATAACAAAATTATACTAACACATAGAGCAAAAGAAACATTATTAGTTTGCTTATTGTGTCAGAAAATCTATTATGATCATAATTACTACATAGTATAAAACAGAGTTCTCCGTTGCGTCGGTCTATGTCTATCTGTGCACGGTTTTCTCCGTAACTAGTGTTTCAGATCGTTGATCCAGGAAATTAAACTTAAGTTAATTTAAAATTAGATATCCTGGCGAAGGCGAATTATGCAAAATGACATAAAATAACATTCCAAAACATATTAATCTCATCTTATCTAGCTCGAATAACCTCCATAGAATAATATAGTTTGTGGTCCAAGCGACTGTAAACAAAAAATATAAAATTGAGCTAGAAGAACTTAAGTAGATTTTAGCCCGATGTGCCGGAAAACCGTTTAACAATATCCCCCGACACTTAGAATTTCAGGTCATTGATTTAGAATTTACAATACATTAAACATCGCAATTTATTACTACACGAGTCCCTTTATATTAACAAATTTATTGCAAAAGAGTTGAATCATATTTCAATCATATAAAACGAAAATATGATGACTTTATGGAATTTTATTTTATTTTACTGGTGGTAGGATTCCTATGCAGGAATCCTTCAGGAAGGTACCACCCCACGGGCCAGTTATTCTGCCGTGAAGCAGTAGTTTGCAAGCATTACTGTGTTTCGGTTTGAAGGGCACTGTGAGCTAGCGTAATTACTGGGCATTTGAGACTTAAGAACTTATGTCTCAGGGTGACGGCCGCTGTGTGACGGGTGACACAGCATTTGTTGTGGGCGGACGTTGCACTTACCATCAGGTGAACGATTTGCTCGTTTCGTCACTTTCTACAATAAAAAAAAATTAAAATAATAACAGTTGTATGAGCAGTAGTAACAAAAATTTTATTTTATTTCATTTATTTATTTCATTCTCAAAGTACATAGTACACAAACATTTTAAAAATATGACAAATAATAGGACAGTTGTAGGTAGAACAAAATTTGTATCGCCATTACAGATAACACGTTATGAATCGATGTTAACGTAACACAGTCCGACCACTGTAACTGTAAACATTTTTTATTACAAATTTTATATCTTATATCTATATATCTTAAGAAGAAAAAAGCTATATCAGAAGTGTATACACTCTTACATTATTACTTCTGGTATTTATTACTTCTAGTATCTAAACTAGGCCAGGCCTGTATCTCAGATACCAGTCTCTTCCACATACTTGAACCTATAAGGTACACACTTAAATATATTATGACGAAAAGAACTTAATTTAGATTTTTAGATAAATAATGAACAATAAATAAATAATGAAAAGAAAAACTCTTTTAATTATTCATTCATTTTCCCAGTATGTTTATTGTTAACATTTATAAACTAATTGATTATTTTTATTAATTACGCATTTATCCACTCTTAGCTTACATTATTTCGAAATAAATTTTCAATATCCTCATAACCTTGAGTTTTTAACCAAACCGTAAGTCTACTTTTACAGTCGCGCTTATTTAGTGGGTATAGATCAAGAATTTTATTTATTTTGTTGTATAAAGACGGACCAAGAAAAAATTGAAATTTATGAGCAAAGAAAGACCTACAGGGAGCTCTTTGGCAAACCATATCCTTTCTACGTGTTAGGGTTTGGCAAGGAATCGTAATAAAGTTTTGAATGTAGGGTTAAGACAGAGTCAGCAATAAATAATTGTCTTACTGACATTACATAAGACAATGAGTATAGTTGAGCTGTAGGAAATCTGTAGGGCTTGAAGTTCATAACCTTTAGAAGAGCGCGCTGCGATCTTTCAATTTTTATGATGGTAGGATTTCTTAGCACCTCCCCACGCTCTAATACCGTAGGATAGTATGGACTGTACCAAGGCGTAGTAGACCGTTTTTAACAATTTTATGTCTGCAACGTGACGCAATCTTTTAAAAACAAAAATTAGTTTACGAATCTTCTTCGCAGTCATTTGAATATGCGGTATCCAAGTGAAGGTTTGGTCTAATAGTACATCGAGATACTTTATGGAAGTAGCACGCTCAAGGTCAATGCATTGACATGTTGTATTACATGACAGATACTTATTACAAGTGTGAGCTGTAATTTTGAAAGCGTTATCGGGATGTTTTGAAGTTTTTTTTGTTATGCCAAATGTAACGTACTTAGTATTCGACATATTCAGTGTTAGTATGTTTTCACGAAGCCAATGCATTGTAATTTGTAAACCTTTTTCGGCTTCGATTTTAGTCTCTTCCCAAGTTCTACTATGAAACACAAGAGCTGTGTCGTCTGCAAATGTAAAGATTTTACAGTTATTTAATTGTATATTGCACAAGTTGTTTATATAAATGAGGAAGAGGCTGGGACCGAGAACACTACCCTGTGGTACGCCCAAAGGTGACAGGAGAGTCTGAGCTTGTTAGATCGCCAATTTTAACTCTTTGGTTTCTATGAGAAACGTAACTTTAAAATAAACCCAGAGTCCCTCCACGAACACCAATTCTCTCCATCCCCTCTAGAAGCTGAGAAGTACACCGTGTCAAACGCCCTCGCCAAATCCAAGAAAATACCTAAGCATTTGTTTCTATTATCAAGCTATATCATCAAGCTATCAAGCTCAATTTAATAGTTATTATAATTATAATGGATTTTCAAGAATGTAACAGATTTTTATTTTATTTGAAATAAATAAAAACAAAAAGATGTACGCGTTATTGAAATTTTTACTAGTACGAATATTATGCCGTGTGATGACGGCGTTAGGGAATGAGTTACCTCTATAATAGTATAAAAGTCGTAGTATAAAAGTCTTTCCGCGTTCGGGAAACCACATCACGTCTTCTCGTCGAGTATACCTAAATGTCTCAAAACTAAAGTCTTCAACTAGTGTATGTTGCCAGTGATGACATACGAAACCGAGACGTGATCTTTCACTGAAAGCCGTATGAGGAAGCTCAAAGTTTCGGCTACATCGAGGAGGTGCCACTCTATGAATACTAAAGTAGAATAGCAGCATAACACTGCCAACATTTTGTATGGTGTGTGATATGAACCGAAGACCTCCAATTATTGAAACAGAGGCATTACATCTTTCGTGCACAACACAAGCTTGTGTTTTTGCACAAATATTGGATCCGGCTAGGAATCGAACGCAGAACCCACAAAATAGAAGGTACCCTGAACACTATTTAAAGCGGTTGTCAAAAATCGATATTAGTAAAAAAAAGAAGTAATAAATGTAATATAAATGATTCACTGTTGAGCAAAGGCCACCTCTCAAATTTGACCTCGTTATCCCAGCCCCTGAGCTACCAAGGCTCCCCTATCGATATCAAATATTCTAAAATCATTATACGAGCGGGCTCTGGTCGCTTACATAAAAGACGTGTAGCCCTTGTGGCCTTTGTTCTGAATCCGGGTGGGGTTCGCTCTCTGTTCGGTTTGTGAGAGAATGGAAAAGGGACTGAATGCTGAACGAACCGAGGTGTTAAGTCAGACAATACACTATTAAAGACCACACTGAGAAGGGTTGGAAGTTGTTGTGACGGCAGTCAGTTATGTGCCGTCATTGATAATAGAAAATAACCGTATTTTATTATGACACTATGCGTTCCTTATAAGGCGCTATCGCGGCATATTTCACGTTATTGCACTATTATATACAGTGCAGAATATACTTATTGTTTACCGTTAGAGTCAAAATCAGCCAGTAAAACAGCATCATACATACATTCATACATACAGGCACGCCTCTTTCCTATAGGAGTAGCCAGAGAACACATTTACCACTTGCTACGAAACTGTCATCTTTCGCCCCTACACTCATAGGAGCGTTTTTATTCAAGTTCGTCGGTTGCGGGTACGTAAAAAAGTTCTTAGCAGTACCATCGTCTTTGATGTTATAGTCAGAGCCGACCTTATACATCGACAAACTTTAAAGATTTCATCAGGAGCTCGCATTTTACAACTAAAATTGAGGTGATATCCTTTTCGTTGCATATTGCTTCTTGGCAATAAGGAATGTAATACATAACCCTGGAGAAAAAAGTACCAGTTATTTTGTCACCAGCGGTAACGACCTCGCAGATAGCAAGTTCCATAAACATGTTCAAAATACTTTCAAATTATTTTACGTATTTGTTCAAAATACTTACAAAACAAAATATTTGTTGCTTGTTTGATCAAAAGTTATACTTTGATAATAAGTCGATATTTTAAAATAAATTTACTAGTGCTCAACTATTGTCTAACCTGATAGTAAATGGCGATGCAGTTGTATATGGTAAACACATTAGCTTAGTATTTTTAGCATATTCACTCTTCTTTGGAAGACATCCACATTATAATTAGACGGAAAGACTGAGGCAAGAAAATTATTCCAGTTATTTGCTGTAAATAAGTCCTGTTCTGTAAAGCAAAACGCATCTTCCGAATGGTAGATGTTCTAGGTATTTTAAGGTAAAAGGATGAAAGTCCACCGTGAGTCTAGTTATCCGATAATGTAAAGGAGAAGTCGAAGCCTCATTAGGTATTTCGGGTTTTCACAAAATGATTTCACAGTATGATATAAAGTCTGAATAGGAATATTTGGGACAAAATTATATAAACTTTAGATCACGTACATTTATATTTAGAATTCCGATAGCACATTCCATTCCAAACCCTTCAAGGAATTCTAACATTAATTAAGCGGCTTATGAACCGACGAGCTTGTATGAACACTTATGAAAATAGAGGAAGCTAAAGATGTGTGTCAGGATCTTAGCAAGTGGAAAGATGTGGTCTCTGCCTGCCCCTATGGGAAAGAGGCGTGACTCTATGTATGTATGTATTTAATAAATATTGCCAGAAATTTATAAAATTTTAATAAGCTTACAGTTATATATACATAGTTAATAGAATCAGGCCTTACTTTTCGGAAATCCATTACAGTAAAGGAGAGAAAGTTAATTTGCTACGATCCGTTATCTAATTTGCTAAGACCGGTTGATTGTCGTAGAGTCAATATCACTTGATAATGCCTCGTTTTGAGGTGAAACACGTGTCGTGTTCTCGACTTCAGTGGTGTGTATTGCCTAGTGGTAGTGTTGTAGTGATGGAGGGTATCTGGTGGCGGCTCCCGGTGGCGGTATTGGTTTTCTTGTGCACGCTGTTGAGGGAGGGCAGGCGGTGCTCTTCAAAACTAGGTAATACACACCATTTTACATTTTGCATGCGGATATTAGCAAATTAACTTTCTCTCCTTTACTAGATATATATACGTTTTAACATACTTGTATGTCTTATTCATATTGTGTTTACAATAGATAGCATATTATAATAATTATGTACACTTGTGTATCGGGAGCTTTTGTCGTCTAGTAGTTGTTACGATTGAAAGTCACTCCCATATTAAAAGACGACATCTGATTAAAAAAATCTAATATAACCTACTTCGTAGGGTCTTTGTCCTCAAAGCTGAAGATTTCTTGTTCAAAATCCATCGTTAATACATTCATAATTCATAATGTTCGTACCTGATTCATGAGGGATGTTTATTTATCTTTGTACTTATATACGTATAATTATCATATCATCATGCAGTTCTCAAAATACAGTGAATGCTAGTTTTGGGCCGAATGACGTATTATCATTATAATCTTGCAATTAACTAAGCCTTGGAATCTATAGTGAGTTTTAAACGTGGAGCTTTGAGATTAGTCAACGAACCATTAAAGCGAAGGCGAAAAATTAAAGTTACCTACTCTTTTTTGGTGACGATCGATTTGGATGTTAAAATCAAATCGTTCTGGGTTGATTTGATTATAACATACATAATGAAAATTGAGTTTTAATAAGAGTAAAGTTATTGTTCCCGATTAAACAAAGCTGATTTAAAATCCAAAATGTAGCCTTAGGGTAAAAAAAGTAATAAAAACAAAAATAAGAATGTAGAATCATGCTTGTCTAAGTAATTAAAAAAAGTCGTCAATCACCATTCCCTCCGGTCTTGTCAAAATTGACCAAGGTACTCGTAAATGCCCAAAAGAATCCCATAATTGATACTGAATTAAAAATATCTATTCAATTCTGTACACCTGTATTATAAATCAATTGCCATTAAATATAATTGTACATACGTATAACAGACAAAAATCAGCTTTACATGCAGTAGTGGGTAAATATAAATAAATTATAGCATTCCGACTCATTTCACTGGGTTGACCAGTAATTCCATACTGTTCAGGCTGCACTACTCTGGAATTCTTCGTCTGAAGACATAATAAAAGCCCCAAATAAAGACTCGTTTAAGAGATTAGTTCGTAAATTACTATTTGAGAATAACCTATGTTTGATGATAGAAATGTTACCTACTTTTTTTTATTGGATAGAGCGACGAAACCAGCAAAACGTTTACCTCATGTAAAGTGCGACGTCTACCCATAAGAAATGCTATATCACCCAGAACATTTCTGTGTGACACTACACTGCGCCCGTCACCCTGATACACTGAGTTCACAAGTCTCATATGCCCAGTGATTACCGGTGGTAGGATTCCTGCATAGGAATGCCTTCCACCGGTAAAATATCTATGTTTATTTATATATTAAATTTGTTTTTTACGAGTGGTTATGTATGTTCACATACATATATACATGTTTAAAATTATTATTTCACTATTCTATAATTATACCTGCCAGAATAGCTTATCACACTGCGGGTTGACTGGCAGATAATGCCAACAGGCATTAAGTCCGCCCATTGTTACCTTAGAAGCAATTGTTACCTAGAGAGTAAATAAATAAAATACATATAACAAAGCTTTGCAAATTTTTCTTAAATAAAATTATAATAGATAGTAAGGTGTCAGTTGCCAAATACATTTTAACTCTTCTACACATTACGTTAGAATTTAGAATTTTTGAAACATTACGAAAGAAATTTGGAAAAAAACAACAAAAGGTTTTAAAGGATTTTCTTATGTGGATAAGAGAAGTACCCATACATTATTTTTTACAAGTGAAAATAATTTATCGTAATGGATGATAACGTTTGTATTTTCAATGTATGTACCGAAAAAAATATTACAAATTTTGTATCATAATGTTTGTATTTTTTCGGTTCTTGGGTATAATTCTAAGTAAAGTTATAACGATTTGATGAAAACTTGTTCTACCAATAACTTAAAACCCGAAAATACTTTATAAGTTAATAAACCTCGAAGTATTTCTCACTGCAGACTTCAATTACACCGTTAAAAAAGTCAAGAGACATGTAATTTTTGATTCAATGTTAAAATCGGAGCTAAAATTTCTTTATTTAGCTCGAGTTTGTTTCAGCCGTTGTTTCAAGTTTTATAAGATAACGTCAAAATCTCTAATGCTTTGGGAAAATGAGACTGTTCAGAGATGAACTTTCCATTTCTGTATACGAATAACTAATACAGGTTTATTTTTAAATTTCCTCTTTTACAAGGAAAAATATTTATTTAAAAAAATACTTTGATTTTTTTTTTAGAACACACTACTAATATTAAGACCACGTCTGCACGCGGAAGAGACAGAGATAGAAAGAGAGAGAGACTGTAGAGTTGTTTTTGAATCTAGCCGTGTGGTGGTGGCTCGTTAAAAGAATACTACCACTCCATCTCATCCAATGGATCTCGTAAAAGGCGAGTAAGGAGTATGTTAGAAAAACTTTACGAAACCGTTTTACAAATGCTGTTGAGTTGCAACAACAGCTTTGATCAACTCGGAGAACATCTGTGAGTGTTTCTACGATAAGAAGAAGGTTACACGAAAAGAGTTTAACAGCCCATAGACCTGCTAAAGGTCCAAAGCTTACCGCACAGCATCGCAGAGATCGCCTAGAGTTTGCTCGCAATCATTGCGAGTGGACTCTAGAACAGTGGCGGACCGTACTCTTCTCTGATGAGACGAGGGTCTGTCTCTTCTGCAATGACAGACGTAGAAGGGTCTACAGAAGACAGGGGGAGAGGTTCACACAACCCTGCTTCGAAGAATCCGTCGAATACGGGGGTGGCTCGTGTATGTTTTGGGGCGGCATTTCCGTCGACGGGAAAACGGAACTTGTGTGCGTTTCTCGGACTCGGGGTGGCAGTGGGCAAGGGTCATTAAATGCTGGTCGGTACATTACTGAAATCCTGGAAGAACATGTGGTCCCGTATGCTGGTTATGTCGGTGATGGATTCATGTTAATGCATGATAATGCTCGTTGCCACACCGCGGCTATTGTACGGGATTATTTACAGGACGTCGATATCCCTGTTATGCATTGGCCAGCACGAAGTCCAGACCTTAACCCAATAGAACATCTCTGGGATGACCTAAAACGGCGCGTGCGAGCTCGAGATCCAGCTCCAGCCACTCTTCAAGAGCTCCAAGAGTGGGAACAAATACCCCAAGAGGCTGTTGCGATCCTTGTAAGGTCCATGAAAGATTGCATGGAAGCCGTTATCAAGGCAAGGAGGGGTAACACCAGGTTTTAAGAACATTTTTTGTATTTATTAAGTTTTTTTTAAAATTATTAATTTGCAAATTTGTACATACCCTGTCTTTTTCTTTAATTTCTCTTTTGTTTCGTTATAAAAGTAAAATTCAATTAAAATTCCTGAAAGCTAATGAAATTACCTTTCGAATGATACACTCAAACCACAACATTGCCATTGGCCTGTTGTGTTAAAATAGTATTTAAATTATTTTTTTCGGATTTTTTTGACGCCGAGTGTATATATGTATATACCAATAATAACAGTCAGTGTAATAAAATTTAAGTGTCTGTTTGTAATGTCAAAATAACTGCTTTTTACTGAATGCATATGAATGTATATAAAGTAGGTACTTATAAGACATGACAGACAGACAAAAACATTTTTTTAAAACGTTTTTCTGTCTGTCTGACTGTTTGTCTGTGACTTAGGCGTGCGTGAAAGAAAATGTGCCGCACGCTGCGAACCGAATTGATTTCACTTATATTTTAAAATTAAATTTTACTCAGTGTCTGCGTGGTAAATATTTTTGGCTATAAATGTCCCACTGCTGATCACAGGCCTCTTTCCATTTTTTAAAAGGGATTTGGAGCTGGGAATCGTCCGCCACCCTGCTCTAAATTTTTGTTCCTCACGATGTTGATGACCACGTGCTAAGCGGTAAATCAAACAAATTGCAGGATAACTTGAGAGGTGCGGTACCTGGGATCGAGCTCAGGTCCGGTCAGGTCAGGCGTACAATGAATATTAAGGCAAGCGATCGTAAAGGTCCCTCTGATGGAGATAAAACTGGTGAAAGAAACGGTAGTTTCAAGGAAGGGGATCTTCTTTGTCATTTTACTATCTTTATAAAATACTTTTGATATTTTTTTTACGAAAGAAATTTACAAAGAATTGTCTCCTAGGTAACCGAAACAACCGAAATTTCGGGATTAACTTGTACGTAAAAGATGACGCATTTTCTTAAATTATGCCGCGTTCAGTTGATTATCTGGTCAAAGTGTTTTCGTTTTCCTTTTACAATATTAAATTTTAGTGCATTTATTATTTCATGATCAACCTGATCATGTTTATCGTAATCCCCACGCTTGTCAGGCACATTGGCAATCGCAACACCCGTCACTTCGCACCAGTAGCGTAACAAAAGAGTGGTAATACATATACATATGAACTGTAACTATAAGGTGGTAATACATATAAATATCAACTACAATATATATTAAATGCCGTGTGGTAGCGGCTTAAGAGAATCTACCACCCCATTATATCCCGTGGGTGTCGTAAAAGTCGACAGAGGGAAAATAAAAACCAGGAATGGGCGGCAGCATATATAT
This sequence comes from Luehdorfia chinensis, assembly GCA_019845155.1. Lineage (NCBI taxonomy): Eukaryota > Metazoa > Arthropoda > Insecta > Lepidoptera > Papilionidae > Luehdorfia > Luehdorfia chinensis. The sequence continues at coordinate 12,290,285 of JAHVAK010000191.1, read as the reverse complement.
ATATATTAACTTTCGCTTAACAGAAAGCCTGATTTTTTGTTTTACTAATTAACATTTTGACCAAACATATAATTGTATATTAAACAATTATATATTTTGTTTCTTTTGTCGCTCTTAAAAAGATACTAGAAAATCATAGAAAGTTGTGCATACTTTAGGTAGTGATTTAAAAAAAAACAAATTAAATAAAGTAAGCATTCATCCTACTGGTGGTAGGATTCCTATGCAGGAGTCCGTCTGGGTAGGTACCACCCCAGGGCCAGTTATTCTGCCGTGAAGCAGTAGTGTGCAAACATTACTGTGTTTCGGTTTAAATGGCACTGTGAGCTAGCGTAATCACTGGGCATATGAGACTGAAGATCTGAAGTCTCAGGGTGATGGGCACAGTGAGGTGTCACACAGAAATGTTCTGGGTGACACTGCATTTGTTATGGGCAGACGTTGCACTTACCATCAGGTGAACGTTTTGCTCGTTTCATCACTCTATACAATAAAAAAAAATCCGACGAATTTGTCACCGTACTTATCGGCACAGTTACGAAAATGCTTCGCATCTTAGAAGTTGCTGTCCATTTCCGGTCTGACTACGAGTATATAAGAAATGGCATAGCGATATGACGTAATAACGATGTCAAGCATCGTTATTCCGTCATCTGTCCGGGGCCTTCAGATTATTCAGGCATTTCCTTTCAACGGGACAAGGTGGAAAATTCCTTAACAACCACTACACGTTATTGGATATTTAATAATTTAATAAAACTTAATTATAAATGAAAAACATATTATATAATATCTTTCGAATTGCACATAACAAGCTCTTTATATCCTGTCACAATAACATTTTCTATCAAAGCTACGCGAGCATAAGGAGAAAATAAAATATGTTGAATAAGCGAGTCGATATTATATTTATGTTCCAGCCCCAGCGAAAGCCTTTTGAGTGCTGTATTTATCACCGGGGTAACCCATCACTACGAATACACAATGGCTTCGATTTATTATATTTGTTGAAGGTTGTTCATGTAAATATTCATCTCAATTATTTACATTTCATATTTTCTTATTATTTTCCCAATATGCGTATTGGTACCTACTTCATATTTTTTAACAATATAAATTACAATTCTGGTTTTTCCGTTGAAGCCAGTGGGTGGTCTCGAATATTTTTCTTGTGATCTCATTATAAGTTCGAGAGAAAAATGGTGACCCCGGTATGTACAATCGCAATCAGCTTCTCCGACCACAACAACAACGTTATCACCTCTTTTCCTCAGGTTGACTCCTGCGGCTTCTTAATATTACTAGTAGGAGGAGACGTCCTCTCCAGATCAGACCAACCAATCTGGCAGGTAGCTACCCTTTTCCTTGGCAACATCTGCCAAAACTCACATAAAATGGATAGGTGTAACTAACTCTTGCTATCTAGGTTCGTAAACGGTTTTACAGGAAGTTTTAACAGCTCGTTTGTCTTTATAGCAGCAACTACAAGCTTTATTTTCTTTAAAAGTGCTAATGGCAACGCCAATAAAGCTTAATGCTTCTAGGTGTAAGTTGCTTCTAAGTGTAAGTAAACGCTAGGAGGTGAAATACGGAGGTACTGTTAGTATAATAAAAGTAGTAAAGTAGCTTTAATAAAGCATTACCATACGTTGTTTTTTGCACCATAATAGATTTAATCAATCAATACATCATCATCATCACTTTAGCCTATCACTAGTCCACTGCTGGACATAGGCCGCAAAAGTTTGTAGCTCTCATTTTCTGGGGATTTTGCCATAGTTGCCACGCTTGTCAGGCGGGTTGGTAACCGCAGTTTATTTATTCAGATTTTTCAGGGAAATGCTGCTGCCCTTCTGCTGGTTTTCATTTACCCTCTGTCAATTTTCACGACACTCAAGGGATGAGATGGGGTGGTAGATTCTGTTAAGCCGCCACCACACGGAATTATGGAATAACGGCCTGTCAATCAATACATATAAATAAAATTCATGTATTTTTTAAAACTGGATTACGGATTTTACCGCGTTTTATTTTACTGGTGGTAGGATTCCTATGCAGGAGTCCGTCTAGGTAGGTATCAATCACCCCAGGGCCAGTTATTCTACCGTGAAGCAGGAGTGTGCAAATATTACTTGTGTTTCGGTTTTAAGGGCACTGTGAGCTAGCATAATCACTGGGCATATGAGAATTAAGAACCTATGTCTCAGGGTGATGAGCACAATGTAGTGTCACACAGAAATTTTCTGGGTGACACAGCATTTGTTATGGGCAGACGTTGCACTTACCATTAGGTGAAGGTTTTGTTCATTTCATCACTTTATGAAATAAAAAAAAACAAAAAAAAATCAGCCGACCTTCCAGGTGTTTGCCAGGACGTCTGACACCACAGTCCTCCCGTTACAGTGCGTTTTCTAAAGCGCTCGTAACGTCCAGTTATAAGTAAAGTTAAACGCGATAAATTCCGTAAAATCTTGTTTTTTTTTAAATGCTCAACGATACAAATGCTAAATAAAGTGACTGTATCTTATAGAATTAGCCGAACTACACATTAAAAGTTCCAGTGTTGAGCAACTTTTAAATTTTGGTTGGTATCAGCAACGGTGTTCCCCTACTACAAACGAGGCAGAGTTGCAGGTCTAACTTATTATATCTAAAAGTTAATAAAATGTATATGTTCACATTAATTTATTGCCATCATCAGCCAGTTAACAGAGCACTACTAGATATAGGCCACTTCTAAGAAGGTAGGAATTGCCGTAATTGCCACTGTTCTGGCAGCGGCAGGCAGGATTGGCGACCGCTGTACCAGACAACTCGCACCTTAGATGCTGCCCATTACCAGTCTGCGTATTTTATAACACTCATTTTTCGAGATGCTTGTTCCGCTATTGGCCTACTTTTCCAGGCATTCCCCAAAGTCGACTCTTACGATACTCACGATATGAGACGGGAGTGGCATTATTTCTAACGCCGCTAAAACATCAAAGTATCACTGTTTCATCGCCATGCATTGGCGTGTCTAGGGTTCCAGGCGGAACCTGCCCCGTGAGAAGTGATGGTCAATGAAGCCGAAGCCGAATGTACGCTCTTTAATAATAATAATCTCTTCCACGTCGTTATAACGATCCAAATGGAATTTATCTAATATGTTAATTTCTCAAGTTTATTTATTTTAAGTGTTTTTGTGTGAAAAGCTGCCTAGAACTTTGGGTTGGTGACCCAACGTCCTGGGGTGGGCACCAGAAAATTCTGGGCCGGGCACGGCCTACCCGGCGCTCCCTATATACCCCTCTATATACGCCAATGTCATTATGTTAATCTAATCGAAAAATAACTATTTTATAATGAGATTTTAAAAAATGATTGGCTTCACAAGGCTAAAACTTTAAGAAAATATTTTATTTCCAGTATCAATTTTCTTACATCTACTCGTAAAATATTTGAGTAATATATTATTTGTAACTGGTGAAAGAAATCTCATGTACTTAATAGAAAAAAATTATTTATTTTCTTTTTCCTATCTAATGGAGATAAAAGTAACTTGCAACTACACTGACGGACATGTGAAGTCAAAGTCAAAGTCAATATTTCTATATTCACTTTAGACTTGTGTAAAGCTTCTTATGAATGTCAAAATCTATATCTATACAAATAATTAAAATTGAAGTGACTTTTTGTAATAACAAAATTACAGCTTTTTACTTAATGCTTATGAAAATATACTGGTACTTATAAGAGAAAAACTATTTTAAATTTTTTTGTGTCTGTTTGCTCCGGCTATCTCCGTAACGACTGGACCGATTTTGATGTGACTTTTACTGACAGATAGCTGATATTAAAGCGGGTAACTTAAGCAGGCTACAAGCTTTTGTGGCAGTCTGTGGGGGAGGCCTATGTTCAGCGGACTGGACTGGTGATAGGCTGAAATGATGATGATGAACTTTAAGCTACTTTAATTTTAGAAAAATAATTTGGGCTCCGCGCAGAAAATTAAAACCCCAAAATCCAATTCAAATAGGGAAGTATATATGTATATCATCGATCGGAGTCGGCTTTTTTACTGGCTTTTTTTTTGGCTACCGCGGGGCACAGCTAGTACTACATATAAACTGTATCATCATATTGGACGTATTTTATACTACTTTTTTAACGATTATATGCGTTACGTACGTACGTGCAGGTACGTTGACTACTATAAAAAAAAACTAACGAAGTTGAAATAATGGTGAAGTTAATGGTTCCAAAAGATACAACTCGCTTTGCAACGTAGATTATTGTAATTTTCTTCTGCAGTGCATTGATTTTCAATATTGTATTACGGTTTCGATGTGAATGATTAGATTAGATGTGCTGGCTTGCGGGATTGTAAATAACACTGGAAAATTGGTCACAAATTTTAAAATTTTATAATGAAGCAATTATCAATAACAAATTTGACTAACCTCACAAAGTGATCATTTTCAAAGGCAACTTACCGTTTCACTTACAAATGCAATAACGGTCGAAACTGAATGAAACTTGGTGAAAACTCGAAAAAAAGCTCAGGTTATAAAATCGGTGCAGCTGTTTCTTGAGTTATAAATATTGTAAATAACACTGTATATACTGTATGTTTCCTAAATAAAGTAAATATATATATATATATATATATATGTATATAATTTTATATATACATTTATTTAATTTATTTGGGAAACAAACAATATTTATAATACAGAAAATAACAAATTCATAATAATAAAAACATACTTCAGTTAGGTTTCCACTAAATTACTAAGGAAGAAAAAAGCAGGTTTTAATTGGAGCATACCACACAATGCACGTAAATAGAGTTAAAAAAAAAAAACTAAACTAAAGGAAACAGAAAATTACTTAAACAAGGCTAAAATCAATTCAAAGGCTAAAATCTACTAAACAATGTCCCGCAGAGCCTGCTTACTCGTTTCGCTTATAAGCATTGATCGGGCAACTAAATATGTCTATTTTTTGTAGATGTTTGTTGTAATATTTGCAGGAGCGGTGAAGAAAATTATTACTTGCGTATTTTCTTTCGGTAAGGGGAACGTAGAACAACGACTTTCTGCGGAAATTAATTTGCGGGCAGAAAAAAAAATATATACGAGTACATTTGTTTTAAAATTACATTAAAATGAATAAAATAAAACATTCATTACTTATGTTCATACTGACAATGTCAAATACATAATAGTTTATGGTCAAACAGTCGCACAGAGTAGATATTGTCGCAAAAGAATATTTAAATGTCGCAAAAGATAATTTGTCAAATCTACATAAGGTTCAAACTAAAAAAATTAGGAATTTCGACCACTAGGCGAACAGTAGTATAAATTAAAGCTGCAAAGACTTCATATATTAGTTTGTTTTAAAGAACTGTCGCTTAAAACAATCTCTATGCTCACGGAACTCTGCGTGCGCTTAATTTATAACGAGGCCACATTATCGGATCCGAACGATGACCCCGGTAAAGTGCCCTGAAATCCCTGTCTTAGTTCTGGAATTGCGGTAATGACAGCGACGCTTATTATTTTTATCATTTTATCTACTAAAGTATATCGGTATGCTGAGCACAGGCATTCTCTCATTTCTACGAGAGTTTTGAAGTCAGAAAGAGGCGGACTCTTTCTGACATTCATGCTGCTCCAATACACAAATAAACAAAATATGCTTTGTGAACGAAACAGAGCCAGGTACGGATCACGCCTAATACTTTATCCGTAGTATGCGAGCCATCAGTGTTCGTTTCCCAGTGCAACTAGTTTCACTAAAATTGTTTATTGAAATTTAAGGTATGGTTTGGCCATATTACTATATACCATACTACCTGTTTCGCTGTGCGGTGGCGGCTCGTTAAAAGAATACTACCACTCCATCTCATCCAATGGATCTCGAATAAGGAATTAAACTGCACTGTGCACACAACAGCGCATGGTGGCGATGGGCTTACCACTTACCACACCAAGTGCATTATATTGTTTTGGTGACACGTGGATTGTGGCGGTCATCTGTTTTGGCAGTGAGTGCCCAGTCTCTACCTCTTATGGGATACAGTCGTGATCTTATGTATGTATGTATGTATGTTTCGTGTGGCGTAATATGTCCAACCCGTTAATATCTAAGTATATAAGCCAGTTTTACGTGCTTTTTGTCCGATGAGCTTGAGCTAAATCTTGTTGGAGCACCCAGTGTCTGTTTTACAACATTGTTTGTGAAAGAGGTTCCACAACGATACGAACGGTATTTTGATACAGAAGAGCGCCTGTTTTCACACCTTTTTCACAGAAACACCTGTCACCTCAATAAGACACTCCAAGCCAAACCATAAATGATGAAGGATAATGCCCACACTGGATTCTCGGGATACGCCTGCTCGCTTCTTCACTGTTGTGGGCGTACACTTTATTATATAGTCTGTCATTTTTTCAGACGCTTATTAAGATAATGCCTATTGATGATAAAAAAAGGATACATTTTTCGTCGATAACCTCGGAGTCTCAGGTTTTCATTTAGCACTCTTTTGACTGTAGTTTCACTTGACCCTGGGAAGGGAAGGAATTTCGTAGGATTCGCGCCCGCACTGCTTTGATAACCTATTAGAGGTCGACCGTTCCCTTTACGGTATTCAAAGGACGATCTTCACTAAATCGTTTGATAGTACGATATACGAACCTCTGCGTTATTTCAAAATTTTGCAGAAGCCTTAAAAAGCTCAGTTGGCGCGTAACCGCAGCGGTGCAGTGCAATAAACGGGACTTTTGTCTTTCTTTTACGTCCATTCCATTTTTTTAATATGAACAAAATCATTCTTTTTTATGTTAAGATGGTGCAAAAGTCCCTTATTCAAAAACGGTACGAACACTTCTGGCCAGTTTCCGAAATTTAAATTAAATAGGGATTGTGACAGAACTTATGACCCGACTAGTCTGGATAGGTGTCCGACAGAGTAGAATAGCATTAACCTCTTTCCTATCGAGGTGTCGTAAGAGGCGATTAATGACAGACAAAGTTTATTCGTGCAAATAACACCATAATATGCAATGCTGGTGAGTGCAACTTCTGCCCATAACAAATGCTGTTCCCGTGACCCTGAGACATCAGTTCTTAAGTCTCTAATGCCCAGTCATTATACCAGCTCTCAGTGCCCTTCAAACCGAAACACAGTAATGTTTGCACACTACTGCTTCACGGCAGAATAACTGTCTTCGGGTTGTACCTATCTAAACGTACGGGTAGGATTCCTGCACAGGAAAGGCATAGGAATCTTGGCAGGAATCTTACCACCATCTCATCCCAAAGGTGTTGTAAAAGTCGACAGAAGGAAAATCCAAACTAGGAGATGGCCAACAGCATTTTCTAGGAACATCTGAATAAATAAACCACGGTTGTCAACCCGCCTGCCAAGGGTGGCTATATAACTAACAGACAGCAATATGTAGAATACGGGGGTTACAGATCGGAACCATATTATACTCGAAGTGGCGTAAGTCAGGGAAGTAACCTTGGACCACTTGAATTTTTACTGATGATAAATGATTTGCCAGGTATTGTTAAGGACGCTAAATGCCTTTTATTTGCTGATGATCTGAAGCTTTCTCTCGCTATAAGAAATAAGGAGGACTGTGAGAGGTTACAAAGGGACATTGATAGAGTAGTAGAGTGGAGTAAAGACAACCTCCTCCAATTTAACATCTCGAAGTGTGTGACTATCACTTTCTCACGTACGCACACCCCCATCCTACACAATTATAATATTGACGGGATGCCGATTGCTAGGGTCACGGAAGTGAAGGATTTGGGAGTTCGCTTTACCTCAGGGCTAACGTTTCGTGATCACATTATTGACATATGTAAAAAAGCATACAGAAATTTAGGATTTGTACTCCGTACAGTTAGTGGCTTCACCAATATTAAAGCGATAAGAGCTTTGTATAATGCCTTGGTTAGAAGTCACTTGGAATATAACGCAGTCATTTGGGCTCCACATGAAACTAAATATAGTCACATGCTGGAACGGGTACAAAATAAATTTTTAAGATTTTTATATTTAAGACAGTATGGAGTGTACCCATATTACCCATTACAATATCCAACTTTATTTGTTATGGGTATGGTCGGATATAACAAAGTAAGCGTAAGAAGTGATCTCCAAATGGCAATATACGTATTTAAAATTTTAAGAGGGAAGGTATGTAATGCCGACATTTTAGGTCAGGTAGGATTTAGCGTACCAGAAAAATACGTATGGCGGCGGCGTCAACCACAGCTGTTAGTGGTACCACGCGGGCGGACCAAGTTATTGAATGAGGCGCCGTGGACGCGTGCACTCCGCACTCTAAACCTAATTGCTTGTGAGACAGATTTATTTTGTTGTGGTCTGAGTGAATTCACAAGGGTAGCATTATTTATAATTTGTTACAAATATTAGCTTATTTAAGCATATTTTAGTTGTTATTGCCACGCTATTGCATTGGTTTAACTGTAATGATAGTGTATGGTATGGTAATAAATAAAATAAAAAAAAAAAAAAAAAAAACTATAGCAAAATCCCCTCAAAATGAGAGTTACAAATTTTTGTGGCACTCTATGGGGGAGACACATGTTGATGAAATAATGATGATGATTATATGATGACGATGATTAAATTATGGTGATGATGAAATGATGATGACCTGGAATTTCAATGAAGTAGATTGTTTATGCTGTGAAGTTTAATCACAAATGTTAAACTTATGAAATAATTATTAAAGTATAATATTTAAGTAAAGACAAAAAATATGTTAAAATAAAAATAATATATTTTTATAAATAAAAACCAAAAAATTAAAGAAATATGTTCTTCTAAAGTATAAAATGTTGTTTATGTGTAATTTTTTTGACATTAATTGTTTTTCTCCAAAGTCCATTTGTCTATTATAAAACGTAATAAACTACAATATGATTTTATATTTATTTTATTGTAATAAATTATGAAGAGCCGTTTGAAAATGTAATTAGCCGTGGGTAGGTTTAACTTGAATTTATTTCATTATTGTAGGTATATACTTTGTACGTATTGTAGGTATGTCGTTCGTGTGGTGGCGGCTTAAGAGAATTTACCACCCCATCTCATCCCGTGAGTGTCGTAAGAGTCGATAGAGAAATGATAAAAACCATGAGATGAGCATCAACATCTTCCTGGAACATGTTAATAAATAAACTGCGGTTGCCAACTCGCCTTTCAAACGTGGGAACTACGGCAAAACCCTCCCAAAGTGAGGACTACAAACTTATTTATTTATTTATTCTTTATTGAACCTTACAATAAGTAAAGGAACAAAAGGCGGACTTAATGCTAAAAAAGCATTCTCTGCCAGTCAACCTCAGGGCAGTGAGTAAACAGCGAAGGTGGTTACTAAAAGAATATATTGTTATTAAATAAATAAACTTATACACTAGTGATAGGCTGTGATGTGATGATGGTATATACGAATTTATCTTCACTAACTTCCAGTCGTATGCCAATTAGGAAATTTTTAATAGGTCTATATATACACATTCTTTTAATCTATTCATTATCATCATAATCATTTCACCCACCAAATGCCCACTACTGAACATAAGCTAGGCTTCCTTCATACATATCCACAAAACACGGTCCTGGCCGCTCGCTTCTATCGACATTTAGCAATGTCGTGCAGTTCATCGCTCCGTCTATTTCGGGGTCGTCCTGGACGGTCAATCTGCTCAGTACGGTTTAATGCGATTATCTTAGAACCTGGCACGAAGGAGGAAGGGTTATAAATAACAACAGACATCTTATATGTATTCCTTTATTTACAACACTTAATAATGTCAATATTATTATTTCGAATATAGACATTCATTTTAAATGTGTTTCGATTGTTTATTGTTTCAGTTGTAGATACTTCAGATGCTTTAGTTGCAAACTGTGTAGATAATATACCCGTAAGTAGAAAAATATCACGTACAGATATTGTACGGTTAGGTTTAAAATAATTAATTCCGAATGTGATATAATAAAACAAATTGCATATGCGCTTTTAATTGCATTTACAATACTATGATTGTCTTATTTACAACTTAAGCAATAAACAACCTTTACATGAATAAAGTATTTCAATGCAAAACTACAGATTAAAATATATTATTAATCGCTTTAAGTCTCGTATATTATTTAAAAACAAAATAGGTTGTGACACTAACATGGAATTTATATGAGGCAGAATAGAAGCGCTAATATAAAATTTTAATAAAAGTATGGTACAACCAATACAATAATACGGCAGATGTAGTACATTTTTATAGAACGTAACTGCAAAATGGTGTTCTTTCTTTGGAAAGTAAGTTTTTATTTAACCTGCATCACTGGAGGTTAATAAAGTAATAGATAAAAGTCAAGTAAAACTCGGAATTTATTGATCTTAATTTCGAAACTTTGGAAATGTTTGAAATGACGAGAGTGATGAGCAAAGAGATTAAATTTAATCACAGCTTCGAATTGTTCGCGTGTCTTTGCGGAACTTACTTACATAACGTGGTTCATCATCATCATCATCATTTCAGCCTATCATAAGAAAATTATGATGATGATCCACTACTGAACATAGGGCTCACCCATAGATTGCCACAAAAGTTTGAAGCTCTCAATTTGGGAGAAATTTTGCAATAGTGGCCACGCTTAGCAGTCGGGTTGGCAACAGCAGTTTATTTATTCAGATTTTCCAGGCAGACGCTGCTGCCCATCTCCTGGTTTTCATTTTCGTTCTGTCGACTTTTACGACACCCACGGGATAAGATGGGGTGGTAGATTCTAAGCTTAAGAGATTGATTAAAATTGTCTGTCAGAGACTTAAAGCGACGATTTTAGACGAATTTTCATATGAAGTGATAAATTTATATTTTAAGACAACATTCATTACTTGATACTCATATAACGCATATAATGTTCGCGTACAAAATTGATAACAAATACATTTTTAATCTATAACTCCACAATTAAATATGGGGACCAGCCCCCGTCATCTTACAATTTCTCAAACTTGATTACCTTAATAATATACACAGATAAAACATTTAATAGTTTAAGGTCTGGTTAATGGTTAGCCGGCCATAGTGATGGAAGCCATAACTAATTTTATGTTTTGTGCTTAACAGATGTTATATTCGCCGGCTAATAAATCCAGTTTGTTATAAAAAAAATATATTAAAAATTTGAGCTGCTTAGCAAAGTAATATTTTTTTTACAACATTTTGGGTAGCGAAATCACCTACTTGTATATTATAAGTGCGTGTCAGTTTCGTTTAATAAATATTTCAACTTTATAAACATGAGATTGAACACACTGATCTACAATATGATATACTTAATAATAAATTTACTACGCAGGTAAATGTTTTATAGGGGGTAAGTAAAAAGTATACAAAAGTTGAAGTACATTTTTTTTTCTAATTTTAGACCGTTTATGTATTGACATTGAGCACAAGGAAGCGTATTCTTAAATTTTCAATAATTGTTTTATCTTTACGAACTAAAATAAATGTTACTTATACGTACCAGCGTCATAAAGACGAACGAATAAATGTCAACTTTATCAAGTTCGTTTTCCTAAAGACTACTAAGTTATAAATATATCTTATTCGAATATAATAAATTATTAATAGGTACATGAAGTGTTGAAGCAATATTAGTAAATAGGACACTTAATCATTAATATATAATATTAACATTAATTAAATCGTTAAGTATCAAATATATATAAACACACATCCCAAAGGAACATAAAATAGTGAATGATGTAGGCAAGAACTCTGTGTCCAAGCAGGAGTTTTAAAATAGTTCAAAAAAGTTGATTTTCGATATGATTGGTAGTTAGGTGGCCGAAACAGTCGGTACATAGATGCTAGAAAAGTTATTACAAAAATAGGAATTCTCTGAAAGCTCAAGTGTATAAGTGGACCAATTTATTCAGTTTCACGAAAAACGAAGGACATTTGATTACTGTATCACGTATTGTGAAACAACAGAATGTCTATTTTATAATAGTACTGTCATGGAGTGCGGTGTGAGACGATGATGCATGCGCCTTGTTGATCGGCAGTTTCTTGGCATGCTTCTGAAACTGCCAGTTCCCATTCGATATGGCACTCTTAACACGGATACTACAAGACAACAATACGAGTTTACCTACACAATAAAAATACCCGTCTAAATGGCAACTGTTAACATTTTTGCCTTCGTTCCCTTTATTCCTTACGGAGTAGAAAATCGATCGTAATAACGTGATTAAATAACGAATGTTATCAATGAAAACATTCGAAAAAAGTACTACATATTATTACAATAAAATATATAGAATGAAACATTCTCTAATTCTATACGAATAAGTAGATATCAACAATGATAAACTGTTATCTTGCTTACACTAACACGGTTATAATAAGTATAAAATAAGCGTATTTACGGACATATCCGTTAGGCACCGTCCGTGCCTATGATCCATTTCAGACTTTTTACGTTGACATCCAAATGCATACCTTGCTGTATATTCAGTCATATCTACTTAACTCCGCCCATTATTACATACAGAAAGTATTGTATGGAAATTAATTCGTATGAAACGCTCTAAACAGTTTTGCAATATCGGATACAATGGGCGAAAAGCTTTCAGACTTTTGCGAAAGCACGATGTAAATTATCGATATTATAAAAATGTGCAATACAGCAATGTAATATAGCCGCTGCATCATGTTTAACTCCAATATCTTACAAATTCATGGCTATTTATGACATTATTTATCATTTGTTTGGCGTCACGTCTCCGCGTTCGTTCATATCTCAATATAAAGGCGTTCCCGTTCACAAATAAAATTATTTACCGCACTAACTAGACTCTTTGTGACTAAACTCATTCCAATAAATCGACGAACGTGGCTTAACTGTGGCGGGTTGCTCGCTAGTTGCGGTTGCTTCGTGTTGCGCGTTGTCCATTGGCGGCTCACTCTTCAGCAGTAGGTTGCGAAGTAGAGGTGGGCGGCGCTTGTATGGCTTGCTGTCGCTGTGCTCGCTTGACGTCAGCGAGCGAGCTAACGCCAGCTTCGTCGAGTTCACGCCAACGCGTGTGGTTATTGCGTGCGTGATTAACTAATTCCGGCATATCAATGAAAGCTAAAGGAAATTAATAATGTAATTAAGTTATTATAATTTTCATTTATGAACTATAGTGGAAATAGCGCAATTGGAATATTTCAGAAAGGTCAGTGCGTACCTTGAAATTTAGAGTTGTGGCAGACACAATATCAGGTAACTAAGTAACTTTGTAATTACGGTCAGTTAAATTATATTAAATCTTTCTTTTCGTATAAAAATAGGTCTTAGAAAATCAGAATCAAATTAATTAAGGAGTTATTTTATTCAAGTAGTCTTCTTTATAGCACCAAAACGTTCACCTGATGTAAGTGCAACGTCTGCCCATAACAAATGCCTGTGTTAACAACATTTTTGTGTGGCACCACAATGCGCCTGCCCGCCCACGATACATTAGTTCTTAAGGCTCATATTCCCAGTAATAACACTAACTCTCAGTGCCATTCAGACCGAAACACAGTAAAGTTTGCACACTTATGCTTCACGGCAGAACAACGGCCCTGGGTGGAACCTACCTAGATGGATTCCAGCATCGGAATACTAACACCAGTTAGTTTTAATATTTATTTATTACTTCATCAATTACTAATACATGCATAACCAGATACCACATTAATTAGAATTAGGCGTTTCAAAAGATACGGACCGGACCAGGCCTCCATCATGTCGATGATGATGTAGTCGATGAAGCCGATCTGCGAGCGCGGTACGGAGCAGGAGGCGCGGTCGAACATCGGCATCACCACCGGCAGCTCGCGCGCCTTCTCCTCGTCTGTCTGCAGGAAGTACTCTTCGGCGATCCTGCATACGGACGAACAATGCAATTATTGAAGTTAACACTTCTTTAGAATTCTTGTCATTTAAAACTCTGTGTGGTGGCGGCTTAAGAGAATTTACCACCCCATCTCATCCCGTGGGTGTCGTGAAAGCAGGCAGAGGGAAATGCAAACCAGGAGATGGGCAGCAGCACTTTCCTGAAACATTTTAATAAATAAACTGCGCTGCCAACCAGACTGCCGAGCGTAACAACTATGTGCGAAATTCCCCCAAAATGAGAGCTACACACTTTTGTGGTAATCTAAGGGTGAGAAGGAGGAGTTGCAGGCGATGGTTAATATTATGCATGGTGCTCTACAAAGCAAAGGAATGAAAATTAATGTAGATAAGACGAAAGTAATGGTTTTTAAAAGAGAAGAAAGTATGTCGGATTGCAAAGTTCTGATTGAAGGAGAAAGAGTGGAACAAGTGAAAGAGTTTGTATATCTGGGTTCTAAGTTTACGAGAGTCGGAAAGTATGAGTGTGATATTGGCAGGAAATCAAGTGAATGGGGCTCTGCATAACTTTATGAGTAGCCAGAACGTATCTAAAAAGGCACGACTGGCTGTACATAGGGGGGTTCTGGTCCCCACACTTATGTATGGTAGTGAATGCTGGGTCTGGCAGAAGAAGCATGAAAGTAAGATTAACGGTGTGGAAATGAGAAGTTGAAGAAGTATAGCTGGAGTAACTCTGATTGACAAAGTGAGAAACAGCGTGATAAGGGAACATCGCGGTGTGGTTGAAGATATAGTGACAAAGATAGAGAAAGGGACGCTTAGATGGTTTGGACACGTAGAGAGGATGAAGGAAAGGAGATTGACAAAACAGATTTATGAGGCAAGTGTAAATGGGAAAGCCGGTAAGGGTCGACCTAGGCGTACGTATCACAATCAGTTCGGTGAACTTTTGAGTAAAGGTCACGTTAAAAGTACCCGCAACCGACGAACGTGTGTGAAAACGCTAATGAAAGTAGAAGAAGCTAAAGATGTGTGTCAGGATCTTAGCAAGTGGAAAGATGAGGTCTCTGCCTACCCCAATGGGAAAGAGGCGTGACTGTATGTATGATGCCTATGTTCAGCAGTGGACTAGTGGCGTTTGAACTGCGTGTCTCTTCGCTCTACCAATGGGACTCCGGATCAGCTTAGTGTGGGAAGATTGACACTGGTTTTTATATGGAACCTTTTCACCACGAATGTCAAGCTATACACCAAGGATGTCAAGCTATAGACCACTACTACTACTAAAAATTAATGCAAATGTTGTGAATAAATAAATATTAAACTAAATATTTTACAAACGACTTATATTTAGGTGTTCCTCGCTCTCACTGAGTTGGGTATTTCACTTCTCCATCTCTCAGATGGTTATTCTACAAACTGTGGGAAACCAATAAAATTCCTGTGAAACCCTCAGGAAGAGTGAAGAATCTCTTAGGGCGCAAGTTTTATTTTAAAGACGTTATAGACGTGGCGAACAAAATAGTTAACTTGATCGTAAGTGCAAAGTCTGTCCATAACGAATGCTGTGTCACCCAGAACACATCTGTGTGGCTTCGAACACATCGCGGTGTCACCCTGTTCTTAAGTATCATGTGCTCAGGAATCACACTAGCACACAGTGCTCTTCAGACCGAAACACGGAAACGTTTGCACTATACTTTTTACCGGCAGAATAATTGAAGATTTTGAAAATAATAACGTTTACAAATTTAATTCCACAAAATTTTCCCAATTTTATCGCGTTTATTTTTTTTCGTTACCAGAACGAAGGTAAATCGATTCGCGATTAATAACAAACATTGTAGTTATGAACATTTGGTCTTAAAACACTAATTACTCAAAACAAGCAAGCGTATACAACGGCTAATGTTACCACCACCTTATTATTTTAAACTAACATTTTATAGAGTTATATAGAGACTTGGTGGTAGAATGCCGGAATGTATATGCAGGAATTCGTCTAGCTGGGTACCATCGCAGTGCCAGTTATTCTGCCGTGAAGCAGTAATGTGTAAATATAACTGTGTTTCGGTCTGAAGTGCACTGATAGCTAGTGTAATTAATGGGCATATAGGACTTAAGAACTGATTATAAACGGAGGATATTTGGCGATTATCAATTTAGTTTTTAACGTTACAAACACCACTAAGGGAATTATTTGTCTTGAATGCAACGTGAACACAATTTTTTTCATTGGATAAACTGATGAAATGAGCAAAACATTCACCTGATGGTAAGTGTAAAGACTGCCCATAGCAAATGCTGAGTCACCGAGAATATTTCTGTGTGACACTCCACTGAGCCCGTCACCTAGAGACATCAGTTCTTAAGTCTCATATGCCCAGTGATTATAGTGCCCTTCAAACCGAAACATAGTAATGTTTGCACTGTACTGCTTCACGGCACAATAACTGGCCCTGGGGTAGTACCTACCTAGACGGATTCCTGCATAGAAATCCTACCACCATCCTACTACCGTTACGTCTTACTTGCTATTTTCTCAGATAGAGAACATACATAGGTCAGACCGCGTGTCCTCGCACAGTAGAGTGAACACCCCTTGGCCCGTGAGCACAGTATCCGATGAAGAGGTAAAAGCCAAAAAGGCTAACAGCAATTACATCACCGTAATTATATAGAGTGAACAAGCAAACGCATGTCGCACGCCCTTAAAAAACTAGGTAATATTTACCATTTTTTATTTTACATACGCATCAGGCGGGTTGGCAACTGTATTTTATTTGTGTTCCAAGAAGATGCTAGCTGTTCATGTCCTGGTTTTCATTTTCACTATTTCGATTTTTATTCACACTAACCCACGGGATGAGATAGGGTGGTAGATTCTCGTAAGCCACCACAACTGTTATAATGTCTTAATCTAATGTCTTTGCTTTTAGTTACCTCCTAGCCCATTCAAAGGCGAACTTCTGCGGCCTGGAAGCGTTGGAAACGTCAGCGCACTTGATCATCATCCTTTTCACCAGGATCACATTTTCCGGTAGTGACAGTGCTGTGGTGTCTAGCGATAATGGTTCCTGTTAGAGTAATTACGTGTTAATCTTACTACTATAATAAATCTAGAGAGTTTTTATGTTTGAATGCATTAATCTCAAGATAACTAATCAGATTTAAAAAAATAGGTACGAAGAAGGTTCGTAGAAGGCACACTGGGAAACATTATCAAGAAGGGCCGATATTTTTTGATAGATTGACTATTCGATTCAAAAACGTCCACCCGATAGTAAATGCAACGTCTGCCTATAACAAATCATGTGTCACCCAGAACATTTCTCTGCACTGGGCCCGTCACCTTGAGGCATCAGTTTTTAAGTATCATATTTTCTGTGATTACACTGGCTCTCAGTGCCCTTCAGTCCGAAACAAAATAATGTTTGAACACTACAGTTTCACGGCAGAATAACTGGCACTGCGGTGGTACCTAGACTGATTTCTGCATAGGAATCCTACCACCAGTAATTGAGAATGCCAGTAATAGCTAGTCAACCATAAGAATATGTAAGCAGGTGGTACAACTACGCTGTTGCTTTATTTTTTAAAATACTTACTTACTAATATTATAAATAAATGCGAAAGTTACCCTCTATGTCCCTCTGTATGTTTGTTACCATTTCACGGCTCAACCGTTGAACCGATCTTGACGAAATTCGTCACAGAGATAGCTTGCATCCAGGAGACGGACAAAGGAAACTTTGTATTATGGAAAATCAAGGAATTCCCACGGGATTGTTAAAAACCTAAATCCACGCAGACAGA
Source organism: Luehdorfia chinensis (assembly GCA_019845155.1). Taxonomy (NCBI): domain Eukaryota; kingdom Metazoa; phylum Arthropoda; class Insecta; order Lepidoptera; family Papilionidae; genus Luehdorfia; species Luehdorfia chinensis. The sequence continues at coordinate 12,272,530 of JAHVAK010000191.1, read as the reverse complement.
GTCGCGGACATCATCTAGTAATCATCATAATCAACATTTCATGCCTATTACTAGTCCACTGTTGAACAAAGACTTCCCCCATAGATTGCCATAGCTTAGTAGCTTTCATTTTAGAGGGATGCTGCCATAATTGCCACGATTGGCGGGCGGGTTGGCAACCGCAGTTTATTAATTCAGATGTTTTAGGAAGATGCTGCTGTCCATTTCCTGGTTTTAATTTTCCCTCTGTCGACTTTACGTCACCTACGGGATGAGATGCGGTGGTTAAGTCTCTTAAGCCGCCACCACACGGCACATATGTAAAAAATATTTACATCAATTTGCATGCCGTCCTCTTTGCTGCCGTTGCCTTTAGCGTAGAAGACATTCACGAACTTGGCGAGGTGCTCGAAGTGTTTGGTCATCTCCGTGGCGAGGATCATGTCGATCACGTTGTGCCGAACAGTCTTGTATGTCTCCCGGTCGAGATTCTTGAATATGTTCACACGATCGTCATCTGTTGTACAAGATTTTTAATTTTGTTTTAATTTTTGATACAACTATCTGGCCCGGTACACGTTGTCCTGCCCGTGCCGGTATGTGACGCAACGAGTTTGATATCTGAATTACATTTAAGTATGAAACTTTACAGCCACACGATCATAGCGCCACCTACCGGGTCGGATTTTGTTATTTCCTCTTTTGGTACTCCACTAAAATTTTAGAATTATGTTAACGAGCGGTTAACGATTCTCTACAGTTATATCGACGACGATACATTGGATAACGCTTCATCTCATTCACACAACATCTTCATCATCATCATTTCAGCCTACCATAGTCCACTGTTGAATTTAGGCCTCCCCCATAGACTGCCATAAAACACGGTCCTGAGCCACCTACATCCATCGACTTCCTGCAAAACCGTGCAGGTCGTTTCATCTAGTGGGGGTCGCCTACACTGCGTTTGCCGTTACGAGGTTGCCACGCATTCACACAAAGAACGTCAATCCGTCTTGCGCTCATCATCTCGCATAATTCGTCAATTTTAGCACTCATACCTCCCCTTACATTCAAAGTAGCAAAGTGGCTATCTGTAGCCCACTTTATGTATCGATGGGAATATATAGATGAGAATAATATTTTGCGTGTTTTTTTTCAAGACTAAAGCATTTAGAGCAGTGTAAATCAGTGTAGAGCATAAAATTACAAACTACGTACAATAAATATTATGTAAAAAATCTACGCACACGCACGCGTGCAAGTACTCACGACCGCACGCAAATGCCCGTGTGGACACACGCAAAACACACACACTAGTAGAATATGTGCGCTCTTAGATTTATGGGACGCGCACATTGCTTAAATGTACTAAAATAATATTTATTAGGATAATATTTATTGTAAAATGTACCAGAAATTCTTCAAACCATCGGGAAGGAAGTGGTTTGTATTAAGCTATGTCAGGAACCAGGAGGTCTATTGTGTAACTCTGGTAGGTTTTTGGAAATAAAACCGATCTTGTGGAGACCTACCAGAGTTACAAAATAGACCTCCAGGGCTGAAGTGATTTATGAAATATCACATTTTTGCTATAAATTACTAACATTATTATCTCAAATTTATTTATCCCTTTTCAGCAAAGACGCAGTTATTTAAAATCATTATAATTCGTTATCATTGTATAGTAAAGTAACAGCCCATAAATGCTAAGCATAGGCCATGCTCAAATGTTCGCGGACTTCACATACCTTTGAAATATGTAAGTTTTCTCGCGATGTTTTACTTCAAAGCTGAGCATGTGGTAATTCAGCGCTTAAAATTGCATAACAATTTTAGAGGTTCCGGTAATCGAAACCAGGTCACTCGCGTACTATGAAATTTAAAGCGAGCGCCTAGCCCCTGAGCCACGACGGCTCCCCCTTACTCGCCCTTATATTAAAATAGATGTTTTCCTAAAGAAATACAGAGGTCACTATAAATCGTTACTCACTGAGCGTCAGCTTGAAGGTGAGCGCGGCGTGGTGTGACTCAAGCACGCAGACGTCGTTGTAGAGCACAGCGAGCGGGTGGCGCGCGTTGCAGAGGAAGGCGGAGGACGTGCCCGGGTGGTCCACGTCGTGCGCCGCCGCCGCCAGCAGCGCCGCCGCCGCCTCCAACGGCTCCAGCAGCGCCTTCAGACGATCCTTCTCCAGGAAGTAAGCCACCGCCTGTGCGGGTGTAATCATAATATTATTTCAATGCAGGCAATGGCATAATACATGTTTTGTATTATTACTTTCTCTTTTGCATAACTTAATTATGTGTTATTTTCAAACCGTATGTCTGATGCAACGAATAAACTGTCTTTCGTTCTTTCATTCCGGTAACAACGACAATGAGTTATCTAAATGCACACCTGTAGCCCAATTTTTACCCCCGCGGAAAACGGGACATGACGGATGGCGCACCATGTCTCCCCTATTTTAGTCAAACAATTCATTACGCCCATGTTTGTTCGGCGTTCCCACGAGCAGTATAATGAAAGCATTGCATATTATGATGTTATTCTGCACAAATAAAGCCTGTCCATAAATTACAATCAGTCGGCTCTTGCGACACCTCAGTATGAAAGAGGGCTATTCTACTCTGCCTGGACAGTTATTGGCCTAAGTTGTTGTCTGCATATGATATATACACACAAGTGCATTCGGCCGTTTTTTTCTCTGACTCACACTAGTATTTCTTTTATATCGTAGGTGCGTTTAACAGATATAAATTTTACATGCACTGAACAACCAGATCCGAAAACCAACCATTTATGTTTTAGCAAAAATGTTGGTTCCGGTAGGATTCAAATCCAGGACCCGCGGGGTAGAACTCAGGTACTCTGACCACTAGGCCACGCGGTCGTTGTTTCCTTAACAGATCCGGTTGACGCTTATACTGTAAAATCAGAGAAAATATTGTATCGTGTGTCAGTCAGAATTCATTTAGATTCGAAAACTAATAATCTGTGTTGCACAAATGATTGGCTATTACTGGGATTCGTACTCAGGACTAAGCGGGTACGTACGATAGCCGCCCAGCTTTCAAAAATAAAATAACCTAAATTTGTAACGATTAAAAATGAGATGGTATTTTATATCAAAATATAGGACCTTAAATATTAAATTGGCGTTTTGTATGGGAGGAATGTAAGTCTTTTTTTTTTTGAAAATACATTTAATTAATCAAAGTATGTACTATTGTTATCTATGGACTTTTGCCTTCTCATAGGTTATATAAGTTCATTGATCCCTTTACTAAAAAAACCATGGGGGCGAGAATCAATGAACTCTCTGAAGGCGGTTTGGACTGCCTCATCAGAGATGAATTTTTTCCTTGTAAGTAGTTATCCAAATTCCAGAAAAAATGGTAATCTGTTGGAGCATGGGAGTACGGTGGATGTCGCAGACATTCCAATTACAGCTCCTCTAGTTCAGCAGCTAGTTCTTCCATCATGGTTTGCAGTTGCTGACAATAGATATCTGCCGTAATCATTTTACTAGGGTTTTAGAATGTTGTAGCGAACGACACCGGCACTAGTCCTCCACCAAACACTCACAAGTAACTTTTTCTAAGTAAATTTTCGCTTGGGGCAGGATTTGGCTGGTTCTCCAGGGTTCAGCTATTGCAACGAGCAAATTATCGTATCCACTTTTCATCACAAGTAATGACCCGATTTAAAATCCCTTCATTATTTTGCCGGTTGAGTAATGTAACGAAGCAGTCGACGCGTGTTTGCTGTTTTGCTTCACTCAATTCATGAGGTACCCACCGTTCAAGCTTTTTTGCTTGTTTTTCCTTGTTTGCTTCAAGTGTATTAAAACAATTTTATCAAGACAGCGAAGCTAACTCTGAAGTGGTTTGCGATGGATCCGCTTCCACAATAGCCTTTAATTCTTCATTATCCACTTTGGTCTCCGGCCGTCTACGGGCCTTGTTCTGAAGGTCAACATTTCCAGAACGAAAACGTTGGAACCAAAAACGTATCGCGTTTTCTTTTGAGACAACAGCACCTAAGACATTGTTAATCCTACGAGCTGTTTCTGCAGCACTGGTGCAACGGTAGAACTCGTACTCGTAAATAAAGCGATATTTTAGGTTTTCCATTGTGCGAGATCATCATGTGATCAAAAAGAACAAGAGAAAACTAATGAGGTAAAAATAAATGAATGACTGTTTTCGAAACTCAAATATATCAGCTAAATGGATTTATAAAATTGAATTTAGAATTCTTAACCAAAGACGATATATTTCAGATCAAAGTGGACAGTACGACAAAACGCCAATTTCACATGTAAGGACCTAATATATTTGTTAAGCAATTAGATTACATTTCAAATATGCGTAATTCAGTCAATTGAAAGACCATATTTTCCAAATACCATAGTAGAATGGTATTTTAGGTTGCATATTTTACGAGATTGTTAAACTAAACTTCGAGAGAATGAGACATATGCTAATGAGAGTATCAGGAGTAGGATAATTGTAGGGTTTATCGAAACAAATGAATAAAATTGACGTCTGTTTGTAATTAAAAAAATAACAGCTTTTTACTCAATGCTTATGAAAGTGTATACAAAAAACAATTTTTAAACTTTTTGTCTGTCTGTCTGCTTGTTTGTTCCGGCTATCTCTCTCCGAATCTGCTGGACCAATTTTGACGGACTTTCACTGACTGAGAAAAATAATTAGGACTCCGCGCAAAATAATTAAACCCCAAAAATCCGATTCAAATAAGGAAGTATATATGTATATCATCGATCGGGGTCAGTTTTTTACGCGGCTGAAACCCGATAATCAAAATATCTTTGAAATACAGCGCTGTTTTTGATTTTGTTGTCGAGCTGCTGACAGGAAAATCTACGAAGAAATCGAAGATTTGGACGAATTCGTAATTATAGATACTAAGAACAAACAGTGCATACTGTATTCTATGTCATTACGAGTATACCGCAAGCTAAATCCTTTAGATGAGTTTTGACACTTTCTAATGTCGCTTTTTCATTTCATCAAGTTTCAAATCACAACAATTCTAAAGAAGTTTTCTGTACAAAAGGAAAGTGTAAGTCGAAACTATGGTCTGTGGCTCTCCGTGATCTCTGTTGTGCGCATTAAAAATCTTGAGTGTAAATATGTGCGTGTGGGTGTTTGACAAAGCTGCGTGCGGCACATTTAATCGAAACAGGCATTACTTTGCGGAAACCCATCACAACAAACGTAGAGCAACGAAGTAAATTTGCTAACGATCGAATGTAGAATTAGACATAGACATAGACATTATTCGACGTACGTAATACAAAAACCACACAGAGAATGCAAAAAAAAATGTACAGTACAATAAAAAAAAAGAATCAAGATCTGTAAAACACTGGAAACAAAAGTGACGCTGTATTGTGAAGTCGAAATATACTCCACTCAGCAAAGTATGCTATTATTATGTATGTTCCCTCTTTCTCTTTCAGCCATTATCATCATTATTTCAGCCTATCACTAGTCCACTGCTGCCACAGAAGTTTGTAGCTTTCATTTTGGGGTGATATTGCACATAGTTGCCACGCTTGGCAGTTTATTTATTCAAATGTTCCAGGAAGATGTTGCTGCTCTACTCTCAGGTTTTAATTTTCCCTCTGTCGACTTTTACGACACCCACAGAATGAAATAGGGTGGTAGATTCTCTTAAGCTGCCACCACACTTGCACTTAACATATTAGAAACTGTGTTTATAACTTGAACTTTGATGTAGATATGTAGTACGTTACCTGAAGCACGTCAGCGGCATGGGTTGAATTGTGGTAGGTGTTAACGGCGTGGTAGTTGGTCTCAATGATGGTGAGCCAGTGCAGCAGAGTGCGCTCGTCGCATTCGAGAGTCGCGCACACGTCGAAGCGGCCGCCCATCAGCGCCAGCCCCAAGTGAGCTAGCGGCCGACCTCGCGTCAGCTCCTCGAGACGGAAGATCTCAAACTCCCAACTCAGAGCAGTGTCGAGAAGCTCACGGAGCTGACCCGTTGTCTAAAAAATATCGTATGACTTAGCCTTTTAAAAGATTTTACTGGTGGACCACCACCAGGTACCACCCCTGGGCCAGTTATTCTGCCATGAAGAGGTAGTTTTTTTATTTTTTTTAATGGATAAAGTGATGAAACAAGCAAAACGTTCACCTGATGGTAAGTGCAACGTCTGCCCATAATAAATGCTATGCCACCCAGAAAATATCTGTGTGACACCACACTGTGCCCATCATCCTGAGACATAAGTTCATAAGTCTCATATGCCCAGTGATTACGCTAGCTATGTAAAAGTAAAAAAAAGTTTCAGCCTATAAATGTCCTACTACTGAGCACAGGCCTCCTCTCATTTGCTGAGAGGGTTTTGGAGCTAGGAAGAATCCGCCTCGCTGCTCCAATGCGGGTTGGCGGACTTCACATGTCTTCGAAATATTTTTAATTTCTCAGACATGCAGGTTTCCTCACGATGTTTTCCTTCACCGCCGAGCACGTGGTAAGTCAGCACTTAAAATTGCAATTAACAATTTTAGTGGTGCCGGCACCGGGAATCGAACCCAGGTCACTCGCGTACTATGAAATTTAAAGCGAGCGCCTAGCCCCTGCAGAAAATACTGTGTTTCGGTCTGAAAGGCACTGTTAGCTAGTGTAATCACCGGGCATATGAGTCAGATGTCGTAGGGTGGCAAGCGCAGTGTCGTGTCACACAGAAATGTTCTGGTAACACACCGTTTGTTACGGGCAGACTTTGCACTTACCATCAAGTGAACGTTTTGCTTGGTTCGTCATTTAATCCAATAAAAAAAAGATTAAAAAAATCAAACTTTTTTAGCTATAACATAAATCTCTAAGATCCGCTGTGTTGAAGACCCAAAATGCTTCTTAAATAAATCTTAAAAAATTATTCGTTTAAAGGATTTACACTTGTACCTGTGTCACTCACTATCTCACTTCTTTTACAAAGTTTGATTAGTTAAAAAATCATACATGGAGATTACCTTTTTTGCGTATTAAACGTGTATATCCCACGCGACACCAAAACAGGTGTCGAGTTAAGAATAATTTTCTTAACTATTTTGGAAAACTTTTTGAGTTTGTAACTCGTCGTTAACAAACAAAATAGTTTATAATTATTATTTGTGTATTGTGTGTGTGTATTATATACATTTTATATATAATTTCATTACACATACATTATTTCAAGTAATACGTTACACAATAATTTTGTTTACAGCTAACATTTTATTATTTTATTTACAATTTTGAACGATATTTATTTGAATCGACTTAAGTAACTCAAATAATACAATAAATTATGAAATAACATCCACATTTTCGGGGTTTTTAAATGAAATAACAAAGTTTACCTTGTTTTTGATGTTAGTTCTATTTGTCTGGGATCTGACGACAGTGGAGTCGTTGCTACTCCTGCGCGACGACAGCACATTAGTTGGTCCTTGCTAATGAGGAAAACAATGATTACTTAATTTATGAGTATAATTAATGAATGAGTAGTAAGAACGAGTAATTTTACATACATAATTTTACATAGATCTAAAAACTAAAACAGAAATTTCATTGTTCTATGAAGAAACAAGTAGTGTTCATGTTGTTAAGAGTACGTGCTTAACTTCGTAGTGTTAATGATATGAAAGAAATCAAACAGTCGGAAACTTGAGAAGATAGGTAGGTAGGTAGATATTGACAGAAATATGTCCGTGAATAATGAAAATAATTATAATTACAAAGATTTGTAAAGAAAAAAAAACATATTATTCTAAATTAGTTAAACAGGAAGTATTTTGAACTAGAGATCATTTTGTTTGACTTTTTTATAATATACCAAGCAATAATCTGATTATATTATATTATTATAAATATCAATGTTGAAAGATGTAGATACTTGTATGCATATAAAGACATACATAAAAATTTAGTCAACATTGGTTACTTTAAGTAAGCGTACCCCTTGTTGAATTTTGAAAATAAATGTCGATTGTATTGTGATAATACTTGTTCGAATTGTCTGATCACAGGATATTGGGAATACATAAGGATAAGGTTTTGGTGTAGGTTTGGAAAAAGTATTTAAATCTGAATAAATCTGAAATTACAGAGAGACTCCATTTTATTTATGTATTATGTGATAAGCTAACGTATGTAGCAGAGTGGAGGTGTAAGACGTGGACTAAATTAGCGTAGGAGAGATGTTGGAGAGTGTTAGAAAGAAGTCACTCAAACCAGTCTTCAGAATGTGATAACAACACTTGGGATTGGAAAACAACATTTGGACCATCTAAATTATCTCTGATCCAATTCGCATATGTCACTGTATGCTTTTAATTCTTTTTTATGGCAGTCCAACTAAAAATGCCAAAGTTGTTATTGCATTTTAATTTTTAGGCCAAATCAAAATGATCTCAACTTTAAAATGCAAGCAAATGATATCATCGTGTTACTTATGACAACTCAACTAAATGTCAGGTGAATCGTACAATATAATAAGAGTATACAAGGGCAGGCTGTAATGTCAAGTTTCCTACCATATAAAACAAGTTTGTGTTCACTTGCTCCCGCTTTTCCAGGTTGATCAGGATCATAAACAAATAATATATATGTTAGTTAATTGATTACCAAATTTCATTTAATGTATAGTTATATATAATTTATATTATTTCATCACGTGGCATAGACTTACATACATTAGTTATGCATACATAATATTACTTAAATCATATCTAATAAGCAACTGAAAGATTATTTATTATATGAAGAACTTATGAGTTTAAATATTTGTATAAACATAATATTAATGATCAATTTTAATTGTTTGAGTATTAAAAGTCTTTTCTCATGTGTTCTATCGTTGTCTCAGATTGAGAAAACACAAAAATGAGAGCTACAAATTTTTGTGCCTATCTATGTGGGAGGCCCATGTTCAGCAGTAGACTAGTAATAGGCTGAAATGATGATGATGATGATGTCTTAAGTGCGTATTAAATTGTAAGTTACACCCACCGATAACAAAGCTCCAATGAGGTCGGTGGCTATAGGATCTTCGGCCCTTAGCTTAGGGTCTTCTCTCATCTGCGGCGAGTACAGCTCGGATGTTCGCAGCATGTCGACTGCCCTCTCGATGCAAGCGACAGTAGACGGCGGGGCTCCCTCCGTTGCAGCAGACAGCAGAGATATCACCTGATATTTCGAACCTCAATTAGTTTCTGGTTATGTAAATACCAAATTCACAGAGATATTGACAAAAGTGTGATATTTGAGTCAGGCGGCGGATGCCATCATACTATCGATAGCTAACGTGTAGCAATATTAAAATTATTAAAATCGTTAGTTACATTTTACAGCGCATAAATTGTTACGACGATTAGAAAGAAAACAAAACTCGTAAACAAGTTTGATTAATAAACGAGGCTAGGAGTATTTAAAATTTGCATGCACATCTTAGCAAATTAACTTTTTTTCCTTTATAGATACTATCCGTAGTAATATTATTAATGCGAAAGTAACTCTCTCTGTACCTTAGTCTGCTTGTTACCTTTTCACGGGTCAACCGTTTAACCGATCTTGACGAAAGTTGGCACAGAGATAGTTTGCATTCTGGACACGGACATAGGACACTTTAATCCCGAAAAATCAAATGAAACGGGTTATTTGAAAAACCTATATCCACGCGGACGAAGAAGACTAAATAAACTACTTGTCGTGATAATATTTAGCTTTTAGCTTTCTAAGACAAAAACAAAAAGTTCTTTTACCTTAGTGATGGGCGCTTCAAGCGGTAAACCTTGCAGTTTAGCGAGTGATGTACGTCGCAAGCCGTCAGAGGCAACAGATCGTACGTCCAAAGAGCCTCGACGAATAGAATGCAGAGAACCGCGAGCTCGATCCCCGTCGCCTGCGGTGCCAGGCTCGCAAACGAACACGACGTGTGACGTGTTCCTGGGAATTAATGGGGTATTAATATAATATTTATTAATATAAATAAAACTCGACTAAGGGAAATGTCAAAACTCATTGATGCGAACTTGGCCAGAATAACATTGGCGGAATAACATAATGTTTCGTGTACTTGACGGACATCACTACTACAACGGTCGTCAATTCGCATGCCAGGCGTGTCGATTAGGACAAATCCTTCTAAATTGAAAATGACATGTTTATTGGTTTAAAATCGACTAATGGCAAGCTGATGATAAAGAAGAAAAATAATGTACAAAATTAAAACATTACCTTGCAAGAGCAATCGAAGCGCCCCGGCATGGTAGCAAAATGGGATCGGGCGCTGCTCGACGGCGCAACATGACTGGAGCCTCCCAATCCCGCGCTCCACTGGCTGCCAGTCGAAGAGCTTCGCCCCCGACTGTATCCGTTAGAGGTCGAGGACCTTCATCTGGACGCCAGCCAAGCACACGGCCCCACGACTTGTTGGTCAGCTGATATGTTAATACGAGTATGTTTATTAATAATTTATATTAATATATAATAAATAATTTTATTCAAGTCTTGCTCATTGACAAGATGTGTTTAATAAATGTAGTGAATTCATTGTTATGTGAATTAAATATCTTAAGCAACACTATGAACGTGGTGGTTTATTTAAAAAAAAAACAGAAGTGAAAGTTATATATATTAGAAATACGATTAAAAAAAACATAAAAATTAACAAAAATTTTGTGACTGTAAAATAACCGCTCAGAATATTAACCATTATTAAGTTGTCCATAAATATTAATTAAGAATATAAACATTGCACTAAAACGCTGCACTCCTCAACTTCGAGCTTGAAGTTTTATTCTCATAACGCCCAAAGAAGTTTCACTTTTTATTACTGCACTTTAAACTGCTCAAAGTACAACACTTAGCCCCTTGTGATGTATTTTCGTTTTCTAAAGTCAAGGAAAATCGAAGGGCTTTTCGAGTCCTGGGCTGGGATCATGGATGAGCAGGCAAAGACGCTGACTACCGGTCTTGTTGAGGTAAAACATGAACGTTACCAATATATCAAGTATGCTAACCAGGATCCTCTGTTGGTCGTCCGTGACGACAACTAGATCACGGCAGCGGTCAGCTGCGGCAGCCAGTGCAGCTACCGCCCCAACTTGAGCACGTGCAGTAGCTGCCGCCGCACGCGCTTGCAGGATCTCTGCACACCATGCTGTCGCACCCACTGTCTCCACCATTATCTGCAACAATTGAATTATTAGTACCTTTCTTTTTTTTATTGTATAAAGTGACGAAACGAGCAACACCTGATGGTAAGTGCAACGTCCGCCCAGAACAAATGCTGTGTCACCCAGAATATTTCTGCGTGACACCACACTGCACCCGTCACCTTGAGACATCAGTTCTTAAGTCTCAAATGCCCAGTGAAAAACAAACTGTAAAGCTTGCACACTACTGCTTCACGGCAGAATAACTGGCCCTGGGGTGGTACCTACCTGACGGTAAGCGCAATGTCTGCATAACAAATGCTGTTTCATCCAGAACATTTCCTTGTGGCGTCATACACATCAGTTCTTAAGTCTCATGTGCTCAGTGATTACAGCACTTAGTGGCCCTTAAGACCGAAACAAAGTAATATTTGCACACTACTGCTTCATGGCAGAATAATTTATCTGGGGTGGTTCCTGCATATATATATATATATATATATATATATATATATATATATATATATATATTATACCTATGTGTATATTATAGTATTTTTACATGAAAAGCTTATGCTATATATATATGGTAGGCGTTGTAGTAAGAACTGTCACTTTGCGACAGACATAGTTCCAATGTTATTTTTAAGATAACTATAGCGTCGAATGAATTTCATTATAATTTAAATAATGGCACATATTCATTTGTCATTTAAATCCATACTTTGTAAATGAGTATTTCGCTTATGTAGTAAACAAAGCTCTTTTCTACAGGAATTATGCTATAGAAAACGAAGGCTTTAAAGTGACTGAAAAGACTGACAGCTGTGATGTTTGAATAGAGTTACGGTTCGTTTCAAATTTGCTACAAGGTTACTGAAAATTGGCCTCCATTAACATACATTAACATACCAGGTATATTGGTTGAAAAAATATTTGTTATCGTATTAGTTATAGTCAATTAATGTATGCTGCTAAAAAAAAGTACTTTGCTTTTTGAGTGTTTTTTAAGCTACCAGAATTTAAATATAACAATTTTTTTGTCTTGAATCGAAAAGGTGCGATGTCATTTAGATAAGTGGAAGTTAAGTTAATAACGGAAGTTACGTGCAGTTTTCAAATGAAACTGGAACAAATAAAACAATGTTAAATAGCTTTGTTTAATGAAACTGCATCATTATTTATAATTATTAAGTGTCGATACTAGCAAAACATTCACCTGATAATAAGTGCAATGTCTGCCGATAACAAATGCTGTGTCATTCAGAACATTTCTGTGTGACACCACGTTCCACCCGACACCCTGGGACTCAGTTCTGAAGTCTTCATATGCCTTGTAATTACAGTAGCTCTCAGTACCCATCAAACCGAAACACAGTAATGTTTGCACACTGCTATTCATGGCAGAATATCTCGCCCTGGGGTGGTACCAACCTAGAGGGTTTCCTGCATAAGAATCGTATCACCAGTAAACATTGTAATTATTAATAATTATACTGGTTTAATTATTGATTGTAAAAAGCGTAGCAGTTATAATTAATAGTTTAAGTTATAAATAAGAATAGAAATCTGTGTCGTCACTTTAAATTATCGCTCGTTTATATCTATTATATATATTTACACATAAGTGACGTTCCGATGTGAATATTTGCAGCTGGGCACGGTAGCGTTACATGTTCTGTCTATTGATTTGAAAAAATGTATGAATGTATGAATGAAGAATGAGACTTAGGTGTTTATAGACTTCAGACTCAAATAATGTTTGGCGTTGTGAAACTTTACACGTTTGCTGACCTAATTTGTAAATACAACCTACATTAGAGTTCGAGTATGTCCCAGTATAACATTATATGACATAAGTAGGGTTGTTTTTTTTTCGGGACGACTCGCAACAGAACAGGTCTTTGCTATCCATAAACAAAATGTTATGTGCATAGAGATATATTGTCCTTACTTGTATGTTGTGTGATGTGTATATAATTGTTGGCTCTGCTTAATCAATAGATTTTTTGTTTTAATTTGAAATAAATACTACGTAAAAAATTTACTTACTTTGTTGTTGTGATTGTCGGTACTTAGTCTAACTAAGAACTATAATATAAGTTAAACATATAGTTACAGTTTAATTTCAGTAACGATAGGATTAGCATAGTCAGAAGACTAAAAGTCTTACTATTTTACGTAAAATAACTTCTAAAGTTGTGTAACTGTAAATCTCCGTAAATATTTAAAAAAATCCAATGAATTTTAGAATTGACTTACTCCGTTTCGGTCATCAATATCGACATTATATAAACACTGTTCAGCAACTTGCATCTATCGAATTCTCGCAACTTGAAAAGGTCGTTGATTCATCTAGTGGAGGCATTCCTAAAGAGGCCATCGCTTAGAAATCTTTATGCTCCAATAATAATCTATCCAATATCAATTCAATCTATTGTTCCTTAAGGCTTGTTTTTACGGATAGGTTTTCTGCGGTTTACTGGTGGTAGGATTCCTATGCAGAAATCCGTCTAGGTACTACCCCTGGGCGAGTTATTCTGCCGTGAAGCAGTAGTGTGCAAACATTACTGTGTTTCGGTCTCAAGGGCACTCACTGGGCATATGAGACTTACGAACTTATGTGTCAGGGTGACATGCGCAGTGTGGTGCTACACAGAAATATTCCGAGTAACACAGCATTTGTTATGGGCAGACGCTGCACTTACCATTAGGTAAACATTTTGCTCGTCACATTATAAAATAAAAAAAAACTTGTCTCAGAGTTAATCGCGTAGAGAATCGTCTAGCACCTCGTCATTGCTCTCAGAGCATCTTTAAGCTTTTTTACAGTACAATTAAACACTACCTATATCTTGGCTCCGCAGCCCGCAACAGTTAAAAACTTCTTTCAATCGTTCAACCCTATAGAGTGGTAGCACTAGCCAAATTTCGATTCTATCGAAGACCATCCTAACCAGATACCCCTAACATGGAGGATGATCTCAATCAGCCTTCTGTTATAACCCACCAGAGAGTACTGGTATCAGCTAGTTCGGGTGCAGTCAAATGCGTCATCCTTGTGAACAGGTGCTGTTGGTGGAGGCTGGTCTGCTCGAGTTTACAATTTACTTATACATTGATTGAATTAATCTTGTCTAAGATTTGAACATGGAGCTTGCTTTCGTTTTCCTTGAGACTATTCTTTGTAAATTTAATTATAATGTATTTTTGGCTGAGATAAAAAATGATTTACAAAAAAGAGGATACCTACGGAGTTTCTTTCGCCTGTTTCTTCTCTGTCAGAGGAACCATTACGAAACGGTGGTAAATTGTAAAAAATGACGTTTGAGAAACGAAATTTATATTTCTTTCGTCGAAAAATAAATAATTTTCAATTCATTTCAGTCGTCGAGTCTGCTAAGTGTATGTTAAGTATGCTACGAGTATTAGTATGCTAACAACTAGATGGATTTCTGCATAGGTATCCTACCACCAACATTGTCATGAGTCCGTAATATATCCCCGGTCGAGCCGCCCCATTTATATCTTGTAGGCACGGTGCACGAAAAAGCGGCCGTAAAAGCGCAAGCACGCATACTTTAACCGAAGGCCCATGACTCATTAGCGATGGCGTTGACTGGTGATTAGAGTACCTTACTTGTATGCCATGGGTCCTAGGTTCGAATACCAGCCGGAGTCAACATTTATGTAAAATGCCGTGTGGTGGCGACTTTAGATAATCTACCACCCCATCTCATTCCGTGGGTGTCGTAAAATTTATTGAGGTCGCACCACACCAGCCACAATATTATAAATTAATTGTAAAAAAACTACAGTTTCACACACGAAATTTATGTCTTACGTTGAAAAATAATTAATTTTATTACATTTCGTTTCAATACAACATTATTATTATTATTGACGACCGCGTGCCCTTGTGATCAGAGTACCTGACTTCTGTTCCGCGGGTCCTGGGTCCGAATCCCACCCGGAGCCAACATTTGTGCTAAAACACAAATTGTTGGTTTTCGGGTCTGGTTGTGTTGTGATTGTCCCCGTGTTTCTGACACTGCATCCTAGCCTACCTCCGATCTTATCGCATCAGCGTTACATCGGGTGCGGGAAGGTTGGGATGAGTGAGTGCCTCTGTAAACACATAGAATATGCACAGGAGATATTATAGTGCCGCGCAGTTGATGGCTCTCGACAGTATTCGGAAGTTGTGGCCGTGGTCGAAATCGGCATCATCATCATCATCATCATCATTATTATTATAGCCGGTAGTTCCAGTGTAACACTTATTATGCATCTCTATTGAAAGTTTGTAAAACTTACCCTATTGAAGCCTGCTTCAAGATATGCCAGTACTGCGAAGTCCTCCTTGAGATACGCACTGGAAAAAAAGAGATAATTAAAACTTGTGCTTAAATTCATTTGTTTTCAGGATATCGTGTTGTTTGACTTTAGAAGTTACTTACGTATTTTATTTTGTTCAATTTAGCAAACAGAAAGAAAAAGAATACACCAATAGAAAGAAAATAATTTGTTATTTAATGTCAAAACGCAACCATGTAAAAGCAGAAAGTCTGCCAATAAAAATACAGAACATTTCAGAGTCGTTCCACATTGCACACATTCCAGTCATCCCATCCAGTACTTAAGTCACATATGCCTAGTAATTGCAATTGCAAAGTAATGTGCAAACACTAGTGCTTCAAGACAGAATAACATTACTTGCGGTGGTGCCTACTAAGACTGGATTCCTCCATGGGAATCCTACCACCAGTAGATCGCCAAAGTAGACTTTCGAAATTGCTTAAATCGGTAATTATCCTGTGTGGTGACGATTTAAGATAGTATATCGAATATTGCATTCCTAGACTTAGCGTTAAAGGAGCAAGATGTCTGATTTTGCAATCGCCAAAACATTCGACATGCTTGAAAATTTCACGCGGTAAATGTATGCGGTAACAAGATGTCCAACAGTGGATTTTTAACAGACTAAAGAAGAACAAATAATAAACTTAGCAAAGTGTTTGGTATTTGGTTTATTTTACAAGTTCAATATCGTCAGTTAATTCATTACAAACCATTCAACAAAATGTAAATGAAAAAAAAAATAACGATTAGGCTGCACCAACTTCTATTGAAATGCCGTTCTTACAGTTTTTGTAAGAGATACCGAAATGCCGCTTTAAGGGGTCCTTTATACTATTTTCACTAATGCGTGAAAATGATGTAAAAAGAGGACCTTTAATATTTTTAGCTCAAGTCATTGGTAGTTAATTTAAAACCTATAATTTATCCCATATGCGTTATATGGGGTTCTAAAATTGCAACGTTTAACAAACGGATTGGTGATCGTAGTACTAGACTTGTAACCGGTAACATTAATATAATTAGTCTTTGAATAAATACTGATGTTAAAAATCCGCGATAACATGTCCGAAACAAATTGGATCCAATTATAAGAAAGTAAAATAAACGTTATTTATTTATACAAAGCCTTGATCTGTTGTTTTAGAATCTGATCACTTGCTTTATTTATATTATTAATTTCAAAAATGCACACCTTAGAGTAATTGAATTAGTTTCAACGAAATAATAATTCGTTTCGTCTTCAAACCAGTCAAATAACGCACATAACAATTAATTCTATTATCTATATATTGTATTTGAACTATACTTAACATCTGTAACCAAAACATAATATCCTATTGAGCTTTAAATTTATTAATGAAGCATTTTAAACTCAATATCACAGTTCATTCATTATTTACGTCTTGGTCCATTTCCATGTGTAGCCATTGTACTCGTAACCCTATATAGCAAGAGAACAGTACCGCTATTCTATGAATTCTAGACTGCAGGGTAGTGAATGTTAAGTCCACTACTTTATTGACACTATGAAACAATGGATACATTGAAATTTCATTACCTTTGAACAGTTTTTTTTTATTTTTTTTATTATTGTTCATAGTGACGAAACAAGCAAAACGTTCACCTGATGGTAAGTGCAGCGTCCGCCCACAACAAATGGTGTGTCACCCAGAATATGTCTGTGTACGGCCGCACCACATTGCGGCCGTCGACCTGAGACATCAGTTCTTAGTCTCAAATGCCCAGTGATTATGCTAGTTCACAGTGCCCTTCAAACCGAAACACAGTAATGTTTGCACACTCCTGCTTGCTGCGGCCCTGGGGTGGTATTCACAGTTTGGTCTGGTCATAGCCTAAAGTTTAATAGCCTAAAAGTCGTCCTTAATAATATAATGTATGTATGTATATATATATATATATATATATATATATATATGTGTATATATATATATATATATAATGGAAAAATATTTTATTAAATTCAAACAATAGCTCCAACATACAAACTCGCTAGCTTATTCTCTCAAATTAGTTGACATTTAATTATTTTGTGAAGCCAGTAGTTTAAGTTAACCATTATATGAGCTTACTAACTTTTGATCTCGTGTATCTACAAACAAGTATTCGCAAATCATGCTGGTGGCAGGCTAACTAGTTGGCCAAGGGTGACGTTTCTGTACATGTTGGGAAGTTTAATGTGCCAAATTAAGCAAAGTGGCTAATATAATTTTGCGAACGCAATAAAGGTTACTTAAATGCTTTCATTTCAAAATTCATTTAATAAATATAATTGCTGATTAGATAGAAGTAACTGTTTCTATGTTAATGTTAGTTAGTAATTTATACTTAACATAGTTGTTGCTTGTTAACTGCATCATTATCTTTTTATACTGGTGGTATCCTACCTATCATATGCAGGAATCCGTTTAGGTAGGTACCACCCCAGGGCCAGTTATTCTGCCGTGAAGCAGTAGTGTGCAAACGTTACTGTGTTTCAGTTTGAAGGGCACTGTGAGCTAGCGTAATCACTGGGCATTTGAGACTTAAGAACTGATGTCTCAAGTTGACGGGTGCAGTGTGGTGTCACGCAGAAATATTCTGGGACACAGCATTTATTCTGGGCGGACGTTGCACTTACCATCAGGTGTTGCTCGTTTCGTCACTTTATACAATAAAAAAAAACATGATTATGTTTAAAGTTTGTAAAAGAAAAATTGAGCAGCATTAAATACCGAATAAGCCAAACGTAAAAATTAAACGTTTAATACATCTAATTATTTTCATACACATCACGGGGGACATAACATGGAGTATGAGACTTCGACTGTGTTTCTTTTATGAGGTAATGAATATTAAAAACCGAGTCAAAAAAATGAGATAGTGCGGCCTATGCTGATCGCAAAGTTAGACAAGTAGCAATAGTGAAGTTAGTGTATTTCATAGCATAATGACATAAGAAATTTTTCATTGGGACTGTAGTAGCCGCTTAAAAAACCTTATTGTTACTGCTACATCGAGCAATAAGAGTATTTTTTAAGAAGCGTTCTCGTCGGCGCGAAATGTCATCGTGGGAGGAAATATTATAATAAATAAGCATACTGAAACTCCATCTCGGAATATTTTTTAATGTTAATAGGCCAACGATTGACCAGGATCCCATCTGGTGTTAAGTACATACATACAATCATGCTTTTTTCCTATATAAGGGGTAGACGGAGACCACACACGTAGCCCACTTTTCCGGACACTTTGGACCACAGGCAGTTCCACTCTCTCGCTGTACAACAGAATGAAGAACGCTTTGTATGGGTGCGAGGCAAGGTCGACCACGTAAGGATGAAATCCTTCCGTAAATCTTGTCGTTTGATAGCGAAATGGAGACGGAGGAGTGAGTGAATCAAACTCCTGTGCGGGGTGCACAGGAGTTAGATTCACCACCGAAAAGTAACCTAAAACCGTCCGCCTACTCTACGCCGGTGTTCGAGACTGTGCAGCTCATTACGAAATATTATATATCTAAAATAATTATAAAAGTCATACTAGACTAAAACTAACTAACTAGACTAAGACTATAAGAATTTAATGACTTAAAGTTTAAACATTTTATTTAGCTACTTTATATATTTCAAATATTTTTTTCCGTTCGACTACTGACCGAACTACTTCAAGATTTTTTACTTTTATATTTTTTTCATATATAATATTTCCTAATGAGGTGTATGATTGTTGTGATGGTATAATAAGCTGCATAGTCTAGATCAGAAGAACTCGAAGAAGTCTCAAATAGAAGAATTCGATACTTCGAGTTCTTCTTAAAACACAGATGATTCTAAGTCTTTATTAGCTGAAGGCGACACGGAAAGGCAATGGAACGCAAATTATGCTGCCTAAGAATGTTTTGCGTGTAACCTTGATACGTTAACACAAGTGAAAAGCCCTAAAGCTTTTTAGTGTCCTTTGGCAAGGGATCACTTTGTGGGTTCTTTATGGGCCGTAAAAGGGATTGCTTCATTAAATGGATTGTGAACAGAACGCAGGATATTGCAAAGCCTTTTTTCATGTTAAACTTATCGTTTTGATGTTGCAGTGGTTCCGTTTTTTATTAGTCGTCATGTGTTTGATTAAATTCTTGTCATTGTTTTTATTTTCCAATGGTGTTTCACTGATGTGACAAATCGTTAACCTGATGGTAAAAGCCACACCTGCTCATAACAATCGAGTGTCACTAATAATTAAGCATAACAAAGTCATGCACACATGCCCTGCATGAGCATAGTACAGTGCCACAGTACTGTACTATTCTCATCACCTTGAAATACTAGTTAAGTAGTCATATCGTCGGTTGCGCCAAAACTCGTGTGTGAATTTTATCAAATTTTAGGCGGAAAAAAATATCTTATACTGTGATAAGGATAATTTCTTAGTGGTTATTACACTATAAATAATAGATATTTTATCAGCATTTTGCACTTTTTTTAAAACTTATTAGTTATCATATAAAACAGTTTCTTTCCGCCGCCTGAAAAGTTGATAAAATCCACATCCACAGTCTGCCCGTGACCGTGGGCGCTGATTTACCACCTGCTCGCCGATAAAGGAAAACCTACTGTGGCAACATGTATTTCTAAGAAATAAAAAAAATCGTTATATTTAAGCATCACCAAATGATCTAGGAATCAAATTGTGTTAACCGCATTCATGCGAAAGGCTATATCTGAACGATAGATACTGGTTTTTAAGTCTGTCATTATTACATTAGTCCGCACTTTCCATCGCAGACTTACTCGCGCCGCGTGCTCGCACGTTTCTTACGGCATTATATTATATTCTGCTCATTTTACATCAGTCAGTATAAATTGAAAAATGTCACCTTTAGCCGTCACAGTCAACGATTATTTTGCTATGCATAAAATGGTTTGCATTACAAGTAATGCCAATTCTTGATATGAGTTAACAACATTAGGATAATTTCATTATTTCAGCCTATCATAGTCCACTATTGAACATAGGCCTCCCCCATAGATTGCCACAAACACCCTCCTGAGCCACCTCGCATCATTATCATCATCCATCGAATTCCCGCAAAACTGTGCAGGTCGTCGCTGGAGGCTAACCGCTAGGTAGGTACCACCCCAGGGCCAGTTATTCTGCGGTGAAGCAGTAGTGTGCAAGCATTACTGTGTTTCGGTTTGAAGGGCACTGTGAGCTAGCGTAATCACTGAGCATTTGAGACTTAAGAACTGATGTCTCAGGGTGACGAGCGCAGTGTGGTGTCACACAGAAATATTCTGGGTGACACAGCATTTGCTGTGGGCGGACGTTGCACTTACCATCAGGTGAACGTTTTGCTCGTTTCGTCACTTTATACAATAAAAAAAAAAAGTCAAAACTTTTTATTACTACCCAACGCATTCCTACGACCAGTATAGGGACAGCATTAAATATTATGGTGTTGTTCTGGACGAATAAAGGCTGTCCGTACAATACCTTAGTCGCCTCACGACACCTCAGTAGGAAAGAGGTACGTGCTATACTACTCTGCCAGATATCTATCGGCTTCTGATTATATAACAGTAAATGTCAGGTGAACGTATAAAACCTATTTTTTTAACAAATTTGACAATATTAATGACAAGGAAATAAATCAAATTTTATTTTCATATAACAACATATAACAATATTGAATTACAAGTAACGAATTTTCTGTCTCATTTCTGTAAATCATGGATAAAACAAAGTTATTTATAACTTCAAACCACTCTCTCGCTTCTACACTACTCTTGAAACACCTAAACGGTTTGCATATTAAAATATGCAAAACAATATCGATTGCACGTTCCACGAACATTTCAATGTGTGTAAATCTATAAAAATGGAATATGGCGATATCTTTGCCGATTGATGGACTTATGATGGTTTTTTTAGTTGAATTGGTTATACTCGAGGTTAGTTCTGTTGGTGGGATCCATTTGAAAATTATGGAACTCTTAAATTCGCATAAGCATGTTTAAAAATTAGTAAAAATTAAGACTCGAGAGATCCCGGGCTTTGTTAAAGCGGTATGAGGAAAAAAAATACAGCGAAATCTTTTTTCAGACGATAAAAATTTTACCGTTGGAGAAAATTACACCTAAATTACAAAAAAATGATAAAGTGTACAAAAGTGAAAAGGGAGCAAGCGTATCCCGAGAATATACCGTGGACGTTATCCTTCATCATTTATTTATGATATACTGAATACGAGGCTCCAAGCTGAGGGGGGGATTCAGATCTAGCTGAGGAGTTAGTCTGTGAAAAAGATGTGAAAACTGGCGCTGTTGTGTATCAAAATACCGTTCTTACAAAGGTTTTTTTTATTGTATAAAGTGACGAAACGAGCAACACGTTCACCTGATGGTAAGTGCAACGTCCGCCCACAACAAATGCTGTGTCACCCAGAATATTTCTGTGTGACACCACACTGCGCCCGTCACCTTGAGACATCAGATCTTAAGTCTCAAATGCCCAGTGATTACGCTAGCTCACAGTGCCCTTTAAACCGAAACACAGCAATGCTTGCACACTACTGCTTCACGGTAGAATAACTGGCCCTGGGGAGGTACCTACCTAGACGGATTCCTGCATAGGAATCCTACCACCAGTACCTCTTTCTTAAACAATGTTCGTAAACAGACACTGGGTATCCAACAAGATTCAGCGCCAATTAGCGGCAGCAAGCACGAAAAACTGGCTTATCACCCACTGAATCGACTTCATCGGGCACGGGGGGAGGCTCTCTTCTAGCCTAGACTTAACTCGTTGGATTGCGAAATATGACAACTTTTGGAGGAGCAACGCTACGCTTAACCTCACCAGAATTAGGTTTCTCTCAAAGCATCTCAAATAAACACAGTACCTGATATAGACATAAACATTGTGTTTGCTGCAGTCGACGACTGGAATCGCAGGTTGATGGCCTGTATTAAAAATAAAGAAATTGTAACCACTTTTTTTCCATATATGTATTATATAAACAACGGAAGTCGTACAATTCATTTAGTGAAGTGTTTGTGGCAGAACTTATGACCCGACTAGGTATATACCTAGTCTGGCGATAAGTTCTGTTATGAAAATGAAAATGCACTTTTTAATGAAGTAACGTAATACTATTAAAATTTATACCTACATTTTTATTAGTACTCAGCAAAAAATAAAAAAATATTCTATTCGAAATGGCCACCTTTGGCTTTTGTACAGGCCTTTCATCTGTTTGGCCACGACTCTATGGATTTACGCACTGTTTCCAAGGTAAATTTCGCCACTGCTTGCTCCAAAGATTTTTTAAGAGACTCAATGTCGCCGTGTCGTTTAGAGCAGGCCATGTCCTCTAAAACTGACCATAATTTGAAGTCTAAAGGGTTGAGGTCTGAGCTAGATGAAGGCCAGTCTTCAGCTCTTATAAAGTCCGGAACGTTGGTTTCAAGCCAGGCTTGGGTAGTTCGTGCCTTGTGACCAGGTGCAGAGTCCTGCAGGAAAGTCCACGGTATATTTTTAAAAAGTGTATTGCTGAGAGGTTTCACAACATGATACAAGACTGTATCTTGATACACTTTGGCTGAAGTTTCCACACCTTTTTCACAAAAATGTAGTTTTGTGAACTCCTTGATAAGACACGCCCCATTAAACCATCACTGACGCAGGATGATGACCACGTTGTACCTTTCCGACCACTTGAGCAGCTTCTTTATAACTGTGAGTGTACACTTTATCATTTTGCTTATTGTAGTGTTCTTCAATCGTGAAAATGTTTTTATCGGTAAAAAGGATATTTCTGTGCCTTTCACTGCGTATCGCGACATAAGGCGATTTGATCGATCCACTCTCTTTAATTGTAAAGATTGATTTAGGGCATGTCCTGTATATCGACGATAAGCACCGAGCTTCAGGTCTTGTTTTATAATACGCGACAGAGTCCTAGCGGGAATCTTCATTTCTCGCGATAAGATTTTTTGCTTCCTGATGGGGTTTTGACGAATTCTGGCTTTAACAGCATTAACAGCCTTTGTAGTTCTAACAGCACGCGGCCGTCCCCGATCTTTTCCGGTTTTCGACAGCGGAAGTGTTGTTGTATCTGTTGATAGTACGATAGTAGATATACGAACATACGGCTGATACCAAGCTTTTGAAGTGTCTGGAATATGATCGACGGCTCCATACCCACTTTGTGCAAGGCGATCACTGCAATCCTATTTTCTTTAACACCCCATTCCATATTGTGATTTAATAATGAACACGAAAAAATATGTGAAATAGCGTAAAATTGATAGATGTTTTTAAAATAATATACGTGTTACAAATTCTAAATAATGAATAAGTTGAAAATAATAAAAGTTTTTATGTAACAGTATTTATGGCCAGACTAGTTATATAAAATAGAAGTATATTTTCTTCTGCTACAGACGAACAGATTTAACTCGAGAACTACTAAAGCCATTGAGATAAATTTTACACAAATTAGACTATGTTTCTTCGTGTTTGTCTCACCGGTTCCGAAGTTATGAATATTTTTTTCGATATCATTCCATAGAACTCCAATGTAGCAGAACCTGATTGTTGTAGACTTTGTCACAAAAATCTACGACGTATATTGGAAAAGATTACGGTTAGTTGACTATCCGATAGAAAATTTGCTTTTTAATATTGAATAATGATATTAAAGAGCACTATTTTACGTTGAATATCTAATTTACATGTTTTATACTTTTTTGTAATAGTTTATTATTCGCAGCTTGCCGCTCTCCGATCAGTCTTTGATTGTTACAGAGGTTTTTGAAGCCAGGAAGAGTCTGTCATGCTTTTCCAGTGTAGATTAGTGGGCTTCAGACGTAGTAGACGTAGTAGACGTCATTTTTTATATCTCAGATCACGTTTCTCACTATATTTTCCTTCACTTCTACGCCGTTAGTGGAAAACCAGCACTTAAAATTGTAATTAGCTATTTTAGCTGAACGTCGTGCAGCCCGTCATAACCTTATCTATGTCGCTATCTTACCATCTTACCACTCGATCTACTCGACCAATTTAACTTGTATTAAAATATCAGTGTATAGATAACGGCCCTTAAATATCTGCTATTTTCGAAATTTACTGGTAGGATTCCTATGCCGGAACCCGTCTAAGTAGGTACCACCGCAGGGCCAAATATTCTGCCGTGAAACAGTAGTGTGCAAACATTGTTTTTTTTTCAGTTTGAAGGGCCCTGAGAGCTAGTATAACCACTGGGAATATGAGACTTAGGAAGTGATGTCTCAGGGCGACGGGCACAGAAATATTCTAGATGGCACAGCATTTGTTATAAGAAGACGTTGCACTTACCATCAGGTGAACGTTTTGCTCATTACGTCACTCTGTGTAATAAAAAAAATTCTGTAGTATATCTTGGTGACGCATACGGGAAGATTTCGGAAGACTATGGACAAATTAGTCTCTGTTTTAGTTCGAGCTTTTCAAGTTATATATTTCGCAGCGGTCTAAATCGACGAGAAGAACTTTACATGATTTTTAATGACAACCTTTGGTTAGTGCAAGAAAAGTTAAATGAGAGGCCCTTAACATCTTTAAATTATTTACGTTGTAGTAATTTGTAGGCTGGGTAGTCGCCTTAAGTTTAATGATATGCTAAGGTCGGTGCTGAAACCAGAAACATATTTGATTGGAATTTTGAGCTGCCGTACGACGTACATGGTGGTGAAAGAAAACATTTTCAGAAAATCTACATCTCTGAGAAATAATAAATATTTCGAGGATATGTGCGTACCGCTAGCTCGCACTGAAACGTAACGAACCCTTTTCGAACCCAATTTACAAAAATTAAAAGTGGACAGCTGTGGATTGTTTATAGGGCTGTCAGTTTATTTTGTTTATTTTATAGGACTACTAAACTATTTTCTATATAAAAAATGGCATTGCCAAATTAGCGGCTAAAATGATTGAGACTTTCTTAAGGATCAAAGCTTTATGATTATAGCCTCCGAAAAGTGTCACTATTTATTTCTGTCATCTGTGGTGGCAGAAAAATAATATCTGTTAATACTTTAGACGGTCAGATATTGCATAATTTTGCTCGTATGTTAGTCATCGCCTCCTCTCCCTCTGCTTTACTGTCCCAGTTTTTATATGTTTGTGTGTGTGTATGCAAGTGTTAGAGTGTGTGTATATGTGATGGTGTTGTCATAGTCATCGTGAGTATATGTGACTGGTTAGGCGTGAGTAAATAGAGATAGACACGTTAATATACAGCTTTATACAGAAGTGACTTCTCGAGGTATCGCTAAGCAGCAGGTGGTGAATATAGAAAGATAAGAATCTGTACTTCAAGTACAAGTACTTCGTTACTTGTACTTGAGATTCAGATTCCAAAATCATAATAACCTTTCAGAACGTTTAAATAATACTAAGGAAAATCATTATTACATAAGTAATCATACACATAATTTTATAAGTAGGTATGACTGTGTCGGGTACATATTTTACTTACAAATACGCTTGAGTTCTGTAAAATATGTGCGATTTATGGATAAAGATTGATAAGTATAATTTTTTGATTACGTTACGTGTAAGAAAATTCAGCTCGCATAACCTACACTGAAAATAACTGTTAGAATTTAGAATCTAGGCAAATATTTTGGGTAGAGCTTTGAGATTATTTTTGTAATAAGCACACGTGATGTTTTCATGCGAGAAGCAGTGTTGTATTTATCCGATATGATGCCAGATGGCAATCATTCACTCAGTAGGGATGCGTTTATATTTTATTATTTGATGATAAATATTTTTGCGATTTGATTTGAAAATATATCATAAATATTTATATTGACATAATATCTGACTATTTTGAGAGTAATAACGTCAAAAGACTTCTTAGAAGTGTACTATGAGGTAAATGTTATATGACTGACCATCTGATTTAAGGTTTATGACTGCTTTGGGTATATTGAGAATATAATTAATTTCGGTAACCGGACAGCTTAGATATATTTAGTAAACACGAAATCATACCACGTAACAAATTACATAACTACTTTGTAAGAAATAGTACAATGATATATAAACTAGAAGTCAGAATCTAAAATATTTTGATTACGTAAAAAAACGGCTTTAAATTAAAATTACCCCATTAACGTCCCACTTTCGGGCACTTGCCTCTTCTCACTTTTAAAAAGGGTTTTTGGGATTGGAAGACTTCACATGTTCATAACATATTTTTATATTTTTAATGAAAGAAATCAGATGATAAGTCCAACGTCTGCCTGTAAGAAATGGTGTTCCACCCAGATCATTTCTGTGTCATATGCCCAGTAACTACCTTAGTTAACTGTGCCTTTCAGACCGAGACACAGTAATATTTGTACATTATTGCTTCCCACCTAGACATATTCATACAAGGATAGGAATACAACCAGTAAATTAAGTACGACATACTCTAGCTAGTTTTGTTAGAATGTGTTTAATTACCTACGCGCAAGTTGTAAGTCAGTTCCAAACAACCAGTGGCAAAAATCAAGCGGTTAGATTCAATTTACGGTACGGTAATTGAATGTATTTCCTCTCACAACTGTATATAAGGAGGATCATACCAATTTTTACTCCAAACACCAACCTTACCAACACATGGTGCAAGCTGATGTCTGTCAGACGATGCTCTGATATACAACTTATGACGATTCTAAATAGCAATAGGAAATAGGTGATGGGTGGGAAATATGGGCAGCACTAGGGCGAGGGTATAAGTTTTGTGCTTTTTCATAGTATTTTATTAACGAAATGCCAGACTAGTTGTCTCCTTTGTAAATTGTAAAGGCCTGTATCTTGGTACGGCTGATGTAGGCGGCGTAGAAATATATGAGATGAAAAAATAAATAGAAGCGAAGTTCAATCGTTTTCCATCATAACAAATGAAAGCAATCTTCCGCTAATATCAAACTTTGTCAGTTCTTTTATAACTCCAAGGAAATATTAACAAACTTCTGAGAGTTGTTGTTAAAATCAATAAAACAATACAAAAAAAAATAATTCTTACCCTAAACGCGTTCCTTTATTCGCAGTCATTATTTTAATTTGACCTTTTGTTAAATTAACATTGTCTTTCATAAATTTTCACTTTATTTTAAAAGTTATTCTATTAACAGTCAATATACGTTTAGATTACATTGTTAAAATATACTATAATTTCTCTATTATTTTTTTTAGTTATTTTAAAAAAAGAGTTTTATACAGAGGGTAATAACAATTTCGATAGGATTCATATTTTATATTGGTTATCCAAAGACAATGATCACAAGTAACCGGGCATTTGTTTATATACGCACCATAGTTATATCTTAACATTTCTTCATATTGTATATGAAGAAATGTTAAGATGAAGTATTAGCAAAACTCATTCAGATTCACAAATTTTTTGCCATCGCTATTTAAATATATTCAGTAATTTTACAAAACATTTCACTAATATTATCCACGTTTTAGGAACGTGTAAGGTTTTGCTACTGCATCCATGAGCACGCTGAGGTCATGTCGAATACGAAACTCTACACATGTAAAGTTTTGAAAATAACAAATTATTAAAAATTACTATAACTAATTTAAATGTAAATAAATGCTATTAAGTCGACTGATAGAACCATTTGCAGTTGGTTGTATGGTTTGAAGGGCACTGTAGCAAAAGAAATTACGAGCATTATGAGACTGAACTGCTGTCACAGGGTGACGAACGTAGTGCAGTGTCACAGAGGACTTTCAGCTTAAAGTTGCAGATACTGCAGCTGTTATAGGCAGATGTGGTGCTTACCATCAGGCGAAAGACTTGCTCAACTCGTCACTTATCTTTAAAAAAATGAATAACCACGACCTCTACCATAGCCTGAGAACTGAGGGCCGTTACTTTGTAATCATCACAAAGAGCATAGTTGCCAAGCTTAGTAGGCGGGTTAGCAACCCCAGTATTTTATTGTAGTTCGGAGCTGATTTTGCTGCTAATCGACGTGTTGAAATTCTCTTTCTTTAGACTTTTACGACACACACGAGACGAGATTGAATGGTAAATTCTCCGTTGCCGCCGTACATTGCACTTTCGTTAACTTCTATATGTTTTGTATAGAAATGTATAACCTACTAGACCAAGTTCATATATATATACAACACATTTTAAGAGATGTATATGAAAAATAATAAAATAAAGTAAAAGAAAATAACGAAAAAACTATTACACACGTTGACTCGTGTTAGCAAAGTGAAGTGTCGGAGGGTTAAGCAAAAAAATTTAAAGTATATTCGTAGTTTGGCTTTTTAATTACAATGTTTCAAACTAAATTTCGTTTTTAGGGTTTCATAGTAAAAACAGAACTCTTGTAATTTCGTCCTGTTCGTATGTCCGTATGTCACAGCGATTTTACTTGGTGACTATTGGCATTACATAGACGAAATTTCAAAAGTAGGGATTTTTGATGAACCAGTGGTGTAGTGAAATAACGAAATAAAAAAAAATAGTGGTAGCACACCATACAGCTGCTGTGCACAAAAGCATGTGACGTCAAAGTCGTACAAACTATGACTCTCCCTCTCACTTTTCAACTACATATGTGGTGGAAAACGCTAAAAACTTTGAAACTTCTACCAAGTTATGAATATGACGTGTAGTTTTCGAGATCATGAAAATATCCCATATTTTCGCTGTTTGCCATTATGGAACCCTTTACTATGCGTGGTCCGACATGCACATGGACAGGTTTATTTATTTATTTAATTAAAGTGCACGTACACTTAGTCTTTTTTTAATATAACTGCTAATACAACAGCGTATAACTCATACAAAAAAAGGTTAAAGATTAGTATGAAATCTAATTTTATGCATACTTTAGCGACTGTTCAGCTTATTAATCGTAAGAGAAGTTGTGGACTTTTGACGACAACTCAAAAAGTGATTTTTCCGATAACTATAAATCTAGTGTTCTCTTTAATAAAAATTGCATTTCGTATCCGCTTTAGAAGTCGTTACTTTATATCAGGTATCGCTAAAGCTCTGTGGTAAAAATTATTATTACTATGCTAGTTATATTATAATTAATATAATATTATTATGCTAACCTGTCATCAAATTACTTATTAAAATTTTGGAGCATTTCTCCAGAAATTTCGAAAGAATATAATACTTCTAAAAATGTTCAAATTAACGTTTAATAACGTTTTTTTTTTTCATAAATACGAAAACTCAAAATATTATATTTATATTGATCATTATATTGAAACGGGCGTAGAAATAGCAAATAATATTCAAATTTCTTCTTGTAATTATTGTAATGAATTAAACAAAGCTTTTAGTGACCGGCACTAACAACTATCTAATGGGTAATGATAATAGTCCGTAAAAACAATGTGGATGGTTTACGAGTTGATGATGTTTATGGAAATTTTATCGTCAAAATATAACTATACCGTAAACAAGCCACAGATTTTTTTTAAAATACTCGTAACAACTCTGAATCTTGCTTCAAAATGTTTACGTTTTAAATATTTAAATTTTCAGTATTGCATTTTCCTTCTTCTTCCATATAATATTCGCTTGCTTTTCTATCAGTAAACGAAGTTATAACATGCTGTGGTGTAAAATAAATTCTATTTAATGTCATCTGGTGCTGGTAATCAGCAATTATTTTGCGATGAGTTGCGCAGCGACTTCTCGCGGGAGTGGTGTATTATACGTTCGCCTCGGCCTCTTAATTTCAGATGCCGTAATTCGATAAATAAACACACAGCAGTAATTATTTTCTATTTAAATACATACAACTCAAATAATTTTGTAGAAAAATTATATATAATTTATCAATATTATTCATTAAGTGCCCTAGTATCATCATTACATATCCTTAACACAGGAATCTTCTCTTTTGCAACAAATATAGTTACAGTAATTTTTCAAGTAGTCGAGAGATGAACAACTAAGACGTCCAGGTGGATAGCTCATCGGTAGGTTTATGGAGTCTTTCATTTTGTTGCTAGTTTCCAGATATGTTCACTGATTTTTTTACCGTGGTAAATAATATTTAATTTATAATTAGATGTAATACATAATATTAAGTGATAAATATTAATTTTAAAATTTATTCTGGAAAATGGAAAATCTGATGACTTTCGACGGATGGCGGAAAAAAACCATCTCGAAAAATAATGTCGGATCAAAAATGCACAGACCGGTGACGGGCTGCAGCGTCTAAGGTGCGAGGCGTCTGGTACTGTGACCACCAGTCGGCCTGCTAAGCGTGGTGATTGAGACAAATCGTCTGATCCAGGGAGAAACCTACACCAGCAGTGGATTGTTAACAGCGAAAACTGCGGCTGAGGAAATAACCGATTAGGGCATGGGCTGTATCTTTCTATGCCAACCATTATACACTGCTAATTACTCTTCATGAGTTGCGAAAACAGGAAAGTTTAAAAAGACTTAATGGGTTTACTCTCTTAGATACAATAAAATAATTTTGAATTTTCTTATACACAATTAATCAATAACCTTGTAAAGTTCATTTTCGATGAAAAGTTCATTGTTCATATTCTTTTGTACAAAATTTTGTTGGCTTTTAAAGAAAGTTCCAACTTTGCAAATTTCAACATACTTGCATGAAAAGTTACTAAGTAAACTTTCAACTTCGTAATAATGAATCTTCGTCATTCTAATACACTGAAGTAAACTGCCACAGCAAACTTTCTTCGAATGCCGACGGCAAAGAAAACTGTATCATTATTTTATGTAATCTGAGATTGATTATAAAATTGCAAATATTGTGAGACTTCCACACGTTAGTCAATTTTAGTGGTTAATTTTTAGGAATTCTGTTTGCAGGTATTCAATGTATGTGAGTAGAAAAAGGAAAAGGTGACACTAATGGGGGAATTAGTAAAATTTCCTTGTCTGCAAATCATTCAGATTAAATCATTTCGAATGAAAAAGTAATCAAAGTAATCTGGAAATTTGTTTAATATCGTTTTCTCTGATGATGAATGAGAAGTGACAAATACTATATTTGAAAAACAACTCGGCTATCTACAGGGTAAGGTAAGGACTTATTATTAATAAAAAGGTCTGGAAATTGTGCTATAATTAATTAGTTCACTTGTCGATAGAATCAAACACTGTTTATTATCAAACACTTATCTTCGCATTAAATTCTCGCGACAACTAGTGTTTTTGCAGTTGATATTAAGAATAAACAATACACGGCATTGGCCGTGTGGTAGCGGCCTAAGAGAATCTACCACCCCATCTCACCCCGTGGGTGTCGTAAAGGACGACAGAGGAAAAACGAAAACCAAGAGATGGGCAGCAGCATCTTCCTGAAACATCTAAATAAATAAACTTCGTTTGCCAACCCGCCTGCCAAGCGTGGCAACTATGGCAAAATCCCCCCAAAATGAGAGCTACGTACTTTTGTGGACTTGTGATAGGCTGAAACGACGACGACGACGAATACACTGTAAACTTTTATTAGGAGTCCATAAATGAGAATGATGAAAAATTTACAACATATATTAACCAAGCCACGATAATTTATATATATATATATATATACATATAAACGAGGAGCCCAAAATATTGGTTATTTATTAAGAACTGTACATAATTTATAACAAAATTATTGAATTGGCTTTGGTGTGTGGCTATTGAAGAGCCGTGGTAGCTCAGGGGCTAGGCGCTCGCTTTAAATTTCATAGTACGCGAGTGACCTGGGTTCGATCCCCGGTGCCGGCACCACTAAAATTGTTAATTGTAATTTTAAGTGCTGATTTACCACGTGCTCGGCGGTGAAGGAAAACATCGTGAAGAAACCTGCATGTCTGAGGAATAAAAAATATTTCGAAGACATGTGAAGTCCGCCAACCCGCATAGGAGCAGCGTGGCGGATTCTTCCTAGCTCCAAAACCCTCTCAGAAATGAGAGGAGGCCTGTGCTCAGTAGTGGGACATTTATAGGCTGAAACTTTACTCTACTTTTTTACTTTGGTGTAACATTATTCGACAATTCTGGGCGGTAAATTCTTTTTAATCGTTTATATTCAGCAATCGTGAACTCCTGAGATTCTATAGATGCCATGCATCCAGACTTGTTGTTTTACTGAATTCCCATGATTTCAAAAGATCTTCTCATACGATTATTTTCATTCATCTCGAAAGTATACGATTTTACATGCGGCTCTTAGCAAATTAACTTTCTCTCCTTTAGTATAGGTTTCAGATTTCTAACTTTACCCACAACGAAGATACTGGGAGGTAAAAAGTGCTACGAGTTGCTTCGAGAAAAGGGTTGTTTGTCTGTCCGACTTCGCGCCGGATCTAAACAGGGATTATTTTAATTCTTAAATTGAATAATCTATTTTACTTGGAGTTTAATTAAAAATATTACCTAACCTCTAAGGAAAGTATTAACGTTGTCACCATTGTCAGCAACCAATCGCAAATTCAGTTCCTTCAAAAATTACACAGTAGCAACAAATATCACAAACTTAGTATTTATTTAGATACTCATAAGTAGTCCATATATGAGTATTTAAGGGTATAGGAACATTTCATCGTTAATAGAACTTTGT
This sequence comes from Luehdorfia chinensis, assembly GCA_019845155.1. Taxonomy (NCBI): domain Eukaryota; kingdom Metazoa; phylum Arthropoda; class Insecta; order Lepidoptera; family Papilionidae; genus Luehdorfia; species Luehdorfia chinensis. The sequence continues at coordinate 12,239,378 of JAHVAK010000191.1, read as the reverse complement.
GGGTTGGTTTTAGCTGAAATATTCTTAATATTACTTTACTATGGTTAAGGAAATAGAACAAAAATTAACAACGTCATTACAGCTATCAATATTTCAATTAATTCAGATCTCACCTTTTCTTTACTACTGCCACGAGAATGATATGTTGGGTGTTTTTGATTCCTCTTATAGCTCTGAAACAAAAAATAATGCTATTAAATCAGAAGTTCACTCAAACTTTATACACAATCTTTCGAAATAATTAAATTCTTTTAATTCCAAGATGACTTTTTGTCAATGTTTACCACCTTCCTGCAGATATAGGACAGAGGTAAAAGTAAATTCTGCTGTTCACAGTTTTTAGTCGTTATGTGTACATAATCTAAATTTTTTATCCTTTTATTCAAACGTTAATAATGACTCTTGTAGAAAAAACATTGTGAACTTTTAATATAGGTCATTACATATGAAATTGGCATTTTGTCGTACTGGTCACTTTGATCTGAAATATATCCTCTTTGGTTAAGAATTCTCCATCTCAATCAAACCATTTAGCTGGTTTATTTGAGTTTAGAATTCAGTCATTCATTTGTTTCATTCTTCATTAGCTTTTTCTTTGGCGTCGTTCATTTCGCACAATGAAAAACGCTTTATTTAGGAGTACGAGTTCTACCGTGGCACCAGTACTGCAGAAACAGCTCGAAGGCTTAACGATGTTGCTGGTGTCGCAAAAGAAAACACGATACGTTTTTGGTTCCAGCGTTTTCGTTCTGGAAATTTCGTCCTTCGGAACAAGCCCCGTGGACGGCCGGAGACCAAAGTGGATGATGAAGAATTAAAAGCTACTGTGGAAGCGGATCCATCGCAAACGATTTCAAAGTTAGCTGCAGGCTTCGCTGTGATTGATAAAATTGTTTTAATCCACTTGAAGCAAACAGGGAAAGTAAAAAAGCTTGCGCGGTGAGTACCTCATGAATTGAGTGAAGCAAACCAGCAAACACGCGTCGACTGCTGCGTTACATTGCTCAACCGGCACTATAATGAAAGGATTTTAAATCGGGTCGTGTGCGATATTAAGAATGGCTGAAATAATGGTAATGAAGCATATCATCTTAATCCTCAAAGGTGAGAACGCATCTTGAGGTGGACAGTATCTTAGTTTATCATCCTTATTACGTCAAAATGTGTGTATGATGTATCTAAAAATCTATAGGGCACATCCACTCGGAGAAGCAGACCGTGAAACACTATTTTAATTGAGAGTATTGAATAAGTTTATAGTCTTAAAATTAACTACTTCAACAAAATTTAATTTACTACTTACAAAATTGACTACATGGTCTATATAAATTATTGCCTATACCATGTTTGATAAATTAAGGATAAAGAATGGTTGATATACTAAGATAAGATACAGTAGATAAGCTACTGAGACAACAAATGAACTTAATCATGTAGGTGTATTTAATGAATGTATAATATGACTTTAGTGTAAGTAATTATAAATATTAATTATAGAATTTGGTTGGAAACACTGATGCGTTTATAAATAATATAATTTGGTGATGACTGCAATTCATACGTGGCAACTATGGAAAAATCCCCCCCTATAATGAGAGCTACAAACTTTGGGCGAGGACTGTGTTCAGCAGTGGACTAGTGAAAGGCTTAAATGATAATGATGATGATAATTGACATACTTTTCTTCGGTTATAAGAAGATTGTCGTTCATACATGTATAGAATGATAAATATGTCTCAAAAATATAATATGATGTTAATATAATATAAAAGATAAAAAAATATGTAAATACTTTGTCCGATCCGGATTTCGTTTACAAAACTGAATGCAATTTTTTTTCAAAATTTTATTTTACCACTTTGTCAGCGTGATTAATATGTATAACCATGCCAAATTACAGCTTTCCAGTACTAAGAATCTCTGAACTAAGCCGTGAACGGACGGAAAAATGGACATGGCGAAACTATAGAGGTTTTTTGTTGACAGAACCCTAAAAAGTATTTTTGTTCCCGGAGATTCCATTTATGAAGCTTAAGTAGATTTTTTGTTGCAGATTAAGACTAAAATAAACATTGCACGAAAACGCTGCACTCGAAATCGACCTCGAAATTTTACTGACATCGCGCCAAAAGAAGTTTCTCTTCTAAAAAGCTGCTTGGTTCCTTCTTGTATCCTTTTACGAGTATGTGTCTAAAATGCAGGTGTTATCCTATCTACTTCAGTCACAGATGATTTAACCTAAATTTTAAATTTACTAAGCCTAAGATTGAATAAGATAATAAAATAAAAACTTTTTAGTTTTTATGTTATGCAAAATGAGATAGTTACCCGAATTTCGTACACCATCGATCGTAAACCTTTTACCGATCAGTTCGTTTTAGCGTAAACAGTGCAAAAAGGACGCGTGGAAAGGATCCTTATGGGCTGACTTAACAAATTCCGCGGGCTATAGGTGCATTAGTTTGAAATATTATGTAAAGAAATTATTATATGACTTTCAGTTATAAAAGATTCTTAAAAAGAACAGTTGCATGTGGTCACGATCAGTGTAACGGAATCAATAAGAACGGTATCTTATAATACTGGGGTAGAACGACTAATTATCCTTTAAAGTGCGCGTACACAAAGAAAATTGTTCATATTAAAACATACATATACATGTACTTTTATATATATATATATATATAGACATTGTTCATATTTGATGTCCTCCTGGCCAATTTTTGACCACGGCGATTATTCCCGAATACTGTCAGAAGTTATCAACTGCGAAGGAGATATTATAGTGCAACAAGTGTACACGCCGTGTGGTAGCGGCTAAAGAGAATCTACCACCCCACTTCTTCTCGTGGGTGTCGTAAAAGTCGACAGAGGGAAAATGAAAACCAGGGGATGCAGCAGCATCTTCATGGCACATCTGCATGAATAAACTTGCCAACCCATCTGCCAAGCGTGGCGACTATGGCAAAATCGCCCTAAAAATAGAGCTACAAACTTGTCGTAATCCATGGGGGGGGGGGGGGGGGGGCTATGTCCAGTAGTGGACTAGTAGTAGAAATGATGATGATGATGAACACGCAAACGCAGAGGCTCACAGGCAGGAAGTCGAGTACTCTAACCACTAACATAATTTCATTTTATCAGGAAACTATATTACAATATTTACGAACACAACGTACTTATAACTTTATTTGGTATGCGAATGTTTTTTTATTTTTTTTTATTTGTATGTAATTTCACTAACTAAGAGCCTTGGAAGTAATGCTTACATACTAATGCTTGACAGCAGAATAACTGACGCTGTAATTTAGATGGACTTCTGTACAGATCAGTAAAAAATCAACAACACTGTTATTGTGACATTTGAAAATAGTATAATGAAGATTTAATCAAGACCTTTATTTTACTTTATAAGAACTGGAAGTCATGCACGAGAAAATATAAAATTAATACACAAATATGTATACGAAATAAAAATCTACTTTATAGAACTCGATAGAGATTTATGATCAACGTTCGATGATCAATTATGAAAAATTGAGACATTTGGAAACTAAGTTTTACATAATGACATAAATTCTGTAAACCTACGTACGTCCTCATTCTACGTCAGCGGTGACCACTTCTCCCTCGGCGCATTATGCGGCGAGCTTAGTGAATAAGTAAGGAATAAGATTGAAATAGGAATCTCTCAGTGGCGCAGTGAGACCTATACCAACAAAATAAGATAGTTAGAAGTTTTCATAGTTAAAAGCATATTTTCATAATGATTGAATTTTTCATAAAATTTTATTCAATCATCAATCATTATCGGCGGCCGTCTGTCGTAGAGTATAGGACACCTGATAATGCCTCGTTTTGGGGAGAAACACGTGTCGTGTTCTCGACTTCAGTGGTGTATATTATCTAGTGGTAGTATAGTAGTGGTTGGTGGAGGGTATCTGGTGGCGGTTCCTGGTGGCGGTGTTAGTTTGTTTGTGCACGCTACTGAGGGAAGGCGGGCGGCTCTCTTCAAAAAACTAGGTAATATACACCATTTTTATATTTTGCATGCGGATCTTAGCAAATTAACTTACTTTCCTTCATTATAATGGATTTCTGAAAAGTAACGCCTGATTCTATGAACTAGCTTAACACAAATTACGTCTTACTGCTAGTGAAGAGTGGCCATTTCCTTCAGGCATACTGGTTTCTTCACGATTTTTTCTCTAGTATCAAGATAGTAAATTTTCATAAAACATAGAACTAAAAATGATGAAGACTAACAAGAATAAAATTTATGGTGAGCGCCTGGTTTCTTTCATAGTGTGATTATTATTTTAAAATATGAAGTAAACTAAGTGTATCATAAATTCATCATTGTAACTAGACGAAAAGATTACTGTGAAACAATTACTTGGTTAAAAAAAAATCTAAAACCTGTTTTAGATTTCTTGCCGCAAAAATATTTTCCATTATAGCCTTCATTTTACCATGTACATTAACTGATTGAAACAAGGTACAGTTACTTCGATAAAAGCTCTTGAACGTTGACGAGCCCGCAGTTAAAAGCAATTAAACTGTTCAATTAAAACGTCGCAACAATTCAACCCTAGTTCAACAAGTGACGTTTATCGACAATATTTGTTCACGCAGAGGGCGCGGACAGCAATTTAGTACGTGGTCTTGATTTTTTTACTAACAATTAGGACCGTGCATGACGTCAGACATATATTGTAGTAAATAGTGTCATGATCTAAGATATCCTGATATCGATTTTGACGACTCATGATATGTCAAATTTTTTAAAGAATAATGGATCCACAGCGAGTAAGCTGCGCTGGTCGAACTCGGGTTGCACATGGTCGTCGTATTTTTTTTCCCGCTAAGCTTATGAAGCAGTTGGCACAAAAAATTGCTGTAAATATTAAGACGGGCATCCGACCCCTCAGCTATGACGTCTCTACTGGGGACTCTAATAACGTTAAATTCAAATTAATTTATTTAATAAGTAGGGCGGGAGGGTAAAGTTAATGGAATGTTATTAACGAATGAAAATCAGTCAAAGGTCAACGCTCTTTAGTGACAAAGATTTACGTTGAATGGTTTATTATTGTAACTATTACAATGTAAGTCGTGCATGTACCAAATAAATGTTTATTTCTGAGTTTACACAATTACAGGATATGATGTCCTCCTGGCGGATTTTCGACAACGACGGCAACTCTCTTAAATACTCTCGGAAGTTATCAACTTCGCAGGAGATATTATAGCCTATGCGTAGGCGTTCTTACCTACCCTTAATATAAGATCGGAGGTAGACTGGGATACAATGTCAGAGACTCGGGGACAATGTTTTTGCACAAATTTTGTTTCCGACTGGGATTCGAATCCAAGATCCGAACCTTAGTAGTCATGTACTTTGCTAGGCCTTGCTGTACATGGAATTAAAATGATATTGCGTGTATTATAAAATAAATAAATATTATTTATTATCTGTCATCGTCTCATACCGTGGGTTTCAAAAGAACTCCCTAAGGAAACTGTCATAGGTGCTGATTTAGGTTTTTTTTTTATAGGAGAAAGAGTCAAAACGAGCAAAACTTTCACCCGATGGTAAGTGCAACGTCTGCCCATTACAAATGCTGTGTCGCCCAGAACGTTTCTGTGTGGCACCACACTGCGCTCGTCCCCGTTCTTAAGTCTCACATGCCCAGTAATATACTAGCTCTCAGTGTCCTTCAGACCGAAATAGAGCAATGAATGCACGCCAGCATTTCACGGCAGAATTTCTACCTACCTAGACGGACTCTTGCGTGGAAATCCTACCACCAGTAAAAATTTATTACAATAAGTTCTCCCTTTTTGAACAGGTTTATATTTTGCAGTGGGCTATTAACAGGCTGATGGCAATAATGATTTTGATGATGAAAATAAATTAGATGTAAGACTGATCTCTAAAATCTAAAACACAATCTGTACATCTAAATCTTATGTAGTGAGGGCGCGGGTATGTAGGTCACGAACCTCCATCAATGTCAACACTTCGTCTCTGTGTGAATAGCAGAATATTAGCTTTTGGATAAACACTAGATTTGTTTACGTCTTAATTTGTCGGAGGCGACAGATAAATATCAAAAATAATGTTATTGACTCGAAAAAATTAAGGCAAGAGAGCAATTTTTAAATCTAGCGCTACGTAGTTCTAAAATTCATAAAAAATTTACAGCCCTCTAAAAATCATTGCCGTGTTAACAACTTTATTAGTTTAAATAAAACTACTTTTTTACGGATATTATCGCGTTTAATTTTGAACTATTTTTAGCCGACGTTTCGGACGCTTTACAGCACCCATGGTCACGGGGGACTGAGGTGACAGTTGTCCCGATGTCATAGTTAACCCGGAGTACCTTCAGCTTTTAATTAATATTTGTAGTCCGATCTACGCAGAAAGAGCTACGCAGAAAGAGCAGAGCGATCTACACAGTAAGCTCTCCGGGTTAACTATGACATCGGGACAACTGTCACCTCAGTCCCCCCGTGACCATGGGTGCTGTAAAGCGTCCGAAACGTCGGGTAAAAATAGTTCAAAATTAAACGCGAAAAAATCCGTAAAAAAGTAGTTTTATTTAAATGTGTAATATTCGCGTAAATAAAAGAAAACATTAACTTTATTAGTTATTTTAATAAAACTGGATATTACAAATTATTAAATAATAATAATATAATTACTTTGGCCCCCGCGGGAAACCAGACGTGACGGGTTGCGAACCACGTCACCGCCATTTTGGTACGAGTCAAAAAATTCTGACTCTCAGCTGAGATTCCACGAGCAGTACAGTGACAGCATTGCATATTATGATGTTAATCTGCACGAATAAAGGCTGTCCGTACAATACCTAAGTCGTCTCTTACGACATCTGCGTAGATTGGTCCAAAAATAATAATGATAGTGATGAAACTAGCAAAACGCTCACCTGATGGTCAGTGCAAAGTCTGCCCATAACAAATGCTGAGTCACCCAGAAAATTTCTGTGTGACACCACACTGTGCCCATTACCCTGAGATATAGGTTCTTAAGTCTCATATGCCCAGTGATTACGCTAGCTCACAGTGCCCTTCAAACCGAAACACAGTAATGTTTGCACACTACTGCTTCACGGCAGAACAACTGGCCCTGGGGTGGTACCTACCTATACGGATTCCTGCACAGGAATCCTACCACCAGTAAACTGTGGTACTGTAAAGCGCTCGAAACGTCCGGTTAGAAATAGTAAAATTAAACGCAGTGAAATTCGTCGAATCTAGTTTGGTTAAATGTACAGTTTTCGCGTAAATATAAGAAATCATTACATTAGTTCTTTCTTACACATAAATAAATTCAAAATAACCTACCTAGCCAACAAGGTAGCATCTAGCGACTGCGGTTGACGCGCGTCCACCACAACAACGTGCGGTAAACGCGAATCTGTATCGCGTCGGAACGCGTCGAGTGCTTCTCGAGCTCCGCGTACTGCCCGCGCTTCGCCGCCCGCCCTTGCGGCAGCAGCACAAGCGGCCGCACAAACGCGCGATGCTCTCTCCGGAAACACGCATAGTAACTGTGAACAAGCATACTTAATGTTTTTCTTCTAATTTGGATATTAAGCAAATCATTAAAAAAAACTCAATATTACATTGTGAAAATGCGGCCAAACTGCAGTTGATGGCATATTTTTTTATTGGATGCAGTGATGAAACGAGCAAAACGTTTACCTGTTGGTAAGTGCAACGTCTGCCCATAACAAACCCTATGTCACCCAATAAATTTCTGCTTGACATCAAATTGCGCTCGTCACCCTGAGACTTCAGTTCTTAAGCCTCATACAGCCCGTGATTACACTGGCTCTCAGTGCCCTTCAGACCGAAAGACGGTAACGTTTGCAGACTACTACTTCACGGCAGAATAACTGGCTTTGGGATGGTACCTACCTAGACGGATTCCTGCATAAAAATCCCACCACCAGTGAAAGTATTTATTGAAAGATAGACTTTGTTTTGTAACTTGTAAAACTGTCTGTTTTACAGGTAGTAGATTCCCATGCAGAAACTATCGTTCTGCTAGTTATGCTTCCCTTCAAGCAGTTAGTCACAAACACCACTCTTTTTCGATTTGAACTGAAGCTAATTAAACTGCAACTATGGGCAGGCGTGGCGCTTCCCATCACCAGAATGAATTTATCGTATTGTCACCCACTTCCATTAAAAAGAAGACTTAGCATTGACATTTTAATTTACGTTTATTGATATTTTTACATTGATATACAAAGAACGAGCGTACAATGCGTTAATTATTTTATTTTGTCAAATAACCAACAAATTTGTTTTTTCCACGAGCAGTACAGTGACAGCATTGCATATTATGATGTTAATCTGCACGAATAAAGGCTGTCCGTACAATACCTAAGTCGTCTCTTACGACATCTGCGTAGATTGGTCCAAAAATAATAATGATAGTGATGAAACTAGCAAAACGCTCACCTGATGGTGAGCGTACAATGCGTTAATTATTTTATTTTGTCAAATAACCAACAAATTTGTTTTTTAAATAGCTACTTTATGGCGTGAGCGTAAGATTAAATTTGTGTTTATTTTCACGCATCCTAAGTTCATTAATTTATACATTTAAAACTGACTGTTGACTATCTTATAGGCCATTGGAAGGATAACCAAATTGTTTTCTTGTAATTCGGTCATAAGAAATCCATAAATCCATTACTCTCATCTCATTCCATAGGTATAATTCCTGATAAGAGAAATGCCAAGAAAACCATGCGGCACGCGATAAATGGAATAAACATCTCTATATGCGATATTGGTGATAAGTTATAATTATACATAAATACATACATAAGATCACGACTGTATCCCACAAGGGGTAGTCAGAGACTGGGCACTCACTGCAAAAACAGATGACTGCCACAATCCACGTTTCACCAAAACAATATAATATGTGACAGGTCGTGAGCCCATCGCCAACATGCGCTGCTGGGTACACAGTGCAGTTTAATTCCTTACTCGCCTTTTACGAGATCCATTGGATGTGATGGAGTGGTAGTATTCTTTTAACGAGTCGCCACCACACGGCTATAATTATACGAGTATATTGATAATTATATATTCTAAGTGAAACACGTCTCCAGTTCTTGACTTCGGTGGTGTTTATTGCCTACTGGTAGTGTTGTAGTGGTGGAGGACATCTGATGGCGGTACCCGGTGGCGAAATTAGTTTGGAAAAATTAGGTAACACCCACTATTTTTGACGGCTTTGTAAACAGATCTTAACAAATTAAGTTTGTGTAGCAGGAATCCTGACTGCCGAGCTGACTATTACGATAAATTCTCTCATACCTGAAGATACCTACCGGCTAGCATTGGACGGATGATGAATAACGCTAAGCTAAATTCGTACTAATCGAGAGCAGTTGGTGAATTACACATATTCTCGAAATATTTTTAATTTTACACAATGCGTGTAAAAAGTTTTTGGGGCCTACGCGCTGCACTGTTCCAGTGCGTCTGTAAAATATATTATTTCTAGGACATACGTCGAAATATACATTTTTTTTATTGTATAAAGTGACGAAACGAGCAAAACGTTCACCTGATGGTACGTGCAAAGTCTGCCCATAACAAATTCTGAGTCACCCAGAATATTTCTGTGTGACACCACACTGCGCCCGTCACCCTTATACATCAGCTCTTAAGTCTCAAATGCCCAGTGATTACGCTAGCTCCCAGTGCCCTTCAAACCGAAACATAGTAATGTTTGCACACTACTGCTTCACGGCAGAATAACAGGCCCTGGGGTGGTACCTACCTAGACGGACTCATGCATAGGAATCCTACCACCAGGATTAGTATGTTTTTCTTTACAGTCCAGTTCGTGATAAATTGGCACTTAAAACATAAATATACAAAACCCTTGTATAAAATTAAATAAATGACATACAAAAATTTAAGGGTACTGGCACCGGAAATTACACTTCATACTGGCAAACTGTGAAATTAAAGGTGAGGTAAGTAAACAATAAGCTTTAGCTAATTTTTAAAACACAAATAGATTGCATAGGAATTTATATATATACACACATTCACAAGGGGCACGCCTTTTTCCCATATAAGGGGTAGGCAGAGGCCACTCACAGAGTCCACTCTTCGCCCTCGCGGGAAACGAGACGTGACGGATGGCGAACCACGTCGCCGGAATGTATATATTACATTTATATTAAACAAAAGGTTCGTAACTTATCTAATACACTACACAGAAACATTGTTCTATTAGAAGAGAAATAACAGAAAACAATATTTTTCCATAGTTCCAATCGGTTTCATTCTGTCTTTTGTTATGATAATACTCGTATGATAAGATACGTATTATCTTGATTGAATAAATTTATATATTTCGAAAACTCAAATTGGATAATTTTCACAAAACGGAGTCTATTAATGAGCATCGTCATCGCTTTGTGTCTGAAATGGGTTTGTTTTTGTTCATCACTGATAACAGTTTATTTTCTTTAAACTTTAATTTACAAAAGCCCTTGTTTTATTTAGGCACTATTTAATGGTTTTTCAATTTAAAAAGTATATATTAGTTAGAGTACCTCTAGAGGTTCCGGCGGCGCGTACAGCAAAGAAGCGGGGATGCTTGATGGCGGCGGCGATCTGTTCTGCAAAGAGAGAAACATCGTGTTATATGTATGTACCGATCATTTACCAATTACAGTTAGACAGGATGGTTAGTAAAATATGCATCAATTTGTGTATGTCTAAGTCGGTAATTTTAATCGTACAGGATGGCGTATTTACAAGAGCGTTGAAATAAGGATCTGAAATTAGACTCGTTCTTAAGCACGTAAATTTAATAACCAATAATTCACCATCCACGTCAGCACTTTTAATAAAAAGAATGGTGGAACCTGTAAAATTATTTTTTCACGCCACTACCACAGATAATTCTTTGGTCTACATTTTTCCTTTAATGGCATAGAAATAGCATATTGTTTTGCCCATTGGCCAGATTTCTTCTGTATCGCAGCTGCATTTTATAGTCATACTTGCAAATTGCCCATACACAACCCGAAAAAACTATCCCTAGGCCACACGAACCCTGCGACCTGTAGCGCAGAAGCCTACAGCTTAGCCATAGCGTCAATAAAGATATTATTTTTGTATTAACTGAAACCTCGAATCCAAGGTATTTCGACAAATCATATAAGCTTACAGAAGCTCGTAAATCAGCGTTATTGGAACTAACTTTTATGTGTGGACATAAATAACTCCTACACGTTTCCTTTGTGGCATAATTTATGATATATGATTACGATGTATAAACTATACAAATAAATATTTTGGTAGATCATAATTGTAAAGATGACCAGGTCTCAGTTAAACATTTTCATAGGAGCCAATTATTTAAGATAAAAAACTGTGCAGCTGGGGTTATCAAATATTTTTTTATGGAAAAGGGGACAAACGAGCAAGCGGATCACTTGATGGTAAGTGATCACCGCCGCCCATGAACATCTGCAATACTAGAGGAATTGCGAGTACTTTGCCGCCCTTTGAGAAAAGAGTATGCTATTTTCTTGTGTACTCCTGAATGTACTTTTATTGAGTAAATTTCGTTTACACAACGTGGCAGCTTTTGACTATTGAAGGGAGATATCAACTGCGCTGGAGGTATATATAGTACCACAGGTGTACGCGTAAACACTGAGGCGCCCATTCGCCCCAACCTACTCGCACCTAAGTAGACGCTCATGCGAATAGATTGGAGATAGGCTAGGATGCAGTGTCAGAAACACGAGGACAATCATTAAAATTTTGTTAATTTGATAGATATGTTAATTATATAGATATATGTGTATATCAAATTCAGCATTATCAAACTGTTATAAAATATTTTCTATAAACAAGATCTAGAAACAAAGAATACCATTCGGTTTTCTTTGTTTCTTCGACACATCTATTGCGTTGATAATACAATGTTTCATACAGCGATTAATGATCCAAAGACCATTTAGATCTCACATGAAATTTAGTTTACGAGCTCCCTGTAATGTAACAAAATTAGAATTTTGAAAATTGTTGAAATTTAGTTTTAAAAAAGGTTAATTTTAAAAAACTGATTTAAGACTATATTTCTCTTGTTTTTCATTCTTCTATAGATAAAAATAATATTTTATGATGCTCTCTCATTTAATTTTATTATAGTACAGTAACAGGCTCCAGGTTCCAGTTCTGGGCACAGGCTTGCTACTAATATTTTTTAGTATGTATCATCTATTCATCGAATATTACCTGTATATAATCAATGATGTAGAGTAGAATAATTTGTTGTATGGAGTACTAAAGTGAGTACTCCAAGATAAGGTTCATTCAATGAAAATTTTAACAATACCATGGAGCTTTTAGGTCAGGATATTACAAAAGAAAAACGAATTCTTTGCAGCGTTCTGCTTTCTGAGTATTTAATGTTTTATTCCCGATATCAAGCGCAAATAATGGCACGATATTTAACAGAATATAACGGAATATTTTTATATTTTGTAAAAATGCATTGTGGTTTATTTGAATTCTGAGTGTATCAACACTGTATGGGGGGGTGGGGGGGGGGGGGGGTGGTATTGTTCGATATTTCTTATGTTCGACCATAGTTCGTCGTTTGTCGATCCGGTCCCGATCGATAAACCTCGTACCGGCAAACGCAGTGGAGGGCGATCCCCTACTAGATGAAGCGACGAACTGCCCGGCACTGCGAGAAGTCGATGGATGAAGGTGGCTGGACTGTATTTTTTGGCAATCTATAAGGGAGGCCTATGTCCAGCGGTGGACTTGTGATGGGCTAAAATGATGATCATTAATGAAAGATAAATTACAAATTTAACCGTCAATTCAAGTATTAAGACTTCTACGAAAGTAATATATATATAATACCTTTTTCCCATATCTAACCCCGACTGAGTATGCGATCGAGTATTATAATGCGAATCGCGTGATGAATACTTATGTATTGGTGTTTAGTGTTTTCAGTGTTTGAGCAGAACATTTGTTAAAATATCGAATAATTGGCCTATGTTCAGCAGTGAACGTAAATAATAATCACTATTATTGCAATATTCTTTGCTCGTTCACTGACTACTGAGTATCTGACTACTGCGCCGCGGTTTCTTTTTGGGTTCGAATAACACTCAAAGGCAAAATTTAAGCAAAATCACTAATTGTTGGCTGGTTTGCATTTTCCCTATGCCGACTATGTCCCTATGTTACTTTTACGACACCCACGGGATGAGATAGGGTGGTAGATTGTGTGTGTGGACTGAGGAATACGCAAACTACGTATATATATATATATATATATATATAACTTCTAGTTGATTTATAAACCTGCCGTCAAAATATCTTTAAGTTAGTAATTTCCAAGCTTTGAAATTAAATTCTAAAGTTTCATTAATAAGTACTATGCTTATTTTAATAAAATTAACATAAAAAACAGCGTCTCTGTTCCATTATAAACTTCGTGGTTCGCCATCCGTTACGTCTCGTTTCCCGCGTCATCCCTTCCCTTGCACGGGAAAAAGGCGTGACTGTATGTATGTGTATATCCGGATGTATATGAAAACCGTCATTAGATGTTTTAATAGATATGGGGTCATTCTGTTAATTATTTCCACTGGAACTACTCTAGGGAGTTGCTTAATTAATAAGTACGTCACGTGTAGCAGTTTTCTGCCAATTATAAGTATTTTTTATTATGTTGTCCCTGTAAGTAATGTTTTTAGCCTTATTAAAAGTTGAAATATTTTTTGATGAATAATAACGGAAAATTGAATTATTGGGATATTTAAGGTCACGGTATCAGCCGAATGTATAGGTGTCTTTGAAACCAGCCGAGGGCAATCATAGCCGTATATTTACAAGACAACTGGCGTAGTGGTTAGCGTACCTGACTTCTGCGCCACCGGTCCTGGGTTCGATTCCCAGCCGGAGGCAACATTTGTGCAAAATCACAAATTGTTGCTTTTCGGGTCTGGTTGTGTTGTGCATGTGAAATATATGATTGCTGGCTTCGTTTTTTTTCAAAAAAAAAAAAAAAAGTTGTCTTGTAAATATTAAAATTGTGTAAGCTCATTTTCTGAGTAAACGTTCGTAAGTAAATGGTAAAAAGTAAACGGACGGTCGGTAATATGACGTTTTCTGAAGTAAAAACATAGTACAGAGCTGTTGCTTTTGGAGGTGATCCGCATAGTTCACCGACTCCATCGCCGAAATCCAGCCCCAAACGTTTGCACTAATTCTACTAGACCCAGTGATTACCACTACATGATTTTGATCATATCTTTTATTTATATAACGCCAGAGATTTATTCGACCATGTTTGCTGGATTTGAATGTCTCTTCGTCGTCATCAAGAAATTGGAAACCATTTTATTTTTGTGTGGTTTCTAACAATATTCTAACATTCAAACTCCATCGTTTCTAGTGACATTTAGATTATATTAGTAGAAAACGAAACATCTATTATTTTGGAAGATGAAAACAAGACGCACTTTTAACTTTGATTGGATTACAGTCAACCAATTGCGTTCATTTAATACGTGAACAAAAGTCTGAGCGAGAGCTAGTGAAATATTAATTTTCTGGAAGTTGTTGTCCAAAATGGTAAAGCAATAAAGTTTAGCACTGTACCTCATTTTTATTAACTAGAAAGACTTATTATTATGAATGCCGTGTGAATTTCTTTTTGTTGTGGTACACATAACTTCGTTTGTAAGTTACAATTGTAAGCGTTCTAAATTGTTTAATAATAGTTTATTTAAAAAAAAAAACGATGTCCCACTCCAGGAATTCCCCTGTGTCGTGGGCACGTTTTACAGACATAAATTCCACATGCACAACCCACCCAGACACGGAACAACTATGTATCTTTGGGCCAAAGAGATATTTGTCCCGTGCGGTAAATGAACCCGCGTCCCGCGGCGCAGAAGCCAAGGGCTTAGCCACTGCGTCAACCGAGTCGACAAACAAAGTGGTTCAAAATAACAGTAATTTATTATTACTGAATGCTGTATGCGTGCTATGCACGTAGTTCTATTACGACCGATTACGTCGGTTTAGTAACTAACCAGCGTAATCGGCAAAAGGACATAGTTGGTGAAGCTTTTTTATTAGTTTTTTAAATAATATTTAACTTTACTTTTGAATAATCAATTCATAAGTTTCAAAACAATTAGTGTATTTGGATATATGCGCTTCATTTTTTCGTGATTTAAAACTTAATTCCTCAGTGGTCTCATAGTACTATACAAAAAACCACTCTTAACAACAATATTACTTTACTAAAATTTAACTGAATAGCGTAAAGTAAATATTATCTCGAACTACTCAGGGATCCTATTCTAAGTACATCGATTTGGCGTAGTACATTAAAGTTTTAACATTATTTAAGTTTGAACACTTTCTTATAAATGATTTAAATAGCGCATTTTTAGTAGCTTGCTCAGTTATTTTAATGGTGATAAAAATTACAAAAAAACATGCGTCTTTTAAACGTACGCGACAGCGCTGTACACTAAAATGTTCTGTTCTATTACTATGACTATTAAAATAAAAATGAATATATAACCTACATATATTTTTTTTATATTTTTTTATAAATTTGAAGTAGGAACCAATGCAGAATATAAAATGTTTAATCTTGTTCTTTCATAAAAACAACATTAATCCAAACTCTTCTTAACCATAAAATAGTTCCCGTATAAAAGCATTATATTTTTACTGTTTCGACGATAGAATAACTACCGACAACATAGCTACGATTCTTTATCGAAGATTAATGTAGGAATCTATTGGCCGCATGGAGCACTTACCGTAAACTGGACTCTACCGAACTCAAAGAAGAATACAGGTAATTCCTTAGTGTTGATTTTGTATCGCAACGTTTTATTTATCATTTAAGTTTTTTTTTTAAATACAAGCATTATTAACATTACTAATATCCTTGTTAATCTCTCCACATAAGCTTATAAAGCTTTTGGTAGGAGATGGTTAACGACAATAATCGAATGGCAGCTGATCCCGCGACGTCATTCCTGTGAAAACTATTAGAGTATTAGCGCTTCAGATATATAGTTATGATTTTAAATAGCTAATCAATAAAGAACTGCTTTATTAAACATTAAAAGTATCTAAGTGCGCCAGTTAGTCCCAAAAACATCTGAAATAGCAACAAAACAATTTTGATTTTAAAGTACGCGATTTAGGAAGAAGTGTTGATAAATGCTACAATAATCAGAATATTATTTATCCTAATTATCGTCGTTGTCAGGTAGACTGTTGCTTTACCAAAGTAAAGAATTATCGAAAGTTAGTAATTATTTCAAAGTGATAAATTTTGAAACTGGGTCATTTTGATCAGAAATTGTCTTCAATTTCTCTTGAGTATCGTTTATATAAAGGGTAAAGATATTCAGCGCTACCATTGAATTTACCTAACACAAAGTATTAATTAACAACATACATATTCATTACACATTATATTTATGAAGATAACTTCTCCAGTTTGTAAAATTTATGAAAACTGCCCTGTCTTTTGAAACTGTGTTATTAATTCTGATAATGCTGCGTTTAAAAATGTAAATTCTCCTGCTTCTTTCGAGATAGTAGTATCCTACACCTTGTAGTTCCTTTCTAAGCTTCCCATTACGGATGGAATAGAAAACGTTTAGGTAGGAAATGGACATAAGCTATGTCCATCTTCTCCGTTAAGCCAGTCTTTGCCGTGTCGATTGCTAGCTACTCGTGGGAACACGATGGGGAGCCAGAATTTCAACTCGTATCAAAATTGACGAAAAGTGGGCTACAGATGTGGACTATCATTTCTATGGAAAAAGGCGTGAATGTGTGTATGTAAAATTTTAATTTAAACGTCGAGTACTATTAAAAAATAGCTGGTCCTCAGAGGCTATTAAAGGGTGAACTAGCGTCTTTCGCGAGTCACTCTATCAATCCGCACGAGAGCGACTGGGTTGGCGGATATCATGTATCGTCAAAATATCAGTAATTTCTTAGACATGCTAGTTTTCACGTTTTCCTTTACCGTGAGCTACCATGACCCGCCAATAATTTACGTTTTATCCATCCATTATTGATGAATTTAAATTTCCTTCATTAGTTCAACAACAAACTAGCAAAAATTTTTATATTAGACTTCTAGTTCAATATATTTACAAAGTCAGTGATTGAACAAAGTTAGATAAGATGAAGACGTATAAAGTTCGAAAGTTGTGGCGTGGTCGATTCGTAGTTTCACAGAGTTAATTTAAGTGATGAAAGCCAAAAGTCTAAAGATGTGCTATCTTTAGACTTTTCAAGCTTGTTCCATATTGATATTATTATTAAGTTTAATTATTAAGTTTTAATTTTTATATTACTGTATCGTCGTTACTGATCGTTTGGCGCAGTGGCTGAGCTAATTTATTCTGCCACGATCTATATTTTGGATGTAAGTTGTAGTGATCTCTATTATCCTGAACTCGTTGAACACATAAGCTTTAGCACGCCAAGACGTCGCACAAGACAAACGCCTTTACTTTATGTATAAGTATATATTATTCAAATATAATACGTGCTTTACCAACGTTAATCCTTTTTAGGGGAAAGAAATACATCGCATAAAAATCCTGATGGAAATATAAATTAATAGTATTAATTAACATAAACTCTACATGAAAGTTCAAGCTAAATGAAGTTTAAGCGTTTAATTGAGTTCAATGCTACAGTTTGCGTTTCATCAACATCAAATTAACGCAGTTAAACCTAAACGCGATTAAAATTCAGAACGCAAAATTATCGACGTTTGACTCTATAAAGGCGTTTAGAGAGCTGTCATTGTCAATTTCACAACTATGTAAACCCATTTTTTTATTTCGTATTGTTTATTGTTTGCATATCTATGAAACCATGTATAAAAACAGGCTGTTTGATGTCGCAATATACGAATTACATAGAGTTTTTGTTTCAGATTGTTAGAATATTTTATATAAACTTCGTTTTCCTGAACGCAATCATAATGGAGCTGGTGAAATCGGTTAGACGAAAACCGAAATCAAATTATACATTTGAACTGCTGAGTACAACGTGGTTTTATTAAACTTGGTTTCCAAAACGAACGGTGAAATCGAATCTTAGTATTTAAAGTTATAAATATTTATATTTATACATACATACATACGGTCACGCCTTTTCCCATAAAAGGGGTAAACAGAGGCCACGCACATTGCCCACTTTTCGCGCTTGCGGGAAACGAGATGTGACGGGTGGAGAACCACTTCGCCGCCATTTTGTTACGAGTAAAAAAATTGTTCACCTCTAAAACCTAAAAAAAAATTAATACTTGGGTGGCGGTAATTGGCTAACAGAATTGTATTTAACAATATTGTAATGTACTTTTTACTGTACCTATCCTAAATAATAAATAGTAAAGGGAGCGGGTTCGAATACTTTAAGGATAAATTATTTGTATGGAATACTGTTATGGATGTTTGTGTATGATGCAGTTTATGCAGCAAAACGCATTCACCATACATAATATACGAATAAGACATGAATATACATACAAGACCATCAAATACCAAAAAAACTTTTGATCTATTTACAATAACACAATAACACTTGATAATAACTCTTACACCTAAATAACATGCAATCAACCACGGTGTATCCACTATTATTCCACACTGTTAATTAATGTATTATTACATTTTCATACCATTTACATTTATACACTGGATATATAATTTCTATTTTGAGAAGACGTATTCAGTTTGATCAGATTTGAATAATCCAGTTTAAAGTTTCTAGCGGTCCCTTAATCCATTCAATTTCACTTATATTTATTCCCTAGACGTATGCTCGTATTTAAGTAAAAAGCTATACTGGGTTTACGAATTCGACTCTTTTTCATTGTTGCATGAAACATAAAATATTATTAATTTAATAGTATTTTAAATTTATTCATGTTATGGTGGTGACAAGTAAGTTATTGGACCTACGAGTTCTTGAACTGCTGATTCTAATTAATCAGTGAAGCGTGTCAGTTACCTCCTTTGTGGAAGAGGCCGTCATTCGACACACGGGCTGACAACAGGAAATTCTGTACACGAGGAGTTTCTTTCGCTTACTCTCAGGCCAGATGAACTTCGTTATGTAAAGGCTAACAAATACCTTTCCATAACTTTCCTTTACTGTAAGCCGCACGAG
The DNA here is from genome assembly GCA_019845155.1 of Luehdorfia chinensis. NCBI lineage: Eukaryota > Metazoa > Arthropoda > Insecta > Lepidoptera > Papilionidae > Luehdorfia > Luehdorfia chinensis. The sequence goes on along the minus strand of JAHVAK010000191.1, from coordinate 12,220,094 downwards.
GAAGCCCAGTCACTTAACAAACTACGGAAGGGGAAACCGTGACGATGGTATCCGCCGCAGAACTACAGTAATCGCCATAGGCTAAAGATCAGCAAGTTAAAGTAGAAATTAGCCGGTCATATAATCGTAGAACCGAATTCAGTTGGGAAAGAAAGGTTCTCAAGCGGCAACTTCGTACCAGTAAGACAGTGTACGGCGACCCATCACTAGGTGAAGGGACGAATCTGCACGATTTTGCGGGAAGTCGATGAATGCAGGTGGTAATCTATAAGGGGGATCTCTATGTCAAGTAGTGGACTACTGAAGTAATGATGATGAAACAAAAATGCGTTTAACTTTTTTATTTTTAGAAAAGATTTTTTTATTTAATTTCATATACAGTTCGTCCATTATATATAAATGTGAGTAGTGTGTAAGTGTGTACCCATCCATCTATCGTATTTGACGGATTGATTTATTGACTCATTCTTGTTAAAGGATCCAACTCTATGTATGAGTTTCTACGTATTAATAAGGGTCTAACCAAATAGCTAGTATTAGGGTAAGACGTACACAATATCATTAGTAAGCCATTCTGAAATGAATATTTGATGAACTAATGTTTGTTCACAAATACGCAGTTAGTCTCACAGTTTATTGCCCTTTAATTTTATTAAAGTCGTTACGTAAATATTACAACTAAATTATTCGAGAAAGTATCTATTGGTCAAGTTAATAATTAGCGCTTCAGGAATTTTATTTAATGGAATGAGGCGCTTCTTTGCGGTAATACTTTGCACTATGAAGGACCGTTTTAGCCAGGGCTTTTCCGATTACGACGCTTTAGACTTTGGTTGAACGAGAGTGATCTGGGTTCTTTTTATTTAGGTTGCGGATCTTAGCAACTTAACTTTTTGTCTTCCATGTCATTTTATAGTGTCAAAGCAAGGCGACCCGACCGCATATTGGTAGTCATAAACAACTAAAAAATTGAAAGTTGTGAACCGAAAGTATACTAAACATATGAATTCAAATTTTTAGACGTAAAAATTCTCTTGCGAAAATGATATCACCATGTATATACAATACGCACAATGTATCTACGATAACTAAATTGTCTTTAGACGGTAGACCTTTTAGCGCTTCAGGTGCGCAAATAGATGTACAGCAATACTCTCTGATGATTGTTTTTTGTTAATACTGTGGTACATTGTAAAAACTTGATTACTGCTCGTAGAATTGCTATGCAGGAATCCGTCTAAGTAGTGAGCAAGTATTACTGTGTTTCGGTCCGAAGGGCGCGGATAGTTAGTGTTACAACTGGAAATATCAGACTTAAGAAGTATTGTCTCAGGGGGACGAGCGCAGTGCGGTGCCACACAGAAATGTTCTGGCTGTCACAGCATTTGTTATGGGCAGACGTTCCACATCAGGTGAACGATTATCTAGACTTTGTCATGTTCTTCCATAAAATAAAAAAACGGGCGCTACCCTTATTTACTTAATGTCTCATGCATTTAGACATAAAAAGTCAGTGAAGATATTGAATTGTTTTTAACCGACTTTAAAAAAGGACGAGGTCCTCAATTCGCCAGTGTAAATGAATTTTTTTATGTCCGGGCATAACTTCCTTATTTTTGAACTGATTTTAATGTTTCAGTTTGTAATAGAAAGGGAGTATCGTAAGGGTTGTTCCATATAGTTTTGGTCAAGTTCTGATGATGGAATCCGTGAGAAAAGAAACTCTGTTTGGAGCTGCTGCGTTGAAGTCGGTTTTTTGATTAAGTAATTATGAGTATAATACAAACATAACAGCAAAATCGTTTTTTTTTTTAATGAAATTTAGATATCTGATATTAAGATTAAATTATTGAAATCCCTATTCTGAACAATATATTGAAAATTTAGTCTGAAACAGTTTAATTGAGGCTATCGCGTAATACACCTCGGAAGGATAAATGAAATTAACTACATTCCGTTATTAAAGTTATTTTCAATAGCGTGAATCATGGATCTCCTTTAGTCTAATAATATCTAACAGCTTTGATGTAACAATATTAAGGCCTATTTTAATATAGTTATAATAATATTTAATTAAAACAAACTCTTAGGTATAACCTTTATACACTTTATTAATATTCCATAAAAATAAGTATAAATTAGTTTAACGATCAGCAAGTTGAATTAGGAATGAGTCTTCCAAATAGCTCGTAAAACCGATTACCATTGGGAAAAGAAAAATTATCGAGTGGTGACCGTATTAACAGATGCACTGTAGACGACCCTTAAAATAAGTAGTAAAATATTTGTGTAAAAAAATTGTGTTAAAAATTGTGACAGTCTCACTACTGGGCACATGCCTTCTCTCTTTTGTGAGATGGTTTTGGAGGGAAAGATTTCGCTATGCTATGCAGACGGACAACACATGTCGTTGTAATATTATGACATTTCTAAGACATGTTTTCTCACGAAGATTACCGTCACCGCCGACCACGTGGTAAATTTTAGTGGTGCCGGCACTTAGGTCACTTGCGTATTATAATCTTCAAAGCGAGCAATCTGCACCTGAGTTATCACGGCTTCAATAAAATAAGCCACGGACAAATTGCGTGAAGTCGATAGTTGATAGGTGGCGGAAGATAATTCTGCCATCTAATGGACAGGCCTATTTTCAGCAATGTTCTTGTGTTAGGGTGGAACAATCATTACGATGACTAAAGTATATTATATATATATATATATATATATATATATATATATATATATATGACTATATGCACATGTCGGTATAAAGTGTACAAAACCTCATACTCCTAAGCTCAGGCCTCATATCAGTTATACGAAGGATATGGATCCGGCAAGAATCTGTTACGTTTCATCAGTGTGAGGTAAAAGACTTCACATGTCCTGGAAGTAGTTGTTTTTTTTTAAACTTACTTTATTATTTGTTAGACATTCACACTCCTCACGGTCGACTTAAAATCGCAATAAACAATTTTTATAACGGCGGTAACGGAGTTCGATGTTAGGATGCCCGCGTAGTATTAAACTTTATAGCTATCGCTACTTATTTAAAGTAAATAAAATAATCTATATTAATAAAAATAACCTGTATTGATATTTAGCCTTGCTATTTCGGAGCGAGGCTGGCTATCTACAGACATAAAAAAAAATTATAAATTGTTTTTGGCGACTGGTTACCTCACTGATATGTATTCTGCTCAAAAGCTAATTATTATCCGAAAGAGGTCTTCGTAGTGGAAATCACCCAGGAAGTCAACACCATAGGTACATTGGAAATATCCAGGATAATAAAGATTCAGAATTTACATATTCAACATAATAATTACCTGGATTCACTTTTATTTACTATAACTTTCGTTTTTATATAAACAAACGTCTTTTGTAATATTATTATACATACTAAACTAGTGAACGCAGGATTTTTTTGATTTGAATCATACCAAGTTTACAAAGCGTTACCTTCGCAGTATTTTCTTTATTAAATAAATGGGACGAGATGAGTAAATCGTTCACTCGGTGGTACCGTGCAACATTTGCCCAAAACAAATGCTGCGCTTGTCACCCTGATACGTCAATTTTTAAGTCTCATTTTCCCAATAATTTCACCACCTACCAGTGCCATAGAAACCAAAACACAGTAATGTTGGCACTACTGGATAACGGCAGAATAACTGGCCCCGCGGTGGTACCGCGTGGTGGTGGTTTGCCTTCCCTTACCCGATGTAACTAACGCTTACTCAATAAGATTGTGATCTTACTGTGGCATGATTACAGTTATTCTGTTGAAATATAAATATCCCTTCATCATCATCATCATCATATCAGCCATAGACATAGGTCGCCCACATATATTGCCACGATAGTTTGTAGCTCTAAATTTGGGGGATTTTTTCATAGTTGCCACGCTTGGGATAAGGGTTGGCAACCGCAGTTTATTTATTCATATGTTTCATCTGTTGATACTGCTGCCCATTTACTGGTTTTTATTTTCCCTTTGTCAATTTTTACGACACCCATGGTATGAGATGGGATGGTAGATTCTCTTGATCCACCACCACACGGCGTATCTGATGTAAAAGTAAAAATAAAGCAACAGCCCATGAATGCCCCACTGCTGAGCACAGGCTTCCTTTCATTTCTAATAGAATTTTGGAGCCGAGAAAAGTCCGCCACGCTATGGGGCGGGTTGGCGGACTATGAACTTCGGTTGTCTTCGAACTATTACCTCAAATATGCATCATCAAGTGCACTGCTTAACGGAGCACATTTAAGAGAATTTAAACGACCGCCTTAAGCCTGTAGGCACAGGGGCCTTATTTTTCGATGTCGCAAAGGCATTTGACAAAGTCTGGCACGACGGCTTATATTACAAGTTGTATCACACTAAATTGCCAGACAGACTCGTGAACATCATACGAGCCTTCTTGTCTAACCGCCTATTTCGCTTCCGGGTAGAGGGAACGCGCTCCTCAAGCCGCCCTCTCCGCGCGGGTGTCCCTCAGGGGTCCTGCCTCTCCCCATTCCTTTTCTCGCTATACACTAGCGATATTCCTAGAGACCCGAAAGTCAATCTTGCGCTTTTCGCAGATGACACGGCCCTGTACTATTCCGACAAGCACAAGGGCCGCATAACGATTCAACTCCAAACCGCAGCCGATCGCCTAGGCGAATGGTTCCAGAAATGGAGAATAGAGGTAAACCCCGAGAAAAGTGTAGCGATATACTTCTCGAGGGGCACACCAAAGCCCGCTAGACGATGTCACACAATCTGCAACAATCAGCTAGGCACGATCACCCTGTTCGGACGCCCTATTCCCTGGGAAAAGAGCGTCAAATACCTCGGGGTCACTTTAGACGCAGCGATGTCGTTCGCTGCACACATTAAAAACATACGCAATAGAGCGGCTTTTACCTCAAGCCGTCTATACCCATTAACTCACTCCTCAAGCAAAATGTGCTTAAGACACAAACTTCGCGTCTATAAGACTTGCATAAGACCCGTAATGGACTATGCTTGCGTCGCTTTCGCTCACGCGACGGGCAATCAATTAAAGAAGTTACAGAGCGTTCAAAATCGATTCTTGCGAACTGCCACCGGAGCCGGTTGGTATCAAAGCAAATTACCGACCATACAGAAACGCGACCGAACGCAAACGTCGCCCGCGAAACGTGCTAGACGACACTGACGTCTCAGCTCTTCCTGACCACGATACCGCCAGTCACGATCCAGGCCACACTGTACACACAGTCAATAGCTTTACTATAACACGCACCAAGACGCACAACCACCATAGAGAGCGGCGCGCAATAGTCAATAATCACACCGCGTACACACTGATTCACCCGTGTTCCAGGGCGGTTCTCACCGCCCAGAGTTACCGAAACACAAGTCGACAGTCCGAATGGACGCGCGCAGCCTCCCTTGGACGGTCATTAGACGACTTAAAATATTTAAGACTTTCGAAATCGCGAAAGCACGCAGCGAACGCGACACAGTCCGAACTTCGAGGTTTTTGTAGGAGTTTTTATTTATTTAATTGGAGAGCACGAGGGCCCCTGGCCCGCGAGCACAGTATCTGATGAAGCTGTAAAAGCCGAGAAGGCTAACAGCAATTACATTACCGAAAATATATATATCAAATATGCAGATGTTCTCAAGATGATGATTTCATTCACCGCTGTAGAACAAATTCAGAACATTCAGAACAATTTTAGAAATGCTGGCAATTGAAATCAAAGTCGGGTCACTTGAATACTATGAAATTTAAGGAGACGGGGCGGCCCAGAGCTACCGGATGTGATTAGCGCTTATACCATAAGATCACAGCATAATCACAGTTTCAAAAACATAATATATTGGTTTGGTCTGGGATTCGAATGCCATAATTCTATTGCCATTACACCCCGAAAGAATGCCATAACTATATTATCAGTAGCCGGGACTCTTGCACAGAACCAGTTTTACACCTGAGAGCCCAATGAAAGTGTCACAATTAAAATTAATTTGACTAAAACATGTTATTATAAGTAAGCAAATGTAAGAGCCAATTTATTGCACAGCATAACTAACGCCCGGTCACCTTGTCTTAAAGCGTCTATTTAATTTATAGCTACGGCTTACTCGGTTTAATATACGACCACTAGACGTTTAAGAGTTAAAATGAGTCCGAGATTAGATTCCGATCGTGTAATTTTACGTCAAGGTGGGCCGTTTGATTTATGTGCAAAGTATTATTAAAGTTTCATAGTGACTCTTGGTATTTTTAAGCCATTGAGCGAGCCTAATGAAGTGAAAACAGTTTTATTTTTAAAATCACTGGCCTATTGATTTTATATGTAATATGCAATATGGTTATTATAACTGGCTGCTTTTCTTGTATCGAATGAATTGGCCAAGGAAACGTATGCGTGGTTAATTAATTAGGAACACGAGAATATACGTTCTGATGTTAGATTTAGTTTATGTCATTACATAATATATGCATCATTATGCATTTGTAGCCGTGTTGTGGCGGTGTAAGCAAATCTACCAACCCATCTCATCCCGTGGGTGTCGTAAAAGTCGAATTATAACATCTGCGTTGCCAACCCACAATAAAGTATGGCAACCATTACAAAATCTACCTAGATGAGAGTTACAACCTCAAAACGGCCCCTAGTCTCCGGTAGCCCCTCTAGTCCTGGCTACAGTAGCGGTCATTATAACGGCAGCGCACGGCGTGCAAAGAATCCCCGGAGAAGGAGATCTTGCTACCATTAACGACGATTAGACCTGACACATACAACACGCGCACTAGCAGGATTCCGGAGTTGAATGAAAAGGTGGACAAGTTGTGCTGGGATATTATAGGATATTCTTAAGTACGAAGACAGGGGGAGGACACGGAAATCCTCGAATCTCGTAACTTGTTTTACTAGCGGGAGGGCGACTATCTATCCCAAGGAGGTGTCGAGTTTGTCGTCAACAAGTAATTAATAACGTTATTAAGATTTTGATTGTCGACGAGTACTCAGAATAACCAAACGGTATTGGCTGAAGATCATACAGGTATATGCACCTTCTTCGGCACGCCCTGATGATGAAGTGGAGAGTGGCCGGGACACTCGGGCGGAATTACAGCGGAGCTTCAGAAAAACCCGTACCAGTAGTTCCTTCAGAAGCTATTTAATTCTGCCATCCAGCGTGGCGCTACGCCGATAGTGTGGAGAAGAAAGTCCTGTTCTTCAGAAAGGGGGATAAAGACCTCTGTAAGAACTATATACTGGTATCGCTTCTGTATATTTGCTATTTTTGAGAGTCGACTCGCAAGGAGACGTGACGACTTTCAGCCTCCCGAACAAGCCAGATTTGGAAAAGGCTTTTTCAAATACATACCCTTCGCCATAAGGACACAGAAGACCTAAGAGTACAATCTCTTGCTATGTCTGGCGTATGTGGACTATGAAAAAGACTTTGATTCCATTAAAATTTGGGCGGTGCTACAGTCACTTCAGCGGTGCCAGATTTACTATCGAGGTGCTTCAGTGCTTGTACAGCACAGCTACGATGGCCCCGATCCGAGTACAGCAACAGAGTACGAAATCGATCAAATTGCAGAAGGTGTAAGACAGGGCGACGTCTTATCTCCGAAACTCTTTACCGCTGCATATGAAGATGTTTTCAAACTTCTGGACTGAGAAGGATACGGTAATAAACACTAATGGTGAATACATCACTCACCTTTGATTTGTCAACGATATAGTGATAATGGCAGAATCGTTGGAGAACCTTAGCACTATGCTCAATGAACTCAATACTGTCTCCCAACGAGTAGATCTTAAGATGTACATGGACAAGATGAATATCATGTCTAACGTCCATGTCGCCTGTTCCCAACAACAACCTGAACCGGTTGTTGTTGGGAACACTACGCTTCGAAGTTGTCGACGAGTATCAGTACCTAGGACAGACGGTCCGACTAGGTCGGTCCAACTTCGAACAAGAAGTCCATGGACGGATCCAACTCGGCTGGGCAGCGTTCGGGAAACTGCGAGAAGTTTACCTTAATGTCTCAAAACAAATATCTTCAACCAGTGCGTTTTGCCAGTACGGTACCGAGACGTGGTCCTTCACTGCAGGCAGCATAAAGAAGCTCAGAGACACTCAGCGAGTTAATACATTTCCCATAAATTTGTTGATTTCTAACATTGATTCCAACCAAATATATTGTTTTTAAGTTAACAGCATTTTGACATCTATATTTTATAATTACTGTCTTTCAACGATGTATTTTCGAGTAACGAATAATATTATCTAGACGAAAGAATTATTTTGTTTTTTTCTGACAACTACCAAACATTTGTCGATTACCGAAATAAAAGACTTTCAAGAGTTGCATGCCTTTCTGTCTTTATAAAAGCCAAATGCTTTCGTGACTAGAAATAACAGGAATTGCAGTACCAGGAAGCGCGCTGCAATTAACCGGTGCTATATTTTTGTTAAAACTCTTTTAAAGCTCTGTATGGTAAGAATTTTGTACAAAAATTTGGTGTAGTTGTTATACCGCTATAGGATTACGAGTTTTTTTTTCTTAAAATGATAGTATAGTGTCATAAGTATATTAGGACATCGAAAACCAAAATACCTAGTCCGGCCATAAGTTCTGGTACAGTTAAAATTTATACCTACATATTTATTAGTCTTAGCAAAAAATAAAAAAAATATTCTATTCGAAATGGCCACCTTTCGCTTTTATATCCTTGGCCTTTAATCTGTTTGGCCACAACTCTATGGATTTACGCACTGTTTCCAAGGGAAATTTCGCCACTGCTTGCTCCAAAGATATTTTAAGAGACAATGTCGCCGTGTCGTTAAGAGCAAGCCATGTCCTCTAAAACTGACCATAATTTGAAGTCTAAAGGGTTGAGGTCTGAGCTAGATGTGGGCCAGTCTTCAGCTCTTACAAAGTCCGGAATGTTGGTTTCAAGCCAGGCTTGGGTAGTTCGTGCCTTGTGACCAGGTGCAGAGTCCTGCTGGAAAGTCCACGGTATATTTTTAAAAAGTGTATTGCTAAGAGGTTTCGCAACATGACCCAAGACTGTATCTTGATACACATTGGCTGAAGTTTTCACTTCTTTTTCACAAAAATGTAGTTTTGTGACTCCTTGATAAGACACGTCCCACCAAATCATCACTGACGCAGGATGATGACCACGTTGTACTTTTTCGACCACTTGAGCAGCTTCTTTAGAACTGTGAGCGTACACTTTATCATTTTGCTTATTGTAGTGTTCTTCAATCGTGAAAATTTTTTCATTGGTAAAGAGGATGTTTCTGTGCCTTTCACCTGCGTATCGCAACAGAAGGCGTTTTGATCGATCCACTCTCTTTAATTGTAAAGATTGATTTAGGGCATGTCCTGTATATCGACGATAAGCACCGAGCTTCAGGTCTTGTTTTATAATACGCGACAGAGTCCTAGCGGGAAACTTCATTTCTCGCGATAAGATTTTTTGCTTCCTAATGGGGTTTCGAATTCTGGCTTTAACATCATTAACAGCCTTTGTAGTTCTAACAACACGCGACCGCCCCGATCTTTTCTGGTCTTCGACAGAGGAAGTGTTCTTGTATCTGTTGATAGTACGATATACGAACATACGGCTAATACCAAGCTTTTGAAGTGTCTGGAATATGACCGACGTCTCCATACCCACTTTGTGCAAGGCGATCACTGCAATCCTACTTTCTTTAACACCCCTATTCCATATTGTAATTTGATAATGAACACGAAAAAATATGTGGAATGGCGCAAAATCGAAAGAAGTTTTTAAAATAATATACGTGTTCCAAATTCAAAATAATTAAGTTGAAAGAAATAAAAGTTTTTATGTAACAGTATTTATGGGCAGACTAGTTATAAGCGCGCAGTTTCGTAAAATACGCCATCCAACAGATGGTAGAATAACTATCTCGAAAAAAGTGGGAAAATACAAAAAGGTGAAGGTATGTCTAGCAGGCTATTAATAGCCTGTTGCCGATGTTAAAGGGCCGAGGGATGATCTTTATTCACATCATCTTTAGTTACTAGATATTTTCATACCGAATAAGTATTTATAGCCAACGTTCGAGATTACTAAAAGAAGGAGCCTTCTTTTTCTAATTAAACCACAAGATTTAAGATCTTCGCAATATTATACGCTTAATTTACGGCGAAATAAATTGCCCTGTGGGTTTGCTTGACGTCACGACCGCTGTACACACCGTACTGTTGGTTTGGTTGGCCAATAAATTTCAATTTAGTACACACAGCTCGCGGATTTGTTTAAACTATTAGATTCTCATCACGCACACCGTGCGGCGCCGAGTGTGATTAATGCATCTTATGTAGATGCGTCAATAGACATGCACAACCACAAGATAAATGAAGAAAACAAATAGTGAAAAAGAAAACCGAATCTAAAGTATTATAATAGAGAATCTGCCACCATATTTCTCCCCGTGGGTGTCGTAAATGCTAAGATAATCATTGACAGGAGTATGAATCAACTACGCCAGATCTAAATTATGCAGAAAAAGTTTGAATTGTCTGGTACAACGATCGCCAATCCGCCTGTCAAGCGTGGCGATTATAGCAAATCATCCCAACATGGGAAAGGTCTATGATAGTAGTAACTTTATAGGCTGTGGAAAAAGAAAAAATGTCTCGCAGCGAAAAGCGTTGGTAAATATTGTTAATTTTATTGTAAAAAAATGGTACCCCTTGCAATTTTAAGAAGGACTGCATCATAAGATGATTAAAAAATTGGCAATATGAAAATGGGTTTTATTTTACACAGGATAAAATTATTTAACAATAACAATTGTTAGAAAATAACACTGGAACGGTTTTTCGAAAAAACCGCGATTGTAAATATTTACCAAAAAGTTTTTCACTTAATCTTTTAATTATGAACATTCTTCTTCTTGTACTTCAACAGCTTTTGAAAATCTCCTGCTTAACATAGATATTTTCTTAGAAAACACTAGTAAAAGCTGGTATACATTCATGGAAGTAAACCTTCTCTAACTCTAACCAAACTCAGCACGTTGGGAAGGCAGGTTGGTCAGCGCAATGCCGGTAACCTTGCACTGGTGATGATGCTTCCGATTAGGTTTATCAAGTCAAGAAACATAATGCACATGCCTAAGGAAATGATTGTTTTCTAAATATGGAGTTGATAATTACATAGACTGTTTATGTGGACAGCATATTGATAGTTCGTCATGTTAATTGCTCTCTGAGGATTGTGATTCGCGACGTGTTCTAGTTAAAACAGGTTCATATTAGCGAAAGAATTAATTCATTTAGAAATGAGCTCAACTCGTTACGGTCACTAGTTTGGTTTTAATTGTAATTTAGAATATAAATAGTGCAAGTAATATTACCATATTTATTCAATTTAATTGCTATTGAATTCATCATCATCATTATTCCAGCCCGACAAAAGGCCGCTGGTGAACATAGGCTTTCCCTATAGAATGCCACCAAGTTTGGTTCTGAGTCACCAGCATCCATCGACTTCCCGCAAAGACGTGCAGATTCGTCTAGTAGAGGCTCGTTCTACACTGCGTTTACCGGTATAAGGTTGCAATTTGAGAATCTTCCTTTCCCAGGTCCCACGGTCATCGGCAATTCTACGAGCAATATCGCCGTTATTTATTTAATTTTATATATACCTACTCAATAATTCGTTATTTATATTCTGTTTTTTTTTTCTAGTGTTAGAATTCCTATGCAGTTTTTGGCGTAGTACCTACACTACGGCAGTACCAATTATTATGCCGTCAAGTACAGTAGTACACATAGTAGTAGTAGTACCATGTGTACTACTGTTCTTTTACTACATACACTACACCTACTACATACACTACTACGTACACACCATTAGTAATGGGCAGACTTTGTATTTTCAATCAGGTGAACTATTTGCACGTCGCGTTACAGTGTTTTTTAAAATAAGATTTTTACATAAATTTACATACCGATATAAATTTCAAACAAAGGTCTATTCTGTTACTAACAAATTTACATACAGCGCCTAGTGAATCGTAAATTACAGCAGTTACAAAGGCCTCATTTTCACCCTATTGTTAACTGCAATGATCGATTTGAATATGACGATATAACATCTAGTAAAGAATAATTGAATTGTGAAGTACGAAAATTACTCTTAATGTTCATGGAAACTAGTTCATACCTCTGGTGAACCAGCGGAATTATCTCCCAGGGGATAGAACTCAGGTTACTCGCGTACTACGAAATTTAAGGCGAACGCCTGGCCCTTATGCTCAACAGAAGGATATTTAAAGGCTATTACTTTACTATACTACTTTATTCACTAATATTTGACCAAGCTACTAAATTACCTATTATACTTTTTGTCTAATTTTGCCTTATACGATATCGTCCGATGTATTTAAACATTTTATGTATTATTTAACAGTGTTACCAGTAATGGCTTTCATAAAATTAGTTCCGCATTACTAAATTAGTACGAAAATCTATATAAGTTCATAATATTTATTAAATATCATACTGAACTACATACATATGGCGTATTATTTTAGCAGGCTTGAATTATTTAAACTCTCCTGCTACTGTTACTTCTTCACCATCAACCCATGGAGTGGTTAAATTTTGTTTAGGTGTAGCAAAAAAGACAAACAGAGACTATATATTTCGGTGAGGTAATTTGCTGTTAGCCGTCTCGGCTTTTACACGCTTTCATCGGATACTGTTGCTCGCGGGCCAGGGGCCCGTGTGCCCAGGTTTGGTTTGACACCACATAATAAATACATAAATAAAATAAATAAATAAATAAAACAAACAGAGAGAGAAAGAAAGAAAGAGCAAAAAACCTAAATAAGTATAATATAAATTAGTTACATATTTATATATATATATTTATTTATTTATATATTAAACACATAAACATATACATATATACAGTATACATACATATTATACATATAAATAATATAAAATAAAATAAATGCTAAAACTACTAACTATTTATATTCTCATGATCCTCTGCTAAATGATGACGGACAAACTTCTTAAAGGAGTATTTATTGGGCGCTTTCCTGATGTCATCGGGCAAGGAGTTCCAAAGAAATGCAGCCCGGACAGTGGAGGAATTCCTGAAGAACCCGGTGAGATGTGTAGAGATGCAAATCTTATTGTTAGAGGATGAACGAAGAACCCTATCATGTGATGAAGAGAGATACTGAAATTTTTCTTTTAGATATGAAGGCGAAAATGGAATCCTGGAATTGCGCCTTTGTCGAATGGTAAGCCAATTTAGCTGAGACCTGAATTGAGAAATATTGTCATACTTTCGCAGACCAAAAATAAATCTTATACAGTTGTTAAGCAGGCGCTCCAGCTTGTTAAGAAGATCTTAGGATAGGTCTGGGCAATACACATCTGCGTAGTCAATAATGGGTAAAATTTTCGACTTTCCGACCAATGTCGGTAACCCGAACTTTCCAGTTCAAAGTGTTATCAATTCTCGGACTACCTACTAGGAATAGCTTAGCATTTCAGTGGATTGACAATCACTCCATAACGAGTTGACCAATCTTTGAGAGCGTTTAGATTATTGTTTAAGTGATTGAAACCGTTATGAAGATCGTCAATTTCAGATTGCACCTATACTCGTACCTGTTGATCGTCCGCATACAGATGGTACGAGCAGTCGAAATTGGAGGTGATTAAGTTTATAAAAACAGAGAAAATTATGGGAGAGAGAATTCTTGCGGCACGCCAGTTTCGACATCAACCCAAGCTGAGTTTTTTTGTCGAACATGAACTGAGTGCTGGCGCCCGCGAAGATAAGATGCGAACCATTCTAAGACATGAGGCGCGAAATTAAGATGGGATAGGATGGAAAGGAGGATGGCATAATCATCTGTGTTAAAAGCGTTAGAAAAGTCAACGAGCGCTACCACTGTTATTTTTCTTTCTTCCATACCTTGTCTAATGTCATCAGTAACTTTGATTAATGCAGTGGCAGTGCTATGACCGGGGCGAAACCCAGACTGATAAGTACTCAGTAGTCTGTTTCGAAATAAACGTGGAAATTTGCTTTAGAAAGGGCAGAATTGATATTGGACGATAATGATTAGGTAGGTTGGGAACTAGAAACTTTAGGAAGAGGCTTAACGAAAGCCTTTTTACAATGGCTGGGATATTGACCAGAATCTAGAGAAAAATGTATGATGTGGGTAATTGCCGGGAGAACATGTTCTAATATCGGGACCACCATATGTCTGCTGATGTCATCACAACCCACAGACTTAGATTTAATATCCAATAAGAACTTAGATGTAACTTTTTAATTTCATCCTGGTCAACAAGAGAAAAATTTAATGCTAGAATGTTAAGAGATTGCATTCACGCAATAGAAGCCATAGTTTGGGAACGGATTATAGGGTCCATTGCTTTGACACAAACGAAATGTAGAATTAACTCATCAAGTGAGAGAGAACGACCACAATCCAGTGTGGCCAGCTTGCCAACACCAACAGTTCTAAGGAATTTCCACACTTCGGCAGATGATAACTTATTAATATTGTTATGAAAATATCGGCGTTTAGCAGCGCGTACCATCTGATTACACCTATTTCTGGCGAACTCTTCTGACATATCAAAAGTTCCAAATCGAAAATACACAGAAAAAGGTGCAGATGGTGGAAGCGTCTGGTACTGTGATCATCAATGCGCCTTCTAAGCGTAGTGATAACAGCAAATACTCATTTTTTGGGAGACACTTCCAGCGAATACTGGATTATAATCTAAACGCTTTTTGTGAAGAACGATTGAGATGGATTACGACATCGTTAGTCTAATGGCGGACCCGAACTCAGGATGGCAGACCCGAACTTACAAAGAAACCACGCTTAGTGTTTGGCATGCACCAATAATAGCAACTATGGCAAATAAAATAATAATGTTTAGTGGAAGCTCGCTTTTATTAGTAAATAAATTGTATCGACGACTATTTTCATAGCCTAGTCATGTAATTTTTATTACATTTTAATGATTTGTCACATTAACGACTATAATTAAGAACCATTTTTTTAAATAAATAATTTTATAAACCATTAAAGCACCGCTACCTTGCAATCAAAGAATATCTAAAATAATCATTTATTAGTAATAGTCGTATCAGCTGGATAATTATGTTATTGACTTGACGTCTATCATTGACACAATTATAGCAGTTACACACATATTCGTAAATACTTACATACATACATAGAGTCACGCCTATTTCCCATTGGGTTAGGCAGAGACCACATTTTTCCACTTGCATTTCGTAGGCAATTTTATACAAGCTCATCGGTTTCCGGTACTTTTTACGTGGCATTTCCTTAAAAACTATTTCGATCTGAACATTCACTACCATAAATAAGTGTGGGTACCTGAAAACCTCTATATACAGCCAACCGTGCCTTTTTAGATACGTTCTGGCTACACATAAAGTTATGCAGGGCCCTAAACAATTGTTTTCTTGCCAAAATCGTATTAGGTAAGTAAAAAGTGAAAAACTAAAGTTTCAGCCTATAAATGTGTGGGAACATTAGGCTGAGCACAGGCTTCCTCTCATTTCTGAGAGGGTTTTAGAGCTAGGAAGAATCCTCATCATCAAATGCGGGTTGGCAGACTGCACATTTCTTCGAAATAGTTTTTATTTCTCAGACATGCTCATGATGTTTTCCTTCACCGCCGAGCACGTGGTAAATCAGCACTTAAAATTTCAATAACAATTTAGTGTTACCTGGCACCGGGAATCGAGCCAAGGTCACTCGCGTACTATGAAATTTTAGGCGAGCGCCTAGCCAACTGAGTACTATTCAATAACTTGGATTTTTGTTTCGAAAAGTAGTGCTGCCAAAATTCATCAAGAAATTATAACTTTGTGTTTTTATTATTTGTTTATGAAGTTTCTTATATAATATATATAAAGGAATATTCGTATATATAATATATGACTACTAGTATAAAATACAATATCCGCATCAATATTACTGATGCGGATATTGATCCATTTTTTTTAATATTGGATAGCAGCAATTAAACTATTTTCGTGACCCATAACCTAACATAAGCGCTTAACCTTATTTAAAAAAAATACAAGTACAATTCGAAACTGCTGATTCAAACTTGACGTAAGTAAAGAGTAACGTTTATTAATTAACCAATTTACTTTCTATAGAATAATTCTGTGCATATGTTTATTATTGATAAAAATATAATAAACTGTTTTAAATTAACAATTATTTACCTCCTCTATGTCGTCCATTTCAGTGTCATCAACAATTTCTTCAGCAATATTTGTTAAGGATATACTAGGTCTGATAGATACTCTGTGCCGTGTTAATGATGATCTTTTCCATGAATCGTTGTTTTCTACTTTTAGGTCATCATTCAAATGAGCAAGTTGGTCATAAAAATTTGCCACTCCCAATAATCCATCGTCTAATTTGGCAATGGTCTTTGAAAAACGCTTTTTGCCTACAGTTTCTTCTTTCTTTCTATTTAATTCCTCGAACTGTCGGTAACCATTGGAAGTATTCGGTATTTCTACAACAGTATATACAGAATGTAGATCTTTGTATTCACATTCCAAATCAAATCCTCTGTCATCAAAAAATCTTTTAAATTTAGCCCAACAACCTAATTCTTTCGCTGTAACACCTTCGTTTTGAACTGACGAACTCGCTTTACTATCTTTCATTTTTGCTTTTAAATTATTTCAAATCACATTGGTCTTCAATGATTAGATCTAATAGAGATAATTAAAAGGAACTGTCTGTAATCGTATCGTAGTCAGACATGATATCAATGATAATCATTCAGCGTAATTCTGCAAAGGCTACTAAATCATTTTAATGATTCTAAATCGAACCAATTAATATACTTTAGTATTCATCATGTACGGTCGATTAGTAATCGTATCTGCACAACATTGGTACTTGTTGATTTCACTGATCATTATGTGATAAACAAACGTTTATTTGAATGTAAACAAAAACGTTAATCATTTACAAAGATTTATAATTTTTGTAATGCTATATAAACTGAGACGTTTTGTTTTCTTTTAAAATATTACTTTATTATATCATCAAAAAATCCCATAGTAATGTATCCTCGACGTGGTTACTACATTTATTAACAGCTTATTAACGGAACGTTGTACTTGTGTGGAACAGCTTGTATCTTAATTATATTAACTAAGATGAACTTAGATTTTCACTTAATAATCACTTGTTAATAAATGCATAATAATAACGTTTGAAATGCACTTGCACTACGAAAAATCACGTATTATAATACACATGTATCATAAATGACAAATTTATGATAAATAGACAACGACGTTACTGTTTTTATATACACATATTTTCATCACATAGATTTGCATAACTTATGTGTGTTCTGCATTCATGTTTTTACTTCCTGTCTTGTTTTTATTGTTAACATCACTGCGAAACAATACATATGTGATTTTAATAAAATTACAGTTGTCGCGGTCGCTTCACCCAGCGACTCTGGTTGTACTGAAACATCTCCATAAATAGCAACTATTGTGTTGTTGAATCAAACCGATAATATTGATATTTCATACTTTATCAAGCAGTGTCATGACGATTGCTGATAAATACTCAGTTTAATAAGGAACTTCATTCTTCACTATTTTCACTACAATGTAATACGTTTTCGTTCAGAAGAGGTGTCCGATTTTGTTGTAACTAATGTCGTAACATACTCTTATTGCACGAGTGAGTCCTCATCCATAATTTGATATTTACAGTTTTTATATAAATAAGATCTATTCAGACGCGTAAATTATACAATAATTATAACGATTATTCAGTTTTTAGCTAGTTATTTACAACTAATAAAAATACTTGGCTGAGAGCTTACATATTACAAAAGGTTTAGTATTATCAACAAAGTTAATTAATTATTCGCTTCTTTATTCAAACCTTAATTTGACTTTGTTCTTAATATATTTTTTATAAATCTACAAGCTACATTTATATTGTGAAAGGATGTTATCATGGTATGATATTTTTATTGAAACCTGAATATAAAAATGCGATAAAATCGAACAGATGGCGGATCTTTAGTATTGTTATAATACATATATACATGGTCATTCGTAATGACCTATACATCTCGGCTGGCTGGGCTCAGGGAAGATTTGTATATGTCCCAAAAAATATAATGAGCCTCCTAGCTTGATACCTGTAGGAGATATGTCGACTTAAAGAATTTGCTTAAAAGTCATAGGGGACTACCCTGTTATACAGCTGATCGAGGCAATAAACTCATTAATTGAATTGGGCGTTTTTCCATTGAGTTGCCATCGAAAGAACTCGCAAGTACTAGGATAACATGAAGCTTAACGAAATCTGTTGCGAAGTAAATCTGTTAGTATGATGCCGTTGTAGAGTAACATAAATTAAATGCAGAAGAAACGGATTTTGAATTTGGTCTGCTTCCGGGCAACGAGTTTTCTGATTAGGGGGTCGCGTAAAGTTTTACGAAAACAAAATAATTTTAAAGTTTTGTATTGGGTATTTTATATATTCAATGTGGTCATTAAAGCTTACCGTTTGAGTTTACCAGATTAACGACCCATGGCTCGGTGCCCGGCTGGTTATACACTATATGGAATAAGTTGTATAAATAGATTGAATTGTTTTAAAATAATGTAAGAATTTGCTAAATGTCCATGTTTAAGCACCTTATTATCATATTAAAAAATATAGTATTTGATCTTTTGACCTTTTTCATGACATTTGAGAATTAGTGTATTAATTGTGGTTTCTGTTCTAATTCCCACCGGAGGCAATATTTGTGCAACACTACATTATTGGTTTTACGGGTGTAATTGTGCGTCAAAATTTGGTCTATAACTTTAGGTACTATAATACATACTGTGTTGATGACAACTTCACCGTGGTCGAACGTACATATAAGTATAATGTTATAAGGAACATTGAAGTCCTATATCATGTAGTACAGTAACAGCTTATATAAATTTCGCTGCTGAGCACAGGCTCAGAAATATCAATAAGCTCTATGTGTATATGTGACTTCAGTATGTATATATGTGACTTCTCTCATTTTTGAAATGGTTTTGGAGCCGGGTATAATATGCCACGCTTCTCTAGTGCATGTTAGCTTATTTCTTAGTCAGGAAGGCGTGAGTTAATCGCTCAATTAGTGTAGACAGCCTACAAACGTTACATTGCTGTAAGCACCTCCTCAGCTTGACGGTATAGTGGATATAATGATTTTAACGAATATCTATTTTAGTTGATAATTATAACCTGCATAAAAGTTATAAACGACTCTTGAAATTAAACCAGACTATTTGTATTATTTTGCAGTAATTAATATAGCTTTAGATAATACTTATACACTTTAAATATTGCCCATAGGTTTTTGCAAAAAGCATTTTCCTACACATTACATTTCACTTTTGCGTTTTTATGTTATTCAAATGGCATCGAAGTGGACTTAAAGAAAAGTAACTGTTAATATCGATTGATAATCAAAACTTAAAACAAAATGAATAAAGGATCGTCGCAGGATTTTGATTAAACCTGGATTTTGAACAAAATACTAGGTTTTGAGTAAAGAGATCTTGATGTGATCCTATTAAGGTCAAAACTAAATGAATCAGACTCATATTAAGTAGAAAAAAAAATATTATTTCGTTTTACATATATTTGTTAGATTTTTTACTTTCTTTGTGAACTATTCATTTATAATATATTTTTCATAACCTATTATATTAAAATAATTTAATTTTAAAAACATTAATTACAGTTTATTTCATAATACATACATAATGTCACGCCTTTTCCCCATAAGGGGTAGGCAGAGACCACACCCGTAACCTACTCGTCGCCCCCGCAAGAAATGAGTCGTGTCGGGTGGCGAACCACGTCGCCGCCATTTTGGTAGAAATCAAGAAATTCTTACTCGTCATTGCGTTCCCACGAGCAGTCACAGCATTGCATATTTGTGGTGTTTTTTTGAACGAATAAAGGCTGTCCGTACAATAACTTTTGCACAGCATTTGTTACGGCAGAAGTTGCACTTATCATCAGGTGAACGATTTTCTCGTCTCGTAATTTTTTACCTTTATAAAATTTATGATAAAAAAACATAAAAGCAAATGAATTTTTTTATTAAGAATATATCGAGTAATTTCATTTGATATTATATTTCCTAATACTTCCTCAGCTTAATAATATTTGAAGTCTTCAAATTTTTTAGCCGCTGGTCAACATATACGATACGGTGTACGACTTGAAACCATTCTGATGTTGGTATACCGGACTCGAGCTTTGCCTAATAGTACAGCTACGGCTAAACTTGTAGCAGGCTTCCCGGAAGCTTAAGAGCCAAGATATTTTTTGTAGTTGTTGGATCTCTTCCTAAAATATCCTATCCTAAAGTCATAATAATAATCCCAAACAGGTCCAAGTTTTTGACAAAAATTTTGGTATGTTGAAATCAAGTCTTCATTCTTTCATATTTCGGCTTTTGGTAAGATCTAAAGTTTAGATCAAAACTCCTGATTTCACCAAAATTCTGCGACGTAACCACTTCATTATGATATTATTTAAAAGATTGTCAGATGTGTATACACGTCATAAAATACGACGAATAGAAACAAGTTATCATTATCACATTACAAAGATACTACGTCAGCGCTAATACGTGACATCTTTTATCGTAAACATCTTTTTATATGAAAGTGATCGATGAACTATAAGGAAAGACGATTGAGTTTTTGTATGACTAAGCTTATTTAAGGAAAAAATATACAACATCGTAGTTGCAAAAAAATGCTACAGATACACCTAATTTGTGAATTATATCTTAATATTACACAGAGAAGGTGTGAGTTTGTTTATCAAGAAAGTAATAAATTCGTTAATAATTTTTAACTAAAATGTAAAATATAATATTCTAAATGTTAAAATTATACTACAAAAGATAAATTGAAATTACTCTTGATAAATGATTGCGTAGGAGAAATTTTAACGTACTGAATATTTTGATTTCTTATTATTACTCGATTATTACACATTGAATAAAACTAAATTTTACGGATTTTGTCGCGTTTATTTTAAATACTTTCGAGCGGTTTACATTTATGAAATAAAAGTTTATTTATTTTTTTAAAAAATTGAAAAAACATTTCTGAAATAGTTATTAACATAATATGCAATACAGGAATTCGAAAACATCGGATTTTTTTAAAATTTTATACCAGGCCTAAGCTTCGAATAAAAGGAACAAAGTTAAATTCCTTGCGCTCTGTTTTACACTCAACACACAGTAAAAGTAGTCGGGGAGTCAACAATAAAATCCTTTTATTTGTGGAAGTCATATCATCATTCATATCATATTAGCAGAATGTAATACATTCGCGCATGCGTGCGTGTGTGTGAAAAAAATGATATATTTTTATATACTTATATCGCCGTGTGGTAGCGTCCTACTCGTAAGAGAATCTACCACCCCATCCCATCCCGCGGGTGTCGTAAAAGTCGAGAGAGGGAAATTAAAACTATGAAATGGCAGCATCTTCCTGGAACATCTGAATAAATAAACTGCGGTTGCCATCTCGCTTGCCAAGCGTGGAAACTATGGCACAATCCCTCCAATAGGAGAGCTACAAACTTTTGTCGCTATCTATGGGGGAGGCTTTTGTTCAGCAGTGGACTTGTGATAGGTTGAAACGACGACGACGATACTTATAACAATAATAAACAATACAAAGCTACTGAAAGTGGTAATTGTACTTACAGCGATCTCCACCAGGGGCTCGTCTTCAGGAGTAAGAGCAAGAGAAGAACGGCGACCCGCCCGGGCTCCAGGAGATCCACTCGAACTACCTGCGTACAATATACAATGTTATTGTTAGAAACGCGATGCTGACACCATTGTTGCAATTTCTGCGATAAAAGATAGAATAAATGAGATTTTTGGTGGACTAGGTGTAAAATATTGTGTTATTTTATAACTATCATCTCGTCATTGGATAATCTGGTTACGTTAGCTATTACACTATGATAACGATTAAAATTAATAAAATACGGGGTTGTCTAGTCATTCTCTTCATTAAGTATTGTTATAATTTGCTTACATTAAAACTAAGCAGTCAATAATATAGAAAAAATATTCAAATAATTTGTTATATGATTTTCCCCGAAAATCTTATTTATTATGCACAAGATTATGAAGTCACGGTTCCAAAATTAAAAGTTCAAAAGCAACAAAAGAGGTCTAAAGTAAAGTTAATAGATTTTATATGCTCTATTGCTTAACTTCAAATCTGATAGGATTCGCTCTATTCTGGGAAATCATGTAGCTTTCAGCCAACGTACAGAAGCAGGCTCAACTAAAATCGCATGTGATTTGTATCCTTTCTATATACATACATAGAGTCACGCCTCTTGTCCATTACGGTAGCCAGAGACCACATCTTTCCACTTGCTACTATCCTGACACACATCTTTCGCTTCTTCTACATTCATTAGTGTTTTCATATACGCTCGTCAGTTGCGGGTACTTTTGACGTGGCCTTTTCTTAAAACGACTTCGATATGATCGTGATACATCGACCTTTACCGGCTAGCCCATTCACACTCGCCTCATAAATCTGTTCCGTCAATCTTCTTTCATCCATCCTCTCGACGTGCCCAAACCATCTAAGCATCTCTTTCTCTATCTATGTCACTACATCTTCTACCACATCGCAACGTTCCCTAATCACGCTGTTCCTCACTTGGTACATCAAAGTCACTCCAGCTATACTTCTCAAACGTTTCATTTCCACAGCATTAATCTTATTTTAATGCTTCTTCCTTTTTAGATATGTTCTATCTACACATAAAGTTATACAGGGCCCCATATACTTAATTTCCTGCTAACTCTTTTCGCTCAATATCACCATCAGACATTCCGTCTCTCGTAAATTTTGAACCCAAGTATACAAACTCTTTCACTTGTTCCACTCTTTCTGCTTTAATCAGAACTCTGCAATCCATATAATTTATTTTCTTTCAAAAACCATAACTTTCATTCCTTTGCTCTGTAGAGCATCATGCATAATATTAACCATCGCCTGCAACTCCTCCTCCGATGATGCTACTACAATCTGATCATCGGCGCATAGGAGGCATTGGACGGTCAGAAAATTAATTCTTAATCCAAACGCAATCTCTTTCACTTCTTTCACAAATTCGTGTCTAATTGCCTTTTTTGATGTTAAATCAGCCTTTGCCCATTTTTAATCTTTATTTTTTTTGTCTTTTCTACATGTGTATGAACTCCATGGAAACAAATAGTTTTTATGTAAAAGGTTCCGCCACATGTTTATTTCAACTCGTGGACGTGGAAGTATACGTGTTACACTAATGGTACATAAATCCATGTAGCTATCAGTTTTATTATGAAAAGTTTTATTAAAAATGTTGAGATCCAAAATGATCCTCCTAATGCAAAATCAATTTCTTACTTTTAAATGTAATTAGTCGTTCAAAATAAGGATTAACTTGTTTGGTGCCCCAGATCGAGAGGATAAATGTTTTACAAGTCGTTTCTGAACCTTTTCGAGAAGGTTAATATTAAAAATAATCGATTGAGTCGGATGGTGCACAGTCATTCAAAAAAATTATATTTATCTTATTCCTAAGAGTTTTTCTGAACTTGTGAACTAATTTATTTAAATACTCTTGTAAAAGTGAGCTTACATATCTTCAATAATTTTCAAAATTCTTCGTCTCTGGATTCTGAAATATTTCTTACAAATTTGCTAAGAACGTAATTAATTGTTAAAGATAAAAGTTATATACCTTAGGAATAATAAATCTCATTATGGCTTACACTAAGTAATGCAATCATACACAGTGACCATACATTTTCGACTATTAATATATGATTGGCAATAATGTAATAACTTAACGCAACGTACCTCAAATAGAATTTTTGATTAAATTATTAATACTTTTTACGAACCAAAAAACGAGAATAAGATAGTTAACTCCAATATATATTTTCGGTGATGTAATTTTTGTTAGCATTATTGGCTTTTACAGCTTCATCGGATACCTACTGTGTCGCGTTCGCTGCGTGCTTGCGCGATTTCGAATATCTCAAATGATTTTAAGTCGTCTAATGACCGTCCGAGGGAGGTTGCGGACCTCCATTCGGACTATCGAATTGTGTGTCGGTAACTCTGGGCGGTGAGAACCGCCCTGGAACACGGGTGAATCGTGTGTACGCGGTGTGATTATTGACTATTGCGCGCCGCTCTCTATGGCGGTCGCGCGTCCTGGTGCGTGTTATATTAAAGCTATTGACTCTGTGTACAGTGTGGCCTGGATCGTGACTGACGATATCGTGGTCAGGAAGAGCTGAGACGTCAGTGTCGTCTAGCACGTTTCGCGGGCGACGTTTGCGTTCGGTCGCGTTTCTGTAAGGTCGGTAATTTGCTGCTTTAACCACCAGCGGGTTTGAACCGCGGCTTTTTCGAAAAACCGCTGATAATTCTCTGAAGTGTTCAGAGATTAAGGGCATTTCACAGTCGCTGTGAAGATCTACATTGCATTGATACCAACCGGCTCCGGTGGCAGTTCACAAGAATCGATTTTGAACGCTCTGTAACTTCTTTAATTAATTGCCCGTCGCGTGAGCGAAAGCGACGCAAGCATAGTCCATTACGGGTCTTATGCAAGTCTTATAGAGGCGAAGGAACTCAAATAAAAATTTCATGTTGACTTTGAATATGAACACAGCTGTAATAGGTATTATACATAATATGATGTTTAACTTTTTAATCTAATTTAATACTAAATACATTTATTACTAATATTTTATCATTCACTTAATTTTATCAATTCAAGAGACATAAGATGTTGTGATTTTTTGAAAATGGGAAATGTTTAGTGAATATTGGATTTTGCAGAAGAAGCATGAAAGTAACATTAATGCTGTGGAATTGAACAGTACGAATTGAGGAACAGTGTGATAAGGGAACATTGCGGAGTGGTAGAAGATGTAGTGACAAATATAGAGAAAGGGATGCTTAAATGGTTTGGACATGTAGAAAGGACGGATAAAGAAAGATTGACGAAACAGATTTATGAGGCGAGTGTGAATGGGCAAGCCGTTAGAAATCGTTTTAAGGAAAGGCCACGTCAAAAGTATACCCGCAACCGACGCGCTTGTATGAAAATACTAATGAAAGTAGAAGAAGCGAAAGATATGTCAGGATAGTAGCAAGTGGAAAGACGTGGTCTTTGCCTACCCTAATCGGAAAAGGCGTCACTCTATGTATGTATGCATCTTGAAAATACACTGCAATTAAAAATAAATAAAAACCTAACATATGCAAATAGCATTCTTTATATAACTATCTTAAAGTAGAGACTGGCGCAAAAACAAGAACCATGTGCATTAGACCAGCGAGGTCACCCAGTTGTCTGGGGCTGTCAGGTCGTTACACGAGTTAAACACTAGTTCACCAATTAATAATCCAAGCATTACCAGATAACATATTAATTAGAATCAGGCGTTCAATAAACTAAATTTTATTTTGCAATTTAACTTTAAATCGTAATCATACTAAGCGATAGAAAAAGAAACCAAGCATTACCAGATAACACATTAATTAGAATCAGGCGTTTAATAAACTAAATTTTATTTTGCAATTTAACTTTAAAACGTAATCATACTAAGCGATAGAAAAAGAAAACAGGACTACATAAAGTTAGCATTAATAGTTACTGATTATTAGTTCTCTTAAAACTGTATCCCTTCTGCTTAACGGATCATGAGAGATTTGTGGTTATCTTTTACGTACATTCTTTTACTGTCTGGATGTGGAGAACCGAAGATAAAGAGCTTTTTACCTTTTAACTTTTTTTACTTTTAATTCCCTTTTATCTTCCCACTATGGTCCTAAATGTAGGATTTTATTTTTTTTGGATGCAACGACTGCACATACGAGTACCAAATGCTGTGTCACCTAATTTCTGTGTGGCACTACACTGCGCCCGTCGCCCAGTGACATCAGTTTTTAAGTCTCATATGCCCAGTGATTACACTAGCTCTCAGTGCACTTCAGACCGAAACATAGTAATGTTTGCATACTACTGCTTCACGGTAGATTAACTGGCCTAGGATTTTATTAGATTAACCTACCTAGATGGACTCATGATTCATAATCCTACCATCAGTAAAATTCTTCAACAATAAGCACGTCTTCACTGGCTAAAAAAACCCATTGTTCTGTTATAGATATCTAGGATTGGCTGTCACAGTGCCATACACTTCGCACCTTAGACACCGTAGCTAGTCACCAATCCCAGAATGGCGGATCATATAACTCGGCTACCATATGCCATCTATATAATTTAATAGAATATTAACCCAAGGCGACAGCAACGTCAGTTATTCTGCCGTGAAGCAGTAGTATGTGTTTTGATTTGAAGGGCACTGAGATATAGGAACTGATGTCTTAAAATGACGAGCGCAGTGTGGTGCCACACAGAAATATGTGGGTAACACAGCATTTGTCATGGGCACGCTTTACAATTACCATCAAATGAACGATTTCGATCGTCTCGACATTTTCTTCTATCTATCTGTAATTATCATATTTCTGAGAGTTAGTATAAAAATAATTAGAATTGTTAAATTTCCTCTCAAAAATGAAAGGACGACTGTGCATCAGTTGGTTATTAATTAGCTGTGACTTCCAAAATGGCTGTGATACGGAATTCTCGTAATACGGACTATGACGTGAAAACAAATCTTTCGGAGTATTTTTACAGTAACTCAAAAAAACAAAACACTGCTGCTCTTAGTCCGATCGATCGATCGATCGATCGTTGATCGTTT
Source organism: Luehdorfia chinensis (assembly GCA_019845155.1). Lineage (NCBI taxonomy): Eukaryota > Metazoa > Arthropoda > Insecta > Lepidoptera > Papilionidae > Luehdorfia > Luehdorfia chinensis. Next base: position 12,193,128 of record JAHVAK010000191.1, on the reverse strand, counting down.
CAGCCTATCACAAGTCCACTGCTGAACATAGGCCTTCCCCGTAGATAGCCACAAAACATTGTACCTCTCATTTTGGAGGGATTTTGCCATAGTTGCCACGCTTGGCAGACGGGTTGGCAACCGCAGTTTATTTATGCAGATGTTCCAGGAAGATGCTGCTGCCCATCTCCTGGTTTTCATTTTCCCTCTGTCGACTTTTACGACACCCACGGGATGAGGTGGGGTAGTAGATACTCTTAGGCAGCCACCACAATCTTCTATTTTAATTCGTGACATCGCCGTGGTAGAAATCGTTCAGCATACTATCAAATGATAAATAAATGACTATGATTTAAGTATCATGCATACATACATACAATCACGCGTTTTTTCATACAATGAGTAGGCAGAGATCACACCCGTAGCTAACTTTTCGCCCTTGTGGAAAATGCGACGTGTCGGGTAGCGAGCCGCGTCGTCGCCATTTTGGTACAAGTCAAAAAATATTATTCCCCAATTGCGTTCCCACTAGCAGCATAGTGACAGCAATGCATATGGTATATTTTGCACGATTGCTTTCCGAAGGCTTTCCGTGCAATTCCTTAGTCACCACTTACGACACCTCGTTAGGAAAAACTTTACTGGTGGTAGGATTCCTATGCAGGAATCCGTCTAGGTAGGTACAACCCCAGGGCCAGTTATTCTGCCGTGAAGCAGTAGTGTGCAAACATAACCGTGTTTCGGTTTGAAGGGCACTGTGAGCTAGCGTAATGACTGGGCATATGAGACTTAAGAACTTTTGTCTCGAGGTGATGGGCACAGTGTGGTGTCACACAGAAATGTTCTGGGTGACAAAGCAATTGTTATGGGCAGACGTTGCCCTTACCATCGTTGTGAACGTTCTGCTCGTTCCGTCACTATTATCAAATAAAAAAAATATATAAAATGGCTAGATAATATCGACTAATGCAATAAAATAAAGGACATTTTTCATAAGTATAGAGTTTTTGTTGAACATTGACAACGCTGTAATTGTTAACAAACAATTCGACTGTCGCAAAGTAAAGACCATCTGTCTTCAAAATAAAAATTTCCAGGAGATTTTTTAACTGTTAAAATATCGTGCTTTAGTATAAGTTATTAAGTAGGCAGTAACTTTTTTTATTAATCTCAAACGTTTGCTCTAAAACACAATTTGTTGGTTTTCAGGTCTGGTTGTGTGGTTGCCGTGTTCCTAACACTGCATCCTAAGCTATCTTCGGTCTTATCGCATGAGCGTTACATCGGGCTCTGGTAGGTTGGGACGAGTGAGTGCCTCTGTCATTGCGCGTACACTTGTGGCACTGTAATATCTCCTGCGCAGTTGATAGCCTCCGACAATTTTCGGTAGTTGGCGCCGTGGTGGAAATCGGCCAGGAAGACATCATTATGTTTTTTAGTCTAAACCAATTTTTATATTTTTTATAACTATTTTATATAGCCGATATGTGTCCGGTAGAGTTGAATAGCACCTACCGAGGTGTCGTAAGAGGATACTAAGGTATTACTAAGGTACGGACCGCGCCCTTATTCGTATTGAATAACACTTATAATATGCAATGCTGTTACTATACTGCTCGCGGGAACGCAATGGGGAGTAACAATTTTTTTACTAGTACCAACATGGCGGCGACGTGAAGCATCACCCGTCACGTGTCGATTCCCGCGGGGGCGAAAAATGGGCTACGTGAGGTACCTCTGCCTACCCCATATAGGTGATATATGGAGTATATGAGAAAAAGGCATGACTGTATGTATGAATTTTAATTTATTTGACTTCGTGTACAAGTAACTTTGTGAGATGTAGTGTAATAACACAAAACTAAACACTAAGTCAAAAAACAATCAAAACAAATGTAAGCACGTAGCGACTTGAATCTTTAGTAAAAAATAATATACACGAAATGTATATTGCGATATACAACGCCGGGGATATGAAGGTGCCGTTACTTGTTAAGTAAGTTTGCGATCAATAAGGTTGCATCACAAAATGAACTCCATTCGCAAGCCACCATTAGTTTGAAACGCAAATTGTGTAACCGTCTCGTCTGCGGAACGCATTCGTTGAATCTCGTTTAGCTAGAAAGTGAACTATAGGCACTGGAAGTGAAGGTTTTTAAAATTTCAAACTACCTTACAAAATACATAAACATAAAATGTGCTATAATTAATGAATGTTTCTTTCTTTTAAACACAAAAAATACATTAATTTTGTTATTTGTTAGAGTTAGTATAGACGCCGACAGGTGTCCGGCCGTGTAGAATAGCACCTACCTTTTTTTTTATAAGACTTGCTGCATAACAATTGCTGTGTTACCCAAACATTTCTGTGTGACACCACACTGCGCCCGTCACCCTGAGACATCAGTTCTTAAGTCTCATATGCCCAGTGATTACGCTAGCTCACAGTGCCCTTCAACCCGAAACACGGTAATGTTTGCAAGCTACTGCTTCACGGCTGAATAACTGGCCCCGGGGGTGGTACCTACCTAGACGGATTCCTGCATAGAAATCCTACCACCAGAATATTTATTTCATATTGTTATTATTATAAGTTTTTCATAAAGGTGTAGGCAGAGACCACACCCGTAGCTCACTTTTCGTCCCCGCGGGAATCGAGACGTGACGGGTGGCGAATCAGGTCGCCGTTACTTTGGTAAGCGAGAAAATAATTCTTAATCCCCATTGCGTTTCCAAGAGCAGTGCAGTGACAGCATTGCATATTATGGTATTATTCTGCACGAATAAGGGCCGTTCGTACAATAGCTTAGTCGCCTTTTACGAGACCTAGATAATAAAGACGTAGGTGCTATTTTACTCTGCAGGATATGTGTCGGACCATATCAGCAAAAAAAAAATATTTAAACGTCGTTTGTATGTGGTATTAAATAACGTTTCCGGTAACTTTTTTTGTCTTTGAAAAGTAGGTCATAACACTACTGTGTGGCGGCCGCCTGAGAATCTACCACTCCATCTCATCCCGTTGGTGTCGTAAAAATCGGCAGAGGGAAAATGAAAACCAGAAGATGGGCAGCATCTTCCTGGAACATCTGAATAAATAAACTGCGGTTGCCAACCCGCCTGCCAAGCGTGGCAACTATGGCATAATCCCCCCAAAATGAGAGTTACAAATTTTTGTGATAATCCATGAGGGAGACCTATGTTCAACGATGGACTAGTGATGGGCTGAAGTGATGATATGTAATCGGCTTAAAACGTCATCCGTAATTCATACGGCAAATATTAGAAATGTTTGAAATTCAATTTTAGTGTTTTGTATATGCCATTAAAACATACATTTGAAATGACGGCAATGCCCGATGAATTAATTAACGTGGAGCCGGAGATTACTATTAATTATTTCACATAACTCTGCAACAAAACTATGCATACTTTTTCGGCCTACATTGATTGAAAATATTTTTTTTTATCGTAAAGATAAACAAATGACTATCACTTAAGATTTATATAACTATTTAGTTTTATTTTATTCAGGAAAACAGACAGTGATATATTGCTCAATTACTTAGACATAGTAGTTATTACTAAACACCGTTTCATTGTTTTCGCATTTCGACTATCAATCTCAATCGTATATTAATTGGGAGTGAAAATACTTGGAACAACTTTTCATTTAACTTCTTTTCTTAAGCCTCTGCCAAATTAACCTGCTTACTATTTTGGAATCGAATCGCATTTGCTTATTTTAGGAGAAAGTAAATATTTAGTATTATTAACTCGTATAATAATTTAAGTCCCTCAAAAAAACCCATTGTAAACTTGTAGAAATATGGTGAATTATATCATAATGTATAGTGAATAATGTATAAACAAGACTTTTATAGATTGTAAATAACGACAAAACAATTACTTGATTTGGAGTGGAATACTCTAAATAAAATTAAAATGTAATAATATATTAAAAAAGCGATACCTGTTTCAGTGTCATCACTACTACGCCTTTGAAGCCATCGTTGCACCAATTCTATACTGGCCTCTTCACCAGCCAACATCTTAGTATCACATGCTTAAAAATTCCTTTCCATAAAACTTTTTTTTTTTTAATTACACTTATAACAGAAAACACAATTCCAAAGTCTCGAAATTTCCGCCATTTCAAATCCTTAATAAGGCTTTTAACACCCAATTAACAAATCTGCGAAGCACATTAATAAAATAACATACGAATTTTTTTAAAGCATACTTAAATAAAATCGTTAATTTACCGTGAGCCGCAGATTAACTATAAAAAAATTATAAATCCAGTTCCTCCCGTAGGCACACATAATTAATATATACAAGTCGAGCAGCATTTAAAAAAATAAGTACGACCGCAAAAATGACTTGACAGGTCTTTGCCGCGTTCAAATATCGAATTAATTAAATGATGATCGTCGACAGTCGAGTATAAACAGCGAGTAGTAGGCGAAAACAAAGTATATTTGCGACTCGATATATTTCCTGTGTCGAATATTAAACTTTATTGCGATATTCATACGAAATCATTTATTTTCCCCGAGCGTAATGTGACTTGGTATTGCAGCGAGGAGTATGTAAGGCGGCCGGTTAGGTAATGGCCGTCAAGTCAGTTGATCGAAGAAGGGGGGTGAATGTAGGACGAGTGTTCTACCATGTAAGCATAATAATATGAACTGGAAGAGACAGACTTCAGCTCGCTACAAATATATTCTGTAATTGGTTTGAGGATAACTAAATTTTTATGTGTATGTATTTTCTTGTATAAATTTGAATATAATTATTTTACATTTTCGAAATAACAAAGATATACGTACTATTAATAACTAAGAAAAAAATCCTAGTATCCAGTATTTTAGTTTCCTAGCCTACTTACGATTATCGCATGAACTTTATATTGTGCGCAGGTAGGTTAGTACCAGTGAGAGCAATTTTGTTTGAATTCAACGTACACTTGCGGTACTGTAATATCTTCTGCGCATTTGATAGCTTTCGACAGTATTCAGAAGTCGTCACCAAGGTCGAAAATTGGACGCACCCGTATCACTAAAGAATTTATTAAAAAAATATATATTCTTCGTGCTGTATGTTATAGGTATATATATAAAGATAGCATCACGGTAAAACGTTAATGTCCGTAAAATTTACAAAGACGTTTAAATTTCGCAAAACGAAGGTAAAAAAGCAAAGATAACATTGCATATTTATGAATACTATTAATTTAAAAACAATCTAAAATAGTTAAGCCACTGCTCTGATCACAAAATATTATTTTCCGTTGATAATCTTCTTTTTAGTGGTTGGTTAATTGTAAAATTAGTTTACACAAATTTTGCAATTAGCCCACCACTAATAACGTGTAAAATAATTGCACGGCCAATGACAGTGGTATGCATGACCCGGTTCTAATTTTCTAAAATCTCCATATACTCCTAATATTAAAGTTAGTTATAGTTTTCAGGTTAAACTTATTTAATGAGAATAACATATATTCTGAATATAAAAATATAAATGCACACTTTAATGAGCTTCTTAAATAGGCTATCGTTTAATACACCCTACCTCCACCTATCGTTTAATCCATCCACCTATGCAGGAATCCGTCCTGTGGTAGGTACCACCCCAGGGCCAGTTATTCTGCCGTGAAGCAGTAATGTGAAACATTACATTGTTTCGGTTTGAAGAGCACTGAGAGCTAGCGTAATCACTGGGCATATGGGACTTAAGAACTCATGTCTCAGGGTGACGGGCGCAGTGTGGTGTCACACAGAAATGTTCTGGGTGACACAGCATTTGTTACGGGCAGATGTTGCACTTACTATCAAGTGAACGTTCTGCTCGTTCCGTCACTTACAAATAAAAAAACGGTGTTACGCGATTGTAAAGATGAATGCGCCAGTAATGACTACCATGTAAAGCACTTTCTACGCGTTAAGGGCATTAAGATCTCTGTAATCTTCGCATTCTATTTTGTTTTTTCGTCGTTATTCCTATAGTGGTTCAAAAATATATCTGTAAATAGTGACTTAAGTAACAAAATGATTAACCTAAATAATTACTCTGACTATTATCGGGTCTTATATACCCGAAGCGTCCCAATATACATACGTGTAGCTACCCGTAGGTGATCGAAATGTATATTCCCCAAATACTCTACGCTACACCGTTGTACATGCACGAATTTATAAAATAGGAGCGGTTCAAATTTCCTCGGGTATCACAGACTCACATTTAACACTATTTATTTGAATTAGACTCTGTAAAAAATTAAAAAAATATAAGAAAAATAAAATAAAAAGATATGCCAATCGTTTTAAATATTTCCATTTTGTAAATCGACTATTTTGTGAGTTTGGCGCCGAAATTAACGTATTTGAAACAAAAAAAAACTGCGATTTTTATATGTCTCCATATATGTCATAAACTAATGAAACTAGCTACGAGTATATCTTAGATTTACATTTAAATAATATCGGACAAAAACTATACTCCGTCTTATACCTATTCCACATTAAATTTATATCACTTCTTGCATTTAACAAAAAAGTTTTCTATTGGTGACTGTTATGCCTTATAGAGATGTGTTTGTTGCAACAAGTCTGCTAGTCGCCTTTTGTGCAGTAACCAGTTTGTGCTTAGTCGTTTCACTCAACATACCATATTGTCCTCTAACACGTATGAAAGTCAGTTACACTTTATAAATCAATAGGTAGTGTATACGCATAAGTTAATAGAATACAATTAATGCGTATCACCTACAGTTACAAGTAATCGATCTTGTGAAGGAGAACGACATACATTGATACATTAGTATGAAAGCCCTCTGTAGGTTTATGAAACTTAATAACGTAAATTACGCTTTAAATTGAATGCATCAACAATGAATAAAGAATTGATCTGATTTCATAATATAAAGAAATATTACGCACAATGCGATTAAAAAAAAATTGTATTACATCAAAAAAAATCTTGTTTCGTACAGTAAAAGAAAACCGTATGCTAATATGTCCGTATACTAAGGGCGGATTTCACCGTTGAAACTAAGCGCGATCAGTTCAAGCTGAACGAAGTTTAAGCGTTTAACTGAATTCAATGCTACTGTTTGCATTTCACCAACATCAACTAAACGCGATTAAAGCTAAACGCGGTTCAAATTCTGAACGCCCAATTTTCAACGTTCAGCTCTTTAAACGCGTTTAGAGAGCTGCCAATGCCAATTGCACAACTATGTAAACACAATAAATATTTTTAATACGTTTTGTTTATTGTTTGCATACCTATGTGTCTTATGCATTAAAACAGTCTGTTTGATGTCGCAAAATAATAAATACATCGAGTTTTTGTTTTAGATTGTGACGATATTTACGACGAAAACAGAGTTCAAATGATACATTTGAACTAAGTTCAGTAAAACGTGGTTTTATTAAACATGGTTTCCAAAGCGATCGGTGAAATCGGGTCTTAGGCAAGTAAAGAATATAAAATGTATTATAACTAAGCCTATTCAAACACTTATTATATTCATGTACAATCGTACGGAACATCAGTTAATGTACTGCTGCGTGATTGATCTTGAAGTCTAACGATTTATAAAATGTATATATTTCAAACAATTTATTTGGTTAAAACTAAAGCGATAGGTGTCCGGCAGAGTAAAATAGCACCTACCTCTTTCCTACCGAGCCGTCGTAAGGTGAGACGACTGAGGTATTGTACGGACAGCCTTTATTCGTTCAGAATGAAACCATAATATTCAATGCTGGACGTACTAAAATGGCGGCAATGCGATTCGCTGCCCAACACGTCTCGTCACGTGAGTGGCCTCTGCCTACCCCTTATATGGGAAAAAAGCGTGACTGTTTCTATGTATTTATGTAAAACTAAAACTTCACTGGTAACGTCATAATAAAAATTATTTTTATAGTATGCTTAAGAAAAAAAAAATCTGTAATGAATAGAAATGTGTATTCACTTCGTTTCTAAAGCCATTTCACAGTATTATTTTTTAACTTGCAATACAATACATTTGCAGTTCGTACGAACAATTGCATTCATATCGGTGAGCAAAATGTCCTTAATTAAGGTGGAGATAGAAATGTTACGTAATTAGTTCTAGACTTGTGGATGCGTCGTCTTGAAAGTTAGAACAACACAACTCCCATCAAAGTAGATAGCAATGCTTAATTGAATTATTGGAACGGAAACTTAGCTGATTTAGTTTCCGGAGATCACTTCAACTAATTTATATCTTACGACAAAGTTACACAAAATTGCCACGTAGCGCTCATGTGGCATTTTTATTTGCGAAGTTCTGTGACATTTCCGATTTTTTTTATATTCTCGTATAGAGACGAGCAAAACGTTCACCTAATGGTAAGTGCAACGTCTGCACATAACAATTTAGCCACCCAGAACGTTTCGGTGTGGCACCACACTGCGCCCGTCACCGTGAGATATCAGTTTTTTTAGTTTCATATGCTTAGTAATTACACTAGTTATCAGTACACTTCAAACCGAAACACAGTAATGTTTGTACACTATTTAACCCAGCTATTTGTACACTACGACATAACAAGATGGAGTCCTGCATAGGAATCCAACTACCATATGCGCCACCTAAACCATCTCGTGTAAGGTAGGGTGCCGCAGTCTCGGTCAACAGCCGGAGAATTGGTCGTCGGAGAAGTGCCTATATTTGAGGCCCCAATAGCTTAATGGTTAATAAACTATGGTTTCAAGGCACGGACCACAAACTTCAAAATAGAGCCCACCATTCCACTAGTGTCGTGAACCGTCTTCTAGCACAAGTTTAAACTTAGTTGGAGTAGTTAACGGGAACATTAGTAGTGTTAATAGCATTGTTAGTATTAATAAAATAAAAGACCTAAATGGCGGACATGGTGAGGTCGACGACGCCTTGAATGTAACGTCTTGGGGTGGCGCGCTCGAGGTTTCCATCGATTAAGGAGTTCTCAGCCCCAGCTCTATCTCGAAAAAGAGAAGGTGAACGATATAAGATGCCGCCCTTGGTAAGCCGGCTAGTAATAACAGTAAAATCGTTTGCACAATAAAATAATGTCTTATTTATATCTCAAGTCGTCTCTGACGATACCCTCGGGACGAGACGGGTAAATTAATTTCCTTACGCTACCTTTATTACCTAAAATAGGGACGTATGAAATGAAGCTGTATTTTATAAAAAAAAAAAAGAATTGAACAGAATTCCTGATTCTCAAATGTGATGTTGTTTTTGAGACAATTTTGCGACGACTTAACGAGCCTATTCAGTAAATTTCAAAAGGAAAGGGCTTCTTTGACACTGGCGTGGTAGTTACACTTTGTGTCGCGATATTTCATGAGATTTAGAAAGTTTTTTTTCTTAAATTTGAAATCAATTATGTTGTTATTAAGTACCTTTTTTTTATTATTCTAAAAAGGGACGAGACGAGCAAAACGTTCACCTGATGGTAAGTGCAACGTTTTCCATAACAAATGCTCAACACTGCGCCCGTCATCCCTGAGACATCAGCTCTTAAGTCTCATATGCCCAGTGATTACGCTAGCTCTCAGTGCCCTTCAAACCGAAACACACTAATGTTTGAAAACACTACTGCTTCACGGCAGAATACCTGAACCTGGGGTGGTACCTACCTAGACGGGTTCCTGCAAAGGAATCCTACCACCAGGAAACTTCTATCATAGTTTTGAAACTGTCGGAATACGGTTGGTGGTCTTTACAGTATAACTTGACAGTGAATTAAATTTTGCAAGAAAGCAATAAATGTGAGCATTGTTACAAAACTAAATTGTTATCCACATCACATATCGGGTAAATTTGTAGGGCAATCAGCAACACGTACAGCGCGAGGTTATGTTAGTGGAAAGAGACGGTACTTTAAATGTATTCGCATGATGTTTTCAAATGAGTAACAATGTCGCTGATATCATTTAAATTCTCAACGGTCGTCCTTCCTGAGAAAGTGTTACGTAAAGAATAGCAATAGACATGCAAAACCATATTCAAAAAGGATTTATCTTATTATATTTTTATACATTTTGTGACATAACAAAAAAAAACTGCTGTCTTCGGTTATATATTTTAAAAGTGAAATAAATAATATGGACCCGACCGCTTTTGTCAATATTCTCCCGTTATTAAATTTTCTCGAGTAATGTTATTTTATCCAGAAAGGGTTACTGACACATCGGTCTCATCTTAAAATATAAACAATCCTGCATGAACCTTTTAACTCCTTTGCTTACATTAGTATAAATATAGTCTGTGCCAAATAGCGGATAACATGTTTTTATTAACAGTCGATGACTAAGAGAAATATCTGAACAATATTGACAGCTATAAATTAGTTACTGATTGGTTCTTATTTTCAGGGCCGTAGTTGCTCAGAGGCTCGGCGTTAGCCTTAATTTCATAGTACGCCAGTAAGTTGAGTTCGATCACGGTGCTGGCACCTATAAACTTGTTCTGCAATTTTAAAGGCTGATTACTTTTTACATGCTCAGCGGTGAAGGAAAACATCGTGAGAAAACCTGCATGACTGAAGAATGTTTCAAGGACATGTCAAGTTCGCCAACCCACGGCGTGGCGGACTCTTCCTGGCTCCATTACGCCATCAGTAATGAAAGGAGGCGTGTGCTCAGCAGGGAGATAGTAATTTGTTTACTTCCGCATGATTGGTGACGGTGTTACAGAATCTGGCACCCCATTATAACTCGAGTGTATCGTAAAAGTCAACCCGTGGGCGATAGCAAATTAGAAAAAGGCAATAACAGCAAATCCAACGTTGCGGAGACCTGTCTTTTTAACCGACAAAAAAGAAGGATATACAGATAAATTGAAAACCATTCGTCTGTATATTTTTTTAATGTGTATTTGGGCAAAACTTCTTTGTCAATTGATTGGTTTATTAAAAAAAGTTTATTAGAAAGGGCATATCGTAAGGTGGTCCCTTATAATTTGGTTAAGTTCCGATGACGGAATTTATGATAAAATCATGAAACTCCGTTTGGAGACGTTGCCTTGATGTCGGTTTTTTGATTAAATAATTACTACAGGTTTTTGAAGAAAAAATAGAGTATAACGTTATAGGCAGTACCAAAGAAATTGTTTTAGACAATTTTTCGTTTGAACTTCCTTTATTACCATACTGCGCAATATTTATTCAATACACGCTGTCTTTCATGTAGTCCACGAAGTCGACGACTTTATAATTTATGAAAATCGAGAATCTTCCGATATTACGAGGAAAGAAAACGAATTTAGTTTCATGGTATTATATTATGGAATCTGTGAAAATTTCATGTGAATACCTGTAGAGACTTGTTAGGCCTATCCTGCATTACATTTTAAAGCACTCGCGTAGAGTGCCGTGGGTTCGAATCCTTTTGCCGTCATTCACTAAATATATTATAGCAATTTTACGTGTTGTTTTACTACGCACTTGGTGGCGGAGGGAAACTTAAAAAAAAGTGCATATCTTAGAAATGTGAAGCCGCAAACCCTCACTAATGTAGCGTGGTGGATTTTCCTTTGCCCAGCAGTAAAACATTAATAGGTTTTTTTTAATGGAAGACAGTGGCGAGCAAATCAAAACGTGACAAATGCTGTGTGACCCAGAACATTTCTGTGTGATACCACACTGCGCTCGTCACTCTGAGACATCAGTTCTTAAGCCTCATATGCCCAGTGATTACGCTAGCTCACAGTGCCCTTCAAACCGAAACAATGTAATGTTTGCACACTACTACTTTACGGCAGAATAGCTGACAATGCGGTGGAACTCTCTAGACGGATTCATGCATAGGGATCCAAACACCAGTAATAGTAACTTTTTACCTTTAGATGTAATTAAAATATATACGTTAGGACACAAAAGGAAGACATACATATGTAATTATGAAAACCGAGAATAGATACAATGTATGTATTTATGTCTGTAAATCAGTGCAACTTTTATGGAATAATCCATTATTTCAATATTATTCCTAAGTACTGTTTTCAGTATAACAATTTTTGTAACATAATATTAAGAACACAACCTTTTAACGTAAACAATAGCGAATACTGCCAAAATTCTAGCACAGTTTGCAAAGTATCAATTGCGAATGTAAACATTTACTAAAAAAACGGAGCAAACACCTTCAGTACGTTCAGAGAAATTGGTTCATATATTCACGAATTTATTGATATGAATACAGAAAGGACCTTAATTTATTGCTCCGACTGGTAATTCTTTCCAATCTACCAATGTGATGTGAATTAATTCGTAAGTACTGGCAAATTGAAACTGTATGTGAGCGCATAATGGAAACGGGAAAACATTTGAAAGCGTACATTCAAAACCAAATATAATAAAAAAAACCCACACTGTGTGATTTTATTTTATTTTCACGTGTACGATTTATGTTTTTGTACAAAATATTGGTTTCTGTTGGGATTCGAATATATATATATATATATATATATATATATATATATTAATGGATAGATCGACGAAACGAGCAAAACAGTGACGAAACAAAAGTGCAACGTTTACCCATAACCAATGCCACGCATAACATTTTTGTGTGACACTACACTGCGCCCGTCGCCCTGAGACATCAGTTCTTAAGCCTCATATGCTCAGTGATTACGCTAGCTCACAGTGCCCTTCAAACCGAAACACAGTAATGTTTGCACACTACTGCTTCACGGCAGCATAACTGGCCCTGGGGTGGTACCTACGTAGACGGATTTCTGCATAGAAATCCCTATGCTTGACACTCAAAAGTACTGTACCTTACTCTCTATTAAAATAGTTAATCGATAAATTATTGGCTACTTCACTGGTTACTTCTATACGCTGACGCTGAGTTAAGTAAATATAAAAACATCTACACATGTATTTCTTTTTCAAATTCTATTTTTAGAGTTTGATCCAGAACATCTATCTTAAGGCCATATAAATATTTCTACTCAGCTTACCCAACTTTTTACCACTTAGTGGTAAACTTATATGTACGTACTTATGCCTTGTTGCGGTATGACCGCGGTGTCGTAAGAGACAACTAAGAGAAATGCTTAGAAAATATTGTGGCTTCCGATAAATAGCAAAAAACTTTTTCGAAAAACACCTGACTGGAAAATACACAGACTGTAGACGGCCTCTTGGATTCTAGGTGTCCGTTGCGTGTTATTTTCGGCAAATTATTCTTTTTTTTATTGTAGAAAGTAATGAAACGAGCAAAATGTTCACTTGATGGTATGTGCCATGTGGATGCGGCTTAGGAAGGTGATGGCGGCTTAAGAGAATCCACCACCTCATATGATTCCGTGGGTGTCGTAAAAGTCGCCAAAGGGGAAAATTAAAACCAACGACTGGACCGCAGCGTCTTACTGAAATAAACTGCGGTTGCCAATCCGCCTGCCAAGCGTGGCAACTATGGCAAAATCCCTCCCAAAATGATAGCTACGAACTTTTGTGGCAGTCTATGGGGGAGACCTATGTTCGGCAGTGGACTAGTGATAGGCTGAAATGATGATGTTGATGATGATGGTAAATGCAATGCAGGCTGGGCAATCATCTTTTAATTTCATAGAAGAACCTTAGTTTGATTCCCGATTTCGACAACATAAGGAACTAACAAAAATAGTGTAAACAAATAATGGTATATATAGTGCCATGTCCAAAAGGACCTTTATTGACTCCGCCAACAACCGGTCATAGACTCGGCAGTGAAAGATAATATCGTGAGGTAGCTTGCATGTTTTGAAAAAAATAATCGAAGATATGTGAAGTCCCCCAACCTGCATTGGAGTAGTATGATGGACTCTTTCCGGCTCCAAAACTTTCTCAAAAATGAGAGCCTGTGCTCAGTACTGCCACATTTATACGAATTATAACTTTGTATTTATATATAAATTATTTTTCCCAAAAAGGTATAATAGTCGTATGTACGAAGATACACTGATCACGCTAACGTAATAATGTTCAAAATTAGCACAAGGTTGTGACTTGTCACATCACTATGCGACTAGTGACAAGTGTTGCCAGATGCCTCGTATAGTAAATAGTAGTATTTTTTTATGTACTGCAACATCTGTTAACTTTTGATTTACTTGCTGCGGGATCATGAATAAAAAGTACATTCGTTTTTCTTTTTCTTTTTCAAAATTTTATTTGCATTTTTTTTTTTATTTGAGATCTGATATTGCAAGGCATCGATTCTGGCGCATAAACATGTAGTTGTAAAAATCCTGTGTAAATACGAACTCATCGTAAAAGTAAACCTTGGTAATAATGCTGAAATCCGAACCGGAAAGTTTAATAATGGAAAACGCCAGTTTCGTCATACGATACTGGTTTGAGTATTTCGTCAATATTGTTTCATAAAAAATAGAGTAGTTAAATTAAAATATTATTTTGACGTAGACCGTAACAATGTATTTTCCTTCGCATACTCTAGTTTGCAATATACTTACTCGTATGTTTGTTTTTGTGAAGTGAAGATTGAATCTTGTTTAAAATTTTAACATAGAATGTGCTTTGGTTTTCTTTGAAATTTATTTATAGTGTATATTTATCACTAATATAAAAGATTTACAAAAAACGGATGCTTATAGAGTTTTTTTTTTGCTTGTTTCTTCTCCGTCAGAGAGACGTCGTTACAAAACGGTGGTAGATTGTAAAAAGTGACGTTTGACTAACAATTTTTTTTACGTCAAAAAATAAAGAATTTCATTTAATTTCATTTCATAGTCATTTTAAAGAACTTCTAAGAATTAAAAATTTAGTATATACAAACGAGTATATAAAAACATTTAAAAATTAAAATAAAATATATACTAAATAATTTCTCCGGGTTTAGCTAGGTTCAAATGTGCCCAGAAAACTCGCACCATTGCCACGCTGGATAGCTGCTGAAAGTCCTTAGACCAGAAAAGACTCGAAACGGAAGTCACTTCCTGTCTTATTAATTCTTATAGATATTTTATATAAACCTTGACTGCATCAGGATCTCGGTGTCTCCTAGGCGAAGAACCACACTGGGTAGAATGGAATTGGCAAGGTTTTTGATTCCTGACAATTCAGCGGCTGAACCTTGTAAATAAGAGAGTACCGATTTACTCACAATGATGACGTGCGAAATTAGGCGCGCGCCTATTTGTTTCTATTGGCAGGCAGAAAAAGACCGCTCGTCTTTTTCTGCCTGCCAATAATTACGCATGTAATAATTTCCTATCTGGCTCTACTGGTTAAGTCTGATAAGGATTGGCAGCGGACCAAACTCCGAACATTTACTTCCAGTCGAATAATTTGTGTATGTATTGATTTAAAAACAAGTATTCTCGAAATGAGAAGCACTGAAAAAAATTGTATTATTTCTAAAGAAAGCAATGAAGTTAGATAGCATGAGCGTGATGTAGACGCGTGTTAAGTCATGTATTGCAGAACCCCTCACTTGGGCCCGTGAAAATTGACATTAGACTGTTTATAATTTCTAATGTTATTGCATGTGGGCTCAAGTAGGCAATATTTTTAAATATAATTACTAGTTCGTAAGCATTATGATGTGAAACAATAAAAAAAAGTGTATATACCGAAAAACTTCTTTAAATAATGATATAATAACTGAGTTTATTATTTCGTATATGGCAACACCAGTTGCGATACAATACCTGCATGTTACCGTAATGCCCATGTCACGAGTTATCTGGATTAATAAAGGAAAATAACCAATATGGATTTTAGGATTTGTATTATATGTAGGAGAAGTTTCTTAGTTTATGATATCCGTATTATTAAAAAATGCGGCCGTCACTAGACGCCCGGCAGATGTCAAACATCGAAATCGATGGTTCTTGAAAGAATTTATAATTAAAAGAAAATACAATAAATAAAAATCCAGTAAAATAAAAAAAATCGGCCGTGTGTGTAAATAGAAGGCAGGGTGGCAATAACTTTACGGCTGATCTCAGAAACCTGATTTTCCCATTCAATGTAGGGTCCATATGCAAACCACGATTTTTTAGGGTGCTACAGATTGGGATCAACGTACCATTATAAAAAACAAGAGAAAGGTTACCGTAGTCTATTTTAGCCAGCATTTTTGGACTACCTACAACCCCCACTTTGCATTTGTCCTTAATAACTGCGACACTATATCTGTGTGACCAAACGTTCATGGCCTGAAGATTATTATGAAGAATTTGAATATTACTACTATCTTACTATTATACATAAAGTTGCAGATCATCAGCATACAGATGGTACGGACAATTGAGAACTGAAGTAAAAGAATTTTTAAATAAAGAAAACAAAATAGGAGAAAGTATATCCGCCTTGCGGCACACCAGCGTCGGTATCAGCCCAAGCGGAAAGATGTTGTCTGACGGACTGACTGCTGGCGGCCATAAAGATATAATGAAAAGTATTCCAAGACTGAGGACGAAAATTTTAAATATGTTAGGAAGGAGTTCAAAAATATGTTATAATTATAGCGCTCTTAATTCCTCCAAATTATAATGATTATAATTATTTATGAATTTAATGTCATAATTTGAGCTGTACATATCCGTCACGGCTAACGAGTCGGTCTTACCCAATAAGCGCGCCAATATGTGTTTCACATCGGAAAATAAAAGTAAAACTATCAGTTTACTTTTGATGTCCTATTGGCCGATTTTCGACAACGCCGACTGTTTCCGAATATTATCAGAAGCTATCAACTGTGGAGAGTTTGTAGTGCCACGGTTGTACGCGCTAACAATGAGGCAATCACTCGTCATAACCTTTTTTTTATTTATTTATTTCATAATAGTGACGGAACGAGTAAAACGTTCACCTGATAGTAAGTGTAACGTCTGCCCATAACAAATGTTGTGTCACCCATAAAATTACTGTGTGACACCACATTGCGCCCGTCACCCTGAGACATCAGTTCTTAAGTCTCATATGCCCAGTGATAACTCTCATGCTATAATATCGGGGGTAGGCTAGTATGCCGTATCAGTCATGATCAGAGACAATCACAATACAGGCAGAACGGAAAACCCCGGAAAATACATTTATCACATTATAAAGAAAAGAGAATAAAATATAACACGAGAAAAATGTAAAGTAGTCTGTGAGAGGTGTATGTTCAGCGACGGTCTCTGTCAGTGTCTGAAAGTGACGAGACAAGCAAATCGTTCACCTGATAATAAGTGCAACGTCTGCTTATTGAAAATGCTATCACACAAAACATTTGTGTGTGGCACCACATTGCGCTCGTCGCCCTAAGACATCAGTTCTTAACTCTGATAAGCCCAGTAATGATGACTACTGCTATAACTTAGCAAAAAAAACTTTTTATTCACATAAAATGTGATTGGTTTTCGCGCATCATTACAAATAATGCGAGTGTTATTCAAATTTTCGTAATGGCTTTTTGACGCTCCGCGCAATATGGCCTATGTTTCCTATTTATGTAAAAGATTTTTGTGAGATTGACACTGTCTAATAAATACCTACGTTGTAATATGTATGTACTGTGTAATAATACGAGTACTGTTGTGGCGGCTTAAGAGAATCTACCGCCCAATATCATCCAGTAGGTATCGTAAAACACGACAGAGGGAAAAATCAAAACCAGAAGATGGGCAGCAGCATCTTTCTGGAACATCTGAATAAACAAACTGCGGTTATCAACCCGCCTGCCAAACGTGGCAACTATGGCAAAATCCCCCAAAAAACAGAGCTACAAATTTTTGTAGCAATCTATGGGAGATTTGGAACATAGGCCATGTTCAGCAGTGGACTAGTGATAAGCTGAAATTATGATGATGGAGAGGAAACAAGTTGGTTAACAGATTTGTGTGTTGTTGTTGTTATTGTTGTCGTAGTTGTTTATTGTTCATTACGGTGTCCGGCAGAGTAGAATAGCACTTACCTTTTTCCTACTAAGGTGTCTTAAGAGGCGACTAAGGTACTGTACGGACAACCTTTATTCTTGCAGAATAATACCATGTCATAGTACTCGTACCAAAATTTCGGCGACGTGGTTCGCGTCTCATTTTCCGCGGAGACGAAAAGTGGGCTATGGGTGTGGTCTCTGCCTACCCCTTGTTTGGTAAAAAGGCGTGACTGTATGTTAACAGAGTTGGGAAATGGAAAAACACGCAGGTCCAGCGCGCGTTGGCGAACTGCACTTGACGTCGGAATATTTGTACACCGTCGAGATTAATCAGCACTTAAAATGAGAACTAAAAACAGTGGTCAATTAACTGTTAAACTATTTTTTACTGGATATATCCGTCATCCTGAGATATTAGTTCATAAGGCTCATATGCTCAGTGATTACACTAGCACTCAGTGCCCTTCAGACCGAAACAGTAACGTATCCACACTACTGCTTCACGGCAGAATAACTGGCCCTGGATTGGGACCTACCTTAGGCGGATTCCTGCATAGGAATCCTACCACCTATAATTAAGAATAACAGAAATGTTTCACGAAAACGCTGCACTTATATACGACTTTAAAATTTTACTCTCATCGGTAATAATATAAAATTGAAAAGCGAGTGCCCGTTAAACTACCGCGTTCTGACGATGAGCACTCGTAATATACTTATAGACTGATTATGATGGTCATAATAATGATGTATATTATTTAACATAGATTCACACATGGTCTTCCTTTGACCATGGGTACTGTAAACTATAACATCAAGATAAATAGATAAATAAAACGCAATAAAATCCATAAACTAGTGTTATTAAAGGGTATCTTGATAGATTAGCTAAAAATTACGTTCCAAATATATTATTTTTCATCATACAGTTTTAAGCGATGTAATTAATGATATAATTAAATTTTCGGAAAACTTCTCTACATAATTGATATGCTTGAAAATGGTTAATTATTTCCAATCTGTTGAAGTTAAATCCGATGGTTGCCACATGCGTCATACTTGTGAACTGTTGCTGTAGGTGGAAGCTGGTCTGCTCGAGCTTACAATTTACTTATATTAAATGACGTTTAACAAACGAAATTTATATTTCTTACGTCCAAAAGTAAAGAATATTCATTTCATATCATTTCATTTCAATTACGTGTCTTTGAAAACAAAATATTTGAGATATTTTTTTCACTTCCAAAAACTTTATTTCCTGGTCTGAATGCTGGTCTTATATTTAAAGCTATATTATATTCAGAGCTAGTGGCATAAGATACTAATTTTGCGAAGACTTGTAAAATTGTGGTAATTCTCGCTGATATCTGTATAGAACTAAGTTAACAGAAAAACAGGCACCAGCTCGATTACCTATTCAAGAGTAAATTATAAAATCCGTCATATATATATATATATATATATATATATATATATATAGATCAATAAGTCCTTGGATATAGTAATAGCAAGTTAGAATTCATTAAAATAAAGAATCTTCTGGAATGTTATGATGAAGCTAGGTCTATGTTGGTTCTAAAAGTGCTATATTACGCACGCGTGGCTTAGTGGTCAGACTACTTGACTAATGCACTATGAGTTCTGGGTTCGAAAGCCAGACAGTGCCAAAATTGATACAAAAACAATAATTGATGTTATCGCATGTACCTTACATCGGCGGCGGGTAGGTATAGACGTGCTATGTGGCACTATAATATTTCCTGCATAATTGATAGCTGCCGATAGTATTCGGATTATTTTGCCGTGGGCCAAAATAGGCCAGGGGGACTTCATCTATAATATAAAATAATTTAAAGGTAATAGCCTCTGTTGTCGGTGTAGATAGCAGTATCCATTCGGACACACAAAAAAGAAGATACTGTCAATTGGTGTTTTTTATTTATTTAATTTTTTTGTTATGTTAGATTCCAGTTATGTCTAGAAATGTACTAAGAAAGATTATATTGAATGCTTTTATTAGATATTGATACACTGTAAGTACAAGTCTTGCAAACAAGAAGTGGTTCAACTCCAACCGGTATAACAGGTTCCAATTATTAATTGAGCTATTATTAATGCAAGATTCGAAATTGAGAGATAATGAACGTGTTAAGGAATATGAATATTTATTTATTCAAATAAATTAAACACTTCAAATACACTTATTCTAAAGTAATTTAATTAAAAAAATAGATATATAATAAATTTTTCAAATAAATCAAAAGGAATACTGCCTATGTTGTTTTTAAATAATCATCATCATCACCATCACCATAGGAAAGAGGTACTATAGGGGTCCTATATTTTTTAACAAAAAAAAATACCAATATACTTCACCTTTTAATCAAATTCCGATGTACGTTTAAACTATTTACGAGTGTTTGTTATTAACTCAGCAACAGCAGCAAGCAACTTATAAGCTTCACGGCATTTAAGCTAGTAAATGCCTAAGTTAGTTTTGAAGAAGTAACGGATTTAAAGTAGGTTTTCAGGTTGTTATTAAGACATAAGTTTTCGAGATTTTTCTAGAAGTTATTTCTGGATAACAAGTTAACTCTAATAAGTTTAAGAAAAGACTTAAAATATTTATAGGAATCTCAAATAACTTAATAAATATTACAATCTCCTTGGTATAATACTTTAAACCCAATATTTATGAACTTTGTTTTACTATTATACATTATTTAAAGTCGTTAAGTTTAAAAATTCATATTGTCCACACGTATTTACTACAGAACTCAGGACCGCGAGGGCTTAGTGCAAGACTTTCGGTTGTATTTATTTGGTAAAATCTTTTTAACAAATCAAGAGAAAAATCTCCCATGTTACTACCAGCAATGACCTAAAACGTCATCAAAATTTAGCGTATAAAAGTTTTCTTTGAAGTTCTTGTCAAAAATACAAAGAAAACATTTATATTTTATAGATATTAATATTTTTAAGTCTTCATGATAAATGTAGGATTAAGTAGATGGAGACTCTGTGAATATTTTTGGAAATATAGCAGGAATTTATTATCATAATCGCCGTTCTCGCTCATCATATATCTACTGTCACAAAACACGGTTTTGAGTAGCGTTGCCAGGTGTCCCAATTTGCGCGGGACGTCCCGATTTTCAGGGGTCCGGTGACCCGTGCTGATCCACCTTTGATCGGGACACCAAATGTCCAGATTTATTTAGTTTTTTTAAATTGTTCAGTTTTATTTATTTTGTTTCTTGCTGTAATTAATGGTGAAATACCATTTCAAAATAAAACTGTTCGTCCGATAAAAATAAATGATGATTAAGAAGAACCTGATTTTTGTAGCGATTGTAGCTGTCCGTATTTGAAAACTTCAATACCCGATTATTTTTACCTTCCGTCCCGAAATTTAATACATTGGACCTGGCAACATTACTTCTGAGCCACCGTTATCAATCGACCGTACCGGTCGACTTTCCACCACCACCATAAATATTTTATGGTTGCCAAATAAACAAGATATAACCATAATAATTTTCAGGATTATGAAAACAAAAATTTTGTTTTTAATCTTAACTGGAATGCTTTCGTCGTAGTTTAAGAACGCAAGTTTGCTTATTTCGGCTAACTTTTTTATTTTCGAATATTTATTACACATTTTATTATTTATCACTTATTTTCCACTGTACATTTTCGCATGTTCCATCCGTATTGAACTGAAGAATTTTATCCGATATATCTCTATTAATAACAAGATCGATGGAGAGGATTTATTGCAATCTCAGAGATGGTCAAAATACACGTAGACGCAAAATCGATCAATGTTTATGCAACAAACAAGGTGTTGCACAAATATTATCTTTAGTCCGAGTTCGAAACCAGGACTTGACTCAGGTGGTAGGTATGCCCCCGCTAAGTCATCTGGGTACATATCTAGGCGCTAATATGCTTATGTAATAATGTTGCGTAATATTGTAATTGACTTTTATAATTACTAGACGATTAGAAGTGTCCAGAAATAATGTATTTATAGCTACGTTTAAAGTTAAAAGATGTTGTGTTAGTAAATAATTCCAAATCAGTTTACACAAAGTCATCAGGCCATAAATTTTAGTTAAATACAGGAAAGAAACAGCTATGGTTGAAGTCTGACAAATTACGTTTTACGGTCTTGGTTTAAAAGCATCCACAAGATACAGAGTCATGATACACATAAATAAAAAAAAATCTGTGTGTTCCTAGTTATTAAACTTAAAAACTACTGAATCTGATTTTTCATTTAAAAAGTATAAGTATCAATTCCGCTAGATTAGTCCTAGGCCTTATATACGGGCAGGGTCGGTAAACCATTAACATTTAAAGAGCAATCGTAAGGGAAATTCTAATCAACAACACATTAGTAGCAAATGGTTTTCTTACTTTTTTATTCCATTTTTTTTTATTTTACACTAAAAATATCTTTTTTGTAGGAGGTAATGACGATACAACCAAAACGTTTACCTGACTGTAAGTGCAACGTCCGCCCATAAAAAATGTTGTCACCCAAAACATTTGTGTGTCACACAGAGACAACAGTTCTTAAGTCTCAGTGCAGATCTGATCGGAACAGGAATGTTTGCACACTACTGCTTCACGACAGAAAAACTGGCTCAGCGGTGGTAGGGTAGGTGGTTGGTAGGTCTTTGACGGTCCATGACGAAAGACTAGGGTATCCTATTGATTGATTGGAATTACAACACCTGTTTGTTGAATACGTCAATAATATATCTTTTAAGGGTCAGCTGTGTGAGATTAAAGAAAGTAAAGAAAGTAAACGTAAAGTAATTGTTAGACTAAGTTCTTTTACTTTAATACCTACCTATGCAGGAATCCGTCTAGGTAGGTACCACCCCAGGGCCAGTTATTCTGCCGTGAAGCAGTAGTGTGCAAGCATTACTGTGTTTCGGTTTGAAGGGCACTGTGGGCTAGCGTAATCACTGGGCATTTGAGACTTAAGAACAGACACATGGTTACGGGCGCAGTGTGGTGTCACACAGAAAAATTCTGGGTGACACATTTGTTGTGGGCGAACGTTTTTTTTTCAATAAAAAAATACTATTAATAATTAGTAATATATGAAACATTACAAAAAATTGCCGTCGTTTCAGCCTATCACAAGTCCACTGCTGAACATAGGCCTCCCCCATAGATAGCCACAAAAGTTTGTAGCTCTCTTATTGGAGGGATTTTGCCATAGTTGCCACGCTTGGCAGGCGGGTTGGCAACCGCAGTTTATTTATTCAGATGTTCCAGGTAGATGCTGCTGCCCATCTACTGGTTTTAATTTCCCTCTGTCGACTTTTACGACACCCACGGGATGTGATGGGGTGGTAGATTCTCTTAGGCCGCTACCACAAGGCAAGCAAAAATTGCCGGCGAACACTCAATTACAAAAACTCTTGCAAATTATAATAATTCCAAAATAATAACTATTTTTAGAGTCCCGTACCTCGGAATGAAGGGAAAATAACGAAACCGTCATAGGGTCTGTACCCGTCAAAACAAGCTTTTCTCAAGGACACGACAAGACAAGATAACGACTGTATCCCATTGTAACCTATTTGTATAACGTTGTAGTGAAAATCTACAACCTCACGAGACGTCAAGCTTCTAGAAGCGATATTGATTGATGCTATAAAATAGACTTACTAAGAAATCACATGTATTGTAACAATATGGTACCGGTATGAGCGCAAATTCTCCACGCCCTTGACCATCTTGTTTCACCGTTTCCTGTCTCAGTTTTAATGAAAGAATTAAATGAAATTACAACTCATATGCCTTGCTCAAGTAGGCACAAGACTGCACTCTTGAAGGGAAGAGTAATTTAGAAATTAATTGAAAGAGAATAAAAAAGGCGAACTTCACGTTTCTTCGAAATATTTTTATTTTTTAGACATGCTGGTTCCCTAACGATGTTTCCTTCACCGCTGAGCACGTTCCAAATCAGCACTTGAAATTGCAGAATCAGTTTAGAGGTGTCAGCAACGGGGATTGAAAACAGTTCACTACCTGTGAAAATTAAGTCGAGCGCCCGACCACTGAGCTACTACAGCTTTCATAAAAGAAATATATAATAAATACGTCACAACGGACCCCACATATATTTTCCTCAGTCGACAATTATAGAGTAAATCAACACTAGAATTTAATTTAATAATTATAGGAAACTGGCAAGGGGTCTCTAATTTGTTGCTCGCACTGTAATTTAAGCTCGCTGAGTAATTTAAGCTCAACGCGCGGCCCTTCACCTATCACGAGTCAAATAAAGGATTTATTTTCTCATAGTAATACATTTTTTCGAAACGTCACATCAATTATACCTTTATAATTAACTGCTGACAGGTTCTATTAGCGGTGGCAGAACTTTATCAAGTCAATGAAAATTTAATGCGCGCCGTGATCGGACCGGATTGTTTGTACTTCTCTGATAAGATCTAACTAAAAGGTCTCGTACGATTACTCTAATAAATCCTCGACCGAGTCTTAAATGTTCGGTCCCCAATATATGCATTCTTATTACGCAAGCAGCACTATTTGACATTTATAAAGTACTTTCGATCTGCCCTGGCTTCGCACGGGTGCAATTTACTAATGAAGAAAATGAGAAGTGCGCTTAGCAAAAAAAATATTAAGTATGTTTATCTTATAAGGTTTCTGTCTGCAAACTGTGGTAGGATTCCTATGCAGGAATCCGTCTAGGTAGGTACCACCCCAGGGCCAGTTATTCTGCCGTGAAGCAGTAGTGTGCAAGCATTACTGTGTTTCGGTTTGAAGGGCACTGTGAGCTAGCGTAATCACTGGGCATATGAGACTTAAGAACACAAGTCTCAGGGTGACAGGCGCAGTGTGGTCTCACACAGAAATATTCTGGGTGACACAGAATTTGTTGTGGGCGGACGTTGCACTTACCATCAGGTGAATGTTTTGAAAAAAAATGTAAATCTCATTAATCTCATCTTTGAATACAAAAATACCATACAAATTTCCGACTGTTCCGGTAGATTTTCCATAAATTTCCTATCATACAAAACTTGTCCTGACAATTGCGAGCACAACAAAAAAAAAGGACAGCCAAATCAGTCGAGCCGTTCTCAAGTGATGATATCTCATAGATGTGGCAATTGATTTATATTTATATAGATGGAAGAAGGAGAAGTAGTGAAGTTTATATTTTTACCTTTTTAAATGAATTGAATTGAATGAACTATTTTAATTTAAAGAAAAAAAAATGATTTAATGTAGTTTGAAATATTATGTCAAATACTAAAGAAAATACCGAAGTGTGATCGTGTTAGAAAGTCTGCCACTTATCGGTGCATCTTAAGGAACAAACAATAAAAAGTAAGATAGTACGAAGAAGTACAATAATTGGTTATTTATAATAAGAAAACCTAATTATACGGCATTCACTCCGTAAAGGGTGGGCACTGCTTGTTTTCAATTCTTACATTCATTTCCGCTAACAGCAATTTTGTAATTTCTAATATTTTTAATTTCGTTTTATAGCGGCCAGTCCCATGTCATATTGTAGCATTGCTAATGACGTGTGAACTTAAGCCTCATGAGTTCGCTTAGTTAGTATAGAATTATCCAGCAATAGTTTTTAACTAGCCAAGAGAAATTAATTTAAATCTTGCACTAGCTCAGGGGCCTGGTGCTCGCCTTTAATTTCATAGTAAGCGAGTAACCTGGGTTCGATCCGCGGTGCCAGCACCTCTAAAATTGTTCTACAATTTTAAGTGATGATTTACCACGTGCTTAGCGGTGAAGGAAAACATCGTGAGGAAACCTGCATGTCCGAGAAATAGAAATATTTCGAAGACATGTGAAGTCCGCCAACCCGCATTGGAGCAGCGTGGCGGATTCTTCCTAGCTCCTAAACCCTCTCAGAAATGAGAGGAGGCCTGTTCTCAGCAGTGGGACATTTATAGGCTGAAGCTTTACTTTTTTTTACTAGTATTTTTTATAACAAGTTTTCTTACTAAAAATTAATATTGTGTAAGAATTTTTACAAAATAAAATTGAAAACACTGTTATTAGACAAAAAAAATATTCACGATCTTTGCAATTCTCACAAACTGTGTCTGTCAGTAATTTTGGACATTTTGCGTTATAAATATGCGCTTTCTGCGACTTTTTCAAGTACAGAAATTACTATTAAAAATTGACAGACAATCAGACAAAGGAATTTTTTAAGTGAAATTTTATTCATTATTCGCTTCTTTATTTAGTCTATCTAAAAAAAAAATCATTTAAAGAAAATGTTTGTTCGGCTGATCTCATAAACGACTGAAAGTATATTATTGAATAAGGATTTGTCCTATTGGATAAAGTGATTGAAACAAGCAAAACACTGGGCAGACCTTGCACTGACGTGATGGTGCCCGTCACCCCGAGACAGCAGTTCTTAAGTATCATATAATGATTACACTAGCTCTTAGTTCCCTTCAAACCGTAACACGGTAATGTTTGCACACTACAGCTTCACAGCAGAATTACTGGTTTTTACGACTGGAGGAATCCTACCACCAGTAAGAAATATAAATATGAAATTGTCACAGCTTATGGATTGTAACTCCGAGATATTACAACGAATTTAAAACTAAGCTCTTAATATCATTGTAAAATATTTCACTGTAAGGTCCAAAGTGGCAATAAAAATTCCAATACTTGCAATAAAATTGCAGAGTATTAAAATGTATTAAAAAAATTAAATACTGGTTGACTTAAAAAAATGGTCGTTTATCTTTTTAATCTGTAGCGAAACGCGTTAATACAAATTAAAGTCGACGCAATAAACGACTTAATATGCGACCATTTTTAACGCAGCTCGCGGCACGTTACGGCGCAGTTTTATATAATATAAACTTAAACGTCCGCAGTCAAAGTTGTGTTTACCCGTACTTATTGAGTTAGTTAATGTCAATTGCGCACAAGTTGGTTGTTACATTAAGTTTGCGTACTGATTAAACTGACTTGGCAAGTTTTATTACCATGTTTAAGTGGTTCCTGTAATTTTTTTTAACTACTTGCGATCTGCCCCGTCTTCGCACGGGTGCAATTTACTAATGAAGAGAATGAGAAAGAATGAAATGAAAGAAGAGAATGAACAACCAAATCGGTCGAGCCGTTCTCAAGTGATGATCTTTTCACACATGCGGCAACTGATTTTTGTTTATATAGATTATATATATAGATTATAACATTTCTAGGAAAATATCTAACAAACAAAGTCAATCGTTAATGATAAATTGATAACTATTCTCTGTTTTATATATTCTGTTTAATGGCAGTAGGATTGCTACCCGTACTATAATATATATTATCATACCCTATTTTAGGTCAATTGTACTCTATATTAGAGAAAAATAATATAGAACGAAAAATACTATATTTTAATCGCTAATTCAACTATCGCGCTTTTTTATATTAACTGTGATTGGAACGATTCCGCAGCATTATAAGTAAAATCTCCCGAGCTTAAAATTAAGATTAATAAGAACCTATTGTTATTTCTTGAGAAAAGTTTAATATATTTAAATAAATGGTTTGATTTTAACCCAACTGGCCAAGTGGCTTAACTAATGACAATTTCTGAATTTAAACCGTTGCGTTATTACATTGAGTTATAATGTACGTAATGTACTACGTACGTACATTATAACTCTTTATTGAAACAACTCGAGGGCATATTGGATTCTTTGAATTTAGTTAATTAAACATTAAAGTCAATAATTTGTATCCAGAAATAATTGTGGTTAACGAAATTATTTCAAAAGTAAGAAAAGTACTTGTGTTTGAATCGAAAAACACTGCTGAAAAATGGCAAATACTTTTCAAAAGCACAGACTCAAATTTATGTTTAAAATAATTTGCTTTCTTTTCTCTATTGCTGCAACTTTCACTTTTACGAAAATATTATTTTAGAAAGAGACGAGAAGCGAGAAACGTGAAGAGTCCGCCACGCTTAGCAGACTTCACATGTCCGGAAAATATTTATTATAAATCAGACATGCAGATTTACTCACGATGTTTTCCTTTACCGCCGAACACGTAGTAATTCAGCACTTAAAATTGCAATTCACAATTTTAGTGGTGCCGGCATTGGGAATCGAACCCAGGTCACTCGCGTATTATGAAGTTTTAAACTCTGGAAAAATAAATAATGTTTAAAAATGAAATTATTTCCTGAATTTCAGAAGTACTATGTGTTTGCAATTTTTTAAAAAAAATAATATTAAGCTTTGTTACATCGGCATTTTTTTTTACTGTATAAAGTGACGAAACGAGCAAAACGTTCACCACCATCAGGTGAACGTTTGCCGACAACAAATGCTGTGTCACCCAGAATATATCTGTGTCCACCACACTGCGCCCGTCACCCTGAGACATCAGTTCTTAAGTCTCAAATACCCAGTGATTACGCTAGCTCACAGTGCCCTTCAAACCGAAACACAGCAATGCTTGCACACTACTGCTTCACGGCAGAATAACTGGCCCTGGGGTGTGGTACTCGTACCTACCTAGACGGATTCCTGCATAGGAATCCTACCACCACCGGCATTTGCCATATTGATAATTTTAAAAACGTTTATTCAAATTATTTCTAAAACCGACGAAATATCGGATAAACAATAATCTTCAATTAAATTCACTACGAACGTACTCGTAAATAGACTCATCTAAACTGTCGAACACGCCGTTCTAAGACAATCTAGAACCATTAGTATAAATACGGTTGACACACCTAACTGATATTGATGATTCGTTGTAGCCGGTCAGAGATAAAGTTCCATTATTGGACCTAGAAATGAGAATTTTTTTTTATTGATTAATTTATTAATTTAAAAGTTCGTAAAATTATTAAAAAATATCAATATAACGTGGTAGCTCAGGGGCTAGGCGCTCGCTTTAAATTTCATAGTACGCGGGTGACCTGGGTTCGATTCCCGGTGCCTGGCACCTCTGAAATTGTTAATTGCAATTTTAAGTGCTGATTTACCACGTGCTCGGCGGTGAAGGAAAACATCGTGAGGAAACCTGCATGTCTGTGAAATAAAAAATATTTCGTAGACATGTGCAGTCCGCCAACCCGTATTGGAGCAGCGTGGCGGATTCTTCCTAGCTCCAAAAACCCTCTCAGAAATGAGAGGAGGCCTGTGCTCAGCAGTGGGACATTTATAGGCTGAAACTTTACTTTTTACTTTATTATAACACACTGATAATTTAAATACTTACAATTATTATTTTTTAGACGGGGTAGCTTAGGGGCCGGGCCCTTGTCTTAAATTTCATAGTACGCGAGTAACCTGAGTACGATCCCCGATGTCGGGACATCTGAAATTACTCTACTATTGCTAGTGTTTTTTGAACAAAAACATCGTGAGGAAACCGTGGAATGAAGTATTTCGAAAAAATGGAAGTTCAGTAATCCACATTGAAGCAGTGTGGCGGATTCTTCTCGACTCGGTTTTCGGCATTCGAATCTCAGCCGGAACCTACAATAGTACCAAAACACAAATTGTTCCTTTTAGATGTCTCATCGTTGCAGCATTTTTTGTATATTTAATATCAATTAGTTATGTTGCAACTAGAATCAGTCTCACTAATTTACAACCGTAGATAATTTACAAAAATGTCAAATATATTATTTGTTATATTAGAAATAACCGCCATGGCGCTTTCACACAATCATTTGTGAAAGTATGAAATATTTAGTAGTAACTTATTCAATATGTATATAGCTTTTTGTATAAAAATAATACTGTCATTAAACAATAATGAAATGTATAGATTTTTACAGGAGAAAGTGACTAGACCAAGCAAAACATTCAGCTGGTTAAGTGTAACGTAAAGCCCATAAAGAAATGCGTGTCACCTAGACAATTTCAGTTTTTTAAATATTTTTTTATTTGATGAAAGTGACGGAACGAGCAGAACGTTCACCTGATGGTAAATGCAACGTCTGCCCATAACAAATGCTGCGTCACACAGAACACTTCTGTGTGACACCACATTGCGCCCGCCACCCTGAGACATCAGTTCTTAAGTCTCATATGCCCAGTGATTACGCTAACTCTCAGTGCCCTTCAAACAGAAACACAGTAATGTTTCACATTACTGCTTCACGGCAGAATAACTGGGTGGTACCTACCTAGACGGCTAAGCATAGGAATCCTACAACTACCTCATTGCGCCCGTCACCCTGGAACATCAGTTCTTAAGTCTCATAGTCCCAGTAATAACACTAGTTCTCATTGCCCTTCAGACCGAAACATAGTAATGTCTGCACATTTTTATTTTCTAAAACATCAATGCCGTTAGCAGAATCTAAGTTGCAAAAGAAACTTAATAAATGATATTCCTTAATTTGCACTTAATTTAACATATTAATAATTCCTATCAGCTACGAGTATTTAGAGCACACTGATTTGCAATAGTTTACCAATTTAATGAACATGTCATGTCCATATTAATTCATCGGGCTGTCAAACGACTTGCGCATACGGCAATTTTAGTGTAATAGTTTCAAGCTGTCAGTAATCAGTATGTGTTTATAGACAATTAGTTGTAAGGCGTATTTAGTATGGACAAGGTCGCTAGTGAATCTTAATAAGTCCATTCAGAAATGTGCTCACGACGCGTCGACGCGATTTTGCGATCAAAATTAGAATAAAAATTGGGTATAAATTTATGGTTTTCGAATATTAATGTAGTGTAACTGTCTCCATGTCTATGGTATTACATATGATCTCTTCTATCTTACAGCACGAATGCTATAATGGATAAGTAATGAAGGGGACAAGTAGTTGAGCATGTACTTCCGTTAATACTTTTATAACATATTGAGCGAAAGTGATTGCTTCTGCTTTTTAAAAAAAGGAGCCACTGTCGTCTACATTGGCCATACTATTATCGAACATACGGATACTAAAGAAAAACATTTCTTCATCAGCCTGTAAAATGTCCATTGGTGGACATTGTCCACTCCTAAGTGTGTCCAATAAAACCACGCTTGGCAGGCTGATTAGCGATCGTAGTACATGATATTCGCACTTTAGACGCTGCCGTCCATCTCCAGTTCAGGTCCGGCATAACTGAGATGGCTTTTCCGCCATAAACCGAAAGACATGAGATTTTTCTGGCATTTTCCTTTTAAGGTACCTATGGGGATGAGACTTTCTAACGCGACAACCATCTATTTATTAACATACACACATACATACAGTCAGGTTTTTTTCCTATATAAGTGGTAGGCAGAGGCCACTCACGTAGCCCACTGTTCGCCCCCGCGGAAAACGATGAGCGATGGTTGGCGAACCACATCACCGCCATATTGGTACCACTCAAAAATTCTTACTCCCTATTGTGTTTCCACGAGCAGTATAGTGACAGCATTGCATATTAAGTATTATTCTGCACGAATAAATGCTGTCCTAACAATACCTTAGTCGCCTTTTACGAATCCTCGGTAGGAAAAAGGTAGGTGCTATTCTACTTTGTCAGAAACCTATTCATTAAAAATGTGCGTAAGTTTTATGTTTCTTGGGAGAAAGCAGTTACACCATCACGATCATAATTGATTATACATCTCGAAAGTGAAACTGCTATGACATATGGACATTATTTCAAGGCTTATGATCCAAATGTCCATCTGATAAGCTTAAGCTAAATGAAAGTGATATCAAATCTTTAGTTATTGTTCCGAACCTGTTTGACATTGATAGCTGATTTGGGTAAAATGAACGGTCGTTATGTATTAGATAGATTACATAATTGTTGAATTAATTATGAACCGGTTTTTTGTACACATGATAAAGATAATCTTTTCTTTCTGCTTACTTTTATTGGTTCGTTTTGTATAGCAGGAATCTCTCTAGGTAGGTACCACCCAGGGCCAGTCATTCTTCCGTGAAGCAGTAGTGTGCAAACATTACTGTGTTTCGGCTTTAAGGGCACTGTGAGCTAGCGTAATCACTGGGCATATGAACCTTAAGAACTTATGTCTCAGGGTGATGGGCACAGGTTGGTGTCACACAGAAATTTTCTGGGTAACACAGCATTTGTTATGGGCAGACCTTGCACTTACCATTAGGTGAACGTTTTGGTCGTCTCAGCATTTTATACAAAAAAAACATGAAATTTTGGGTAATAAATAATCCACCTCTTGCCTCCATCATCACAAAAGTTCCATAATTCTGTAAGTAGCTTAATTTTGTTAATGAAAAATTGGAACATGAACGATGAAATACATTCAATTTATAATGATAATACATTTTGCGCGTTTCATCACTTCATCTAATAAAAAAATAGAAAGCTCAGTGGATCTGCTCGGTGGCCCATTAATCCAAGGAGCCATGAAGATGAGTTTTCAATCATCATCATAGTAATCATCATCGTCGTCATCATCGTTGTCATCATCGTCGTCATCATCGTTGTCATTGTCAGTTTCGGAAAAATAAGGAGGATTTGCTTTTAATCGTCACACTAGGCACGAAGTTTTCAATCAGGATAAATAGATAGTAGCTAGTGGTTAGCGTACCTTACTTCTACGCCGCGGGTCCTGGGTTCGAGTCCCGGCCGGAGCCAACATTTGCCCAAAACACAAAAAGTTGGTTGTTTGTGCATGTGAAGTGTATGTCTGTGGAACGCACCCATGATACAGGAGAAATCCTACTGTGGGGCTTCGTTTATTAAAAAAAAGAAAAAAGAAAAGATGACAATTAAATGGCAAGGCAAGTTAGAAAAGAAATTAAGAAATACATGGTCTAGAGACTGACGTTGCAACGCAAGTATTTTTTTGCATCATCTTGAATTTTTTTCATCTTTTTGAATTACATTATTCATGAAGATATGCGATGTAAGATGTGACCGTATAGGATAATAAGCTATTGTTTAATCCCATATAAAAACGTAAGTTACGAGATTTTAAAACGAGACTTCGTTTCGAGAAAAAACTGTGATAATAAGAAAATCTATATGCAACGACTACCAGTTTTGGTTTGATAGCTACTTGTCTTTCTCATGATACACTATTTGTACTTGGAGCCTAAATGTTGACTTGACAGCACCGGTTATAGGAAAATTTAGTACTTTCATACATACATAGAGTCACGCCTCTTTCCCATTGGGGTAAGTAGACACCGCATCTTTCCACTTGCTACGATCCTAACACACATCTTTCGCTTCTTCTGTTTTCATTAGTGTTTTCATTCAAGCCAGTCGATTGCGGGTACTTTTGACGTGGCCTTTCCTTAAAACGACTTCGGTCGAAACAAATTATATAGTCTGTGGAATGGGCTAATGCCCCGTTACAAAAGTATCTTTTAATACTTCAAAGAAATTTTATGTTTAAATAAAAATTCGTATTCTACTATTCCGTTCTGTATTATTTATTACTAATAATACTGGTCTTCAAAACATTTTTCTTCAGTTCTGTAACTAACATTACTAAATAAGGAATCTTGTGTTAAGCACGAGAATAGCAAACGTTTCCAAGGAATGATGTGATAACTGTAGTAATATTTGCTGAGTGGAGTCCATTTCGACTTCACAATACAGCATCACTATTGTTTCCAGTGTTTTACAGATCTTGTTTCTTTCTTCTTTTTTATTGTACTGTATATTTTTTTATTTGCATTCCCTGTGTGGTTTCTGTATTGTATACGTCGAAATTGTGTAAAGTCTATGTTTATGTCTAATCTATGTTATGACTTCTTAAACATTGTTAACTCTGTAATAGATAGGCGTTAAGACACGTATACAATTATAGCTACATGTTTTTGTCAAATACGAGTATAAATGATTGTGCTACTTTCTTTACTGATATCACTAGTAAAACTGTGAAAAATTTGGGTGTCGTTATGGATAGGCAGCTATCATGGGGACCTCAATTAGCAGCGGTTAGCCGAAAGACCTTCGCTGCAGCTGCCTCTCTGAAACGGCTGCGAAACTTCCTTCCAACTTCCACTAAAATTACGCTCGCACAATAACTGTTGCTCTCTATTCTCGACTACGCCGATGCCTGCTATCCCGATTTAACCGAAGACCAACTTAATAAACTTGAGCGGCTGCAAAATTTCGCCATCTGTTTCATATTTGGCCTTCGCAAATATGATCATGTTTCTGAATATCGCCACAGGCTCAAGTGGTTACCTATTCGCCTTCGCCGGAATGCACACATCCTTTCTCTTCTCTACACCATCCTTTTTATTCCCTCCTCCCCGATTTACCTTAAGGAACGTTTTGAGTTTCTCCATCTCTCCAATAAGGACTCTTTATGATGAACTCCTTCTTCCAAAAGCGGCCCCACAGAAAGTGGACCTGGATGAGCCCGGATGGTTCCACCAAAAATGAGATCGACTTCATCATGACGACCCAACGACAGCTGTTCAATGATGTCTCTGTGATCGCTAGGGTGAAAACCGGTAGTGATCACCGAATGGTAAGAGGCACATTGAACCTGAACGTGAAGCTGGAGAGGTCGCGCCTGGTGAAGTCCACGCTCCGTCCATCTCGTGCCCTTATCCAAAACCCCGAAAGCTTCCAGCTCGAACTGCAAAATCGTTTTCAGTGCCTGGAAGATTGCGTTACAGTGGACGATATGAACGAGAGGCTCGTGGAAACTGTCCATGCGGTTGGGGCAAAGTTTTGCAAGACCCACCGCACAAAAAAGATCCAGAAACTCTCCGACCACACTCTCAATCTCATGGAGGCTAGGCGAAAAATGAGGCTGCAGTCCTCAACTGATGCGTCAGCATATCGGCAACTGAACAGACAGATCTCCAAATGTATGCGGCGAGACCTACGCTTCTTCAATACTGCTCGTATTGAGGAAGCGATTGAGCGAAACCAAGGCTCCAAGGTCTTTGCCAGGGATCTGTCTGCCGGAAAAAGCCAACTGACTAAGTTGAGGACCGATAGCGGTGACGTCATTTCCGCTGGACCAGAGATTTTGAGTGAGATCGAGAGATTCTATGGACAGCTGTACACATCGTCGTTGGAGCCACACACTAGTGTGAGTAACGACCTAAGAGCAAATCTCGTCCGACACTATTCCGATGATATCCCGGACGTCAATCTGAGCGAGATTAGTATGGCTCTCAAACAGCTCAAGAATGGCAAAGCGCCGGGCGAGGACGGAATTACAGCGGAGCTTCTGAAAGCAGGTGGAAAACCGGTACTTTTAGTCCTTCAGAAGCTATTTAATTCCGTCATCCACGGCGGCGCTACGCCGGAAGCGTGGAGCAGAAACGTGGTTGTCCTGTTCTTCAAGAAGGACTATAATGCCCTCTTGAAGAACTATAGACCGATATCGCTTCTGAACCGCGTCTACGTGCTGTTTTCGAGAGTCATTACAAATCGTCTCGCAAGCAGACTTGACAACTTCCAGCCTCCCGAACAAGCCGGATTCCGAAAAGGCTACAGTACCATCGACCACATACATACCCTTCGCCAGATTGTACAAAAGACCGATGAGTACAATCTTCCGCTATGTCTGGCGTATGTGGACTATGAGAAAGCCTTCGATTCCGTCGAAATTTGGGCGGTGCTAGAGTCGCTTCAGCGGTGCCGAATTGACTGTCGGTATATCGATGTGTTGCAGTGCTTGTATACCAATGCTACGATGGCTATCCGAGTACAGAACCAGAGTACGAAACCGATCCAATTGCAGGAAGGTGTAAGACAGGGTGATGTAATATCCCCGAAACTCTTCACCGCTGCATTGGAAAATGTTTTCAAGTAACTGGACTTTTCCAGTCCGGATACGGTATCAACATCAATGGCGAATACATCACTCACCTTCGATTTGCCGACGACATAGTCATAATGGCAGAATCGCTGGAGGACCCCAGCGCTATGCTCAATGACCTCTATAGTGTCTCCCAACAGGTGGGTCTTAAGATGAACATGGACAAGACGAAGATCATGTCTAACGTCCATGTCACACCTATACCGGTTGTTATTGGGAACACTACGATCGAAGTTGTCGACGAATATTTATACCTAGGACAGATTGTCCGACTAGGTAGGTCCAACTTCGACCAAGAGGTCAATCGACGGATCCAACTCGGCTGGGCAGCGTTCGGGAAATTGCGTCACATCTTCTCGTCGAGTATACCTCAATGCCTGAAAACAAAAGTATACAACCAGTGCGTGTTGCCAGTGATGACTTACGGAACCGAAACGTGGTCCTTCACTGCAGGCCGCATGAGGAAGCTCAGAGTCGCGCAGCGAGCTATAGAAAGGGCTATGCTCGTAGTTTCTCTGCGAGATAAAATCCGCAACGATGTTATCCGCAGCAGAACTAGAATAACCGACATAGCCCAAATGATAAGCAAGCTGAAGTGGCAATGGGCCGGCCATATAGCTCGTAGAACCGACAACCGTTGGGGAAGAAAGGTTCTCGAGTGGCAACCCCGTACCGGCAAACGCAGC
Organism: Luehdorfia chinensis; assembly: GCA_019845155.1. Classification (NCBI taxonomy): domain Eukaryota; kingdom Metazoa; phylum Arthropoda; class Insecta; order Lepidoptera; family Papilionidae; genus Luehdorfia; species Luehdorfia chinensis. Next base: position 12,156,759 of record JAHVAK010000191.1, on the reverse strand, counting down.
GTAGGGCGACCCCCCACTAGATGGAGCGACGACCTGCACGGTTTTGCGGGAAGTCGATGGATGCAGGTGGCTCAGGACCGTGTTTTGTGGCAATCTATGGGGGAGGCCTATGTTCAACAGTGGACTGTAATAGGCTGAAATGATGGTGATGATGATGATCTCTTCAATCCTCGATCCTTGCGCTCATCTGAAACTCTCTAATTCTAATTCTTTCACGCTGCAGGCTACAAAACTGTGGAATGCTCTTCCTATCTCTATCCGACATGCCAAATCTCTCCCCATTTTTAAAACCCTGGTTGCTGAACACTATCTGTCATTGCTAAATACGTCGTCTTAACACCTATGTCTTATTATTTACTATAATTATTTTTGTATTTATGTGTATTCATCTTTCTGTCCTTATATGTCGTATATGCATATATATTTATGTATGGAAATTTTATATGTATTATATTTGTGTATATATACATATATATATATATAATATATATAAATAAATATATATATATATATAAATTTTATTCCTGTAGTTTATTGATTTGTTTTTATCAATTTGTACACTGCCGTCCTTATTTGTCTAATTTTAGTTTTTGTCCATCCAAAGGTTGCCTAGAAGAGATCGCTTTTAGCGATAAGGCCGCCCATTGTACCTTTTATTTATTATTTTTTCCTTTATGTATATTTTCTTATGGTGTACAGTAAAGCGATATTTAATTTAATTTAATTTAATCACTTGCGGTAAAGTAGCAACATTTATATGTCCCAATGCTGCATATTTCTCATGGTGTATAATAGGTTTTTGTAAGAGTTTATTTATTTATTTATGTTTGGGTCAAACCAAACCTGGCACGCGGGCCCCTTGCCCGCGAGCACAGTGTCCGATGAAGCCTTGAAAGCCGAGAAGGCTAACAGCAATTACATTACCTAAAATGTATATAGTGTATAATATCGCAGGTAAGGGTGAAATTCGGGGGGTGAAATGTACAAGTGGACATTCACGATACTTTCAAACCCAAATAATAACGCAGCACCAGAGCCACTGTTAACTTTAAGTTTTCACGAAATGTGTCTTGTATAATAAGCTTCAAAATATATTTGTATGTAAGGAAATAATAAAGTAAACAAGCGTCGCTAGGTGTGAATCGTACGTTACAGGTAGAGTATCACGTACGATACGTGTACTGCCGCAGTTTCGTTTATTTTTATCGTTCCGTATACACAACAATAAAGTAGGCAGATTTACGGTGTGAGCGGGTGCATTTCGCAAGATAAATCACAAAAATAGCAAATATTGTTACTATTATTGGATCGTTAACGGTCTCGCTTAGTTCCACATGTTACACATCTGCACACGCAAAATAATTATTTGAAGTATGACTATTGCATTTAAAGCGCTCTCTTTGATGCTAAATAATTGTACATAGCGATTTTTGAGAAATAGCCGTTTCTTGAAACCGTAAATTAATATTAAATATCAAGTTTTTATACGTGAGTTTCTAAATATAAGTAAAAACTATGTTGTAATAATTTGACATATTTCAGACACAGATAATACCATACCATGCCATAACGATATTTTCTGTATTATCAGTAGCTGTAATAATTATTTTATTATTTGATTAAAAGTTTTATATCGGTGTACATTTTACAGTAAGCCTAGATTAACGGTTGGAATGCACAGACTTGATGTCTGATAGGGCCGGAATGCAAGTTCTTAAAATACTTTGAAGGTAAACAATATATTTAAATTTATGGGTAACTGAATTTTTTTTAATCATACATTCGATTCCTTAGCGTGTACTGCTAAGAAATCGTTAGCAAGATTATCGGCATGGCAAAATGTCTCGAAAGCTGGCAGTATCACCACGCTTGGCGGTTGGATTATCGATCGCAGAACCAAACGCTCGTATCTTTATCGGCTAGCTACCATTTACCGAAGTCAACGAAATTTTTCTAGCATTGCTTTTAAAGCTTGACGTGTATCATCATCATCATCATTTCAGCCTATCATAGTCCACTGTTGATCATAGGACTCCTCCATAGATTGCCACAAAACAAGGTCCTGAGCCATCTGTATCCAAACAATACCACAAAACCCGCTAAACTACTAGTATATCGAGTTCTAATATATATCAGAATATCAAACGCAAATTATAAAATGACACTAACCTCTCCAAAGTTCGCTAGGTCTATACATGCTGACCTCACACCAACTATTTTCACAAACACATAACCGAGATGTATGTAACTCGGACCGATTGTCTCGGCTCGCAGTAAAAACTAAAAAAAAAAAACTGAGGACGTCTCCTTGGCTTACTCGTGTTATCAACAAGTCATCTGACGTAAACATGTGATAATGTGATAGGAGGCTTTCAGGTGCTGCATGCCAATTTCATTGACTTAAAAGACGAGATAATGTGAATAAATTTAAGATACAACACATGTCCTTGTTAGTCACTAAAAGTATCATATTTTTAATTGACTTATTTTTTTGATTTTTTATTGTATAAAGTGGCGAAACGAGCAAAACGTTCACTTGATGGTAAGTGCAACGTCTGCCCATAACAAATGCTGTGTACCTCAGAACACCACACTGCGCCTGACACCCTGAGACATGTGTTATTAAGTCTCATATGCCCAGTGATTACGCTAGCTCACAGTGCCCTTCAAACCGAAACACAGTAATGCTTGCACACTACTGCTTCACGGCAGAATAACTGGCCCTGACGTGGTACCTACCTAGATGGATTCCAGCATAGGAATCCTACCACCAGATTAGTATTTTTTTATTGTTGGATTATTTTGAAGTATGTATGTACTTCAATGACTCAAAACTAAAGTATTTAACCTGTGCGTGTTGCCATTGATGACATACCGAACCTAGATGTGCTCTTTCACTGTAGGCCACACGTGGAAGCCCAGAGTCACTTAGCGAGCAATGGAAAGAGCTGTGCTCGGTGTTTCTTTGTAAAATAGAATCCGTAATGATGATATTCGCAGCAGAACTGGAGTAATCGACTTAGCTCTAAGGATCAGCAAGTTTAATTGGCAATGGGCCGGACACAGCTTGTAGAACCATTAACTATTGGGGAAGAAAGGTTCGCGAGTGGCAACCTCGTACTGACAAATGCCGTTTTTGGCGACTCCCCATTAGAAAGAGCGAAGACGTGCAGGAGGTTTTGCAATAAGTCCATGAATGCAGGTGGTTCAGGACCGTGTTTTGTCGCAATTTATGGGGAAGATCTGCAGTGAACTCGTGTTCGCACATTAAGTAACAAAGAATAATTGTAATGCTAAGGTTAAAATTAAAATAAATGCGTTACATTCATATTACTTAATGTAGCAAATATTTATTTTGATCTAATTTTTGGACTTCGTAATTTTAGATAACGGAGAATCTAAGAAACGTTAGTAAGGTTCTAAGCCAGCATCTAAGGTCTTCTCGCAAAATTCAGCTCCCTAGCCTATTAGGGGGTCATTCTAACCTGCATATGCCGAAGTAGCTAACTTTCGAGAACTTTCTTCACCAAACGTTGTCAGGTCTGCGAGACCTGACAACGCTGACCACATGCCCTTTTCCCCCCTAAGCGTATTGATTATTTCAGTAAGTTACTGGTCAGTTATTTTGTTTCTATTGCAGATAGCTCCAAGCTACCTTAATTGCTCTTTTCTCATACGGCAGTAGTAAAGGACTGGGTTTCAGTTTCGTAGGTAACATGTATTATTGAAAATCTATACCGGAAAACATATATTACTTAGTCTTAAGACTATACTTTAGCTTTATTCTAAGAGTTGATAAAAATATCCTTCATTTTATATTGTTAAGCTTATACTTTTTAACTATTTTTAGTGGTGCTGGTATTATGCTCCGAACTAGATCACGTATTATATATGAATAGCACGGGATTCCCCAGCATCAGTTATCAATTAAAATTTATAAATAAATTCCAAAAACGTCTCAAGGATATCGAGAAATGCATTACATCCTTGCTTTAATTGGTACTATTTTGAACGACCGCGTGGCCTAGTTCGAATCCCAGCAGGAATTAACATGTGTGTTAAAACAAAAATCGTTGGTTATCGGGTCTGGTGGTGTTGTGATTGTCCCCGTGTTTCTGACACTGCATCCTAGCCTACCTCCAATCTTATCGTATCAGCTTTACATCGGGCGCGAGTAGGTTGGGACGAGTGAGTGCCTCTGTTTGCGTGGACACTTGTGACACTATAATATCTCCTGCGCAGTTGAAAGCTCTCGACAATATTCGGAAGTTGTCGCCGTGGTCGAAATCGGTCCGGAGAACATCATCATCATTATTTTGGAATGTCTGTGTGCATATTTTGTACAACAATTTGGAGCGTAACATAATAATTCAATGTAAATAATATGCATTTAAACGGCAAAGAAATTTATTAAATTCTCAACTCCAGACGTTAAACAGATGCGAATGTGCTTATAAATAGGACAGAGAACACCCTGAGGAGTTTCTTATTCTTCGTCATATAATTTTGATCTCTCTCAATAGAATTCTGCCAATTTCAAATCAGTCATGGGAGAGACAAGTTCTTTCGTCGGTTTCTTCTCCGTTAGAGGAACCTTATTACGAAACGGTGGTAAATTGTAAAAATATATAAGTTTTAACATTTATATTTATTATATTGAAAAACAAATAATTTACATTTCATTTCATGTCTTCTCTTTTCAAAATACAACACTGTAAAATGGCTTCCAAATATTTAAAATAGTAAACAGATTTAGTTCTGCAGTTTATGTTGTAGGAGAAAAAGAAGTCTAATGATTATTTTAGTTATTTCAAATAGCATAATGTCATATGGTATTTCGCTTTGGGGAAATGCGACCAACATGTAAAGAATTTTTGTATTGCAAAATACTTATTTATAACCTTAGCTCTGGAGTATATCTTAGTGATGAAATTTAAGAAATTAGTATGTAAAATTTTAGGTACGTAAACAAGAACATGCAATAGCTTTTATAAACTTGTAATACCGGTCACTTAACTCAGTAGTCAGTAACTCGTTCATGGGGCACAGTATATGTTTTACGACAAAGTTCTAGAACGTTCACAAAGTTTTCCTATCCATAGGTTCAAAAAATTTCTTAAACAAGGACTTATTAAAAGGGTTTCGAATTATTATAATATAAAAGAATACATGGATGATAATACCTCCTGGGAACGAGGTGTTCGCTGCCAGGCTGTTCCTAAATATTAATTATTTAGGTACAAAAAATTCAAAATGTATTTAAAAAAGAAAGGATACCGGTGTATAGCCTGTTCCTTCTTCGTACAAAGGAACCTCATCAAGAAACGGTGATACATTATAAAAACAATGACATTTGACAAACGACATTTGGATTTCTTACTTCAGAGCAAAAATATATCTAATTTAATTTCATCATTACCATCATTTAAAACAAGGAGACTACAGCTTCACATTTTCTAATTTATTTATTTCTTCCGTCGCCTCTTACATCACCCATGGGACGATGTGGGATGAATACTTTGTTACGGGCGGTGCGATTATTTTCACTTTACAGTAATAAAATATGAGAAAAATACTCGAAACACAATCTTTGCTTATGATGGAAAGTGACAAGCAAATCGCTCACCTGATGATAAGTGCAACGTCTGCCCATAACACCACACTGAGTTACTCTAACGAATTAGTTTTTAAGTCACATGTGCGATGAAATTACACTAGCTAATAGTGCCCTTAAGAGCGAAACACAGTAGTGTTTGCATATTATTACGGCAGAATATCTGGCGCTACGGTGGTACTTGCCTAGACAGATTCCTACATAAGAATCATACCCCCTGCATATTATCAATATAGATGCAAATCTTTACAATACTATTTAATAAATGTGGTAGCACAGGGTTTAGACGCCCGATTTAAATTTAATGCAATTTATGACATGTTTGGCAGTGGAGTATAACACTGTAAAGAATATGCAGGAATCCGTCTAGTTAGGTACCATCCCAGGGCCAGTTATTCTGCCGTGAAGCAGTAGTGTGCAAGCATTACTGTGTTTCGGTTTGAAGGGCACTGTGAGCTAGCGTAATCACTGGGCATTTGAGACTTAAGAACTGTCTTGTGATGACTTAAGATTGACTGACTGACTTAAGATGTCTCAGGGCGCAGTGTGGTGTCATACGGAAATATTCTGGGTAATTAACAAAGGCAGATAACGATCAAATGTCATTTGCTTAGTCTCTCGTAATACATTCACCGCCTATTTGCAGCTTATTTATTTTTACACAATGTATTAATACTTCTGATAGAAGTGCAGTAGGATTTAAATGTGAATTTTCTAATTATAATTAATTCCATTTCAATATATAAGTCATTGGTCCGCCGTGGTTTGTTTGTTTATTATTTGTGGATATTATTTCGAGCAGGTTCAATGGTTGTATGGCAGAGTGCCAACAAGATATGCAAGTAAATATATTTTTATTGCTTTGTTTATTTGTCTGTTGTCAATATTTTCGGATATGACATCAGAAAGCTTTAAAATATTATATATAATATAAAATTAGAAAATAAATACCTAAAAACATAAAATGATAGCTAGATGTACGCGCATCACGCAAAAACTACTCCATATGGTTTCATCAATTCTTTTAGTTTTATTTCTTAGACTCTTAATATAGTGGCCTTATTCATTACCAAGTTATTAAAGTTTGTATATGTTACGTAGGCGACAACGATGGCGTCGGTGCTTGCATCGGCCCAAACTATGCCTATTTATAGTGCAATATTACGATTTATTAGTATAGTATAATTTCCTTCTGTAAGTAAAATATATCGTTAACTTAGTAAACCATGCGAACAAAGTCGCGGGCGTCGGCTAGTGTTTAATAATATAGTATTCGATATCCAACAGACAGATTATTCGGATCTAAGTTAGTGTATGTTATATTTATGTTCGTAAAACGCATTCAAGATTCAAAAGAAATCCTTATTGGGACACCGCTTTTTAAAAAGAAAAGAAAAAGAAGTCCAATCGCCTATTTCCAGCTAGGATTGCATTTTTCACTGACACCAAAATTTTCTTCAGTTGCAAATACCGAGGAAATTTTGGTGTTCAAATATCAAATTTTTTAACAACGTAATAAGTACGAAGTACCAATTGTTTTACGAAAAGATTTTACAAACGATAAAAGTAAAACTGTCATTATCAAAGTTGCGCTGAACTCTGGAAATGCATTTAGCAAACTACTCCTCCATTCCACTCTCACAACGTAATTAGCTATACAGAACTGTTCGGCGTAAAGCGCTACCGAAACGTGCTTGTGAATTGTATACAAATACGTGAAAGTTTTCGGAGCGTAATCAATTATTTCTGGAGCCATTTTTAGGGTTCCGTAGTCGAAACGGAACCCTTATAATTTCGTTCTGCCCGTCTGTCCGTATGTCACAGACACAGTTAGCACTATATACATGAAATTTACAAAAAAAAATAGGAGTGATACGCCATCAACTGAATATTGAGCGTGCGAGTTATCGTTAGATAGGTCTTGAAAAATGATAAAGAATTTCTGGTCCTTATTGTGTCCTCCCCATTCAAACTTTTGAACTATGCAATGAGAAAATTCGGAAAAAAAATAATTAAGTTGGTAGAATCTAGAAAATATTTTCAGCGAAAATCGGTTTGAATAAGATGTGTGTAGTTTTTGAGACATGGGATGTTTTCAGTTACACGCCATTCTCCACTACGGAACCCTTCACTGCGCGTGGTCCGCACTAACTAGCTTTTTTTAGTTTTGTAATAAATACAGTTTTATCGTCCTAACTAGCTGATAGTTACTAAGGGCGGACATCGTTGAAACTGAACGCTATCAGTTTAAGCTGAACGAAGTTTAAGCGTTTAACTGATTTCAATGCTACTGTTTGCATTTCACCAACATCAACTGAACGCGATTAAAGCTAAACGCGGTTCAAATTCTGAACGCCCAATTTTCGACGTTCAGCTCTTTAAACGCGTTTAGAGAAATATATATAATAAATATTTTTAATACGTTTTGTTTATTGTTTGCATACCTATGTGTCTTATGCATAAAAACAGGCTGTTTGATGTCGCAAAATAATAAATACATCGAGTTTTTGTTTTAGATTGTGACGATATTTCACGTAAACTTCGTTTTTCGAACGCGATCAAAATGGAGCCGGTGAAATCGGTTAGACGAAAACCGAGTTCATATGATACATTTGAACTAAGTTCAGTAAAACGTGGTTTTATTAAACTTAGTTTCCAAAGCGATCGGAGAAATCGGGTCTAAATCTTACAGATTTTTACAGCTTTTTGTCAGGTAATAATTAAAAGGCGCACGTTTTTAATTTCGTAATACGCGAGTGACCAGAGTTCGATCCCCGGTTCCAGCACTTTTAAATTGCTTTTTTTTATTTATTTATTTCAACAAAAGATTACAAAAATATTACAAATTATCTTCCTCGTCAAACTATAATCATAGTCCGTAGGCGTTGCTAATTGCAATGAGTCCGATACTCTACGGCCAATAATTCATAATCATATCCATCACACCCTATTTATTATTTTTATAGAATAGGTGAGCTTGTAAAAATAATGAGTGTCATTAAAGCTAGCAATTAATATGATAATTAAAAATGAAAATTTGGAAACAATCGGTTTACACAAGGGGCGCCAATTATGTTATGATCTGGACTTTTCCCTATTTTCCGAACTGCTTCTTGATAGGTAATAGTTGGAGTTGTATTGTTAGTAATTGCTAATTTAGTTTAAAGCATGAAAATATAATTTAATAAATGGCCAAATTTATTTATCTTTTGTAGACTTTTCGTATATATTTTTTCGGAATGTATTTTAGTACGCTACTGACCCGGCTGCCCGCGAGTACATTTTCTGACTCTAATTTTTAATGTTTTGTTTTAAGTGTTATGAACAACTATAGTTACAAATATAAATCATGTGACGTGGTCCTAAAAGTGCCAATGTCCATTTCTGTCAATCGCGTGATTTAACTGCCAAATCATTCAAAAATCATTAAATTTCTTTGTGCTAAAACTGCGTAAGCGTAAGACTACTCTTCTAAAATATATTAGTTTCGTGTGCGTTTTAGAACTTATGACAATATTTGGCAGAAAAATTTCTTATTGGACAAAGATGTATAATACATTGGTTCTATAAGCACTAGGCTACAGAAATAAAACTAACCGTATACAAATTTATTATTCAATCGTTTTTAAATTTTTAATGATTTTAAAAGTTATGACATTTTTTTAACTAAACTTCAGTTTAGTTAAAAAAATGGTATTTGGTGGCGGTTACTGGTTCCAGTGTTAGTTTGCTGGTGCACGCTACTGAGGGAGGGCGGGATATTTTTCATGCGGATCTTAGCAAATTAACTTACTTTCCTTCAAATAAAACTACTTTTTTACGGATTTTATCGCGTTTAATTTTTGAACTATTTTTACCCGACGTTTCGAACGCTTTACAGCACCCATGGTCACGGGGGGACTGAGGTGACAGTTGTCCCGATGTCATAGTTAACCCGGAGTACCTTCAGCTTTTAATTATTATTTGTAGTCCGATCTACGCAGAAAGAGCTTACTGTGTCTTGAAGCCTTGCAGTGGTATGCTTGGTTTTTGATTTAATTTTATTAATAATAGGATCCCAAGCCGGTGGTAATACCCAACCATCTTCCCTATTGAAATTAGGATGTTTTTTAATTTCAATAGCCTCGCGAATCATCCTTGGTAGGAATCGGTGTTCTTTTGCAAGGATTTGTGGTCTATCAAATCTAATGTAATGGTTGGGATGATCCAGAACATGGTCACAGACTGCAGACTTCCTAGAGCGTCGATGCTTCACATCAGCTATGTGTTCTTTAACGCGGGTTTTAATGGATCTTTTAGTTTGCCCTATGTAAGAGAGACCACATTCACAATCCAGCTTGTATACTCCTGCATCTTGTAGAGGGATGTTACACTTGACAGATGGTAAAAACTGACTTATCTTCTTCGGCGGCTTGAAAAATGTTCTTATAGAAGCTCGCTTCAAGATATAGCCAATCTTGTCCGTGACTCCTCTGACATATGGAAGAACAGCAGGTACACGCTCGACTGTGGCCGGCTTCACTCGGTCACTGCGACGAAGGCGCGGAACCCGAAGCTTGTTGTCTTGCAAAACTTGCTTGACATGCTGAAGCTCGGCGGCCAGGTGTTTACTGTCACAGATCCCTTGTGCTCTCTGAAACAAAGATTTACCCACGGTAGCTAACTGTGAAGGATGGTGGTGAGATTCACCATTTAAATACCTATTTGTATGGGTCTTTTTTCTATACACAGTGTGACACAAGGTGTTATTAGGATTCCGAATTACTAACACATCCAGAAAAGCTAAAGAATTATTTGCCTCTAACTCCATTGTAAATTGAATTTTAGAGTTTAGGGAGTTAAGGTGGTCTAGAAATGCAGTTACTTTATGCGATGGTAAAATTGTGAAAGTATCATCTACATACCGCTTGTAGAATCTTGGATTTACAGGAGAAGTACGGAGGGCTTTCTCCTCAAAGTCTTCCATGAAAATGTCGGCGACAATGGGAGATACTGGAGAGCCCATCGCCACACCATCTACTTGCTTGTAGTACTGTTCCTTCCACAATAGATAGCCAGATGTAAGGCAATGTCTAAGTAGTTCTGCATATTCTGCTGGCATGTTGTTCTCCGCTAGCTTCCTGGATACAATTGAGATGCAGTCTTCTACAGGTAGGCATGTGAATAGCGACTGGACATCAAAACTGACCATAGTTTCATTGTCAGTAAGATGTAGGTCTTTAATCTCACTGACAAAATGGTATGAATCCTTTGTGTGTGCTCTTGTGTGTCCTCTGAGCGGTGAGAGTATTTTCGCTACATGCTGAGCCAATCTATAAGTTGGTGAATCGATCTGGCTCACTATTGGACGTAATGGAGCATTTGGTTTGTGTATTTTAGGTAACCCATACAACTTCGGTGGTTTGGCACATGATGGTATTACCGAATTTACGTCCAGATTCAATTTTTCGGAGTATTTCTTTGCTAGCTCGCTAGTTGTTTTCAGCGTGTTCGCGGTTGGGTCTGATTTAACCTTTTTATAAATATTTTCTTCCGACAAAAGTTGTTCAATTTTAAAATTATAATCTGACGTATCCATTACTACCGTAGCGTTTCCTTTATCCGCGCGGAGGATCGTGAGTTCCGGTCTGTTCCGTAAGTTGTTCAACGCTTTAAATTCGTCTTTGGGAAGATTTAGTTTGGGCACTGAACTTCGACGTAACATAGACGAAATGTCTTGACGCATGGCCTCCAAATCTTCCTTACCGATATTATTTTTATACAGACAATCTTCGACACTACAGATAATTTCTTCGTACGGGATTTTTCGCGGTGTTATTGCGAAATTCATTCCTTTCGATAATACGTTTAATGTTGGTTCATCCAGTGTTTGTGACCATGGGTGCTGTAAAGCGTCCGAAACGTCGGGTAAAAATAGTTCAAAAATTAAACGCGATAAAATCCGTAAAAAAGTAGTTTTATTTAAATGTGTAATATTCGCGTAAATAAAAGAAAACATTACTTTCCTTCGTTATATTTTGTGGAACATTTAAAAACATTTATGCGGAGTTGTTTTTGTAGTATTCGTAAATAATGGTACGAAACAAGCACGATATTTCGGCGGCGGTTAGAGGTTATTTCAAACCTACATAAATGGCAATTTATCAAGTGGCATAGAGGTTCATCGTGAGCTACTCTTAGCTAAAGTCACTTTGTAAAAACGCACAGTATATTATATCATAGTACTGTGACATCAATGAACAAGCGATAAAAAGAATATTAGGTGACGAGAATTCCTGATAAAAATAGACAAGACGTTTTATCTCTGGTCTCGTGCCAAATGTCGAAGGAGCATTGATAATGATGTGAGTGACAACTAGGCTAAGAATGATCTGTGTTGTCTTCGTATCGATCATTTAAAGTACTAACTATTTTTAATTGAGTGTTCCATTTTTAAACACCCAATTGGTTGTTGTTGTTGGTTTTAAATATTTATGTTCACTGAACTATAATGAGACACACTGTTGTGGTCATTTAAGATAGCGCGGACCTTAGCACTTAGTTTGAGGTAGAAATTTTCTCGAGTGGCGACGTCGTACTTACTCCGACTTAGTGGAGCGACGACCTGTCCATGAGGGAAGTCATTTTCACGGATGAAGGTGGTGGAGCGGTGGGAGTATTTTATGGCAATCAATGGGGGAAAAATAATAATCTTTATTGAACACAGAAACATTAGCAACAACAGCGTTTGTGTGTGAATGTGAATGCGTGAGAGTGTGTGTGTTTGTGTTTGTGAAATTCACGCCTGTTTGTGTTCGTGTGTGTGATTAATAGTTATTGTGCGAATGGTTGTTTGTTTAGTTGTATTTGTAAAAGTTGCATACACATGACTTAAATTAGGCGTTCACAGTTATCATCATTGTATTCCCTTAACCAATTTCGAATAGTATTTTAATTTGGTGACTTTTTAAATTGTATAGTTTATATTTTTTATTAATTGCGTTATGTAGGCGCGGCGCTGGGTAGTCATATTTCCTTTTCGCTATTGCACTTTTTACGAGTGGAATTGGACATTTTTGAGTTCTTTTATGTTTTAATTGTAGACTGAGGGGTGTTAAACTATGATATCTTTTTATGCATTTGTATATGTATGATTTTACGCACACTGAGGACATTAGATAATTCGTATACTTTAGATGTTGGGTGTGTATAACGAAGATGTAATATTTATTTAAGTATCGTTCTTCGGGCTCGCTCAGCTTCGATAACATACGTTTTAAGGGCGCCGCCCCATGTACTAATACAATAGTTTATGATATAATGACATAGGTCATTATATGTTTGAAGCAGTAGTTCTTTAGCAGCAACCGTTCTTAGGTTCTTAAAGACTATGATGAGCCGTCTAATTCGTTTAGCTATATTTGATGTATGTAGTTATATATGGTAATGATAATAACAATGATGCTGATGATGATGATGATGAATTGATTCAATAGAAAATAAGCCGCGCATCACGTGCAAATGCACGATTTCAATAAAATCGTCTTTGTTGTATTACTCGTCAGAACAGACTTTTCTCTTGAGCTGCACCAGACCCAAAAACCAACAATTATTGTTTTTTTTGGTGGCACCAATGTTGTCTTCAGACGGAATTCGAACCCAGGATCCGCGGCGTAAAAGTCAGGTACTCTAACCAATAGGCGACACGGTCGTCAATGTCAACTTACTTCATTTTATTTTATTTAATATGTTCGGAAAATTTACAGCTAATTTACACAAAATAATGTAATGAGGATAAAACAGTACAACGTCCAAGCTAATTCATTTGTCTTCAAAGTAAACAATTTGTAAAAATACTTATCACGCGAGCGAAATCGCAATCGCGAATAGTTCAGTCTATTATGTCTTAAACCGGAAATTAATATGAAGCACCGCAGTGTTAAATAATAATACTACGAAAACAGGGTTCCCATTTTGATCGCGGCTTTAAGAAATTAGATATAACTAATCATAAATATGAACATATTTTAACAAGGTCAGAGACGTCTCATAATGCAAAGTAAACTCAGTATTATTAATCCCTAAAGAATTATTTAAGACCTCGGATATTTCACAAAGAGCTTCTTACATTTTTATTTCCCTCGTTAGCTTAGAGATGTTTCTGAGATTCCATGATAAAAATGTATTAGATTAAAACAGACCTCCTTGCTAATATACTAGATTCTGCTAAAATGTTTGTAATTAATATATCAATAATAATAGTAACAGGTTAATAATAACAACAAAAAATATAGTGCCTATTAAGTATGTATGTCAGTAGGTACACTTAAAAACTGTCATTCATTATGTTTAAATAATTAGTACCTTAATTTGAAGTTATTAATTCGTGTTCGTGTGTATATCATATAACTGAGCAACTTAATTATATAAGTACCAACGGACTAATCTAACTAAACGGCGTATATTATATCACCTGATCATCGGACAAATAGCTACCAAATCGAGCCTTTTTTGTCAATGTCGAGTAATAATTTAATTATAACAAAGGCTTCGTTTCGATCGACAGTAAAATGATTGTCGGCTTATACTGATTTTTTTTTATTTGATAAAGGGACGAAATGAGCAAAACGTTCACCTGATGGTAAGTGCAACGTCTGTCCATAACAAATGCTGTGTCTACTCCGAACATTTATGTGTGACACCACAGTGCGCCCGTCACGCTCAGACGGTTTTTAACCGATTACAAAATTGGGCACCGGTGTTTTTCGGAATTTTTTCAAAAATAACCGGTTTTTCTGTGTATTACCTTAAGTCGGTGAATTTGACGCAGGGCCGAATTCAGGCTTAGTGAAGCGTAATTTTGTTACGTAGGGACATTTTTATTTAAAAATTACTATTTTTATTTAATAGCGGGTGTAATCGTACTGTGCAACCCTGTGGTCGGCTTACTTTACGCGAACTGAAACCTCGGGATTCAGCTAGTGTAATATGTAATATTCGGATTTTTGTTTTATTTTATAAAGTCAGTTCATTCGTTTTTGTCCATCGGAAACTAATCGTTGACTAGTTATACACATATTTTTTTAATGTAAAGTTTACATATGGGCTAAGTATCTCGGTTCACCGAGATCTCTCCCCGAGGTCGTGGGCAACACCAAAGGTTTGCTGCGGTTCCTGGAGGAGATAGGTTGGCTCGAATGAACCTATTATTCCTGCCCCAACGCAAAATACGCGCATAGACGTGGAGTTGAGGAAACCAGCCCGAAGAAATCTACAATCTACAAATCTACAAAGTTAACATATAAAATATAATTTTATATGAAGTTTCTTTTTTAAATTTAATTAAGTTATAAATAAGCCTATGCTAGATTTGAGCAACACAACTCCATCAATAAACTTGTGGATAACGGTGTGGGTTACACAATTAATTAAAATATATTTTTAAACTCTGTTTAACATTACAATATTGAAACTATTTGTTATTCCAAATACATAAAATAAAAAATAAGGTTCGATGCTAGAACGCCCGACTCCTGAATCTCTTACTTACTATTGTACAGAAATTTAAATAAAACTATGTCGCTAGAATACAACGAAGGAGCTGAACGCAGATGCATTTCATTGCATTCAGTCGCACTCAATAGTATATAAGTAAATACTTCAACCTGGAAAACAAATTGTCAAGCTTCCATCGACTTGAAATGCAATTTGTCAACTCTAGTACCTTTTAAAGTTGCCGTGCTATTCCTGAGTGAATCATCTAGGTAACTGGGTTAAAGTCCTTATCCGTGTAGCATTTGTGATGAAATATATATTATAATCATCGTTGTAGCCTCATCTCAAATCTACTGTTGAACATAAAGCTTTGCCATAGTTTGCCACATACACAGTCCTAAACCACCCGGACCCTTCAACGTTCCACAAGGATAAATCATCGCTTTATCTAGAATGGTAATGGTCACTTCGTACACTGCGTCCTGCACTATAACCGTTGACAATACGAAACCGTCACGCAAAACGGCACGCTATTGGATAATGTGACGAAACGAGCCATCCATGTCTGGACATTACAAATGCTGTAGCACCTAGAACGTTACTGTGTCCACACCACACTGCGCCCTTTACCCTGAGACATCAGTTCTTAAGTCTCATATGCCCAGTGATTACGCTAGACCTCAGTGCCCTTCAAAACTAAAAACAGAGTTGCTTGTACACTACTACTTCAAGTCAAAATAACTGGCCCTGGAGCCACCTACCTAGACGGATTTCAGCATAGGAATCCTACCATCTGTAAATTACAAAAAACAGGATTTCGTTCACTTAAACTCATGCTAAAGATATAGACTGTACACATAAATGGGTGTATACACAAGCCGATCGGTGGTATTGATCTAAGGTATTGTACGGATAGCTTTTATTCCTACAGAACAATACCATAATATGGAATGCTGTCACTATGATGTTCACCTAGCCGATTTCGACCACGGCGACAACTTCCGAATCCGAATGTCGAGAGCCAGTCAACTGCGCAGGAGATATTATAGTGCCACAAGTGTACGCGCAAACACAGAGGCACTCACTTGTCCCAACCCACCCGCACACGATGTAACGCTGTCACTATACTACTCGTGGGAACGGTATAGCGAGTAAAATTTTTTGAGTCGTACCAAAATGGAGGCGACTTTGTTCACCACCCGTCACGTCTCGTTTCTTGGGGCGAAAAGTGAGGTTCTGATGTGGTCTCCGCTTAACCCTTAAATGGGAAAAAGGGGTCTGGTTCGAGTCAATAAGGACCACGTTCTTACATAACGTGACGTATGGTGGCGGCATCAAAAAATCTGTAATCTCGTTTCGTGTGTATCGTAGTCGATCACTACGAGTATTCTCTTGTCAAGCGTGGTGATAATGGCGAATCCTAATCTTCCTTTCTTGGGAGAAGTCTGATGAAGTCTCTCATAATACCACCGTAAAGTAGCAGCATACTGCAGCTATCTTTCATATGGTAAATGAAGGTAATCGGACATTGACGACCAGGTATTCGATTTTAGACTTCTAAGATGACAACAAACATAAATCTTGACCATTTACGTTCAGGTGAACGGTTCTCGTTTTATATTACTAGTCTCTTAAAAGCACATTTAGTAGTGAAATAAGCTGCAATTAATTTGTTCTTCACTTTCCTGAAACTACTTTTTCTTTAAACGAAAAAGTGGACTAATAAAATTCACGACGAATTTGAAAGAAAAAACGCCTGATAAAATCTCAAGTAATAGTACGTTCAAATAAAATACTTTCTCATTTCTTGCCTTTCCTACGAATTCGTCTAGGTAGGTACCACTGCAGGCCAGTTATTCTATAATGAAGCAGTACCGTGCAAACGTTACTGTGTTTCGGTCTGAAGGGCACTGAGAGCTAGTGTACTCACTGGGCCTATGAGACTTGAGAACTGATGTCTCTGGGTGACGGGCGCAGTGTGGTGCCACACAGAAATGTTCTGGGTGTCACAGTATTTGTTAAGGGCAGACGTTTGACTTACCATCAGGTGAACGATTTGGTAGTCTCGGCATTTTATACAACAAAAAAATGAAATTTTGGTTAATAAATAATCTTCCTCTTGGCTCCATCATCACAAAAGATCCGTAATTCTGTAAGTAGCATAATTTTGTGAATGAATAATTGAAACATGAACGATGAAATACATTCAATTTATAATGATAATATTAAAAACGAGAAATTCCAATGTTATGAAATATTAAAACAATGTAGTCTCCAACCTTGCTGCAGTGAATTTGTATAATTTATAAAGCGAAACAGAAATAAAAAGTTCTTTTATAAATAATATTGTATTGCGCTGCTTTCATATTACGTGTACTACTACTACACATATAGAATTATAATTAGAATATCATCCATTTGCAAAGTTTGGAATCAAAATATAAATTTCTAAAATAGTTTACAAATTTTTGAAATCAATCTGATAAGAATTGAAGAAAACGCATACTCTGTTAGAATAATGATGACGGGGCTTATCTATTATTTCAAAAGTTTAAATGTTACCTGTTCAAAAATAATGAAAATTAAATATGCTACTGCAAGGCTTTGCAAAAGTTATTAATACCAACATAATGGTTTTGAATTACTATTGTAACATAGGTATGCGACTGGTTTGTTAGCGTTCATAATTAGTTTGAAGCGCCAAAATCGTAATCTGCCGTTTTTAACTAGTCATAACACCTAAATCACTGAAGTCGATAATCTAGATAGGTACCTTCTCAAGTCGGCAGTTCAGTACCGACACTAGTAAAATAGTTGATTGCTATTTTAAGTTCTGATTTATCACGTGCTTAAATGAAAAGGCGCTAGAATGAAATTGTCCCACTGCTGAATACAGGCATCTTCTAAATTTTGATTTTAGGAATACTCCACCATGCTTCTCACCAAGGGTTGGTGGACTTTACATGTATGTCGAACATTACCGACGTGTCATCGAGCACCCGGACCTTGAGTTATCTTTTTGTTAGCGAAGGAAAATAAATTAATAAACTTGCTACCAAGAATTTCAAGTCCGTTAACAGGCGCCTGTATCCTGTCTTTGGGAGTTGTGGCCTGAAATTGATCCTTTACTTCCGCTTACAATTAATCACTTTAATATATATTCTTCAATATAAAAAGTCCGATGATTAAGCACAGTAAAATCATATGCAATAAAAACAACTTAAGAGCTGCCTACATACTAGTGTGTATGAATGTAATTAACTGAATTTAATTAACTACGAAGAACTAAAAATATTTGTTTCTTTTACTTCTTTTTAAATAGTTTTAAGACAAGAGTGTCACAACATATTTTACATACTGCAACATATGTCACGTTAAAATTTAAACACAAATTTACAAAATATAATTTGAATACGCTTCAGTTTCTTTTTCTTTTACTTTTGATATCACTTATCTTTCATACTAACCTCTGTAAGCACCAGCATGTACGAGCTGTAAAGAAACCTCGGGAAATTAGAAGGCGCTAGCACTTCCATTGTTATTTTTTATCGAAAACCGGCTTAATGTGTGTGCGTCTTTACTTTAAAATCAGGTTCATTAAGTACGCTATGTTGTGAAACTGCTGTCGTGCTGTCGCTTCTTAGACGTTAATTATCGCGATACACCAGATATAATCAGAGATTTTATCCTGCAATTCGTGAGAAAAGAAACGAGTGCTTCGTCTTTTACTTTTTTCGATTATATAATTAAAAGTGTGGCTTTCCAAACTTTAATGCATTACAATGTCTTGACATTAAAATATTTGCTCAAATATCTCGAGAACTAAAACTATTAGGTAAAAAGTCAAAGAAGAAATATAAAATAATCTCTGTTCTCTAAATCAAAATGATAATAAGTATGCAATATGCATATAGGCAACAGGGCAGAATACTTATTTTAAATGTGTATCGGAGACGCCCACGTCCGGACACACTGATTTTATATTAAGTGCTCGCTTACGGAATACATTTTAGATGTCATTCCAATGAAATGGTTAGAAGATTAGAGAGTATTAGGTGGCAATTTACTGTGAAATCGAATGCAGTTGTACTCGAAACGGTTCGTTTCAAATAAACGAGCTCAGCTTTTATATAACCCTAATTTATTACATGCCTAAATAACCCACAGGAATTATAACTATTAGCTCAAAAAATATATATTCACTCACTACATTCGTTTTGATAGGGTGGTAGGCAGAAGGCAGAGACCGCACCCGTAGCCGAATCACGTCGCCGCTATGTTAGAACGAGTCAAGAAATTTTACCAATATCCTATGTAGGTCCGTTTTGAGACTTTATTAGCCGTTAAACCGTGACCTAAATTTTATTAACATGTTCAGAGTATCAAACAAAAAAACCCCCATATAAGCAACTACGGAACCCTACATTGCGCGTGGCCCGAAACACACTTGACCGGTTTTTATTGTAAATAGGCCAACGTTTGACCCAGATCCCACCTAGTGTTAAGTGGTGGTATGGCTTAAAATGTTTTGTTGTATGGTAAGACCGACTGCAAAAAGTTCCACTGTGTGGAAAAAGTGAGTGAAAAATGACTAGGCACCTCTTTCAATTAATAGTTCTATTAAAAGAGTTCAAAGCATTTTAAAATTCAACAATGTAACAAATAATATGACAAAGTCTGCCAGCGCATTAACTTCCTACCAGAATATACACTCAAACTAAACATCACAGCCACAACAGTGGAAATAAATTACAAAGTCGGAGGCAGTTAACGAGGCAAGTATATTAATGATGCGATGGCCTACCGGTGAAGATTTTATCAGTAAAAGATTTACGCAAAGTGATGCGCAATTTTATTAATAACCTCCTAAGATTTCCCATGTCTCAAGTGTGAAAATAAAACAAGATTTACGGATAATCTTGCGTTTCTTTACGCTGACTGGCTTAAATAGGTAAAAACTCCACATTTGCTTCCATTTCCACAACAACATTTTCTTAAAGTCAAAGTCACAATTTCTTTCAGTTCAGGCTTGTATAAAGCACTTCTGAATGTAAAAATCTACACCTGTTCTAAAACAAGTCCGTCTCGGAGAAGAACCGGAACCGGAAATAAGAAACTCTGAGATCTTTCTTTTTTTCAATGCTATATTACATAATGTCACATATACAATACATTATTTAATTATAACTGGTACAACTTACTATGCTTCATCAGATCAGGGAAGACGCCAAAGTCAACACAGAGATTTAAAATCATCGCCAATAGACACAGACCGAAAGCCCCCTAGATCTTCTATTTTCTTTTTATTTAGTTTCCCAAATGCCTAACAATATCTGTAGAGCTATATGCATATATGCATATGCATATGTATGTTCTCTTAGGAATGACTCTACCACTACAGAACTTGACTGCAAATGTTTAGTAGTTCTAGTAGGTATATTTGTAAAAACATTAGGAAACTCATTTGCAACTTTATATTTATCTTTAACTACAGCTACCACTAATATTCAAAACAAAGTCTTTCTTTTGTATTAAGCCTTACAGTTTCTAATTTAATAATATTTCATGTAGCTATTATTTTATTAGGTATAAAAAATCAAAATTTTATTGCTAAGGAAATCAGCTTTAGCTTTCATACAGACACTTTTAAAGATTTTTGAGCACTTTTTGTAACATACTGATGAAATTTTACGTGTGTGATCTTTTAGGGTTATGATCATATAAGTTGTTAGTGACAAAATATCCCAATGCTGACCATAGGATTTCGCTCATTTCTGAAAGGGTTAACCATGACAATAAGACTAATTACTGATTTCGGTGACGAGCTTCAACATTCAAAGAGTTTGGAAATGCGAGCTCCAATCTGCTTGCCGAGCGAAGCTGATTATGGCAAGTTCTTCCATCTCGGTAGAGGCCTTTTGCGCTTTTTAAAGGTTGCTGATAATGACGATAGTTTAAAGTTTTTTTTAGTTATAAACAATTTTTTTTTAGATTCAAAAAAACGAAGCCCCACAGTAGGATTTCTCCTGTGTCGTGGGTGGGTTCGTTTTACATACATAAATTCCACATGCACAAACACCGAGACCCGGAACAACTATATGTAGGCCATACAAATATTTGTCCCGTGCGGGAATCGGACCCGCGGCCTGCGGCGCGGAAGCCAAGGGCTTAGCCACTGCGCCAACCGAGCCGACTAAATGAAGGTTTCTTAAATTTATTTACTACACATTAAAATAAACTATTTTTTACAGATTTTATCGCGTTTAATTTTGAACTACATATTTCTAATCTGACGTTTCGAGTGCTTTACAGGACCCATGGTCACGGGAGGACTGAGGTGACAGATGTCCTGATGTCTGTGATAGTTAACCCGGAGTACCTCCAGCTTTTAATTATTCTTTTTGGTCCGATCTACTCAGAAACAGCTAACTGTGTCTTGAAGTCTTGCAGTGGTATGCTTGGTTTTTTTATTTAATTTTGTTAATTATTAGTTCCCAAGCTGGTGGTAAAACCATTTTCTCTATTGAAATTAGGATGTTTTTTTAATTTCAATAGTCACGCGAATCATCCTTGGTAGGAATCGGTGTTCTTTAGCAAGGATATGTGGTTTAACAAATCTGCAGTCTGTGTCCATGTTCTGGATCATCCTAACCATTACATCAGAAATAGTTCAAAATTAAACGCGATGAAATCCCTAAAAATTAGTTTTATTTAAATTTAAGCAATAAACGTATTTCTTACTAATTAAAGTAAATAATGAATGTTCGCAATGCCGTTGATCCCCACTACTGAAAATATATCATGGCCAATAATAAAACGAAAGACCACTGGTGGTAGGATTCCTATGCAGTAATCCGTCAACGTCGGTACAATTCCACGGCAAGTTATTCTACCATGAAGCATTCTTTTCTCTTTTTTTAATCACTCAGTCATATGAGAATTAGAAACTGATGTCTCAGGGTTTGGTGCCACTCAGATATATTCTGGGTGACACAGCATTTGTAGATGTGGACTTACCGTCACGTGAACGTTGCGCTTACCACCAGGTGAATCATGAACATTTTGCTCGTCTCGTCACTAACTACCAATAAAAAAACCAC
This sequence comes from Luehdorfia chinensis, assembly GCA_019845155.1. NCBI lineage: Eukaryota > Metazoa > Arthropoda > Insecta > Lepidoptera > Papilionidae > Luehdorfia > Luehdorfia chinensis. The sequence goes on along the minus strand of JAHVAK010000191.1, from coordinate 12,134,571 downwards.
AGACAGCTTACACCCAATCTCGATGATTAAATTAAAGGAGTGTTGTGACCTATAGACTACGATTAAATGCACCTCAATCCGTGATTGTTGAACCGGCTCTCTTTACACATAGCAGCGCTCTGCCATTACTTAAAAAACTACTATGAAAATAAATGGACGGATACGAACAAGTCACCTGGTAAGTGCCGCGCTTCCACATAATGTTTACAATATCACCCAGAACTTGCATTGGCAAGCTCCGTGTAGCAACGCACCGCTCTAGTCGACAGTAGACATACGGTTCGTCTACTTTCCTTTAAAATGGTTGAGGAGGGCAATGGGTGCGACATGCGTCAAACTTGTGAACAGGTGGTGTTTGTGGAGGCTGGTCTGTTCGAGTTTGCAATACAAATATTCTGGGTAAAATAGCATTTGTTATAGGCAGACGTTGCACTTACCATCATGTGAACGTTTTGCTCGTTTCGTTACTATCCAATAAAAAAAATTACACTAGCTTTCAGTACAGGTGCATATTCAGCAGCCAGCCTTCGGAGAAGGGCCAAGCCATTTTTCATCCCCAAAGAGACCTTTGAAGCACGGACTGCAAACATGATGTCGCAGAATCAAGCCCGCAGTTCGACTAGTGTCATGAACCATCTTATAGGACTAGTATAAGTAGGATTCCTATGCAGGAATCTGTCTAGGTAGATACCACCCCAGGGCCAGTTATTCTGCCGTGAAGCAGTAGTGTGCAAACATGTGTTTTGGTTTGAAGGGCACTGTGAGCTAGCGTTAATGACTGGGCATTTGAGACTTAAGAACTGATGTCTCAGGGTGATGGGCGCGGTGTGGTGTCACACAGATATATTCTGGGTGACACAGTATTTGTTGTGGGCGGACGTCACTTTATGCAATAAAAAAAATGTAGCGCTTTTACGAACAAAAAAATGTAAATGGTCTTGTGAAAGATTATAAGTGCGCTCTGTAAAGAGCAATAATCTTAGTAATGTCAATTTTTTTTTGGTAAACTTGAGAATGTCATGGTTGATTTAATGTCTGGCGACGGCGTCATGTAACGGGTCGTCCACTTGCCTTTAATATGCTTGAGAAGAGTGACGGCTACCACATGCGTCATACTTGTGAACAGGTTTCGTTTGTGGGGGCTGGTCTGATCGAGTTATATCATCATCATCATTTCAGCTTATCACTAGTCCACTGCTTAACAAAGGCCTCCCTCATAAAGCACCACAAAAGCTAGTAGAATTTTGGGGGAATTTGCCATAGTTGCCACACTAGGCAGGCAGGGTTCGAATCGAAGAACACGCCTTATCTAGTCAGTAGGCGCTCTGAGTGCTATTTCACATATCACTATTTATAAAAAACATTAAATAATCCTTTAAACAGTTTTATTTTTAAATAATGCTTGAAATGCAATTTAAATTAGTGGATTAGAGACTACGAAACGCTAAATATCGTGTATCTAAAATCATTATGCTATGGACGCTAAAAGCTAAAATCATGCAAAAATAACAATAAAAATATAATTGTGAATTTGAATACATTTTTGATGATTTTTATGTATTCAAAAATTCTTTCATTTCATTCATTATAAACCACGTATCACAAATTATGTACATTAAGACAATAATTGCATGCATAAACCTTATTTTGTAAATTTGTCGACCGTTGCATCCATTTTGAAAGCTCTTTTGTTGATAATTAACTCTTAATTGAAGGCCCCTTCATATTAAAGGCCAACCTGCACTTTACCGGACGCTACACCAATTATCGTATGTCAAACGATCCCTGCAAATTATGGTAATTATTGTAAATTCGTTGAATGAAGAAAATCTTTTCTACAATGTTTAAATTGGAATCATTCAAAAAGCCCGCCAATTTGTTACCATGATGTCCTCCTGGCTGATTTCAACCACGGCTACAACTGCAGAATATAGTTGGGTGCTATCAACTGCGCAGGAGATTATAGTTCCACAAGTGTACGCATAAACACAGATCTACCCTCTCGTCCTAATAATAATTAGCGCCAGATGTGACCCTCATGCAAAAAAAGGAGGTAGGATAGAATGCAGCGACAATCACAACACGACCAGACCCGAAAACCAACAATTTGTGTTTTTAAAAATGTTGGCTGCGATCGGTAATTCGAACTCAAATCCCGCTGCTTAGAAGTGAGATACTCTAACCAATAGGCCACGCGGTCACCGAGTCGTACTGTTAAAATATATCTTACAAAATAAACTTACGAACTGATGTCTCAAGGCAACTACGTACAAACGTTTGAAACGCATCCATACAGACGCATGCCTCAACTATAATCTAAGCGGAATCGCAGTGCTGTCAGTCCCGGGTGCGGCCTCGAGACAAGTGCGTGACGTTTTATGTGTTGCTTACGCCACGTGTTGTATATCCGTGTTGCTGTTTACCATCACAACTTGATAGTATAAAATTCTCCAGAACCCTATCAAAATCGAGGGGCGTGAATAGGCTGTTGCTTTACTTTTAACTTTTAATGTATTTTAGGGCTATGTATTTTCTACGTTGTATGACGGAAAAATACATATTTCTATCTTTTTTCATTAACTGATAAACAGCTCATAATAAACTTTGTTCACCTAATAAATAGGCCACTTTATTATGCTATACTACGATAGTGATAAATGCTTGATAACGATTCACAGAAGCTTCACTGGGAATTACTTAATTATAGGAATCATAAAACTTTAGTTTTATCCAAGCGCGTCATAATTGTGAATTCATATCGAGCCCTTATTTATTGCTCAATGATTTAATATTTTCCCGATATTATCATTTTTTTTGTAAAGAATTAATGTAACCTTCAAAATATTTTCGCTGTAAATATGTGTTATATGCACGGGTTGTAGATTTCCAATGCAGGAATCCGTCAAGGTAAGCGCACAGTGCAATTTATTTTGCCGTCAAGTAGTAGTGTGCAAACATTACTGTATTTCGGTTTGAAGGGCAATGTGTAATTAATGGGCGTAGATACTTAAGACTTGACGTCTTAGGGTGACGGGCGTAGTGTAGTGCCACACTGGATAGCCGTGTACACAATAGCATACTATTGTACGAATATGTTCTGATCGACACAACACAACTTTGATGGGCAGACGTTGCAATCATTATGTCGTTCACCCGATTTGAAATAATTAAGCTACACGATCATTAATACTAGCTAATAATACACTACACTACAATAAAAAAATACATTTGACAAACGAAATTAGACTTTCTTACGTCGAAGAATAAATAATATTTCAATTAGTTTGTTAACTTAGCTAACTTAACTTTAAAATTTAATTTCAATATATTTTTATTATTTATTTTCACATGTGGTGGCGGCTCGTTTAAAGAATACTTCCACTCCATCTCATCCAATGGATCTCGTAAAAGGCGAGTAAGGAATTAAACTGCACTGTGCACCCAACAGCGCATGGTGGCGATGGGCTTAACACCTATCACACCAAGTGCATTATTTTGTTTTGGTGAAACGCGGATTGTGGCAGTCATCTGTTTTTGCAGTGAGTGCCCAGTCTCTGCCTACCCCTTTTGGGATACAGTCGTGATCTTATGTATGTATGTATTTTCACATGTGCATCATCATTTTATTTGATTACCAACTAATCGCCTAATAATGTCTCTACTGGGCATAGGTCTTCTATAATTTGTCTGATTGACCTTTTTCACCATCATATGTCGTCATCATTTCAGCCTATCGCTAGTCCATTGTTGAACACAGGCCTCCCCCGCAGATTACCACAAAGGTTTGTAGCTCTCATTTTGCCGTAGTTAATCGTTAAATAACCGCAGTTTATTTCTTAGATGTTCCAGGAAGATGCTGCTGCTCATCTCCTGGTTTTAACTTTCCCTTTGTCCATTTTTACGACACCCACGGGATGAGATGGGGTGATAGATTCTCATGAGGCGTGGCGCCTGCCACACGGCAGACAATAATTTGTGCTAAGATATAAATCGTTGGTTTTCGGGTCTGGTTGTATCGTGAATGTGAAATTTAATGTCTGTATAACGAACGCATTTACGACACAAGAGTTAATGTTATTATTTTTTGATAGTTTTTTTTTATGTTTATGGTTGTATACATGCTTTGCTTAATTAATGTAATCAGATTGAGCTTCTTGACTAAATTGCTTCTTATCAGATTGTATTTAATTGGGCATTGTGGTTGAAGTTATCGTTTTTAATATATTTTATGTATTTTTTTTATAAAAAGAGTTTATAATTGTGCTAAGACAAATAAGAAAATGTGTTGCACGCGCTGCTCAATTGAGTTTTACTGTAATGTCAAAAAGTTTGAAGATTATCTAACCTAACTAGTACAGGTGTATTTTAGTACATAATTAAGAGAACTAAGTACATTCATAGAACTGACTTCAAACAACTTTTTTTTAATGGATAAAGTGACGGAAACGAGGTAATCGTTCAGGTGAACGATTACCTCATTGGTAAGTGCAAGGTTCGCCCACAACAAATGCTGAATATTTCTGCGTGACACCACACTGCGCTCGTCACTCTGAGGCATCAGTTCTTAAGTCGCATATGCCCAGTGATTTCACTAACTCTCAGCGCCCTTCAGACCGAAACAAAGTAATGTTTGCACACTACTGCTTCACGGCAGAATAACTGGCTCTGGGGTGGTACCTACCTAGACGGATTCCTGCATAGGTACCCTACCACCACTAGTATTGTTAATATTGGTTAGGACTGATTCTATAAACTACCCTTAGACAAAGTTATACTGGTTAGTTTAAGACAAACGTTTCCTTTTTGAATATGTTATTTAAAATCCCGTATAAGCAATAACCGTGAACGGAGAGATCGCATAGCTGCATAAACGTCTGTTATGGAGACTACGACTCGTAAAGACACGCTGATGCGCCTTCTTATTTTACGCCTTACTTTCATGTACCATCAATACAGAACTGCGAACATTCAACTGTGCCACTCTATTAACACGTTACGTTAACGACCGCGTGGCAGGGTAGTTTATAGACTGATTCTATAAACTACCCTGCTTTATGTAGCTATGCGATCTCTCCGTTCACAATTGATAGCACTCTGCCTGTTTATACGGGATTTTAAATCACGTATTCAAAAAGGAATCGTTTTACTTAATCTAACGAGTTGTGTAACATCAATCAACATCACCGCGTTCAATAACTTTGTCTAAGGGTAGTTTATAGAATCAGTCGTAACCTACATTAAAAATACTAGTGGTGGTCTAGGTAGGTAGGACCACCCCTGGGCCAGTTATTCTGCCGTGAAGCAGTAGTCTGCAAACATTACTTTGTTTCGGTCTGAAGGGCACTGAGTGCTACCGCAATCACTGGGCATATGATACTTAAGAAGTGATGCCTCAGGGACTCGAGCGCAATGTGGTGCCACACAGAAACTGTTCTGGGTGACAGACACATCACGTGATCGATTTTCTCATCTTGTCTCTTTCTTCAATAAAAAAAGCTGATACTGTTACTCCTTTTAAAAATATTAAGCATATTTTTATCGACATTTTTGTCAAGATTATAACAAATGAACGACTTAAGGCTTAATGTATTTACTGTGCTTAAGGCTCGCAAACTATACGATACAGAAAATATTTCGTAAACTAGAAGATTTTTGTACTTCTGGTATCAACTGCCAATATCAAACGTTAAAGAATCTGCGGTAGTAGATACCGCAGATTCACTAACCTTTGATATTGGAATATTCTAGACGGATTCCAGCATAGGAATCCTACCACCAGTAAATTTCGCGCTCATTATAGTCGACGGTCGACATCCAGGGGATAAGATGATTGGCAGATTTTCTTACACCGCCACCCCATGACATTAAAATTACCCGGTTTGTAATACAGGTTGCCAACTGCGTCAATTAGTGGTCAAAGTACCTGACAACTACGCCGCGTGTTCTGGATTGGAATCATAGCCGGAGCCAATATTTGTGCAAAAACAAAAATTGTTCGTTATGGGTTTGATTGCATTGTGTTTGTCTCCGTGTCTCTGACACTGCTTATGTGATTAGGCTAGGATTATCTCCGATCCTATCACAGGAGGTTCACATCAGTGGCAGGTAGGTAACGATGTGTTTGCGCGTATATATGTGGCACAATAATATCTCCTGCGCAGTTAATAGCTTCCGACAGTATTCGGAAGTTGTGGTTGAAATTCGGACGGGTTTAGGACGACGTCATAGGCAATTGTTGTTTTATGCCTTATATATCATATTGGCCTTGCGCTCGCTCGCTCTTTAATCTCATAGCACGCGAGTGAACTGAGTTCGATTCCTGGTGCCGGCACTTCGATAATTTTTCTGCGACTTTAATACTGAATTAACACGTGCTCAGCGGTCAAAAACCATCATAAGAAAACCTGCATGTATGAGAAATAAAAAATCAAGGACAGCGGACTCTTCCCAGCTCCAAAGCCCTCTAAAGTTGAAGTGCTCAGTGGGATATCGATAGGATGTTCCTTTTTTTTATTTTTGTAGAACCTATATACTACGAAACTATAAGTTTACATAATTACTACTGCAATTCCAACTTAGTTTAATTCTTAACTATAATTAGTGCATTACCTGAACTGTCCTCAATATCTATATCCATCTCGATAGCAACTTTTCATTTTCTTCAAATGCTAATGTCACAAGAACACATTCACACTTATCTTGATCATATTTAAACACTATTAGTTATGAGATACCAGTGTATTACATGGATAACGTATGATAGAAACGTTTTGATTCACTTGATAAGCGTCGGCATACTAATTATTTTGTTACAGAGACACACACGGTCACATTTTTTTAAATAATTTACAGCGTTAAATGCATTAGTGACGCGATCGTAATTTGAGAACGTTATCGATAGCAATAAACCAACTGTCCTTGTTTTATAATCACTGATTACGTTTTCAGTTCACTAAATAAGAGTTATAGTAAAATAATGTCAAACTTGCCACATCGGCTATAAAGCCGCCTAGCTTATTACGTTACAGTAAACAGAATAGTCTTGTTACTAATATCACATGTACGGTGTGCTTCGCTGTGTTCACATTTCGCTTATTAGCGGACTAAGCGAATTCAACTTTGCGCAGTGAGCGAAACATTCTGTGAAACTTTTCTGTTTCCAACAATAAAATTGTACTTATTACATATTTCATAATTTGCAGCGACATTTCAGACGTCGAAAGGTCTTTATTATTCAACGTTTTACCGTATCACAGCAAAAAAAAACACGTCAAACATATTTTTTATTAACACTCCATTCTTACATTTCATTAACATATTTTATGATTATTCAATTTACATATAACCACAAATGAATTGCTTTAGCTTCTTGTCAGTCTTTAATATATTATCCATCACATTTGTAAACTATATATCTACTGTAGAAACAGTTGAAGTAACATAACTGTAACTCATATAATGATCACACTGAGAGGTTTAAAAAATCAGGTTTCCGCACAAACCTAAAAATAATATTTGTTTTTTCCATTATCGATATGCGTCGCGTTATCAAACTGGTTCGCTGCGGCATGCTTAGCATGCTCGTGGCTGGAGGTCGACTGATAAGCGCGAACGCATGTCTCTAGCGCGCAGACGCTGTTTCATTGTTAATCATACGTGTACATATTATAACCAAGTCATGGATTCACGTGCGTACTCTGAGAATTACTTTGTATTTGATTTTTCTGTCTCTTACAGCGGTCGTTTGTTACTATTCTGTTTTATTTTCGTCCCGCACAACACAATACCTCTCGTTACTAAGTACAGTCTTAATAATATGACTGCCAAGCCATACAGTTGAATAGGCGGTTTTACAAAAGAACAAGGGTTTGAAAAAAATATCTTTTTATTATGATTAATATTTTTTTAATCATTATTTGTCTTAGTTTTGTGATCAGCAATCGAAAAATTAAAAAAAATATATTAACTGAAAACAAGAGGAAAATCATAATCGATTGTCCGAGTATTTTTTAAATTTTCCGTCTGGTGGCGGCTTAAGAAAATCTACCACCATATCTCATCCCGTGGATGTCGTAAAAGTCGACAGAAAGAAAATGAAAACCAGGAGATGAACAGCAACGTTTTCCTGGAACATCTGTATGATACAACTGCGGTTACCATCTCAAGCGTGGCAACTATGGCAAAATCTCCCAAAATGAGAGCTACAAACTTTCATCGCATCGTTTAGCAGTGGACTAGTGGAAGGTGGAGGAAAAATTATGATGATGATTTTGTAAATAATGTTAATAAAAAAAAATAAAGAGATAAATACAAATAAGGTTCATACAAAGTTACACCCTAATTACTTTGCTGCAAGAGAAAGGCTTCCGCCGAGTCATTGAAGAGTCGGCTACGCTGCTTCAATACATTTTGGCGAATTTCACATATCCCGAATGTATTCATAAGATATGCAAGGAATGAGGTAGAGGGAGAAGAAGGAAGAAAGAGAGAGAGAGAGAGAGAGAGGTGAGAGACAGTGTTGACACTGGCGTTTCCAGATTTTTTTTTGGGCGAAGCGAGAATTCGAAATCTTTTGAGTAAAAAAGCGGGATTTTTACGTCAAAAGCGTTACATAATAAAAAAAACGCAAATAATCAGTATTTTTTTAGAATTCTAATACAGTGTCAGAACTCATAAGGATTAATGACTCAATCATGATTCATAGCACACGAATATTAGTGTCACTGACAACCAGGCAAAATGATCGGGTTCCAAATGAAACACATGTACAGACACAAGAGTTCCACAACATTCGGATCACATTGAAGTTTCGGAAAAGTGAACCGGTTCACTAAAAAGCTACACACGTCTACGTCGGTCGGCCATTCAACACACTTGCCTCGCCTCCGCCGCGCCGTATTGTAAAGTAATCCGCGAAAAGCGGGACAGAGTCTGTCCATTTAATTTTTGAATTTGGTATGATGAATTTTTGGGAAATTAAAACATGTGTTTTTAAGCATTTTTTTATTACATAACTAATGTTAATTAAAAAAAATATTATTTAAAAACTATCACTACATTTATCTATTAATTTTTAAATAACATAATAACTCATTTCAGCTTCAGTTGAATGAGGCGTGTATTTTTTTTAGTCAAATGGCGGGATGGATCCACCGCCGTCGCAGTTCGTACCGTAAACTTTTGGGCTGTTGGCGCTTAAATAATAATATAATAAATAATAATCTCAATAGATATAATCAAATCCTATGTTTTATGAAATGATAAATGTTTCAAGAGCAATAAGTTTGATATCGTCAGCACCACTATCATTACAACGCCTATAGCTGGCCACTGGCTGGCAACCCCACAAGCAAAGCAACAAGCACCGCCCTGAGCTATCAGCATCTTTCGATTTTCAGTAAACTTCATTCGACCTTCAAAACTTTTGTCTTCAAAAATTACTTATAATTTAGGTAACATCAAACAAAAATATCCGCAGCATAACAAAAGTATTGTTCTACTGCGGACATTGTTGTTATTATAAACCATCCGAACAAATACTCGTGTTTCCAATCTTGTTAAATAAACGTTCCTTTTAAATTTATTTGAATCTCTATAAAATAAATGTTAACTTCAAAAGAAACACAATATTACGTTTCTGTATTGGAGAAATTGAGAAATTATCATAACAATTTCAAGATAACGTAAAAATATAAAAATTTATATTCTTTGCGTTTATTCATTATACTAATATTAATAATGAATTACACGATTCAACTAAAAATTTATTTCGTAGGTTGTTTTCGAGTAGTGGATAATCCGATTAGATAGTGTATGACATCACAGACCTCGATATCCGAGCGTTGAGCAATCATGTCAAGGTAATAAAATGTCATAAATTGTTTTCCCTAGGCTTCCCGTCTTATTGCAGATAATAATTATCTTTAAATGGTATACGTCACACGTTGCTGACCGGAGTACGCGTATCGCTGAGTGATACGTGTAATATTACTAGTTTTGAACTGTCACAGCATTGAAAAACTGTAATACAATAGTAAATAATAGTAATGATTTTCAAAAGCTTAAATAGAAAACTTGTATATGTATATATATAAAAATACATACATGAATATGTATATATGTAAAAGCGTAACCGATAGAATAGATCACCCATTCACATTCAGAAAAATTCGGCTAAAGAAAGTATCAGATAGATCTTCCAAAGATTCGGGAATAACGGAATTTTTCTGTCCTGTGTATTGTCTTCCATAGAGTCCATGATAACGAAATTTTGCTTTTAATTCAATAATAAAAAAACTTTCATTCACAAAATTGGAAAGCTCTGTGTGGCACGGCACTGCGTTCGTCGTCTTGAGACATCTGGTCTTCAGCTTATAATTACACTAATCTTTATGCCCTTCAGTCCGAAACACAGTTGTGTTTGCACATTGGTCGTACCGGCAAACACAGTTTACGGCGATGATCGTTTAGATTGAGTATCGACCTATTCGGTTTTGTGGGAAGTCAATGGGAACATATAACTGAGGACCGACTTTTGTCGCACGGAGGCTATTGTCGCAATGTACCCTAAAATGATGATGATGAGCGACTGAGTAGAAAAACAGGCATTGCAGTAATACGAGTATCTACTTCTATGAATTCCTACACAGGACCTTAATTTCCTTTCCCAACACCTGTATATTAATTAAATATTGTTTCAAATATCTTATTAACTATTTAATACGATGAAAGAAAAACATTGTAATTATATTCATGTACATTAAAATACAGAAATCAAAGCATTTATATTTATTTAAATGAAACTAATTTTACGGATTTTATCGCGTTTATTTTTATTATTTATAACCCGACGTTTCGAGTGCTTTACAGCACCCATGGTCACGGGGGGACTAAGGTGACAGATGTCCTGATGTCATAGTTAACCCGGAGTACCTTCAGCTTTTAATTATTATTTGTGGTCCGATCTACGCAGAAAGAGCTAACTGTGTCTTGAAGTCTTGCAGTGGTATGCTTGGTTTTTGACTTAATTTTATTAATTATAGGATCCCAAGCTGGTGGTAATACCCAACCATCTTCTCTATTAAAATTAGGATGTTTTTTAATTTCAATAGCCTCACGAATCATCCTTGGTAGGAATCGGTGTTCTTTTGCGAGGATTTGTGGTTTATCAAATCTGATGTAATGGTTGGGATGATCCAGAACATGGTCACAGACTGCAGACTTCCTGGGGCGGCGATGCTTCACATCAGCTATATGTTCTTTTACGCGGGTTTTTACTGATCTGGCAAATCTTACACGGTAGCTAACACACAGTTAGCTACCGTGGGCAAATCTTTGTTTCAGAGAGCACAAGGGATCTGTAACAGTAAACACCTGGCCGCCGAGCTTCAGCATGTCAAGCAAGTTTTGCAAGACAACAAGCTTCGTGTTCCGCGCCTTCGTCGCAGTGACCGAGTGAAGCCGGCCACAGTCGAGCGTGTACCTGCAGTCCTACCATATGTCAGAGGAGTCACGGACAAAATTGGCTATATCTAGAAGCGGGCTTCCATAAAAACATTTTTCAAGCCGCCGAAGAAGATAAGTAAATTTTTACCATCTGTCAGGTGTAACATCCCTCTACAAGATGCAGGAGCATACAAGCTGGATTGTGAATGTGGTCTCTCTTACATAGGGCAAACAAAAAGATGTGAAAACCCGCGTAAAAGAAAATATAGCTGATGTGAAGCATCGCCGCCCCAGGAAGTCTGCAGTCTGTGACCATGTTCTGGATCATCCCAACCATTACATCAGATTTGATAAACCACAAATCCTCGCAAAAGAACACCGATTCCTACCAAGGATGATTCGTGAGGCTATTGAAATTAAAAAACATCCAAATTTTAATAGAGAAGATGGTTGGGTATTACCACCAGCTTGGGATCCCATAATTAATAAAATTAAGTCAAAAACCAAGCATACCACTGCAAGACTTCAAGACACAGTTAGCTCTTTCTGCGTAGATCGGACCACAAATAATAATTAAAAGCTGAAGGTACTCCGGGTTAACTATGACATCAGGACATCTGTCACCTCAGTCCCCCCGTGACCATGGGTGCTGTAAAGCACTCGAAACGTCGGGTTATAAATAATAAAAATAAACGCGATAAAATCCGTAAAATTAGTTTCATTTAAATGTGTAGTGTTCGCGTAAATATAAGAAATCATTTATATTTAATTTACGTCTTCGTAGACCTCGCTTAAAGCTTATCCCGGATAAAGTGAGATTCAACATCGGGTGTTCTATATTAATTTTTTGTTACTGATACTAATTTATAGAGGTGAAAATTATTTTCAAAACAAAAGTAGCTGTCTCAATGAACTGTGTAAGATGTTTATTTTATGTAATACATTTCCGCCGTCAGTTTTTTTAAATATTCAGTGGGAACTATTTGATTTTCCGGATAAAAAGTATCTTATGTCCGTCACCAGGATGCAAGCTCATTTCATCAAGATTAGTTCAGCTGTCGAGCCCTGAAACTGAATTGCAGCATCAAAATATTTGGTTCTTTCTTTCCGAATTATTTTAATTAATTTTTCATTTTTATTAAAAAAATGAAAAAAAAACAATATCTATATCTCTTGCTGCATACAGCTATAGGAATGCCAAATTCAACCGTATAATATGAACATTAAGATAATCGTCAACTTCTCTGTGATCTGCTGCGCATATTTTCAATAAATGGCGGCAATATTCCAGAATTTCGAAGTAAGTGAAGTATACTTAGGAGGGGGAATACATCCGTGTAGAATTAGTGGAGGTGTCTGACATCCGTGCGTCATTGCCTTGATAACGGTAATGGTTGGATAGATAAACGACTCGGGTGGAAGTATGACGCGTGTTGTCGCCATGCTAACAAGTTATTTTTGCATCCCTAAAGGGCTTATGAACACGAAAATTTAGGCGACGCTCGTCTAAAATTATTACGCGTGACTTGCAAAACGACACATTACATTCTGGTTATTATGTTACATTAGTCGACGCAATTATATACTACTACGTTTGTTGACGATAGTAACAAAAAAAATAACGAAGATCTAGCGATAATGATTTCTATTAATTATGCGAATACAATAACATTGAATGAAGCAAAGATATCCTATCCGATTTGATTTATTTTACTTTCGAAACGTTTACTCGTGAAGTTATATGTCCTGATATTAGTCCGCAATTCGATCTAAATAATAACAAAAAACCTAAAGGCAGCCTACATATGAGAATATATATTATACTCAGCATGTGTTAGTTCAGGGGCCAGCCGCGCGCCTTAAATTTTCATGGTACGTGAGTGACCTGGTTTCCCGTCACAACTAAAAATGTTAATTGGAATTCTAAAATTGTTAATTAAATGTTAAGTTCTGCTTTACCACGTGTACGGTGGTGAAGGACATGTGAATTCTACCAATCCGCATTGTAGCAGCATGAGGAACTGTTTCCGTCTTCAAATCCCTCTAATAAATGAGGGAAGGCCTGTACTTAGCCGTAGCTTGTTTAAATGTTATTTTGCTTATTTTTTTAATGCAACTAAACATTATCCGCTATCGATCAGATGCGACAGTTACTTTTTTATCCCTAAAACAGCCTTAACGTAGAAAAGTTTTATGTGATTATTGAACGTACATTTAATATTATTTATTTCATACAATAGAGTGATAAATGTAACAAATCGTTTTGATCATACAATAATGACCTGTCAAATGGCGTCATGCAGCAAAGCCCCAGATTGCCCGCTAGAAATATCTAAATCCTTCTGCCACGGTTACGGCTTTAAAAGCAGATATGAATACTTGAAAATATCAAATAATATTTAGGAATAATGCAGTGTTTGTTTGTAGCTACATTTGTTTTAAAGAATTAGTAGCTCTACTAGTTGTGCTTTTATTTTCTTAGGAGCGGGGGCAAACGAGCAGGCGGCGCATCTGATGGTAAGTGATCACCGCCGCCATGAACATCCGCAATACCGGGGGAATTCCGAATGCGTTGCCGGCCTTTGAGGAAGGAGTACGCTCTTTTCTTGAAGGTCCCTATGTCGTATCGGTCCGGAAAAACTGCTGGCAGCAGCATATTCCCCAAAGTGGTTGTGCGTGGCAGAAAATTTCTGGCAAAGCGGACAGTGGTATTAAGATACATTCTTTATTTAAGATTCATTTTATATAAGGTGAACAATAAAAATATATCTATTCATATTGTGAAAAGCAACATCCGTAAGTAAATTCCGTAAATCCTATATATTTCATTAAATCGTATATTTCCGAAAATCGTAAATCCGTGGTAAATTGTACAAACTAAAATGTATACTTTAGAGTTTTTCGCAAAAACAAACATTTTTTCATTTTCATTTTCATTTAAATTGAATGTATCTGGAGCGAATCAGATCAAATCAATAGTCGCACATTAATTCATTAATAATACTTTTCTTATAAACAATTTGTAAAATTCTTAGAAAAATATTTTCATTCCATTCAGATACTTTTTAAAGGTAAAATATAATTTAGTTACATTGTTAATTTTAATGATTGAAATTCATGTTTGAATTTCTTCAACAAAATGTATCATGTTAAATATTATTTACAAATTGGCTTCTGCGCTACGGGTTGGGAGCTCGAGTTCCTGGATATTATTTGTACAAGTATGCAATTTATACCACGTACTCACAATACAGGAAAAATCCTTGTGCAGTCAATGTTTAAAAGTTTTTTCAAATGGTAAATTAGCACTCGAAACCGTAATTAATAATTTTAGTAGTGTCCTCGGGGTTTGGGGTCGGTGCCGTGAGGTGGCGGATTAAGAGAATCTACCACCCCATCTCATCCCGTAGGTGTCGTAAAAGTCGACAGAGGGAAAATGAAAACCAGGAGATGAGTAGCATCATCATTCTGCAACATCTGAATAAATGAACTGCAGTTGCCAACCCGCCTGCCAAGCGTGTCAACTACGGCAAAACCCCCCAAAACGAGAGCTACAAATTTTCTTGGTCATCTTTAGCAGTGGACTAGTGATAGGCTGAAATGATGACGATGATGATGATCAGCGTTCGACGCCGGGCCCCTCAGCCCCAGAGAGCACTCTTGAGTGAGCTATCCTGTATTCAATTATTATTCTATTATATTGAATTGCGTAAGTAAGAAAAACCACTAGATGCGGAAAGATAAGATCAAAATTACTACTACAACTTAGTGTTTTACCAGAAAGCAGGTTGTTTTAAAATTTTTTTCTTTCAATTTAAAATATAATAAAATCTAATTTATTTTATTAATTTGAAAGATAAATATATAAAAGCGATTACAAAATACACTGCAAGTGAAGTGCAGAAATGGCTCTCAAATATAACGATAACCCAGACAGCTCATTAACCAAACAGTATATGCCAAGTATTAAAAGAAAAAAAACGTTACCGATCACTAAGATTTCTCCTCTAGTGGGTAACTTACACCATCATCATGAATTTATTCCGTGTTAAAGCTTATTGATATTTACTAAACTAATATGAACCAACGCTGTGCGCAATTACAGATGTACCTTAAATTAAACTATTATATATATTTTTTAATATTATTGTTCTAAATAATGTTGTTACTAATTATAGTTTCTGTTTGTTATTTGAGTTTGTTGTAAGACATCAGTAACTATTGTACGAGAAGCCCAAAATATTTATACATACTCTATTAATAGTAATAATTTTCTCATGTTAGGGAATTTAATTCTTATAAGAAATAAATATTCTTAAATCCGATCAACATCATCATCATCACTTCAGTCTATCACTAGTTCACTGCTGAACACGGGCCACCCCCATAGATTGTCACAAAAGTTTGTAGCTCTCATTTTGGGGAGATTTTGCCATAGTTGTCACGCTTGGCAGGCGGGTTGGCAACCGCAGTTTATTTATATTATGAGATGCTCCAGGAAGATGCTGCTGTCCATCTCCTAGTTTTGATTTTCCCTCTGTCGACTTTAACGACACCCAATGGGAAGTGGTGGTAGACTCCATTAAGCCGCTACCAAACGGTTACTTTTATAGACGTAAATTATACATTACGCACACTGCTATGTACTCGTAATATGTTTGTTCTGTGCGAGATTAGATCCCGTGACCTGTACTTTCAGCTACCCTGCCAATACAGCCGACAATTCCATAAAGCCGTATCTTATTTCGCAAATTATTTAATTACTTGTATAATCCGCGTTTAATTTCATTAATATTAGCTTTACTTTAATTATCTCGAGTAAAACAGTCGGTAGTCGACGAACTCTTGCCTCTCAAGTGTCAGCCGTCATTTCCGTAATCTCAGAATTTATGAAACTCTGCCAGTTCACATCTGTTTTTAATAAGAGAATTCCAGTTTGATGCAAATTACATTTTAAACATTTGTAAAACTAAATAAATATTTGTAGTAATTGGGATTTGTAAAATTGGTAATGGAACTAATGTCGTTCTAATGCAGACCACGTATACATCATGATTTCACCCTATCACTGGTCCACCGTTGAACATAGGCCTACCCCATAGATTGCAACAAAATGTTGTAGCTCTCATTTAGGGGGATTTCGCCATAGTTGCCACGCCTGGTTTATTACGCAGTTTGTTTATTCAGATCCAGGAAGACGCTGCTGCCCATCTCCTGGTTTTCATTTTCCCTCTGTCGACTTTTATGACACCCACGGGATGAGATGGGGTGGTAGATTCTCTTAAGCCGCCACCACACGGCGGCGGTAAATGTGCGTGATTCAGACCAAACACGCACCATTCGCTATAAAACAGTCCAGCATGATTAAATTGTCAAAAAATGGAATTGTTTGGCCCCGCTCCTCTTGCACTTACGATACTCATTATTAAGATATATGTACAATAGGTTACTGTTTATTCTTAAACTAGCTGGCCCGGCGGACGTTGTCCTGCCCGTTCCGGTATGTGACGCAGTTAGTAAGATTTCTGAATTACATTTAAGTATAAAACTTTACAGCCACATGATCACAGCGCCACTAACCGGGTCGGATTTTGTAAATTTTCTTTTTTGGAACACTTGCCAGTCGACCATGCACCGGTGTTAACGGTAGAACTTTCACAAGGAAAGTGAAATGAAACAATTTTGTGGTTGACAACACTTGCATTGTTCCGTCTTCGCCACTTCCTTCCAAAACATTCAACGTGGAGCATTGCAATTGTCTGCAGTGGATTGATTCTCAATATTGCGAAATCTAATTGCATTACAGCTTCGATGTTCGAAAAATTTGATCTTCTGGTTGGCGGCATTGTAATTGACACTGGAAAATTGGTCACACAATTCAAAATTACATAATGAAGCAATTATCAATCACAAATTTGATAACCTCACAAAGGAAACATCTTCGAAGGTAACTTACCGTTTGAAATTACAATTGAAATAACGGCCGAAAACTGAATGAAAATTGGTGGAAACTCGAAAAAAAAATTGATAAATCGCGGTGCCCGCCTGCACAGCTAGCTCATTGGTATGCAATAAAAGAACCGCGCAGTTAAATCAGCTGTCAGAAGATAATTAAAGAAGACAGAATAAAAGAAAAAGTTTTTAGTGTAACAAAAATGTCATGCATATAAAATAATAAACTTTAACTAAAATTCCTTAACGATATTGCACACAACGTCATCTCCTCCTCTGGCATTATCATCTAGTTTATGACTGACATGTCATAAATTCATTATGTATGTGTTATTCGCCATGTTCATTTTTGTCCGTGTTTTGTTTCTGTCATAAGGCGAGAGATTTTTTTTTATTCCTGATGTTTTAATACTTATTCTGCTATTTGGGCGGAGACAAATCCAACAAATCCGACATAATAATAATTGGTTCAGCCGTTGTTGAGTTATAAATGGTGTAACTAACACGACTTTGATTTATATCTATATAAATATATAATAATAGTATAAGAAGATTTTTGACTGAATCACAACTCAACGTAATAGAAAGAAAAGAATAATTCTGATGACAACCGTCTTTGTTGGAGCTTAACAAATTATTAAATAAGTCTGGAGACAAAACTTTATTCTACTGTATTTTCAGCAATGACATATGGAACGTAGTTTTTCACCATAAGCAATATGAAGAAACTTATAGTTATTCAGTTATACTTGTTTTTTCTCCGCAAGGTAAAATTCGGGGCGACGATTTCTGCAGCAGAACTAAAGTAACCAATATAGCGCCCAGGATCGGCAAATATATGGCTGCATAGCTTATAGAACCGGTAACCATTGAGGAAGAAAGAAGTAGGACGACTCCACCACAGCTTGATGCGATGGATGAAGCCAACAAACCTGTACAGTTTACGGGATGACGGTGGATGCCTGTGGCCCCGGACCGTGCTTTGTGACAATTTATAGAGGAGGCTGTGAAAAGTAGAATTGTGGTGGGATGTAATAACGATCGTGACTTATACATTTGAGCTTTATTTGAAATTACGAACTGATGACCGCGCAGCTTACCGCTCAGTGTACCTGGTTTCAGAATCTCATATTCGTGCAACATAGAAATTATTGCATTTCTCCGACCGTCTTCCACAGATTCGAAGTTACTGAAAAGACGAGTTAGTGTCTATGTGTTTTCGCTGACACCAATTTGACTGATAATTGTATTGATGATGTAGTTACATGAAATTGTCAACAAATAAAGAAAGAAACACATCAACTTGCCGTAAACACCGGAAATACAGTAGGAAAAGAAGGTAATCGTAGTTCAGCTTAACGCAAATACTAATTTAGTTACGAGTTTGTTTAAAAAATAAACTAGGTTTTCCCCCGAGCAGCAAAGAGTTCGTTTTATTTCGATCTAAAAAATAATCAGGAAAAAAAAACTTAACTACTGCAGAACGGGATTCGTAAAATTTTGATTTAATAATAATTACTGGTGGTCGCCCTGTGGTCGAATTTCGACTACAATTCATATTTTTTTTAGTTTGAACTTTATTAAGGTTTCAGTAATTATTTGTTGGCAACATTTTTTTGCGACTTTCTCTATTCTGTGTGACTGTTTGACCAGATACTATTATGTTTGGCAGTATGAGCACATATTATATATAAATTTTAGCTACCTCGCTTCTTCTGCATACAAACTCTTAACAAGCCAAATCTCCCACTTGTTTTTGCGCGCAATTTACTTATAAAAGGGTAAAAAGTGAGGAAACTTCACATATTAATATAATACAGATTAATACCAAAACTTAATAAAATGCGTGGCCTACAAATTATGGGTTATGTAATACAGTTACATTGCAGAAATCGTTTTGTCGATATTTATTTCATAGGTTTAAGACCGAAAGAGTCTTCGCTTGATATATTATAGTAGTAGATATATTATAATAGTTTTATCGGTTTCAAGGTTCAAAATTTCTCATCTATTAAATTTTGGCTTTTTTAAAGTTCTTATGAACGTCAACATCTACACAGTTTCGAAAAATAAGACCTTCTTAGAGATGATCCTTCTACAGGCTATATTTTTTAGTGTTCGAAAGAATTGCACGAATTAACTCCCCCTTCCCCTTTCCATTATCGGACACACGACGGGTTTCCATACGTTTGGTGTGGACATACCTTGGATTCGGACGAAGCGTTTTGCTTCTTCGTTCATAATGCGTACAGCATTGAACTGGAATAATTTGCCTGCTTTTTCAGTTTTTTGCGTTTTTCAGTCTTTCCGTTGGACTAAAATGTGTGTGTCTTCAAGAAAAGAGTGAATAGGCTTTTCTAAGCTAGTGTGTTTACTCTTAAATACTACATCGCCACTTATCGTCAGGTGGAATCGTAGTTAAACGCTAGCTTATAACTAAAAAAAAGGAACCATTACCGGCTTGCCCATTTACACTCGCCGCATAAATCTGTTTCATCAATCTTTTTTCATCTATCCTCTCTACGTGTCCAAACCATCTAAGTTTCTCTTTTTCTATTTTTGTCACTAAATGTTCTACTAGTGTACTAGTGTCCAACGTTCCCTTATCACACTGTTCCTCACTTTCTCTATCAAAGTTACTCCAGCTATACTTCTCAAACTTGTAATTTCCACAGCATTCATCTTATTTTAATGCTTCTTCTGCCAGACCCAACATTCACTACGTGTACTCTATGTCTATATATGTATGTCTACTAAGTGTGAGGACTAGTACTCCTCCGTGTAAAGCCAGTCAGTATACAAACTCTTTCACTTGTTTTACTCTTTCTCCTTCAATCAGAACTCTGCGATCCGTCATATATTTTCTTCTCTTTCAAAAAATCTACGTTAAATTTCATTCCTTTGCTCTGTAGAGCTTTTACATAATATTAACCATCGCCTGCAACTCCTGCTCCCATAATAGTATATTTTATAAGACGCTTTAATTAATGATGTCTTCTAGACAAGTTTTTTGAAATCTTTGTCCGCTTATTGAGTTAAACTTTTAGGAATTTTATTATAAAATTTTATAGTTTATATATTTATTATATTATTATTATTTATTATATATTTTTTCTACGTTTAGTATGGCTAGAATTACATATTCTGGCCATACTAAACGTAGGAACCTCTGGCGTGTCCGCACATTGTATCCACACAGTAATACGCCAGTATTATGTCCATAATACTGTGAAAGTATGCAAAATATACTAGTTCAGCTGTCAGCTATCTATCTAATAGCAAAAATGGCAGAACTTAATTTCGGAGCTATTTTTCAATGTGTAACTTGGAATTAATAGTGATTCCCAGAAATAGAATTGAATTTTCAAATATAAGATCAGAATACTGTGTGAACATTTTGTCTTCCTGCATATAAAAGTAAATTATTTGCCGCAAATCATTTGGAAACTATGTCTAGAGTTTGATTGGGCTTTTCCAGCGTTAGGTCATTTCTGTTAACTTTAAACACAATGATGTTTCATTGGCAAGCATAAACATATCAGACATTTTTTGTCTCAAATATGGAAGTTTATCTAACGACTTTGCAACAAAAGCTTCACGAAGGTTTTGATGCTTGTAAGCACGTTCTATCAGGTGGCATGCTTCAAGGATTTTTACCGATGATTATAGCGTCCATATCGATACCGGCTTACAACAGCAAATTCATGGCCAGTGGCAACGGCTGATGTTTTAAGTAAAAAAAATGTTGACAACGAGTAGTTTATTTGAGAAAGTTATGGACGAGCAAAAAGTTCACCTGGTGGTAAGCGCAACGCCTGCCGATAACCAATGCTGTGTCGCCCAGAACTGTGTGGTACCTTCCACCTTACGCTCGTCCACCCGAGACATCAGTTCTCAAGTTTCATATGCCTAGATCGTTTCGTCATTTTCGACTGTAAAAAATTGCGAACACATTACATTTAGCAACACTAGCTTTCAGTGCCTTTCAGACCAAAACACAGCAATGTTACCTCCAGTAAAATTTTGCGAAATGTATGCACTAGCTGCAATCGTTTACTGAGCTACCATATCTATTGTTGAAATTGACAGCATTTTCATCAATAAATGGAGTATCTGTTCGACATGAAAAAAGTTGATCTTCTCACATTAATAACGCATTAATTTCAGAAGATCAACTTTTCGGCACTTAATAAAATTCTAGTAAACTTAGAGATTTTGTTTTGAAAAAAAAAGGAGACAGACATTGATTCAATTTGACGTTGAAAGTCTAATTGTAAAATCACGTCTACTAAATTATTTAAGCAGATTTCAGAGATTGTAGCTCTTAAGCTGTCACCCGTCAACTTCAACATTATGCCTACGTTTTAAGGAAATCTCTCAAAATTTGAGTGTTATACCATGATAGAGGTTCAAAGAAATTTTAATATAACTTATCTTAAAGACAAATCTACTCCAATTAATAATTGTGCTTATTATTAATCCCATATCCATATTTGTTGTTTAGAAAAACATCTATTATAATTTTTTAAGTAATATATATAAATATATATTTACTTTAAAAATACATAAATATAAATACAAAAACGCTTTATAATTATAAGAAACGTTTATTATTTCCATAACGTAATAATTAAAAAAGGTGTTTTGTCAGAGCTGGAGTTTTGCAACGTTAATTTACACCAATTTTGTTGTCATGGAAACGTCACGTATTTTAGTAATGATTACCTCTGGCGTATTTAAGGATCGCCATTTCGCACTTTAAACTTCAGTGATACGGAAGTGGAAGTCTAATAGTCTTCATTGTTTCGGGAAAAAAATCGGCACTAATATTTTTGACATGACAAGTTTTGGCCGCGTGGTAAAGGTGGAAAAAAAAACTGTTACGCTATCTCATCCTGTGAGTATCGTGAGGGTTAGATAATGACAGAATAATCACGTCAAAAATGCCTACTGTTAGAAACACAGACCGGTATCGTCTAAGGTGCGAGGCGTCTGGTATTTTTACTGGTGGTAGGATTCCTAATTTTCGGTCTGAAGCGCACTGAGAGCTACTGTAATTACTGGGTCTATGAGACTTAAGAACTGATGTCTCGGGTTGACGAGCGGTGAATGACCACCACACAGAATATATTATTATTTATCTTAATAAATTTTATTGGTACAAAAAGGCGGACATAATGCCAAGAGACTTTCCCATCTACGTCTACCTTTGGGTTAAGCAGAGAACAAGGTAAAGGTACTTAGTGCTAAGGAGGACAGATACAAGTAAAAAAAAATTACCAAGTGTAAAGAAAATGTTAAGGGTGACACCGCATTTCTTATGCACTTACCATCGTGTGAACGTTTTGTTCGCCTCATAACTATGGACTATAAAAAAAATTGCGAACATATTACAGTTAGCAACAAATCCACTACATATGGGTCCACCCTATAGATTTCCACAAACCACGGTCATGAGACACAAGCCGCCTTCATTTTTCTACTGTGTAGCTCTATATAACTTTGGTTAAGATCTTACGACGCATTTCGAAAATATACTGCAGAAGTCCTATAAAAACTACTTGCACTTTTACATGTTTTAAGTTTATTGTTAAAAATGTAATATTTCAAAACAACACACCTGAAGTTAAAACTCCGGTCGCAAAAAATGCAGTACGTGTCTTGAAACCTCTTGACCGATTATGATAAGAAAGACACAGCTGACACCTTTCCTTAATGGAAGGACTTCCCTAACCTCTTAAAGTTGAGCAGCACTTAACTGCGACCCTTCGCATTGTTCGATGGAATTATGTACGCAAGATTACTTTCATGTATGTTCAAAGTTTAGGGAGAAACTTGTTAGTTTCCTCAGGCGCCTTTGCGTTTGTTTGCTGCATCGAGTAAAAGGCTGAGACGGCGTAGGGACTAATTTAGGATCATAAATAATCTTTTTTATAGGAGAATGTGTCGAGACGAGCAAAACGTTCATTGAATGGTAAGTGTTCTAAACAGGCGACTGCCCATAACAAATGTTGTGTCACCCAGAATATTTCGATGTGACACCACACTTAGACTGTCCCCATGAGACATTATTTCTTAAGTCTCATATGCCCAGTAATTACACTGGCTCTCAGCCCTTCGGACCTAAACACTGTAATGTCTGCTACTGCTACTCGGCAGAATAATTGGCCCTGCGGTGGTACATACTAGACAGATTCCTGTACAGGAATCCTACCACCTGTTAATGTCTGTAAGACGCACCCACAATACAGAAGCTATGCTAGTAAAGGGCATCCTTTAAAATCTTCTGAAGAACTGCTTAAGAACACGTACAAACGTCAAACATAACCAGAAAATGCAGATGTGCTTGTGAAATACATATTGCTGCGTATAATGTATTTAGAAATGTTACTATTATAATGGATATTCGCAAAGTAACGCTTGAATCTATTAACTTTTTATAAATAATGTTTCGAAGTTAAAGTATCCAGGAGAAAATATAAGTAAACTTTAAATAATAACATATGAAAATCATCAAAATAAGTTTTAGATTTTTCTGTCCTTAGACGAACACGCACACACCTTTTGACTTGTACAAATACATAAGCAAACCCAATACAATGCACACATGTACATGTATTTACTTATTTAATATTAAATTCTATATTCATTGTGTAGTCAATTATAAATTCATTAAGCTTCAAGTTAATGATTTTTAAACATTGAAACTGGGTTTGTTATTGCAAACTATTAACTCTTCGAAATCGTAAAATCCCAACAAGTAAACATATTTTATAAAAAAGCGTTTTCCTTTTCAAATTACTACATTAAAAGAACAATAATGATTTATACTTTTCTTCATTTAATGGTTTCCGTCGAAACTTTGTTGCTTTATTTAGGGTTCCTTAGTCAACAACTTACAGTTTCGCCATGTCCGTCGGTTCGTCCGTCCACGGTATAGCTCTGTGACACTTAGCAGTACAAAACTGTAATTTGGCATGAGCATAATTATTAATTATGCCGAATTTCGTGAACTCAAATTTATTAATATTTTCAGAGTATCTAACCAAAAGCCCCCATAAAAGTTCGTATATTGTAATTAGCAACTACGGAACCTTTAGCTACGCGTGGCCCGACACGCTCTTGACCGGTTTTTATTCTCTGTAATTGGTTGACTAAAATTTATAGCAAACAAAAGATCTGAAGAACTCAACAGAATTGTATTTACTCATTGCGTCAATTAACTACGACTAATGATGTATTCAATTATGTTTATCAATTAATGCCGGTAAAAACAATATATTTTACAGATTTGTTTTAGTTAAATCTGGTTTAATGTCGGTAAATAAGCAAAAGTCGTGGAATAAAAATAACCTTGATATATTTTCTAGAACAATACATAAAATTATTTGGGTTTTATTGTAAATTTACTTTATAGTACATTAAAAATATATACGAATAAGTTACTTTTCTACGAGCTTATTGTTATCGTCTTCTGTGCAATTCCATGTACATTCAGATTTCCAAATCTCAGAGACTACTTCACTTATTTGTATTACGTAATAGAATATATAGTAAATGTATTTGAAAGTAGTATTGGAAAAATGGAGAACATAAGTGGCCGGATATTCGACAGTTCGGCAATTTACGAGCAAATTCAGTGTCCTTGACAGTTTGCTAAGGGCAATATGGTTGTATCAGTACATGGTATACAAAGAAGTCGAGAGTATCTCTTGTCTTTATTAATGTGGAGATTTTTATTACCACCTTCTCGAAGGTTTGGGCACAATACTTTGATTTATCACGTGTTAACCATTTAGATAAGTGAATTGTGCCTAAGAGAATATCTTCTGGACCTGGACTCTTTCATAGCATTTTTTGTAGAAATGGGAATTATATTAAAATATAATCTTTTCATAATATATATACACACATACATTCATTTGCCTATATAAGGAGTATGCAGAGACCACACCCGTAGCCCCCGCCAGAAACGAGCCGTGACGGGTGGCGAATGGCCATTTTGGTATTAGTCGAAAATTTCTTACTCCCCATTGCGAGCACACGAATAGTACAGTGACAGCATTGCATGTTATAGTATTATTCTGCATGAATGGAGACTGTCCGTACAATACCTTAGCCGCCTCTTACGACACCTCGGTAGGAATGAGGTAGGTGCTATTCTACTCTGCCGGAAACCTAATACGGCTTTATAACATAATCTACGTACGTGTATGCCAAAAAATATTTAATTATAAATTTCAGATATAATTTTATGCGCTTACCAGATATCCTTTTGATATGCAGCTGCGTTGCAAAATTGTTGCCCATTTGTGAGACATAGCTATCTTTTTTACTCGACAATTGTATGCTGAAGCCGTCGGACTCTAGCGAGGCTCTGGGTGCCCTCGCTGCTTGGACAGCCTTGTTCTGGCAAACTGGTGTGGGGGCGACCTTGGCTAAAGCCGCTTCTTGAGAGCCAGTGCTGTCGCGGCGACGGCTCTTGTGATCCAGCAGCATGCTTGGTGTGCACCCCATTTTGTCACATTAGCACTGCACTTTGGCACTTACACTGTTATACATGTGTATAACCATCGTTCGGAGATCTGTAACAAATGAAAAGTTCGTTTGAAATTGTATTATTATATTACACTACCTAATACCCGCGACTTCGTACCCGTGGTTATAGGTTTTTAAATATCCTGTGGGGACAATTTGATTTTCCGGAGTTAAAAGTATCCTAGTATGTCCGTCTCCAGGATGCAAGCTATCCCTGCGCCGAATTTCGTTAAGTTCGTTTCAATGGTTGAGCTGTGAAAATGTAACAAACAGACATAGAGACAGAGAGAGTTACTTTCGCATTTGTAACATAGTATTGAGTAAAACTTTTATATTTTTTTAAATAAATAGTAAGTATCTAAAAAGAAAAACTAAAAAAAAAAATATCAAAATCTATCAAGTAGTTTTTGCGTGAGCGCACAGCTTTAAGAACTTTATATTAAAGTAGGGATGAAGAAGATAAATTAGTACTTTATTTGGACAAGTAGAACAACCACAATTCTCTGTAGCACAAGGCTCTGCTCTGCAGCTGGTCAGATAAGATTATGTTATTTTAACAAAATAATCTTTATTTATGGGAACATAAGCCATGAAATACAGAGACACCGCGGCCGTTGTATTTTTTAAAGAGCGTTTTAAAGTTTTAAATAAAAGAAAATATGTAATTAAAATTACAAACCACTATTCAATTGTTTCTAGTTTACAAAAAATAATATGAATAGGTAAGTAATTAATTTATAAATATTTTTAATAGATGTGTGTCAGGATCGTAGCAAGCGGAAAGATGTGGCCTCTGCCTACCCCTATGGGAAAGAGGCGTGACTGTATGTATGTATGTATGTAAGTAATTAATAGATCATAATACGAGCATATTCGCGAGTAGCGTGGGCGAGCGTAGGGCTGTTCGCTCACACCGCGGCATTTTTCTTACTTTTAGCATGTTTATACCCATCGTAACTTCTAAACGATTCTATCCTATTTAAGTTATTCAAATCGGACATCTATTTGAATAATTTAAATAGGACTTTACATGTACATAATCGACCTTGACTATGAAACTATTTTATAGGATAAGGATTAATATCATGATACGTATGTCATCATCTTTCGATTCTTCCCGTGTTTTGATTGACTAATTTGAACAAAAAGCGGTTATTGTGACTTAAATATAATAGTTAGACATATAGCCTCCCGGACTTTTTTGTGAGTAATGATGAGTACTATGAAAATGTAGTACATTATTTTCTTTACCATTAATAGTTTTTGCAGCGCAAGGCAAATAATGACTTTTATCTGTAATTGTTTGATACCTTGAGTTACATCATAGCAATTTTCGTAAGGATATCGGGTTTTTTTAAATTAAATACAACTCATGTTACTACGGTTTACGGTTTACGGGTTACAACGGTGATATTGTAGTTGTATACAGGTGAAAGAAATTTTAAAATCGGTTCTGTAGTTTTTAGTTAAATCATTACAACCAAGCATACAAAAAATCAAATCTTTCCTCTTTATAATATAAGTTTAGATGAAGATATCGTGATATTTTTTAGATAAAGACATAGTTCCTAAGAAGTAAAACTAAAGAAAATGATCGAAATCTATCCAGAGTTTTTGCGTGATGCGCACACAACCTCCATCATTTGATATATATAAAGATTAATATTACGCCAAAGAATATTTACTTTATATTAATGCATCGGTGTTTTTCATTTGCTATGTATTTTCAGAAATCTTTAATCTCTAACTGAGAATTATCTATATAACGCTTAATTTTACAATTACGTTAAGGATCTAAATTTATAAGAATAAAAACTAAATATTCAAGTATTGCGAAAATTCATAATGTCATGGCATTTGAAGTACTGGTGGTAGGATTTCTATGCTAGGAATCTGTCTAGGAAGGTACTGAGAGCTAGTGTAATCACTGGGCATATAATAATTAAGAACTGTCGTCTCAGGGACGTGCGCAGTGTAGTTCCGCACAGAAACATCCTTGGTGACATAGCATTGCTATGGGCGGACGTTGCACTTACCATCAGGTGAATGTTTGTCTCAGGGTGACGAGCGCAGTGTGGTGCCACACAGCAATGTTCTGGGTGGTATAGCATTTGTTATGGGCAGACGTTGCATTTCCCACCACAGGTGAATGTTTACGAATTTTGATGAGATGAATAGCAAAATGATATTGAGATCCTTAAAGTTTTATTAACAAATACAACGGTTTATCATGATTAGAAAATAATGGGGACATCTAAGCTGGGACCGCTGCGCAGTAATCCCTTTTGGAATATCGGAGTTGTTATATACAAAAAAATATTTATTTAAAATAAATAGTTCTTTGACTCAGAATTTTATGTCAACTAAGTATTTACAAAAAGGAAAAAAAAACTTAAGGGGTAAAACATAGTTTTTGTTTTTATCAGATACTATAATTTATTACGGAAAAACTTTACTTATTAAGGGTTTCATTGCGTATCTTCACGGATTCCGCTTTTGTTCGAAACTTTTTCGTGACGGGATAAACTTTTGAAATAAAAGACAGTTCCCAGTCCCTTTCTACGTCGTAATTTCAGTTCACGTTACTGTTGTATCGGTAAAAATTTTCGGCTTACGGCTACCGTAGGGGCTTTTTACTTTTGACAGTGTCTTAATGCAAGTTTGTTCTGAAACACGCGGTACCAAAAATAATTTGTAAGCTTTAACAACAAATCTATATGTCCATATTAAAAATCTTTAGTCTCTTCTAAAATACCGATTATATGTTTTGATAGCCTTTTACGAGCTACCTCGGATTTCCTGTGCTACCACGGCTCTAACTTTTTAATTATTTTTCACGGAAAAATTTACCTATTCGTAAATTAGTAGAACGATAGTAAAAGTACAGTCGTCTCCGGTAGATGTGAGGACGGTAGATATCAATCTACTTTAGTCTCTTTTTGGGATAGGCCTATGTTTAGCAGTGGACTATTAATAGGCTCTCGATAATAAATCAACAGTTATTTACACGTAGCTAATTAATTTCTGATTAAATTTATTTAATGTTTGCATTGCAATGAATTATTTGCAGTTCTTTTAATTATAAATGTTATAAAAAAAGGGGCAAGAGTAAATGACAATACGGCCCACTTAACGAGTAGATAAGTATGACGTATTCACCATTCCTCCTTTCCTTCAGCGTTAATTGGACTACAATTAGGGAGTTTAATATGAATAGTTATCGCTTTAATAACTATTATAAGTTTGATTTATGTATATAAATAATCATTAAATTTCTGTATAACGAAGATCCCGGGCCAAGGCTAAATTAATTTAATTTTATATTAGTTGTTGTTTGTTAAGATATTCCCTATTCCAAAATATGGTTCCCGATGCATATTGCTTTTTTTATATTCACTTTGAAAATCTTTGTTTTCTCTGTGACTTTCTGTTACTATATGGACGGGATGTAATCGCCTTTTTAAAAATAATTAAGAGAGAGTTGCGTAACCATAAATGTAAAATCCGTCATCCACAGTTGCAGTCTGTTTAAAGATTAAAACATAAGACAGTGACGTCTAGACATCTTTATAATTCAATGTTACTTCTCGCCTAAGTACCTAGATCAAATTTTCATGTAAATGACTTCGGGGACGACGTCTACTGTTAATGGATTTTACAAATTTTGTTAACTAATTCACTATGAACTAGATTAATGTGGACACTAGTAATGTAATTGAGGATAAGACAGATTACGTACGGTCGTTTGCATATAAATTGAATACAGATATTATTATTATTTTACCACTTCACTAGACATAGGATTCCTATGCAGGAATCCGTCTAGGTACCGACGCGGGACCTGTTATCCTGCCGTGAAGAAGTGACTGTGACATCTAGTGAAATCAGTGTAGTGTACCTAGTACATGAGAACTGACGTCTCGGAGAGAGGCTGCCACACAGAAATATTCTGGGTGACACAGCATTGCTATGGGAGGACGATGCACTATCAGGTGAACGCCTTGTAGTCGAAGTATTTTTATTTCTGATACGCAAGATCCCTTTCGATGTTTTGCTCCACCGCCGAGCTCGTCATACATCAACAATTAAATTGTAATTGCAGTATTTTTGTTTTGACACCCCGGTTTCCACCCGAACCCGAACCACCCCGTCGAACACTGGTTTCCAAAACAGCCCATAAGCTGCCACGTCTTATAGTTGTGGTACAACGATTTTGGAGACAGTGATACAACTATGAAAGCTTATTATAGGACTTTAATGTATATTTAGGGAACGTTTTACTGCATTCTGGGTGTGGCAAAGAAGTGTTTCAACTCGTCACCAATGATTCATTTGATTTAACTGTATAGTTTTTTACAGCTCATAACTAACGATAATTACATAGAAATAAAAATCTAACTAACCCATTGACATTTACTTTTTTTTATTGCATAATGTGATGAAACGAGCAAAACGTTCACCTGATGGTAAATGCAACGTCTGCCCATAACAAATGCTGTGCCACCCAGAAAATTTCTGTGTGACTCTACACTGTGCCCATCACCCTGAGACATAGGTTCTTAAGTCTCATATGCCCAGTGATTACGCTAGCTAACAGTGCCCTTCAAACCGAAATACAGTAATGTTTGCACACTTCTGCTTCACGGTAGAATAACTGGCCCTGGGGTGGTACCTACCTAGACGGACTCCTGCATAGGAATCCTACCACCAGTAAAATTACTTAAAATATATACTAAGGCAAAGAAGTTACACGATAGAAAAAGAATGTTTGTATATAATTTAATGCTGGCGTTGAAAGCAAGGATAGTGTCCATGTGAGTTATTGATAAAAATACTAAATGGAAATAGTATTATTATGGGATACATAGACAAGTCGTGGGTTCGAAGCCCAGCCGAAGCCAATGTTTGTACACCACACAAGTCATTCGTTTTCAAATTTTGTTGTATTGTGGTGTTTACGTGTCTCTGACTCTGCATGTGACAATTTCTTGAATAATAAGCTTAACGTCAGAAACTAGTAAATGCGCCTGTATTAGCACTAACATTAGTGCACTATAATGAATGCACAAACAATAAATTCTGATTGAGTTAAAAATGGCGCTTGATCGAATGAAATTGGTCAAAGAGGAATAGAAGGAAGGAAGGAATAGAAAGGAATAGAAATTTAGCTGATTGCAGAATTGCTGTCCTCGTATGTCAATTTCAGTCAGACAGAACTAAGCAGTAGAGACAATTTTTTTTCTTTTTATCGTAAGTTATGTTTGCAATAAAACTTCTTTGTGGGAGGCCTATGAACAAAACACGTAAGTCTGTGACTCCCATTTTGGAGGGATTATGTCATAGTTGTCACGTTTGGCAGGCGGGTTGGCTACCGCAGATTATTTATTCGGATATTCCAGAAAGATGCTTTCCTGGTTTTCATTTTTCCTTTGTCGATATTTATGACACTCATGGAACTAGATGGCCAAGGCATTGTAGTTTAAACAGATTGTTGCAGTTAAATGCATACATTCGCAAAATATTGATCTTTCTTGCCTCAATGGCCAATGATTTGATTGTTAGGCTTTATCTACCTGACCCCGGTTTTACACAAAGCGACAGCGACTCTACTCAGCAAGATCATAATTATTGTAAAATAATGAAAAAAAAAATTTAATTTCTAATAAAAGCTCTGCTTAACGTTATAATAACTGATACCAGTACATGTTTGTCGTCTAAACTTTGTATGATACTTTATATCTCAAGTTTTGAAGGAATATTAAATGCGGGCTGAAACGTCTACAATGCAAAATATATATGGGATAAGTTTAAACGACGCTACACGGAGAGTTGTTTGTTGTCGACTTATTTTTCTCTTTCAGGAATATAAGAACTATCTAGTTTCTTGAGTGAAGGTTATAATTTTTTTTAATTGAAAGGTTTGGAGCTGGGTAAAGTAAGTTCCGCTGATCCTGTGCAGGCTAGCGGTCTTCGAATATATTTTAAATATTTGACAACCGCAAGCCTTCTACGCTATTTTCTCACTTATACTTTCTAGCGACGTTTTATTTCACCGGCGATCTCTTTAGAAATCAGCACTTAATACTGGCAACTAACAACTATTTAAGTTGAGCCGTCACCGGGGAACGAACACAGGTCACACGTGTACTACGCTACTAGGACGAGGGCTGTGCTAGTTTAGCTACTACAGTAATGAAATGCTATCTATTTAATTAACGATTTATATGGTGTAATAACGATACAAACCAATTAAAAGGTTAAATTTGAATGATATCAAATAATTCGGCCAGGGAGAGAGCTAGATGCCACATCCGGCAAATACGGTAGAGTACCGGGTAAGCGACCCTGGCCTACTGAGCTACTGCCGTCCCCTGATCCTTACGAGATAGTAGTATCCTACACCTTATACTTCCTTTTCCGACTCCCGCATTCCCCTACCCTCATATCCATTTATTACCTAATTATTTTCCCTTTCTTTACCCGTGTGGTGGCTTAAGGGAATCTACCACCCTATCTCATCTCGTGGCTGTCGTAAAAGTCGACAAGGGGAAAATTTAAACCCAGAATATAAAAACTTCGAAATTCGGACTTTCACGTTCGCTGCATGTAATTTTATTACGTAGGTACATTTTACTATTTTTATTTAATATCCGGTGTAGTCGGCCGAGGACGGACGCCGCTCGGTTCCTTACTCGGTTAAGCTAAGTCTCGAGTCTAAAAGGACGCCTAAGTATTTGACTGTCTTTTCCCAGGGGATTGAACGATCAAATAACTCTATGGTAGGGAGATGTGGCGTTATACGCCGCGAAAAATACATGGCTGCACTTTTGGTGGGGTTGACCTCGATCCTCCATTTCCGAAACCAGTTCCCGAGGGTTCGGGCCGCAGATTGGAGGCGTTTAGAGATAGTGTCTATTTTACGTCTAGACACATAGAAGCAGGTATCGTCTGCGAAGAGGACAAGTTTGACACCGCTGGTGTGCGGTATGTCGTTCGTGAAAAGGGGGCAAAGCACGGGACCTAAGACTGAGTCTTATGGCACGCCAGCGTGGATGAGATGTGGTTCGGATCGTACCCCCTCGACACGGCAGGGGACGGTTCGACTGCGTAGGAAATCTCGTATGATGAGTACGAGGTGATCTGGCACACCGAGTCCATATAACTTGTATATGAGCCCGTTGTGGCAGACCTTGTCGAACGCTTTCGCCACGTCGAAGAAGAGCGCTCCGGTATGAAGCCCGCGTATGCAGCGGGATGGAATGTTTTGTGTTATGCGGTGCACCTGCTGGGTACATGAGTGTTTGGCTCGAAATCCAAACTGCTTGTGGATGGGGATCCCTCGTGACTGCATGAAGTCTCTTAGGCGGGCGAGATGTATATCTTGCCTAGAACCTTGAGGAGGCTAGCAGGTTGATATGTGGTGGGATTGGACGGGTGTTTAAGAGGGCTTTAGTATTTCTATGACCTCAGCTTCTTTCCAGGTGTTCGGAAAGATGGCGTTGACCATAGCTGAGTTGTAAATAAGCTCTAATAGGTGAATGACGGAAGTAGGCAGGAGCTTAACTACTTAATTAGTGATACCATCGGGACCGGAAGATTTGCTCGGACGGAGGTTTTTAATTATTAACTCGACTTCGGTGCTGTTAACCGGTGATACAGAATCGTGGAGCGGTTGAGAAACCCTCCGATCGCCCTCGCTGTCGACTCTTGCGACGTCAGCGGTGTCGACCGGTAAGGTGCTTGGGGAGCATCGAGTTTCGAGACTGTCAGCTAGACATTCTGCCTTTTCTTCATCTAGTAAGGCAGGCGAATGGGGCGTACTAAAGAAGGTATTGGGAAAGAAGGGAGGTGCCTCTTTCGAGTGATTTTGGGACAATATGTAATGCTGTCACTGTGCTCGTGGGAACGCAATAGGGAGTAAGATTTTTTTGGTTCGTAACAAAATGGCGGCGACGTGGGCAACCCGTCACGTCTCTTTTCCCCCGGGGACGAAAAGTAGGCTACGGGTGTGGTCTCTGCCTACCTCTTGTATAGAAAAAAGGCGTGAATGTATTTAGGCATATACTAAAACATTTAACGAGCATATATTAAAAATATTTAACGATGAAAAGAGTGAATTCATTTCAATTCTGTTAAAACAAATGTCGTATCATATTCTTTGGAGAATATAATCCGTGATGAATTAAAAATACCTAATAACATTAAAACATAAGGTTCTAAAACAGTGTCTCCTGTGGGAGTCATAAACTGATCGAGTAAAGTTAATGCCAGAAGTCTCGAAGCTTCCGATAGACGCTGGAATAACAAAGTGAAATATACGAAACCCGGTGAACGGCCACAACGTCTAAAGTCCAAGGGGTATGGAAGATCGCCAGTATTTCAACCACAACTGGCTTTTATGCTATGAGTCGTTTTGATTCCCGCATGGAAAAATGTGTGTGACCTACAGACATAACTTGCGATTCAGGGTGTTAGTATATATGCAATTTAAGTATATAAATCGCATCAATGATACGCGAGATATCCTATTGCGGGATCTAGTGTGCGTTTCAAATAAAGAAAAAAGGGGTGCAAATCTTCTATTTTATTGTACCGGTACAGTCACGGTAACGGTACAGTCAGTTAAAGGTAGTAAATTTCTGGTGCACCTAACAGATTATTTCCATTCCTTAATATGCTGCCATGAAAATAAGTAAGTGTATAGAAAATGATTTACTTTTCCCCTTCTTTATAGTTTTGTACGGGCATGGCACTTTAAGAAAATTTACGACTGAAACTGCTGCATAATTTATGAATAACTAAAATAAGAAAATAAATGTGCGACGCTTATTCAATGCACTTTAAAGACATGACAAAGGTCAACGACGTCTAGACGTCGTTATTTCTCTTTTAACTTCCACTGTTCTGAATTTCAGAATATAGAATGGTTTGTAAGAAATATAAAATTTTATGGAAATATTTTATCATTTACATTTTATCAAAGTCTAAGCTTATACTTATAGTAAAAAAGGTTATCAATGAAATAATCGGTGCCCAAAGAAACACGGCTACTTTAATGATAATAAAAAAGAAAAGAACTTTTCTTAAATGAAGATACCGGATAGGATAACAGCTTAGCTCGGGCAAAGGCTAATCGATTGGCTTTGCGCTATTTTCGCACGGGACATATATTCAGTCCAATTATATATTACTAGCGATCCGCCCCGGCTTCGCACGGGTAGATAGATATTAGAAAGATTAATGAGTACTTTATTTGGACAAATAGAACAACCACAATTCCTTTTTTGTAGCGACTATGCTCATCGGCGGCTCCGCAGCTGTTCAGATAAGATTACGTTATTTTACCAAAATAATGTTTTATTTAACGGAACATAAGCCATAAAACATAGCCAATATTTGATGGCGTGATAGCAAAATAAAACTACCGCTCTGTACCGCTGCGCAAAGGGAGCCGCACACCTCGATGATGCCCAAGTTGTGTGAAGCCGGCCGGCAGCGCGGCGTTCGAGAGACACCGCGGCCGCTGTATATTTTATAGAGGGTTTGAAAGTTTTAAATAAAAAAATACAATAAAAATTACAATAAAAAAAATACAAATACAAAAAATAATATGGGTATATAAGTAATGAGTAGACGTTAGTCAAATGGCGCGTAGCGCGGGCGTGCGTAGGGCTGTTCGCTCACACCGCGACACTTTTCTTACTTTTAGCATTTTTATACCTGTCGTAACTTCTAAACGATAGGTTCGATTCTAATAAAAGAGGCCTTTACGTGTACATAATCAACCTTGAGTATGAAACTATTCATAGGTAAGGATTAATATATTGATACGAATGTCATCATCTTTCGATTCTACCCGTATTTTGATAGACTAATTTGAACAAAAAGCGGTTATTGTGACTCAACTATAATACACTCGGCGTCAAAAAAATCGCACATCCGAAAAAAATAATTTAAATACTATTTTAACACAACAGGCCAATGGCAATGTTGTGGTTTGAGGGTATCATTCGAAAGGTAATTTCATTAGCTTTCAAGAATTTTAATTGAATTTTACTTTTATAACGAGACGAAAGACAAATTAAAGAAAAAGACAGGGTATGTACAAATTTGCAAATTAATAATTAAAAAAAAAAAACTTAATAAATACAAAAAAAGTTCTTAAAACCTAGTGTTACCCCCCCTTGCCTTGATAACGGCTTCCATGCGATCTTTCATGGACCTTACAAGGATCGCAACAGCCTCTTGGGGTATTTGTTCCCACTCTTCAAGTATCGCATCTTGGAGCTCTTGAAGAGTGGCTGGAGCTGGATCTCGAGCTCGCACTCGCCGTTTTAGGTCATCCCAGAGATGTTCTATTGGGTTAAGGTCTGGACTTCGTGCTGGCCAATACATAACAGGGATATCGACCTCCTGTAAATAATCCCGTACAATAGCCGCGGTGTGGCAACGAGCATTATCATGCATTAACATGAATCCATCACCGACATAACCAGCATACGGGACCACATGTTCCTCCAGGATTTCAGTAATGTACCGACCAGAATTTAATGACCCTTGCCCACGGCCACCCCGAGTCCGGGAAACGCACACAAGTTCCGTTTTCCCGTCCACGGAAATGCCGCCCCAAAACATACACGAGCCACCCCCGTATTCGACGGATTCTTTGGTTGTGTGAACCTCTCCCCCTGTCTTCTGTAGACCCTTCTACGTCTGTCAATGCAGAAGAGACAGACCCTCGTCTCATCAGAGAAGAGTACGGTCCGCCACTGTTCTAGAGTCCACTCGCAATGATTGCGAGCAAACTCTAGGCGATCTCTGCGATGCTGTACAGTAAGTTTTGGACCTTTAGCAGGTCTATGGGCTGTTAAACTCTTTTCGTGTAACCTTCTTCTTATCGTAGAAACACTCACAGATGTTCTCCGAGTTGATCGAAGCTGTTGTTGCAACTCAACAGCATTTGTAAAACGGTTTCGTAAAGATGTCGTAACGATGAAACGGTCATCTCTTTCTGATGTGCACCGTTTTCTTCCAGATCCCAGTTTTCGAACATAACCACCAGTCTGCTGAAAACGTTGGAACACCCGTCGAACTGAAAAACGGGATAGGTTCAACTGTCGAGCAACGTCACACTGCCGCATCCCCGACTGCAATAGGGCAATCACTTGAGCGGCTTCTTCAGAGCTGGTGTCCATCTTTACTTGTTCTTACTTGGGTTACTTGTTCACGTGTGTTCACTGCAAAGTCTAAATTACGACTGGCCCATATTTCATCCAGATCGACCCTTTTATACCCTTTTTAGGTGGTGTAACTAGCGTCCTTACTAACGAGCATTTGACAGTGTTTATTTTTGACGCTCTATAATGATAAATGTTTTAATGATTTCATGATTTTTTTATTAATAATGTAAAGCTATTCAAATACCCATTTCAAACATACGAGTACCAATATTTATATAAATATAATTCGTTTCTAGCCATTACAGCCATTTTTCGCGCAAACTCAGAGAGGTGCGATTTTTGTGACGCTGAGTTTAGTTAGACATATAGCCACGCGGACTTTTCTCTTTAATAAATAGTTTTTGCAGCGCATATCAAATAATGACATTTATCAGTAAATTTTTGATACCTTGAGTTACACCATAGCAGTTTTCGTAACGATAACGGTTTTTTTTTGTTAGTCGGTGATGACGTAGTTGTATACAGGTGAAAGAATTTTCAAAATCGGTTAAATTGTTTTTGAGTTTATTCATTACAACCAAACATAAAAATAATCAAATCTTACCTCTTTATAATATTAGTTGAAGCCCGCAACTACGTCCGCGTGGATTTAAGTTTTTTAAAAATACCATGACGACTATGTTGTTTTTTGGAATAAAAAGTATCCTATGCACGTCTCCGCGATGCAAACTATCTCTATGTCGAATTTTGTGAAGATTGGTTCAACGGATGAGCTGAGAAAAGGTAACGAACAGACGACGGTGCAGACAGAATTATTTTAGTATTTAAAACATTAGTATGTATATATAATTTAATTCAATTTATATCTGTAAAACACACTAATGATTACTCTTAGTCTTCATCGTCCTCTGCTGAACATACGCCTGTCTCGTTTTGAGGGGATTTTGCCATTTTTGCTACTTGAAGAAGCTGCTGCCCATCTCCTCGTCAGTTTTCCGCTTTCGACTTTAAGTCCGTAGAGGAGGGTTGGTAGATAACCTTAAGCCACCATTTCTTAGTAAGTTGGCAAAATTGGATCTATCATATTTAAAATGGCAATTTCGCTAACTAACTGTGTAGAAAGAGAAACATCGGGTTAAAAATAGTTAAAAATAGTTATAAATTAAACGCGATAAAATCCGTAAAAATAGTTTTATTTAAATGTGTAATATTCGCGTAAATAAAAGAAAACATTAGATTTCGCTGTGCTCACCACATGCTTTTTACTGGTGGTAGGATTCCTATGCACCTGAATCCGTCTAAATAGTTACCACCCCGGGCCAATTAATCTGCCATGAAGCAGTAGTGTGCAAACATAACTGGGTTTCGGTCTGAGAGCGAGCGTCATCACTGGGCATATGAGACTTAAGAACTTAAGAGCCACACAGAAATGTTCTGGGTGAAACCGCATTTGTTTGGGGTGACACCCCATAGGATTTGGTTTATTCATTCCATTCGATTTTTTTATAGAAGAAAGTGACGACACTTGCAAATCATTCATAGTCGTCACACTGATACATAAGTTCTTAGGTCTTCTATGTTTTTTTTAAATTCTGTAGCTTACAGTGCCCTCCAAACCGAAGCGCACACAAGTACTGCTTGACCTATCTATTTTTTACGGATTACTTTTATGCGAAAACCGCGTTCCTCGCTCGATAAGGTGCACTGCATGTTGGTTGGCTGCTATTATGAGTAGAGAAAATAAATAATAATAAAAATGTGGTAACAATACATGCTTCTAGGTTATAAGTCAATATCATCATCATCACTTCAGCCTATTACTAGTTCATTGCAGAACATAGGCATCCCCAATAGATTGCCACTAACGTTTATAGCTCTCATTTTGGGGAATTTTTCCATAGCTGCCACGCTTGGCAGGCGTGTTAGCTACAAATAGTAGATTCTCTTTAGCCGCCACCATATACATATACATATAATTCAAATATGTGGTGGCGGCCAGAGAATCTACCACCCCGTCTCTTCCATTGGGTGTAGTTAGAGTTTATAGAGGGAAAATGAACACTAGAAGATGGGCAACAGCATCTTCCTGAAACATGTAAATAAAAAAAACTACGTATACCAACCCGCCTGCCAAGCGTCGCAACTATGGCAAAATCCCCCTAAAATAAAGTTGAACTGTTTGTGACATTCTATATGGAGGAGGTCTATGGTCAGCAGTGGAATAGTGAGAGGCTGGAATGATGATGATGGTATATAAGATGTATGTCTTACGGTATATTATGTTCCCTATTAAGGGGAAATGCAATTGAAGCAAAAGTAATTTTCGTTTTTCTAAAGGGCAATTTATAATCTTGGCTCTAAAAGTGTCTCTGAGAGATAAATTTAAAGAAATTAGTATTTCAGAATCTGAATATGTTTATGAAAACGTTATGTTTGTATACGAGAACTTTTATCAGTTTAATAAAAAAGTGATGTTCTGAAAGTAAATACCAGAAACAAGGACAATCTAATAATGCCAGTTACTCGACTTCACAGAGTCAGCAATACACTTGGGAAATGTTCTTATAACAAAATCCTAGAAAGTGCACAAAGTTTTTGAATCCAAAGTTTTCAATTAGTCAATATTTTTTTATTAAACAAAGTCTTTTAAAAAGGTTTATCACAATATGGAAGAAACATGGATGCTAATAACCCTTTGAAATTTGGTAGTCGCTGCTAAGCTATTTCTACGTATTAATATTTATGATAGTACTGTAGTTGTGTATTACACTATTTTGAAAATAATTAACTAGAAAAAAATACCCGTTTTTATTAACCAGTATACCTAGTTTAAAAAAATGACTTTCGGTAAGTATTATGTAAAATTACGACCGCGTGGCCTAGTGGCTATAGTATCTGACTACCACGACGTGGGTCCTTGGTTTGAATCCCAATCAGGGCCAGCATTCGTGCAAAAACACAAATTGTTGGTTTTCGGGTCTGGTTGTATTATGATGGTCCTTGTATATCTGACACTGCATCCTACCCTATCTCCGATCTAATCGCATGAGCGTTACCATGGGCGCGGTTACGTTGGGGCACTTGTGGCACTATAATATCTCCTGCGCAGTTGATAACTTCAGACATTATTCAGTAGTTGTCGCCGTGGTCGCAAAACGGCAAAGGCGAGTTATGAACAAAACAATTTACTCATCTATTTATCTTACTATTAAATAACCATCACATTTTAAATCCAACGGTAACTTGTTTACTTTAACTTGGAGTTATTACGTTTAAAATAAATAAGCTGGTACAACGTCAACCTAATAAAATTTTATTGCAGAGGGTCAAGACTAAAATAAACTGCCGTAGTAAGCCAGAAGAATTATAAACACCGGACGTGTTGAATATTGTACTGCTCCAAGGAAATTCAAGTAATT
Organism: Luehdorfia chinensis; assembly: GCA_019845155.1. Taxonomy (NCBI): domain Eukaryota; kingdom Metazoa; phylum Arthropoda; class Insecta; order Lepidoptera; family Papilionidae; genus Luehdorfia; species Luehdorfia chinensis. The sequence goes on along the minus strand of JAHVAK010000191.1, from coordinate 12,094,037 downwards.
AAGATTTCCGTCCGGGCAGTCGCTCTTCAGTGTGACAAAGCACTGTCACAAAAGTAACTGAATATTTGAACGGTTTTTTCTAAAAGGTTTAGTTATGATCAAGTATATTTTTATCAACTGGAACGCTCAGATTTTTTTTATTTCTTTTTATGGTAGTATGTGCCGTAAGTGGCATCCATGCAACGCCCATAACAAATGCTCTTTCGCTCGGAACATTTCTGTGTGGCACCACACTGCGCACGTCACCCTAAGACACCTCCGCTTAAGTCCTATATAGTTAGCTATCACACACAGTAAGAAGTTCCTGTACAAGAGTTCTATCACCCGTGAAACTTGCTGCTGTCTAGAAAATACACTTACGATACGATTACGATAGGAGTAATCATATTGCGGGTTTTTTATAGAATTCAGTCGGACACATGAATTGTCTCATAAGTAGAAAAGGTTTTTTGCAAATTTTTCTTCAAAGCCTTTATCGTGACGGTATCAAAATGCATTTACCGAATGAACTTTTTTCCTTAGACACTTGTTTTAAACAAAAAAAAACTGATAATAATAAAAATAAATTATATTGCTAATTTACTAAACTATTGTGTAAGATTGAAAACAGAAAATAAGAGATTGGATTTAATTTTACGTAACACATATCTATCAAGACAATTTATACAGTATTGAAATGTTGTTATTTTTCCATATAGAAAATTGTATTAAACATTTAAAAATCAGTTGACCATCACCATTGCCCGTTTTTACTTTACCAATGTTTGGTCACTGCTATCATTATATTATAACACCAGATCCCATTCCTAATGCGCACAAAATATCGGCGTTAATTAATATTTTCTTGCGTGAAATATAAATATTGGCGATTCGAATACCTTTGACGACTTGCAAAATAGTATAATCAAAAATATATATATCTAAAATACCTATCCCATATTTGCTAATTCGTGATTATTTTTACAAATCAGACCGAGTCATAACTTTGCGTAAACATTTTCATTATTTGGAGTTCTCTACGTAAAGCGCTTTAATGTTGAGTCTTTGAACGTTCACAATAGAAACTCATTATAAACTTACTGTTTGTAATAACAAAGTGTTATTTATTTAAAAGTTCTTGTAAGTATTTGCAAAAGAATGCATGTGTTAAGCATTTTGTTTGAATATATTTCATAATTATTAAAAATATTTTTTATGTGTATAGCAAGATAAGGCTTAATAACATGCTTTGTAAATTACATGATGAGTGTATTCATGCAATTTACAAGTATGTCGTAGGTTCTAGAAGCCGCGTCGAGGCTAACATTTATGAAAACAGAAATTATTAGTTTTTTTTTTTTTTCAATACTTTACGGAATTAAAAATAACACACAATACGAAGTTTAACATGCATAAGAAGAGAATGCTTAGTAAAATGCTTAGCAGTTAGGAACTACTACATGTTAATAATGCACGCTAAAAGGTTAAGTTTAAGCGTCAGACTCAACTTCATGCCACAGTAAAATTTCCGCAGCGCTGTTACTTTACCGAAACCACTATATATAACAAACGAATTATATCAACAAAAAAAATGACTATGTATCCTTTAAAATATTCTGTACTATCTACAATATCTCGATAAATGTAGAAAAGACCAAATACATTGTATTTTATATTAAAACTTATAATTCTCTAAACATTGTATTAGTGGCACATTCTTGTCCCCCACGACTAATATTTGCGACTGTCCTAAATTAAAAAAAAGTTGTATTTTGGGGTAATAAAAAGTAAAAAAGTAAAGTTTCAGCCTATAAATGTCCCACTACTGAGCATAGGCCTCCTCTCATTTCTGAGAGGGTTTTGGAGCTAGGAAGAATCCGCCACGCTGCTCCAATGCGGGTTGGCAGACTTCACATATCTTCGAAATATTTTTTATTCCTCAGACATGCAGGTTTCCTCACGATGTTTTCCTTCACCGCCGAGCACGTGGTAAATCAGCACTTAAAATTGCAAGTAACAATTTTAGTGGTGCCGGCACCGGGAATCGAACCCAGGTCACTCGCGTACTATGAAATTTAAAGCGAGCGCCTAGCCCCTGAGCTACAACGGCTCTAATATTGTATTATTAATAATATAATCTAATATTGTATAATTATTTAAATTGGGGTAATAATTAATTTTAATTTATCTTAAAAGATACGTGTAAACATGCTGATAGGAAGGATTCGCAAACGCATTTATGTTTTAAAACGATTTAAGACACATAGCCGAGCCCGAAACTAAGAAAATTATTTATTTTCGCTATATCATATTTTGAGCCAAGGGGTAGTGCACGAGAACCTTCGCTAATGGCATCGAACGTACCCAGAGAGCACTGCTAAAAGTAAGTCTTTTCTTTTCCCCACAACTGCTCTCTCCGAATATTGTCAGGTTCTTACGGGAAAAATCGCCTTATGGCAGAAACTTAGTCTTTTCCGTACCATATTTAGTCACAGACTATTGTGCTTCTTTGATCTATTGCTTTATAACCGTCTAAATAACATACTGTCTATACACCCATCGTCCTTCTTTAATTGTAAAAGTATCGTAACAAATTGGCTTCTTAAAATGACATATGACGAAACTGAACAATTCCTTCAGCCTTTGTAATAATCTTTATATGTATGAAAATAAATATAATAAAATATGAATATTCAAATCTACAGTTGTTAAAAACATAATATAGACTCAGTGAAAGTGTAATCCTGCCTACAATTTCATAAACACTACACATACACGCACTTCACGCACGAAAAAAATATTTTTATGTATGTATATTTGTGTTAGCGTTTATTAAGGTATGTACGATATATTTATATATCAATTGTTAGTTATATAGATTAATTATCAAGTAAAAAGTTTTTTTTTGTTGGTTCTATGTACACTTTTACCCGCACATAGTATCTGCTCTCTCTTCTCTTCACTCCAAGCTTTGCTGGAGAAAAGACTTTTAGAGTTAAGCTCGCCTCTGTACACAAATTACTTATCATCGCATTTACTGTTACTAACATAGTGTACATAAAGAATAATAAAATAAATAAATATTTATCTTTATTCATATTTTTCTTAATTTTTTACTTCACGTTACAATAAATAGCTAGTCCCTAGCCAAGATACAATTTGTAATATATTCTGTGCATAATTATGCACCTTTGTGAGATGTCAGTGATTATGGCACGGATTTTTATCTATTTTACACTGGTATCAATCTTAACCATTAAGCTTAAATTGTATTATACGACGACCATTTTTTAATAATTAATATATATTTTTTAAATTGGAGAAATTGACGAGACGAGCAAGACGTTTATCTGATGGTAATTGCAACGACCGACCATAACAATGCTGTGTCACCCAGAATATTTCTGTGTAACACCACACTGCGCCCGTCCTCCTGAAACGTCAGTTCTCTTATGCCCAGTGATTACACTAGCTCTCAGTGCCCTTAGGTCGAAACACAATAACGTTTGCACATTGCTGCTTCGCGGCAGAATAACTGACCCTACCTAGACCGATTCCAACATAGGTATCCTACCACCAGTAAATATCATTATAATCATCATCATTTCAACCTAGTCCTCACTAGTCCACTGCTGAACACAGGCCTCCGCCATACGTTTCCACAAAAGTTTGTAGTTCCCCTTTTGGAGAGATTTTGCCATAGTTGTTACGCTTGGCCCGCCTGGTTGGCAACCGCAGTTTATTTATTTAGATGTTACAGGAAGATTCTGCTGCCCATCTTTTGATTAAATTTTCCTTCTGACGACTTTAACGAAACCCAGGGGATGAGATGGGGTGGTAAATTCTATTAAGCCGCTACCACATGGCGGACCAATAAATATATTATTAATTATTATAAATGGATAAAAACGATGTTTTGACTTTATGATTAGATTGAACAAATCTACAAAAATAAGAAAAAAATATAATAAAAATGACAAAGTGTTCTATGGAAAAGATCATTATATAGAGGACAAAATGTGTAGAAATAACTCAACTATGGTCTGTATAAATAGTTGAAAGTAGACATAGACAAAAATGTAATCAAAAGAACAAAGCTCTTAACCGTAACATTTGCTGCAATTTCAAACATTTTCAAACTGCAGCTGCCAGCTTTAATTTTCATTAAAATCTTTCTGGAGCATTTGTAGTTTTAAGTAGATATACGACGTCTAGACGTCATAGTAATCTGACGGTACTTTAAAGCTGAATAAATGGATCACGTTTTTATACCGTCTAGTCGGGCAAGATTACCTAAATTAGTCTTAGTTTACATTTTAAATATTTTTTTAAAGGTAGAATAAAGATTGAGAGAAATTAACTACAGTTGAATTTATTTATGTGCATAGCCTAAAAAAGGTCAAATTGCTAAGTGAACTACGGGAAAAGGCTCTGTGTTTCTCTGCGAAATAAAATCCGTAATAATGACATCTGCCGCAGAACTAGCGTTACTGACATGGCCTTAGAGATCTCCAAGCTGAAGTGGCAATGGGCCAACCACATAGCTCGTAGAACCAATAACCGTTACAGGAAAAAAGTTTCTTGAGTTGCAACCTCGTATCGGGAAATGCCGTGTAGGACGATCCCAACTAGATGGAGCGACTACCTTAACGGTATTGTGTAAAATGGATGCACAAAGGAGGCACACGTACATGTATTATGGCAATCTATGATGGACTGAAATGACTATGACGATGACGGATAAACAGAATATACTAGTAATTTTTTTTTACATGAAATAGCGTGTTGAAGATTGCAGGTTTACGCAAAATAAGATATGTTGTTTTTCCTGTTGCACAATACAATTAGTTTTTGATCTCTTAATTTATATTAGACTACCAGAACAATAACTAGACATTCTAAACCTAAAACTAAAATTGTATTCGTTATTTCCCCAAAGTAATTCGATTGCTTGCGAATTGCGATGCCATTTCTAAGATCTGTCGAATACTGGATCAAGCGGCGGTCATTATAATAAAAAAATATGATGTACGTAACTTAAGGGATTACTTAATGTTTCTAACATTCCGTTAAATCCCTTAAGTTTCCTAAGAAAGAGGTGTATGTGAAAATTAATCTAAAAAAAATTGAGCTATATTCTAGTTGTATAACTAAATGATGTCGCCGTAAACGCAATTTAAGCTGAAGAAATTATTACACGCACGCAGGCCTAACAGGCACGATGCCTGTTGATTTTCTGCCATGGTGGTGCCATAATCGAACTTAGTTTACTCGCATACTATGAAATTTTAAAGTGAGCTTCCAGCTTCAGATACCCCTACCTATTAATAAAATGTATTTAGTGTTATGATCATCTTTGTTTACAGGATGAAACCACTACTGCAAAAAGCCCTCTCATATATATATCGTGAAGTAGCAGACAGCGATAGATTTATACTAAGGCTCGTGAGGCGCAGGCATCCGGCGGCCAAAATTAAAGGAGAATAAAATTGGTAGGTTTTCCGTCGTTTTTATATGTAAACGTTGTTATAATTCCAAGAAATTTAAATGCAGAAATTCACCTAGCTATGTGTGGTACATAGGTAGGTGAATTTCTATAAAATTTCGCAGTGGCAGTTATTCTGCTGACGATAGAAAGGAAAGGAATAATAAAATAAAGAAATGACGACCGCGTGGCCTAGTGGTAAGAGTACCTGACTTCTACGCAGGGTTCTGAGTTCGAATTGCAAGTCGGAGTTAACATACGTACAAAAATTTAGAAAGATTTTTTATTGTGCCAAACACCATTGTGTTCTTGTTTGGAAGGCACTGAAGGACACAGGGCATTCCAGTGCAAAGTTTTGAGTGGTATAACATATGGTATGGATAGGCGTTGCACTTACCATCAGGTGAACGACTTGGTCGTCTCGTAAACAAGTTTCCACTAAAAATTACATTATAAATACCACTTCCATCTAGTAATTATAGTCACTTACCATCAGAAAAAAAATTTGGTGTCCAATATGGAACACACACACAGCGTGACACAAATTTTGTGTCACCCAGAACATTTCTGTGTGACACCACACTGCACCCGTCACCCTAAGGCACATCATGTGGCAGAGCTATACTGCAGCCACTTTCCAGTAGCTGAAGCATATAAATAGGTCAGTATGCATAGAATAACCACAGAGTAAAACGTTGTATATCGTAAGACATAATAGCACACACTCCATTCTCCTAATAAGCGCTGCTACCGAACACAGATTTAATTGGTCATTCAACACCCTAACAGAATATTAGTGTAAAATAGCAGAATAAAGCTGCTGCGTTTTGTTTGGTAACCCAACCTTAAGATACGAAGTTTCCATGTGGCCAGAAAATCTGTTAATACTTGTAAAAGTATATTCGAAGAGGTTTTTGCTAATGTCACTTTTAATGATTATTAGTTATACAAAGCTTATACAAAGCTTGATTTAACGACCATTATAAGGTCTAGTAAAGATGTACACTAACTATTAAGTGTTTGTTTTATTGCTAATTATCTTAAAATAATATTGAAGGTCGTATAGACGAAGACTTTTTTGATCCTATTATAATTATAAATAAGGTCGTTATGACACTTGTAACCTCATAGCTGTATTTTGTAATGCATCTAAGTAAGGAATTATTATATACTGATCATATAGCTTTTCAAACAGTAAAAGTAATTCGGCAATCGGTTATGTGGTTGCTATAAAGATATAACCTTAAAAATATTCCGTTATGAGGCCCTATATACCGATTTCCAAAATCTCAATTTCATAACATAAATAAATTTTAAATATAGGTACCAAAAATGTTTACAAAATACTGGAAGAGATTTAGGCGAAGTTGTGGGTACCGAAGGAAAGCGAATTAGAAGTAAGAGATTGGCGCGTGTATCACTACAATTTTTTCTGCAACACAGGATTAAAGTTATGGTGGTTCCGCAGTATAAAAGTATAAAGTAGTAAACAAGAGTTAGACTATTTACCATATATAATACTTAAAACACCATGAAAAAAATAATGATAGAAAGAGTTTATGACGGCTAATATAAAATATAGCTTGGTGACCACAATAGAATCAGCTACTTTGTGAAAAATTGTAATTCTAAGTATTTATTTACCACAAACTCTGTGGTAAAGTTGGCAACTATAAAAGATTAAAATCAACAATAATCATCATAGCGACAATTCCTTAATAAATTGATAATTTAATTCGTTGTATAACTTGTTTCCAAACCAATCCTTGATTGATCAATAAGCATTACTTGATAAACTCATTACTGTTTGAAGCAGGGTTTACATTAATGGACATTAATAGGCTTAGAGAATCTACCTCTCCATCTCCTCCCGTGGGTGTCGTTAAAGTCGACAGAGGGAAAATTAAAACCAGAAGATAGGCAGCAGCATCTCCATGGAACATCAGAATAAATAAACTGCGGTTGTCGACCTATACCCCCAAAATGAGAGCTACAAACTTTTGTAGCAATTTATGGGAGAGGCCTATGTTCAGCAGTGAACTAGTGATAGGCTGAAATAATGATGATGATGATGACATTAATATTTCAGGGAACCCTAAAACACAACATGGACACTGTACAGCATTAAATATTACTTCTATAAAGTTGCTAATTTTATAGGACCCTTATAAGCTTTGTGAAACGAACTTTTACACTTATAGTAGCAAAGAAGAGAGAAGTAAAAATAATTATAATTTTTTAAACATATTGAAACTATAAATTCAAGGCTTTGAAAATAAGTCGCATACCATATATTCTCAGCAAAATTAATTTCTGCAAAATTTTACTTATAAATGTACTTTAATGTCTCTCTTTCCCATTTAGAATTTTCAAATTTACTATGAATTATTGTGACACTACAACACTACGAATACGTTTGACATTAGACATAGACATTTACGCCAAAAAGACATGGTCAAACAATAATTATAACACTTCTATTGCATATATCGTCTATCAGAAATGTCATAACCATTATAAATAGTTTAGATTACTCATGCAACGCAATACACTTGTAGTGTAGTGCATTTACGTATAACATAAAAAAGTGTAATGAACTTGCTGCTAGAGTAGGGCTGCCATAAATGCTGACATGCCAACCGGGACATTAAGAGCCTAAATAGGATAAAAACCATGGATTATTCAAAACTCAGGTAACACGCCTACACTACACTACACTCGCAGACCGTAGACGCGACACTTACGCAGCGGTGGCTTACGAATTGTGTGCATTCCGGGACCAATGACTTGTTGACCGGGACACAATGCTTCAAACTGGGACATGTCCCGGTGTACCAGAACGTATGGCAGCCCTATGCCAGCGACTACCAAGCAATTAAAAGAAATATTAGATTCTAATATGGCAACAATAAAGTAACTTTAAGGTCAATTCACAAAACTGCGCCCAAACCCACTCTTATTAACGATAATATAACTGTAGAAGAATCTTTTTTTTGGTTTTAAAATCACTTAATTATGGCAAGACACATGGAATGTGTGCTACATGTTAAACACAATTAAGACTAAAAACATTCATTAAAGTTATGCGGAACGCAAAGATTTATCAAGTAATTTACCAAATAATTTACTAGTGCTGAAATGTTTCATCGCACCCAAAGTAGGTTGGTTCACTTCAAAAATTTCTTTCTGCGAGTCTGATCAAGTAATTAAGCAGCTTTGACGGTCCAAATAAACATAAATGTGTACATATATACATACAGAATACAAAATCATGTGTTCCTTGGTCATCTCACGAGATGGGGCGGTCTACGAGCTATCGGTGATATGATATGTTGGAAATGGTTATTATACGATGATGGTGTGGTTGACATTTATTTGTCGTTTTTACCAGACACACGCACGAATAATGTATGTATTATATTATGCAGAAATTAAGCTACTAACATCATTTTAAATATACTATTTTAAATAATTTTTTTAGCTTGCACCGTACAGATCTTAATATCTATATAATCTAGTGAAGGCTCTAGGCCTTTTATTTATATGTAGCATAAGTATTAGCTTCAACTGAAATTAGACGGGAATTAACGTTATAAAATTGTAACATAAAACCTGATTTGATTTAGAAAGTCATACTTTGAATGTTTAAATGTTATTAAAATTTACTTTTTCCAAATTGAATAATGTTTGATTTGTTTTTAATGATAAGTGGTTTAAAAGCCACCTCGGGGCGCCAACTCGAAAAGTAGCGATGGCGTTTTTATTGAATTTGTAATTTCTGTGTATATTTTGAGTTTTGTTAACCGAACAAAACTTTGTAAAATATTGATAGTTTATTATGCAGCAAGTGCTCGTGAAAGAGTAAAGCGATTGGAAAATTCAATTCAAGACCAAAATTGTACTTTTCGTTTTGTCTCCATCAGTTCAACAAATCTTCATCTCCATTATCATTCATCAGTCCAGCAAATCTTCAGTAAAAGTCAATTATCATTTTACTGTCGATCGAAACGACTAACATCGGACTTAAGTCCTTGTTACAAAATTAATTATTACTCAACATTGGTAAAAATGGCGCGATTTGGTAGCTAATTGCCAGTATCAAAAAAGAAGAAAAGCGGTGGCGGAATCAAACACAACAATTCGTCCAAAAGTGTGTGCGCACACACAGAGGAAATGACACGGGGCTATTTTTGTACAACTGACCTGAACCTGATAACCAACTATTTTAAACTGGGAACTATTTTCGGTGTCGTCATGAACAATAATACCATTAGTATGTATAAATATATATCATACATTACAATTCACGTACTCCGTTGGGAATCGCAACGTGTGTGAGAGACAAACATTTATTTGAGAAGTATAATATACAGGATCCCCGTAAAATGAAACGAGACTGGCGCAAAAATAAATTCAGTAAGCCTCTTTGCTTCTGTTGACAACCAATTAAATTGCTTTCTTTAGAACTAATCCGTTCTTCGAAGCATTTAAAATACTTCGCAACGGCAGTTACGTAATTTTTAAAACTACCAAATGAATTTAAAATTAAGTAAATAATTATTTAAACAGAAAACCGACTTTCAAGCAAAAGCTCCAATTATGCGAACTTAAGAGTTTCATGATTTTTTTATGTTTTGTTTTTTTCATGGTTTCCGTCATCAGTAGCTGGCCAAATTTCTTCGGTATCCTCTTCTTAATAAAAGAAATATCATTAAAATCAGTTCATAAACAAAGAAGTTATGCCCGAACATACAGAAAAAAAATATACAAATTGAGAAACTCTTCCTTTTTTGAAGTCAGTTAAAACAAGGCAAAATAACAAGCTGTTCCGAACTCAATAAAAAATATAAGTAAAAAAGTTAAGTAACAGCCTATAAATGTCTGCTGAGCACAGGCCGCCTCTGATTTTCGAGAGGATTTTCGGACCTGGGACGAATCCGCCACGCTGCTCCAATGCGGGTTGGCGGACTTCACAGGTCTTCTAAATATTTTTTATTTCTCTGACATGCTGGTTTCCTCACGATGTTTTCCTTCACCGCCGAGCACGTGGTAAATCAGCACTTAAAATTGCAACTAACAATTTTAGTGATGCTGGCGCCGGGAATCGAACTCAAGTCACTCGGGTAATATGAAATTTAAAGCGAGTGCCTAGCCCCTGAGCTACCACTGCTCTTTTAAAGGGAGCGCCTAGCCCAATGAGAAATAGTACGATATAAAACAATTTTGTTTCAGTTAGTCTACTATTTCATAATACACATATTATACATACTATGTAGTACAGTGATTGGAAAATTCAATTCAAGATCAAAATTTTACCTTCCGTTGTCTCTCCATCAATCCAGCAAATCTTCAGTAAAAGTCAACTATCGTTTTACTGTCGATCGAAATTAAGTTCTAATTGAAATATTACTCGACATTGGCAAAAATAGCTCGGAATACTTTAATAGCTAATTGAAAGGATCTAAAAAGAAGAAGAGAGTGGTTTAAAAAAAAGGAAACCGAGTTTTTGAAGTGGCGGCAATCATGGATTTGGATTTTTTTCATGTGTACAGTACACTGTATTCACACATTTGATTTCATGTCCATGTTGAAAACAAATATGTAATGCGCCATTTTGTGGCGGCGGTCATTTTGGATTTACAATGATACTGAATATTAATAATTGTATTGACATAATAACTAAAGTTGTGTACCCAATTTCAAATCAATCGGTCAACAGGAAGGGGGTAAAATTTCAATTACTGGATTGACCCACGCAAGACAGTTGAAGAACTTTCTGAAATTTAAGTTTTTGAACGAACGAACATTTACATTTCTAATAACATAAAGAGTACAATTTATAATTAATTAAACTGTCAGCTACCCGCTTCTAACAAGATCAAAGTAAATAAAATGTGGCAAACTATTTAATACTTGCAGGTGAATGCAATAAGTTAGCGTCAGCTAGTTTTATCTGAGTCGGGAGTCGATATTAACTCAAATGCGTAAATTCAGCTTACAGCTTCATCGGATACTGTGCTCACGGGCCGGGGGCCCGCGTGCCAGGTTTGGTTTGACCCAAACATAAATAAATAAATAAACTCCTACAAAAACCTCGAAATTCGGACTGTATCGCGTTCGCTGCGTGCTTGCGCGATTTAGAATATCTCAAATGATTTAAGTCGTCTAATGACCGTCCGAGGGAGGCTGCGGGCCTCCATTCGGACTGTAAGTTTTGCTTGAAGTGATCGCGTTTAGTTTCAACGGTGAAATCCGCCCTTAAACTACTAAATCACTCATTTAATTTCTGAATTCAATGTTTACTGGTGGTAGGGTTCCAATGCATGAATCCGTCTAGGTACGTACTATTAGGGGGCGTTAGGAAGTTGAAGACTAGGTGTTGCGAGATTTATTAGTACACGCGGGCAAGAGCACCCCGGAGTTCGGTTTACTTTTTGTTATAGAGTCTAGGCAACTCAGTAAATATTTAACGAGTTAAAAAGTTTTTGACCTAAGTGACTGAGTGGAAAGTATTTAAGTTTCCAAGAACCCCGAATTTTGCTTGATGGATTGCAGCAACATATATGTTTTAGCGCCGGAAATCCAACTTATGACACCACTTCTTACAGGGCGGGTTAGTTTAAATTTTTTTTAAAAGATTTTGCTATAAAACTTCTAAGACTTTTCCATATACATCATAAGCCCACTGCTGATCATAGGCATCCTCCATTCCATCCCAGATTACCACGAAATACGGTCCTAAGCCACCTGCATCCATCGACTTAATGCAAAACCGGACAGGTTTTACTTGTGGTAGGATTCCTATGCAGGAATCCGTCAAGGTAGGTACCAACCCAGGGCCAGTTATTCTGCCGTGAAGCAGTAGTGTGCAAGCATTATTGTGTTTCGGTTTGAAGGCCACTGACATTTGAGATTTGACTGATGTCTCAGAGTGACGGGCGCAGTGTGGTGTCACACAGAAATCATTTGTTGTGGGCGGACGTTGCACTTACCAACAGGTGAACGTTTTGATTTTCGTTTTTTTTTTGCGTCTCGTCACCTTTATACAATAAAAAAAGGTCATCGCTCGTTGTCCAACGTTTATTTATTTATATTGACATACACTTGGAACTGAGCCATGATAACACGCATTGTTGCAATAAATGGGACTTTCCAACTCCAAAACCTTCTTAAAACGAGAATATATAGCAACACTTTAGAGGAAGTAGAAACAGGAGGGCAAACATTGATGTTGCTATTATGAATATAAATATTAATACTCAGCAGTGGGATAAAAGTCCCATTATTGTACGTACTAATCATCTTTGAGCTATTTGATCAATTATTTCAAATGATAATTATTATAACTTTCACCAAGCAACGAAAATACGTACTAAAGAGGTTGTTAGTAGTTGTTCCAAACTACGAAACTGTTATTAACATTTATGACGGTTTCGCAAATAGTTATATACTTCTATGCAGTAGCGACTTAAGTAACTACTGCTCGTCTTCATAAAGATGAGAATTAATTCAACTAGAGCTTTACAAATTCAATTTTAACAATGTTTTCGACTCTTATTAGGATGTTTTTCTGTTAAATTAAAATAAAGGTCGTTCTTTAAGTAATCTTACTTCACAGTGCTTAAATTGATTAATCAACAGTGTAATGGAGTTACAATTTATTTTGTTTTTAAGAATGACGTCTTCACTTAAAATTTCCAATAAACTGGATTATTTAATATAAATTAAATTAATAGTGACATCGTTATGCATCCTCTTTCGGCTTCAATTTAATCTTCCCATGCTTACATAACGCTGATTTAATACGAAATGGTTGAACAACCAACGTACGTTGGCCTCTAACATGACCTGTAATTAGCATACAGTGCCCATTAAACCTAAACACAGTTACTCGTATGTTTGCTAGTACTGCTTGACTCCAGTATAACTGGCACTGCGGTACCCGGTCCCAAGTTGAGAGGATTTGCCGTAATTGCCACGCTTGGCAAACATAATGATAACAGTATAAAACACATAGCACCGTGTGAGGCAACGTTTTTTAAAAAAAACGTTATTCAGTCTTGAATATGAGACAATGACATTTCACAGTCTTTACCTCATTTCTGAGACAGCCACGGGATGAGACGGAGTACCTGATTTCCTAAAACTACCACCGCGCGGCAATTTTGAAAAACAGATTCATTATTTAATTGACATACGAGTATTTAAGGATATTCCGCACCAGCATTATTTTCTTCTATAAGTAACTTATAAATAAGGAACACCAAATTATTACAAACAGTAATTTCATAATGATTTTCTACTGTATACACTCAACATTAATCATTCGAGCGCTTTACCTAGAGAAAGACAAATAACGGTAGCGATATTATTCGCCCTGGTTCTAATTGAAAACTATTATAATTGAAAACTATATATTGCTAAGTCCCTTTTCTACTTCAAAAACCTCGTTGAAACTCACTATTTCGAAATCTAATTCATGTTTTCACTGTTACTTTTCGGTTTTGAATTCTTTACCTTATGTCTGCAGCTTTTTTCATGAGATGCTATCACCATAATTTTTATGGTTTAATCTACACAACTTTTATCATTTTGCTGCATCATGTTCTCTACACTGAGTTTGTCTGGAAGAAATAGCTTTCTGTGATAATGATAAGAACGCCTTTTGTACCTTAATTTAAATGCGTACTTAATGTTTATTTCTGTAATGGTGTAAAATAAAGAGTATATTGATAGATTGATTGATTATTATTAGATAATTATTCCTACATTTATGAGTTGTCATTATGTTATTTAAAATATATGTACTTTATAATATTAAAAACACAAAATAACTAAAGATCAAACACTATTCCGATTATTTTGACAAAAGTGGGGTTGGAGCGGGGAATAGTCCGCCATTCTGCGCCATTGCTCGAGTATGGGTCAGTAGACTTCGCATATGATAGAAACATCTTTTATTTCTAAGACCAAAATCAGCACTTTAAATTGCAATGAACAATTTCGGTGGTGTATCTGATACTACGTCTATCTCATCGTATCGGGTGCTTGTAGGTTACGACAAGTGTTTGCGCGTACACTCACACACATAAAGTCACGCCTTTTCCCATAGCAGGCGTAGGCAGAGACCACACACGTAGCTCACTTTTCGCCCACGTGGGATAAAAGACGTGACGGGTGGCGAACCACGTCGCCGCCATTTTGGTACGAGTCAACAAAAAATCTTACTCCCCATTGCGCTCCCACGAGCAGCATTGCATATTATGGTATTATTCTGCATGATTACAGGCTGTCCATATAATACCTCAGTCGCCTCTTACGACACCTCGGTAGGAAAGAGGTAGGTGCTATTCTACTCTGCCACTATAATCTACTATAATTTCTCTTGCGCAGTTGACTACTTTCGACAGTATTCGGAAGACGTTGTCGTGACCGAAATTCGACCAGTAAGACATCATTATAAAACTATATTGTTTTCTTTTATAAAGTTAGCTATGAGAAATAAAAACGCGTGAGGAACCAAATCATTAAAATTTAAAATGCATGTATTTATAACGTAATGCGTTTAAGAAAGTCATACTTCACTGGTTCACGTTTATTATTTTAGATGTAAAAATTTGGAGTAAGATTTAAAGTGATTTATAAATTTATAGCCTGTACAAAATTAATAGATACCGACCTTTTTCTCAAAGAACAAAGTGTATAGAAATAAGTGATACGGAATAGTAATTATAATATCGTTTTGGTTGACACAATAGATAAGTGATTAGCTGCTACGTTATGGCTCCCAGATTCGATTTCCGCACGAATATTTATATGGCCTACAAATAGTTGTTCAGGGATGCCTATGCAATTTATGCCTGAAAACGCACCCATAGTAGTGTGGGCGCGTAGAACTTTTAAAAAGAAAATACTTATGAAAATTGGTGCACGATTTATGGCTTTTCAAAAAACTTTATAAACGATTTCCTATTGTATTCTCATCGAAAACTAATCATAGTCCGTGCATCTCTTTCGCCGTATTCTTTAAACGTACAAGAAATTGGGAAGTAATAAAAAAAAGATGAGCTTTAAAAAGAATTCATAAAATAAAACGAAGCAGGCGTTAAAATTTCCAATTAATTAAATCTTCTCTTTTTTCGGACCAATTAAGGAGAAAATATTTTAATCTTACAGTGAAGGGAAAAATATTTTTTTTTAACTCTGTTTCTTTTTACAACCAATTAATTTCCTCTTATTAGAACTAATCCGTCCTCAGCTCGATTTGTTTATCTTAGTAACTTTGTAATGCCTAATAAATTACTTGTAAAAAATTTGTTTTATCGCTATCGATATCATCTGTCTATACATATAATAAATTTGTAAACTTGACCTGTCTGTACATATTGGGATTGATTGGAAATTGGACATGATGGGAAATTGGGATAAAAATTATTGAGGGAGGCTAAAAATAAGTCACTGAATACATTTCTATCATTTTTAGAAAAGTCTGTCTGTCTGTCTGTCTTTCTGTCTGTTTGTTTGTGAACGTATCACGCCTAAAGTACTTAATTAAATCAAAAGACTCTGTAAGAAAATCGTAGAGGTATCTTCCTGTAACATTTAGTCTTTGTTTAATTAAAATCGGTTCATTCTTTAAAAAGTTACGAGTATTTGAAGTTAACGGATTTGTTCAATGTTGGCGATGAGTCAATTAAGTAATCTAAGAAATGGTAATAAAATATGTTAAATAAAGTTCTATAGTATTAAATTAACACCTGAACCTGAAACACAGCAAATGAAAAATAATTTTATAGTTTCTTACAAAGATATAATTTATATAAAGTACAATATTTAATTACGTATTTTTGCCATCAAAGTTAATGAGCATTATCATTAGATGGCGCTGTTGTGCAAATGACCGTTGTATGAATAAGAGACACATTTTTAAAATGTTTTCAACTGGCCCGCGAGTTCAGCTGTACTATGAAGCTCTATTTATGTATATAAGTTTCGGTTAAACCAATCCGGGCTGGGCCCGCTAACAAAGCAATCCGATGAATCTGTATAAACCACAACGGTTGGCATAAAAAACATCACCGAAATTATATCAAATATTTGTCTTTAAGTCTGTGGGTGCTGAATGCTACACGATAATATATATATTATTAAAACTCTGTATGTTATTGATCGAATATTGTATGTTATTAATCTGGATAAACTCATAGCAATTGGCACAAACTTTGGCAATTTATCGTTAATTTTTTAAAATTTGTTTATTTATTTAATTAATATTTTGGTTTGCTGTTTGCCACCATAATTTGCATTGCATATTATGGTGGCATTCCGCACGAATAAAGGCTGTCCGTACATTACCTTTGTCGCCTCTTACGACACCTCGTCAGGAAAGAACTAGCTGCTATTCTACTCTGCCGGACTCCTATTGGGTTTCAAAACATTTTCCATAAAAACTGATTTGAATAAGATATGTCATGCAGTTTTAAAGATATGAAGGATAGAAGATTTTAAGGATATTTTTGATAACACACTATTCCCCACTACGGGACTCTTCACTGTGCGTGGTCCGACATGCACTTGGTGTTTGGTTTTTTTTTTATTTCTTTCTCGTTCTGAAGATGTGATATCATCCCATACTGCTTTTTATAGCACAACAACTTTTTTCTATTTAAGCAAAAGAAATGAAATGAAATTATGTTTCTTTTTTAACTTTAACTAATGAGCACAAGAATTTCATTAAACTTTTAAATTAAATTTAATATTTATGAATTAATATTTATAAACGTTACAAGAGTTCATCATCATCATTCCGTGTGGTGGCGGCTCGTTAAAAGAATACTACCACTCCATCTCATCCAATGGATCTCGTAAAAGGCGAGTAAGGAATTAAACCGCACTGTGCACCCAACAGCGCATGGTGGCGATGGGCTCACCACCTATCACACCAAGTGCATTATATTGTTTTGGTGAAACGTGGATTGTGGCAGTCATCTGTTTTTGCAGTGAGTGCCCAGTCTCTGACTACCCCTTATGGGATACAGTCGTGATCTTATGTATGTATCATCATCATTTCAGCCTATCACTAGTCCACTGCTGAATATAGGCCTCATTCATAGGTTGCCCCTAAAGTTTGTAGCTCTCGTTTTAGGGGATTTTGCCATATTTGCCACGCTTGGCAGGCGGGTTGGCAACCGCCGTTTATTTACTTAGATGTTCCAGGCAGAAGCTACTGCCCATCACCTGGTTTTTATTTTTCCTCTGTAGACGTTTACGACACCCACGGGATAAGATGGGGTGGTAGATTCTCCACGGCCTACACTATAAGAGTAACAATGACTAATTATAGACAAAATTTCTTTTTTATGTAGGACTTTTTGATTTTGACATCTTTAACTGTAAGATTGCTTCTGTGAAGAGACAAATATCATCGACATTTTTTGCATAATTATACTGTCTTTGTTGTTACGACCGCGTGGCCTAGTGGTCAGAGTACCTGACTTCTAAGCCGCGGGTCCTGGGTTCGA
Source organism: Luehdorfia chinensis (assembly GCA_019845155.1). Lineage (NCBI taxonomy): Eukaryota > Metazoa > Arthropoda > Insecta > Lepidoptera > Papilionidae > Luehdorfia > Luehdorfia chinensis. Next base: position 12,076,052 of record JAHVAK010000191.1, on the reverse strand, counting down.
ATCCCAGCCGGAGGCAACATTTGTGCTAAATCATAAATTGTTGGTTTTCGGGTCTGGTTGTGTTGTGATTGTCCCTGTGTTTCTGACACTATTGCACTGCATTCTAGCCTTCCTCCGATCTTAACGCATCAGCGTTACATCGAGCGCGGGTAGGTTGGGACGAATGAGTGCCTCTGTGTTTGCGCGTACACTTGTGGCACTATAATATCTCCTGCGCAGTTGATGGCTCTCGACAGTAGTCGGAAGTTTTCGCCGTGGTCAAAATCGGCTAGGAGAACATCATCATCATCATCATCACTGTCTTTGTATTTACCTAAAGTAATAACTAACTTCTGCAGTATGTATAAACTTAAAGATCTTAAGTTAATCTAGAAAGACTTTGTGTTTTAACTTAAGTAAAAACTGTTTTCTTTTTGTTATACTATTTTTATAAGCGAAAACCTGTAATAGGCTAGCAATGTTCCTACTTTATAAGCTTCTTCGCTGTTTCATTTAGCTTAGCTGTTGGTTTTCCATGGACCTAAAATTTAAAAAAAAAAACTTGATAGCTTTATTCCACTAACTCGATCAAAAAATTGTTTACAAAATGAGATGCCAGCGACAGAGAACTTGTAAGTCAATACAATAGCAGACCTCTATTGTTCTCAACGAGTCATGCACCGATATCAACTCCGATGAGTCCAATTCACACTTAATTAACGAAAGCAGTATTTATTGGTATACTGCAATGTGTATCGGCTTCAGAAGACAAATAAGATTAAGTGAGATATCGAATATTGACGACCGTGTGGCCAGCCAGAGTATCTACCGTAGCTAACGTAACGTTGTGTTTTGCGTGTGAAATGTATGTCTGTAAAACGCACCCACGATACAGGAGAAATCCTAGAGCGATGCATCGATTTTAATTATTTTTTTTTTTTAGGACTGATATTCACTGTTAGCCCGAAGGCTTTTACAGCTTCGCCGGATTGAAAAGGTGGCATAGCGCTGAGGGCGCTTAGCCGAAACCTTTATTTATGGATGACTGGCGCAAGGGCCCTCGAGAGGGGACCTCGGCTTGGACCGTCATCCTGTTCGCGAGAGTAACAGACTCGAAGGTGCCCAAGGGGGCCGGCCTCGGCTCGGTCAGTTACTGCAATCGGGAGGGCAATATTACTACTACTATCATTACTAATACCATGATTATTATTACATAAGTTTACCACCAACTTCGGAATGCGTTTCCGCTGGAGAAGAAACTCCAGCGACGCTTCTGTTTATGACACTACTGCTAGGGGAGAACCGGCCTGAGATGCGGCGGTATCGCGAATAACTTTGTCTGATACCCCGCCGTCAGCGTGGGCGGTATGATGGTGATGTTGTGTGTTAGTGTAGTGTTGAGTATAGCGCTTGGACCCTAGTGGTCGCGTCGTCAGGGTCCTCGAGGACGTGCCTCGGTCTCCTTTTTCCGCGGGTCGAGTTTTGGTGTATCGCGAGGGGGTTGTATGTGGCGGCACTGACAACCAGTGGGTTGGGGTGCGTGGCGGCAGAGTCGAAGTATCGGCGAGAGGCCAACTTTAGATATTAGGCTATGGTAGGAAGCCCTAAATCGATATGAAGGTAAGCATTACGCACGAACCACGGTGCTCCCGTGGCTTTACGCATGAATCGATTTTGTATTACCTGAAGTCAGTGAATTTGACGCGGGGAGGCATGCGCAAATACGGGGCTTGCGTATGTCATAATTGGCCAAATACAGGCTTTGTAAAGTGTAATTCTATTACGTAGAGACATTTTGCTATTTTTATTTAGTAAAGGATGTAATCGGCCGAGGACGAACGCCGCTCGGTTCCTTACTCAGTTAATATGTGGATCCGAAGCTGAGTCTCGAGTCTAATAGGACGCCTAAGTATTTGACTGTCTTTTCCCAGGGGATTGGACGATCGAATAACTCTGTGGTGGGGTGATACGGCGTTATGCGCCGCGAGAAGTACATGGCTGCACTTTTGATGGGGTTGACCTCGATCCTCCGTTTCCGAAACCAGTTCCCGAGGGTTCGGGCTGCGGATTGGAGGCGTTTAGAGATAGTGTCTGGATTACGTCCAGACACATAGAGGCAGGTATCGTCTGCGAAGAGGGCGAGTTCGACGCCGCTGGTGTGCGGTATGTCGTTCGTGAAAAGGGTGTAGAGCACGGGACCTAGGACTGAGCCTTGTTTTACGCCGACTAGGATGGGATGTGGTTCGGATCGCACCCCCTCGACGCGGTAGCGGAAGGTTCGACTGCGTAAGAAATCTCGTATGATGAGTACGAGGCGATCCTGGCACACCGAGTCCATATAACTTGTAAATGAGCCCGTTGTGCCAGACCTTGTTGAACGCTTTCGCCACGTCGAAGATGAGCGCTCCGGTACGAAGCCTGCGTATGAAGCGGGATTGGATGTGCTCCGTTATGAGGTGCACCTGCTGGGTACATGAGTGTTTGGCACAGAATCCAAACTGCTCGTGGATGGGGATCCCTCGAGACTGCATGAAGTATCTTAAGCGGGCGAGAAGTAGGCGTTTGTATATCTTGCCTAAAGTCCTTGAGGAGGCTTATAGGCCGATATGCGGTGGGATCGGACGGGTGTTAAGAGGGCTTTCTTACTGGTGGTAGGATTCCTATGCAGGAGTCCGTCTAGGTAGGCACCACCCCAGGGCCAGTTATTCTACCGTGAAGCAGTAGTGTGCAAACATTACTGTGTTTCGGTTTGTAGGGCACTTGCGTAATCACTGGGCATATGAGACTTAAGAACCTATGTCTCAGGGTGATGGCCAAAGTGTGGTTTTATATTTTCACATTTATATATTTTCTGGGTGACACAGCATTTGTTATGGTTGCACTTACCATCAGGTGAACGTTTTGCTCGTTTCATCACTTTTTACAATAAAAAAATACTATATATTTTAAATATTTTAATTTGTGTCACTCTATAGGGGGCATTGCTACCATCAGTCTCCCTAGTGTGAATTATTATTATGATGAATTACTTATGTACTTCATACAACAACATTTATATATGATGTGATGTGATGTTCTCCTAGCCGATTTCGAACACGGCGACAACTGCCGACTACTGTTGAGAGCCATCAACTGCGCAGGAGATATTATAGTGCCACAAGTGTACGCGCAAACACAGAGGCACTCACTCGTCCCAACCTACCCGCGCCCGATGTAACGCTGATGCGATAAGATCGAAGGCAGGCTAGGATGCAGTGTCAGAAACACGGGGACAATCACAACACAACCAGACCCGAAAAACAACAATTTATGTTTTGGCACAAATGTTGGCTCCGGCTGGGATTCGAACCCAGGACCCGCAGGCATAGAAGTCAGGTACTCTGACCACTAGGCCACGCGGTCGTCAAATTATATATAAATACTGGTCCAATAGAGTACTTAGTTTAGTTAGTAGTTAGTGTATTTAGTTTTTACATACAACAATAATTTATATGCTGTTGGAAAGGTATTCTCTAAATTAATGACCATATAAAGCTCTAACATAAAAGTATAATACTAAATTTAATATATATGATCATTTATATTCCAAAGTTAAAATTCTCTTTTAATGTATATCATTCTAATAAGTACATAGTTGGTAAAAAGTAATATCCAGTTAACAATTGAAAATCGAACAGGGATGCTTTTGCATATCTTCAAGCGCCTAGGGTGCGAAACATCTGGTCAATGACATTTATTGAAAATCCTTCAACTTCAAAAAGACTTCATACAGCAATATGTCCAGTGTCTGTTAGAAAGGCTGATAATAATGATATCATAATATAAAAAATCTTGAAGTGGCGGCCTCAGATAATCAACCACCCTATCTCATCCCGTGGGAATCGTAAAAGTCAACAGAGGGAAATAGAAAACCAGGAAATGTGCAGCAGCACCTACATGGAACATCTGAATAAATAAACTGCGGTTGCCAACCCGCCTGCCGAGCATGGCAACTATGGTAAAATCCCCAATAAGAAAGGTCTATGTTCAGCAGTGGACCAGTAAAAACATAAATACATTACGCTACGTTGAACGTAAAGAAATGTATTCGTTAGGTTACTAATTTCAGTCCTTTCGTTTCCATTATTTGTATTTGCGAAAAAAGTAATAATTGTCATTGATTACGTTTTAAAAAGACAAATGATCTTTTACTTGTTACCCGTGTTTGTGTGTTGTTTTTTTTTTGGACTTCGTCAATTAAAAAGAAAAGAAGAGAACAAAACTTCGATATACGCGTTCCATTTCAGATTTTCGCTTTAGAAGGTTCTAATTATAAAAAAAAATAAAAATAATTATGTCTTGAAGGCATTTAATGCTCCTGCTTTTCAATTTTGTGCTGGACACTTTTCTAATGGTTTGCTTTATGGACGTAAGATTTAAAAGGCACGACGTTTATAACAGCCCTTCATCGTTTAAAAACATATAATTAATATTCATATCAGCAGAGTAACTAATGAATAATAATTAAATTAGATTTAGTACTATTATACGTCGAATATTTTTACTGCCTAAATATATTCCTTTTTAATGAAGTTCTGACACAATCGTAAGTCGCCGTTACAAGTATATATATATACTTCACCTGGTAATAAACATGTAATCTGCACATATTCATGAATTTGTTACTTTTATTACTTCGAATAGACAAAGACTATGCATTTATTGTACGTACTACGGGATATCTTCTATATCGTGGGTGCGTTTAACAAACATAAATTGGACATGCACAAACATTCAGACTGGTAACAAATATCTGTATGCAATTATTTGCTGAGTCAATCGTTCGGTCTCTGCGCTAACCTAGCCCGCAATTAGTTATATACATAGCCAGCATTAGTTATTCTATCAATATTTTCGATATCCATTATCCAAGCAATGAGAAACGTGCATCAGGTCTAGTATTTAGTTTCTTAGAAAACTTTCTAGCCGTTAATAACATTTGAGCTCGTCTCACAGAGACATTGTTACGATCCATGCGGTCGCAAGTGGAGCAACTTCAGTAAGTGTCCGTAAGAATAATAATTGCTTTAATTTTAGCATTAACAAATCTCTCGGCTTTGTTTTTTGTTTACGCGAGTTGTTTTATGTATGTCGGTGGTTTGTGCTGACTTAAGCATTTCTTTCTTTCCTTCTTTTCCACCAACCTTTCAAGACCTGCACCGTGTCTACAGTACGTAGTAGAAAATATAGTTCTATCGAAAAGCTTGCAAGTATTTTAGAGAAGCGTCCGGCAGGCAATTTGGTGATCGCAGTGCCGGCACGGATCGGTCGGATGCAACTTATAATGTCAGTGAGTCAGTGAAATTTGAGTATGTGTTTTCCTCCCTCACTAGATTACCTGGGCTTAATTTATTAGCCAGCCAGCTGCACCCTGCGAGTGTAAGCTGAGTTAGCATTTTAATTAAAATCAAATTTTTCTATTCGTAGATGATTTAACGAATCGCAAGGAAAACGTCTCGTTTGGTGAATGTACCGACACTGTTTTTGATCTACATCAATAATCCTACTACTATGGACATTAATGGAGACCGCATGATCTCTTATGCAGATGATACTGCAATAATATTTACTGGTGATTCCTAGAACTGTATACGTGGATCTTTTGAAGAAGGTCTCGCTAGGATTGCTGAGCGGCTAAACTCCAACTTACTTACTTTAACTGAAGCAAAAACGAACTTTGTATGCTTTACAAATTATATTCGAACTCGGCTTAACATTAATTTCCAAATGAAACTTTATACATGTAACAATCAATTTAGTAGTAACTATAGTTGTTCATTAATTACTTACTGAAAGTATCTGGGAGGCATAGTTAACCAACATTTGTCGTGGCATAAACATACTGAATTAATCATGAATAGACTTAGAAAACTTATATGGTCATTTAAAACACTAAGACATATAAACCTTTTCTATATAATAAGAATTTTTTTTATAAATTTTTAAAATACGAGAAATGGATCGAGAATAATGAAAAATAATTTAAATATTATTCATTATTCTCTATCCATTAACCAAAAATAATCATAGCGTTCTTTAACCCTACTCGCTCTACTACATATTAAAAGGAGTAACATATAGCAATATATGGGTCCAAGGTCTTCGTACATATATTCGTCGAGGCGATCCTTAATTCAATTTATGAGACAGCGGTTACATTAAAGGTGAGTCGAGATCGAACAGGTGGATGTTGCAGCTGAGATGTTTATGGTGTCAAACAACGTTCTCTTGATGATATTTTATTTATGTTTTACATCGGTTTTATGGGCGTCATTATATCTTATGTCTTTGAATTATATTTCATTTATTTTTAAATGGTATATAACTCACATAACTTATACATAGCAGCTTAATATTGGAGAACGTTTAAGTACTAGATAGATAAAGAAATTCACAATGCAGTGAAACTCATGAATTTAGTTGTCAGTTTGTAGGATCTTGATGACACACTGGCTCGGCTGTCGCAATGGTTGAACGACTGACTGCTAGGCTAAAGTTCACAGGTGCGGTTCAGCACCAAACACGACACGAAAGCGCACCCACGATACAAAAGACATCCCAGAGCGGGGAAACGATTCAATAAAAAAGGATCTCACGTTTCACATTAATTTGACGATAATATTCCCCTGACCCATTTAGACCACGGTGACAGCTCACGATTAAAAGCCCGAACTATGTATATACACCAATCAATATTGCACAAACACAGGAGCACTCGCTACTTTTCATATTCTTGTGCAAGAATCGGTCTAGTAGTTCTACCGAAGTGCCAGTTATTTTGCCATGAAGCAAACATTACTGTGTTTCGGTTTGATGGACACTAACTAATAGATAGTGTAATTAATAGGCATATCTGGCTTAAGAACTGATAAGCCTCGGGATTACGCGCGTAGTTAAGTGCCACACAGAAATATTCTAGGTGACGCCGATGTGTTAACGCATGTAGAGTTTCACATAAAGATTGTGTCCCTCTCCCAAGGGACCTAAAGAAAAAGAAATTTACCAATTTTTTTTTGTAAATATTTAAAAATGTAAAAAAAAACGTCAGTATAAATAAATACCCTTTTATAGAACCACCTCAGTACGCATTTCCACTACTGAATGCCGTTCAACTCGGTTGAATAGAGTAATGAAATTGCCTGTAACGGACTGGAATACACAGAAATTGCTGTAAACTGATACTTTTAATTCCAATCGTCTGTACTGTTTCTTAAATTACCATTTCGAAAATACTTCTTTATTTTTCGATTTCTCATGTCGTGTGTAAATTTTACTAAATTACACATGCAGAAACACCCGGAAAAACTATCTGTAAAAACGCAAAATTTGCGTATCCTTCTTATAGTTTCGATATAAATAATCGGCAAAGATCACATCGAAATGATAGATTTTTATTTCTTAGACGTAGGTAAATCGCCAGGTATAACTTTAGTGGTGACGGCACCAAAAATAGGATTTTACTTGCGTACTGTAAAAATTACGGCGAATGTCCGGTCCTTGAGCTGGCACGACTCTAAGTCATATTAGTTTCACGCGAAAGAAAAGATCTTTCCACAAAGGTAAATAGATAAAAAGTTAATAACAAATAGAACTTTAAAAGCTTCGGTCAAATCTTTAATAAATTATATATTATTAGTTTAACTACAACTCGATATTTAAGAATTTCTAATTTCGTTCAAATTTGACTTTTAAACACTGACTAGGTGTCTTGACTTGATAAAAGTTGAAATAATAGTAAATTAGTAGTTTTCTGCTTATACTTTTTACCTAAAGAATTCTTATTCGTCGTCTCAAGGACTAAGTTTCTTTTTTAATACCCTGGCATTTCAGTTTATGAACTGATTCACTCGACGATCTTCATTTTCAAGGTACCGTTACCTTTTCGTCTATAGCATGTCAAGCTTTTGGTAGTACCCAACCATTCTTCTCTATTGAAATTAGGATGTGTTTTGTGAAATTTCAATATCCTCGCGAATCATCTTTGATAGGAATCAGTCGTCTTTTTCAATTTCTGTATCATGCTCACAGACAGCAGACTTCTTAGACTGTCTATGCTTCACTGTGTTCTTTTTTTATGACTTTTTATAATTAAATCAAAACTCAAGTATACCGTTGCAAGACTTCAAGATACAGTAGGCTCATATTGCGTAGTCCGGGCTAAAATATGAATTGAAAGGTTTTAATTATTATAATAATATTGCCTAATAATACAAATTGTTCGGTTTCTGGGTCTTGTTATGTTGTGTGTGTGAAATTCATGTCTGTAAAACGCACTCACGATGCAGGAGGCAATGCTTACGAAAATGCTTTGAGTGATTCTAGAGTTACTACATTCTAGTTCAGAAAATAATGATGAAGAGAGGTTACTGTTCCTTGAAAATAAATTTCGTCGAGTCAAAGTTTCATAAGCTGAAATGCTTGGGAATTAAGGAAAGAAACTAGAGACGATGAATTAGTGTTCTTTAGGTAAAAAGTTAAAACTAAAGCCTACTAAGTTACTACTAATTCGCTATCACATGGCACAAGGTGAATAAAATGAAATTACGACGTTATCGATGCAGTATGTACAAGCTTATCTACAACATTTGCATTTATTGAGGATTATAATTTAATTTTCAATAGGAAAGATTAAATAAAGATGTTTCGACTTCATAATAGTAACGTTATCTCCTTGAGTAAGAAAGTAGAAAGCAACAAACATATAAGTCTGCGTGGCCTTGTGCACAGAGTACCTGACTTCTACACCGCGGTTCCTAGGTTAAAATCTCAACCAGGGCCATAATTTGTGCAAAAACACAATAATATACTATTTATTAGATTAGTTATGAAACTAAGCGGAACCCTGGTCATGTAAATGTTTTTTCCATTTACCGATTTCAAAAATAAACAACTTTTTTAGGAATATCTACGCAGAAACTACTTCAATGTTGAGGGAAGCAAACACAATAAAAATTTCCTATGGATCTAAAGCAATGAGTAAATTTCTCATAAAATCGATTTGATTAAACCGTAAATCTGGAATGAGCCTGTATTGAACAAACACATTTGTTTGTTGAATAAGCAACGTAAATTCTAAGAATCCTGCACAAGCACGCAGTTCTTATAGAGGATTTTGATACAATACGATTTGAGTTTATAGCGAATTTTTATTCAGCTCATTTCCTACGAAAGTGATATAATAACGATTATGTGTATCTTATGCTTCTTCTATCTTATTGTGCATCTATATAGTTATGTGTATCTTTTTTTAATACTTTTGTACAAAGGTAATAAATTCTTCAACCAATCAATGACAATCCATACATTATTATAGATTTGGGTTATATTTATATAACATTTATTTGTTTCTGTTATTCATAACTAATATTTATCGATTATTTGATAATTGTTTATATACTGAGTAGTTATTTTACTGTGAGTAATAATTTTGTTAATTCATGTTCATTAATTTTAATTTTAAACGAATTTCTAAAATAAGGTTTAGTCTATCACATGCACTAAGTTGCACACGCTTTTTTTAGACAAAGTCACTGAAAGAGACATTATTATTTTTAAAAGCTTTTTATTTTTCCGTTATAATCATCATCATCAGCCCTTGTATAGTCTACTGCAAAGGCAAGTGGTGGCATTTTGCTGGTGGTATGAATGTCAGTTAAGTTGCCGTAATTACTAATAATTACTCATCATTTATGAGACTTAAGAACTAATGTGTCGAGGTGTCGAGAGTTGTGTGGTGGCACACAGAAATTATATGTGATATAGCATTTGTTATAAGCAGACGTTGCTCTGAGCATTTGCTCGTCTCATCACTTTCTTCCTAATAAAAAATGGTCACAGAATTTGCTGTTATCGCTAATATTGGTAAGTAGATGGGCGATTGTAGTACCAGACACTTCACATCTTGGATACTGCTGCCTATCACTGGTCTGGACAAGTAGAGTCCATAAAATTGGGTAAAAATTTAAGAAAATTGTGAAGCAACGTAATTTCTACTAACTGCTAGATTTAAAGTAATATGCGTATGCGCCACTTTAACTCAATGACAGTATATTCTCTACTTCAGTTTATATGTGACATTTTCTCGAAAACCATTTTCTTCGAGCGAAAATGAACTTATATTATTTTGTTGATTATCTGGCGTCAGTTTAGTTGTAACAACGTGCTTGCCATAATAACAGTGTTAAACTGAGCTGTCCATTTTAATTCTGTAAATGAAGTCGTAATCGTTCATATGTTTATTGCGCAGTCACGGTTTTACGACGAATGGAGTCGGAATAGAATTTTGCGTATAGTTTAGTCTGGGTATTAGCGTAAAAGTCAGTATTGCTTTTTACTTTATTAGATTTCGTTACTACAGATGCCAGAAACCCAATTTATTAATTTCGTGTGTGACTGCTACCGACGCAATGTCGTTACTTCAGTAATTAACTTTTAAACTCAATGTGTGTTGAAATAGAACACAGATAGTGGTGATGTCATATTATAATATAGGCGATGCCACATAAAACTATCACTAAGCATTAAGTAAAAATATATTTAAGAATGTATTACGAATATTCGATTTCTGAACGTATCGAACGATATTTAGGAACGCAACCTTAAGTTTTTAGAACCTGGCAACACTCTCAAATGTTTCAATATGGCTACATAAATACTCTTTGATATACTCTTTGAATATGGCGATTTCTTCTCAACCGCAGGTGAGTTTGTGCAAAAAAATATTATGTAATAAATAGTTAAGAGCTACATTTATGACGATCATTACCTCACGTTACATATATGTATAAAGGTTTTTAGTATATATGTATATAATTTGTTGTTTTATGCGTTTTTGGGAGTAAAATGCATATTCGAAATGTAAAAAGCAAATTGAGGTTATGTGCCTATAGTTAAAATTCGTCATTCCCTCACGGTCATTCCCCCGCTGCATTTAGGAGTGAGGAATTTACGGTTGTATGAGGAAATACAATATTCTACTGTTCTTTTAGATTTTTTTATTTATTTCTTGCAACTTGTATTTCATGGTATTTAATTTTAATCAGGTTTAATAAATAAATAGGAAGACGTTTTAAGTTTTGGAGAAATGCTAAGTACAGAATATAGAAATAAATAGTTATAAGTATAAAGATAAAAAAAATTGTTACCTCTTTGATAGTATATTTGTTAATTATTTGAGTTTATTTTATTAACTATAAGTACAGAGTTTTGAGTTGCTTTTCTTTAAAATATGTTATTTCATTGTTTAATATAATAAATATTACCTTATTTTCCATCTCATCCAATGGATCTCGTAAAAGGCGAGTAACGAATTAAACCCAACAGCGCATGGTGGCGATGGGCTCACCACCTATCACACCAAGTGCATTATATTGTTTTGGTGAAATGTGGACTGTGGCAGTCATCTGTTTTTGCAGTGAGTGCCCAGTCTCTGACTACCCCTTATGGGGTACAGTCGTGATCTTATGTATGTATGTATTTTCTTTGTACATGTTTTTTATTATTTAAATACTCATTTTTTATAGATTATGTACAAAAATATGGAAGACCAATACTCCTAAATAGATCTCTTAAAGCTACTTTTTTGATTTCTGCAAAAAAAAAAGAAATTTCAATAATATCTCAAATTTTGAAATTTCATAAGAAATGCGCCTCAATCTATTGTGTCTTAAACCTTTAATTTCATTTAACTCTGCTTATTCCAACGATATGTTGATGAAGTTGAGTCCAAAGTGTTGCTTTTCACGATATGAAGTAGCACTTAAAACGAACTATGGCAGTTGCCATATATATGGCGGCCAACCATCGATGGTGACAATGTTTTACAGTAGTATCAATGTATCGATATAATGTATCATCATTCAGGACTCCTATCATGTTAAAACACTTTAGTATACTCCCCAAAGTAATAGCAATAAATTAAAAAAATACGCACTTGTTGTATTTACAAGTTACGAAATAAGTTGAAGAACTGAAACATAATAAGGTGTATGCTATGTTTCGCTAATATGCATTCTAATGTATTTTGTTACTATCTTGTAAAACAAGACAACTGAGTCAAGTGCGTGTTGGACCACGTAGTGTAGAGTTCCGCAGTCATCTTGACGCTCTCGCTCATTTATCTTTATCTTATTTAAAAACACGAAGCCCCACAGTAGGATTTCTCCCACATGCACAATACGACCAGACCCGAAAACCAACAATTTGTGTTTTAGCACAAATATTGGCTCCAGCTGGGATTCGAGCCCAGCACCGGCGGCGTAGAAGTCAGGTACTCTGACGACTAGACCCCCATAGCCCTAATTTCTTTGGGAGTTTTTGCTATATTAATTATCTGTAAAGCCGTCGTAGCTCAAGAGCCGGGCGCCCGCCTTAAATTTCATAGTACTCGAGTGACCTGAGTTCGATCCCCGTTGCCAGCACCTCTTAAATTATTCTACAACTTTAAGTGCTGACTAACCACGCGCTCATCGGTGAAGGAGAATATCGTGAAGAAACCGGTGGCTTAGAATTAAAAACATTTTCGAGGACATGTGAGGTCCGCCAATCGGCATTGGGACGGACTCATCTCAGCTCCAAATCCAAATTTATAGGCTGTTACTTCTTCTTCTTCTATTTCGGCCTGTTTATAGTCTACTCTTGAGGCACTGGCCTCTCCCAAGAAGGGAGGGTTTATCGTAATACCCACGCTTGTAAAGCTGTTTTGGTGATCCCGGTACCAGACGCCTCGCACCACAGGTCATGGTCTTTTTTCGAGATGGTTTTTCTATCCCACTATTTTACTGACTGTGTACCGTACACATTTCTTTAATAATTTTCCACACTTGGATTTCCCCTGAATCATCAGTGCATTTCACATACATACATTTCACACTCACAACACAACCAGGCCCGTAAAACCAACTATTTGTATTATTGCACAATGTTGACCCCGGATTCGAACCCAGGCCGCTGCAGCATAAAAGTCAGGATACTCTCAAGGTCAAATGTTACCTTAATACGGAGATATCTCTATATTTATGAAGTAAGAGAAACGTTTTTTTTTACAACAACAATCAAGTCCAGTGTAATATATTTAGTGCGAAGTCAATTTCATTGGCGTTCGAAAATTAATGTTACTCGATTTGTAACCTCTTATGTGTTTCCAGAGAAAACTACACGAATTTCATCAACGACTTTCGGTATAGTGCCAGGAATACGAGCTATTTGTGGCAGACGTTGATTGTTTTATCCATGATTTACAATTTGCATACACGAGCATGTCAAAATTGGAACACAAGTAAAACTGCATTTCACTTTTAACCATCATTATATACTAGATTTGATATTCTTTTTTTATATTTTTATGTTTGTCTATCATAAAAGGGAAATGCAAGATTATTTTTTTTAATTAAACATAAAGTTTACAAAAAAATAAAAATAAAATAACAATGTTTTTAATATTTTTTTTTTGTTTTATTACAAGCTGACAACATATTCAGCTTGCTAAAAACGAAATTTTGAGAAAACCAATAATATTAATGTAGAACACAGAAAAATTTAAAATAATTGCATCAATGCAACGAAAGTAAATTAAATATAACTGTAATATTCACAAAATAAAGAGTAATAAATTCCTAGAAAACTTTTTATAATAAACATAGAGCTTGACTATGAAAACTTTTGCTGCAAAATCATTTAAATTTAATGTTTTCGGTAGATGTTCAAAGTATTTTTCATACTTATTTGAAAAGAATAATATCGACCAACATATTCTATGAAATATTTAGTACCTTACCGTACCAAATATTTCACCATATTCCGCCTTCTATATGTTCCACTGCTCACATGTCTCCTCGTCAATTTTGAGAGGGTTTTGGAGCCGCGGAATCCACCACGCTGCACTAATGGGGGTCGGTGGATTTAACATGATGTCGAAACTTTTTTTACTTCGCGGGCGTGCAGGTTTCCTCTCGAGGTTTTCCTTCACCGATGAGCACGTAGTAAAGCAGCATTTATAACTGCACATAAAAAATAGAATTAAAAATATAAAAAGAATATATAAATAAAATATAAGCTCATAACTTTTACAAACATTAACCTAAAGGAAATTTTCTAGAAATACATTCCTACATTTGCAGCTGCAAACTTAGTTACTTTAATTACATTGAGTTACGTGCCTCTAGGCAAATTAGCAAGGGGCATATCGCTAGTAGAAAGCAGGTGACGTTGGCTTTATCATTATAACGAGACATTAAAACGTTACTGCTTCTAGGCGAACATTATTATCGCAATAACTGCTCTAAACTTAATACTAATTTTCAACTTTATTATCTTAATAACAATAATTTTATGGTTGTAAAATTATTATGAGAGTGTCTCGGTCGGACCGGTTCAAACTTAATTTTTAATATTACAGAATGCGATATGATAAGTGAATGTGAGTATAAGCTTGATTGCATTGTTAGAGACACGGAAACAATCACAACCGATAGCTAATAATATCGGAAGTTATCAACTGCGCAGGAGATATTATAATGCCGCAAGTGTAACGCGCAAACCCAGAGGCACTCACTCGTTCCTATCTACCCGTACCCGATGTAACGCTTATGCATAAAGATTGGAAGCGGTTAGAATCCAGTACCAAAGAAACAAGGAAAATTACCACAGAACCAGACCCAAAAACAATACAACAATGTGTATTTTTGCACAAATGTCGTCTAGGGCTGGGATTCGAACCGAATATGCGCAGCGGAGTAGTCAGGTATTCTGACATCTAGTTCGTTCGTGACGTGGACGTCCGTATACCACGTATCATTTATATTCAATGTCAGAGATATGAGATAATCACAATTTATCCGGGCTTAGAAAAACTTATTTAGGTAGTATTAAGTAGCATAAATCTTTTTTTTTATTGGATAAAATGATGAAACGAGCAAATCGTTCACCTGATGGTAAATGCAACGTCAGCCCATAACAAAGCTGTGTCACCAAGAAAAATTCTGTGTGTCACCACACTGTGCCCATCACCCTGAGACATAAGTTCTTAAGTCTCATATGTCCAGTGATTACGCTAGTTCACAGTGCCCTTCAAACCGAAACATAGTAATGTTTGTATACTACTGCTTCACGGCAGAATAACTGGACCTGGGGTGGTATAGGTACTAGCTAATAGGCAGAAATCCGTCTAAGTAGGCTTAGACGGATTTCTGCCTTGGCTGATACGAAACCGATTCCTGAGCGGTCCGCTGAGGAATGTGTTATATTTCACTGAGGGTCTAGTTACCACCAGAAAGCCAAACAATTGTTATATTATGTGCTTCTGGGCCCACTTAAGCTATACATACATATAGTCACGCCTTTTTTCCATATAATGGTTAGGCAAAGGCCACTCACATAGCCCACTTTTCGCCCTAGCGGGAAACGAGACGTGACGGGTTGTGAACCACCTCGCCTCAATTTATGTATGAGTCAAACAATTCTTACTTCCCATTGCGTTTCCACGAGCAGTACAGTGACAGCGTTGCATATTATAGCGTTATTCTGCCCGAATAAAGGCTGCCCGTACAATACCTTAGTCTCCACTTACAACACCTCGGTAGGAAATAAAAAAGAAAGGTGCTATTTCTAACCTGCCAGACACGTATGGGCTCGTTTGTTCGTCTCCAAAAAAAGTCATGGTGTGGTAGTGTAATTAACATATTATGTTTTATTTTTCTCTTTCTTCTATATACCTCCTCTCCTTGTAGAATTATTCAACTTTAGGTTGTACTTTTTTCGTCATCTGAATAATGTGATTTCCAAAGGTTATTTAATAACCTCTAGAAGTTCCAAAAGCAAATTAAACGCTAGACTACGCTACGCAGACTCGAATATGCATTTTGACTATTATCGTCGTTGAATTAATTAAATAATATTAAAAACTTGTTTTCTATAAAAAAACAAATCGGTTAGATGATGATAGCGGTATAACTACAATTTGTATGAACAGTGATTTTTTTTAGTTGACAGATTACAAATTGCAATAACAATTTCCAGCGTTTTATTTAGATCTCGCTTTACGTTTCGGGGAACATTAACACAGATAATGTTGTCGGCTGCGGAATGGCGCCGGGTGTATTTCTTTATGTCTTTGCTTGTGAACGAACACGCTGTTTACCACAATTGCAGTATTAAATAAAGCTGTCCATTAAATTCTTTTAACAAAGTTGTAACGTTTGATATGTTTATTTATGTAGATCGCATTTACGACGAAAGAAACAAGAATAGAGCTTTGAAAATCCAAAGCTTAGTCAAGGTCTATTAACATGTTCACGATTGTGTTTTACTTAACTTTTAAACTACATTTAGTTTTTTTTTTGTAACGAAGTTCTTCTACGCCTCTTACAGTAGAATGAACCAGCAGAAAAGGAAAAACCGTTATAGCCCCTCCAGCGAACTTATACTCTCTTGCTCTTTTTCTTTCTGTTTCTATCAGTTGTGTGTGTGTGTGCGTGCGAGTATCGAGATTCGAGCAGCAAACTTGTGCGCGGTCAGCTGTATAACCTCAATTCTAAACACGTGTATTTATATATAATTTATAATTCACCATTTATATTTAATTTTTAATAAATGACTATTTTTCCTGAAATATTAAATGAAATTTATTGATTTAAATCCTTACTTCAAACTTTTGATTTGAAAAAATGATAAAAACTAAATTAAATATACAAATTAGAAGAGATAGAGAGAGTTTAATAAAAGTGGGCTGCGAATTTTGGCGTGACAAAAATACTCTACCATAATCAATAGAAATCTACATATCTGTACCGGCTTAAAAGAATCTACCACCCCATCTCATCCCGTGGGTGTCGTAAAAGTCGACAGTGGGAAAATAAAAAAACAGGAGATGGGCAGCAGCATCTTCCTGGAGCATCTGAACTAATAAACTGCGGTTGCCAACCCGACTGCCAAGCGTGGCAACGATGGCAAAATCCCCCCTAAATGAGAGATACAAACTTTTTGTGGCTGTGTATAGAGGAGGCCTATGTTCAGCAGTGGACTAGTGATAGGCTGAAATGATGATGATGATAAGGCATAAACTCACTATGAGCACACGACGCCTGTTTTAAATGTGCAATATTATGTACGTAAAAATCTATGCAGATAATTTCGTTTTTTAAAATAAAGATAATGCTTTATACCAACATGTAGAGCTACTTCTTGCGATCTCATCGGCATGAAAATCAAATTTTCACAATGCGGGTTACAGTCGTATATCTCTGTGGTATATTAAATCAAGTTCAGAGTTTCCAAAACAGGTTACAAAACTTTCCAGACGGGATTACCCCGGCCGCACAATTTTTTTAATAAAGAGAATTATTAACAAAAAATACTATTAACTAGTATTCCTGTTAAATACTCCAAATAAGCTTAAAAGCTTGTGCTAAGAGATGGTTCACGACAATAGTCGAATGTCGGGCTCGATCCTGCGACGTCGTGTTTCCAGTCCGTAATCTAAACCATTAGGCTATTGCCGTAGGAATTTGAGTAAATCTGTTACCAAGACTTTATTAAAGAGCATTTATTTACTAACTTCCTTGGACTCAACTTTGTAAATAAAAGAAACACGCGAGTGTCAGGCAAAAAACATATAAATCGATAGTATACTAAAACTGGTTTTATATTTTATTTGCTTTACGAACGCTTGGCCTAGTGTTTAGTGTACCTGACTACCTAGTACCAGTACCGTGGGTCTTGGGTTCGAATCCCAGCCGGAACCAACATTTGTGCAAAAACACGTGAATGAGACTCTTATAGGTGAGTGAGTACAGATGGGAGAGAAGAGCCTTGTTCAGACCCAGAAGAATACGTTCCTGCAATCCCATTATTAGGTAACGTTCAGAGGGTCACATTAAGTAAGTTTCCTATGGAGTAATCCGTCTAGGTCCACCGCAGGGCCGGTTATTCTGCCGTGTGCAAACAGTACTGTTTCGGTTTGAAGGGCAGTGAGAGCCAGTGTAATCAATGGAAACTTAACAACTGATGTCTCAGGACGACGGGCGCAATGTCGTGTCACACAGAAAGGTTTTGGGTGACACAGCATTTGTTATGAGGAGACATTGTTCTTACCATTAGATAAACGTATCGCTCGTTTCGTCACTTCACACAATAAAAAAAGCAATACGGGCAAACATGTAAGGACCATTATTTAAAAAAAATAGTAACAAAAACATGAATACTACTAATATTTTTTAACCACTGCAACTAAGCTTAATAACTTGCTAGAAGGAGGTTCACGACAATAGTCGAATGGCGGACTCAATCCGGCGACGTCACTCTTCGCAGTCCGTACTAAACCTCTAAGCTATTGCCGCTTTAACAAGGCATAACCAACAATACGCTGCCCAGTAATTTTATTGATGTCTTCAGAATACCGTAGAGAAAAAATCAAATATCACCATATAAGAAAAACTCCTGAAATCAATGACGTCATGTATCTTCTGTATTATACGGAAGGTCAAATAATGTAAAGCTTACTGTTAATTGAAAATGAAATCGAATTCCATTGAAGAGAGAAAATATTCCTAATTTAAAAAACAGTAAACATGCAGCAGCAACAAGTTGATGTTTGTCTGTATTCGCAAAGATTACCTAAGATTATATGACGATGTTTGTATATCACTTTACACGAAGATCGTTACGCGATGTTGTGTTATATATGTTCAATGGAATTTCAACCTTCTGCAGTTAAAACTTTGAGTATGAAATTGTATAAAGATGAAACACTTCCGTGGTACACGGTGGTCTGTGGATAAACACGACTTTCCTGAAACGCTTCGAATGTAGAACATCGAAGAACTGACGCAGATGTAAAGTTATTGGAAGTCGTAATGGAATCGCAGAACAATTTAAGACGCTTTATTTTCTTGTCGGGAATCTTTCGGAAAAATTTAAACTTACAAATTCATTGCCTTGCAAAATAAAAGTAAAAAAAAGTAAATTTTATTATTAAATTATCGAGTTGTACTATAAAGTACATACATATACCGTACCGTCACGTCTTTTTCCCATATAAGGGGTAGGCAGAGTCCACTTTTCGCCCCTGCGGCACTAGAGACATGACAGGTGGCGAACCACGTCGCCGTCATTATAGATGCGAGACAAAAAAAAATTGTACTCCCCATTGCATTCCCATGTACAGCATTGCATATTGTGGTGTTATTCTGCACGAATAAAGGCTGTCCGTACAATACCTAAGTCGCCTCTTAGGACACCTTGGTAGGAAAGAGGTAAGTGCTATTCTACTCTGCCAGAAACCCGTCGGTAACCTCACAGTAAAGTAACTGGTAAGATTTCGATAGAAATAAATACAAAACCACTTGAACACTACAACAATAATCAGCATTAGAAGGTTATTAAAGCTGTTGACAACTATAGTACTAGGAGTCATGGTATCTCAAAGGCCAGGAGCTCGCTTTAAATTTCGTGGTACGCGAATGACCTGGGTTTGATGCCTGTAACCACTGAGATTATTTAAATACAGTGAAGGAAAGAACAAACGAAAGAAAAAAAACCGGCATGTTATAGGAATAAAAGATCGGTCGACGATCTGATCATCACAAGAGCATCGTGGCGAACTCTTCCAACCTCTTAACTCCCTTACAAAATATAGACATTAGGCCTCTGCTGGTGGCTGGACAGAAATGTTCTGGGTGACAGAGATTTGTTATGGACAGAAGTCGCACTTACCATCAGGTACAATCCTTCCTGTTGCCAATGTTTGTGCAAGTGTGTTTTCTGGTAGGGTAGTATTATTATTGTCCCGTGTCTCCGATACTGAATTTAACACTTTCCCCACATAAACATTATATCGTATACGCCACGGTAAAGATGAGTTAGTGCGTGCACCTTTGCTCGCATTAATCCTATTGCACAATAATATAAACTACTCAAATTACATCCTTTGGTTACACAAGTAAATGTCGCTGTCGTAGGAATCGGCTAGGAGGCCACCGTCATATGTTCGAGGTTTTACGTATGTCCATAAAGCTGAACTCACTTTATGAGACAGCGTATACATTGAGGCGTGTATTTGAGAAAACAGGTGAGGATTATTGTACAAGCATACATATTCGGTACGTATTAATAACCTTCAGTACCTTGTTTACAATAATTTCTCGCTAATATTTTGCGAGTATGAAATGAATCAACTTTTCTTGGAAGCAGATCGATTTTGTCAGGGTCTGTATAATTTAGGTAATATTTTTAATTGATGTGAAAATGTTCCCATTTTCTGAGTTGGTTAGGTTGCATATGTTTCATTATATCATCAAATCATCGTCATTTCAGCTCATCTTAGTCCAGTGTTGAACATAGGCGCCCCTATTGATTGCCACAAAACTTGAACCCGAAGCACCTGCATCCATGGACTTCCTGCAAAACCGTGCAGATAGTCGCTCCATCTGGTAGAGGGTCGCCTTATACTGCGTCTGCCGGTACGGGGTTGCCACTTGCGGACTTTTCCTCCCCATCGGTATTCGCCTCTACGAGCCCATTGCCTCTTCAGCTTGCTAATCCTTAGGTGTATATCAGTTAATCTAGTTCGGCTGCGGATGTAATTACATATCAGAATTATATTCAGTCTGTTAACAGTACACTACTGAACATAGGATTCTCCCAAGAAGGGAAGATTTCCCTAAATCGCCTGGACAGATTACTCGCACTTTCCATACCATCACCGTATGCAAATAATTCTGAGGTTGAGATACCTCAGCACAGCAAAATTTTTTGTTTTACTTTAATTTTATACAGCATAAATGTATGTGTGTGCAATAAAATGGCAGGCGGTTCGTTGCAATAGACCTTTTTGTCTCTCCAGCAAATACAGTAGAAAACCGGGTAAACGAACACGGCCTCTCGAGCTACTGCTATCTCCTCCTACTCTTTCCGATATAGTAATATACCACACCTTATACTTCCTTGCCCAATTGGCACAATCCGCACCTAATCCCTTTCCCTTTCTCTCCGCCAAGTCAGTGATTGCCGTGCCGATGACTCCGTGGCTAGGGGCGAGCCTAGTCACAAGCGGGTCGATCTGCCCTGGGACCGGGCAATCCCGGAATAGGGTTAGCCTTTCTCAAGCATGCGGGGATCTGTTTGGGTGGATAGCATCTTCCCTAGATGCTCGTCGTAACGCAGGGGGGAGTAAAAAAATTAACTCGTACCAAAATGGCGGCGACGGGGACCTGTCACGTTTCGTTTCCCTCGATATGACAAAAAGGCGGGGCTGTATGTATGTATAATATATGTCTGTAAAAGAACCCACGATGCAGGAGAAATCCAAGCGCTCGACAAAGAATCGTTCTATTTATTACAACTAATCATCCAGAGTATATTTCCTTTCGAAGTTATGTTATCTACATCACGTGCTTAATAGTAGTTATCAATCACTAACATGATATATACAAACATACAGACACGCCTTTTTTCCATATAAGGGGTAGGCAGAGGCCAGTCCTACTTTTCGTAAGTTAAGTTCTTACCATTTTGGTAAGAGTCAACGACACAACGAAGAGTGTACGAGCAGTATAATGACAGCATTGCATATTATGGTGTTATTCTGCACAAACAAAGACTGTCCTGTGCAATGCCTTAGTCACCTCTTACGACACCTGGTAGGAAGGTGCTATTCTACTCTGCCGGACACCTATCACTAACATAATGATTGAATATATCTTTGATTACAATTACGTACATCGTTCCATTTTTCCACATCATTTCTCAGTGTATCTTCCTTTCAAAGACAATTACACGGTTTCACGTGCTCGGTTTTAGTTTACGGCAGTGTTATTTTCAAGTCACATTAAACACATTACCGATCGTCTGCTCACGTGAACTCGCAGTAACCTTACACTTACGTCGCTTATACATGTACATACAGTCACGACTTTTTTTCATATAAGGAATAGGCAGAGCACACATCTGTAGCCCACTTTTCGCCCCCGCGGAAAACGAGACGTGACGGATGCCGACGATGACATTTTGGAGTAAAAATTCTTACTGCCTATTGCGTTTTCACGAGAATTGAATAATAAAATATAGAATATTATTCAATAGCCTATTTATTTCTGCAAAGCAAAGTCAGTCCTTAAAGAAAGTAACTATTTTCTATGAATATCGCCTCCCACTACTTTAACATCACAGTCCATTTGATTCAGCTTACACAGGAAATTCTATGGGTAACACAGCATTTGTTATGGGCAGACGCTTCACTAACGTCGCGAACGTTTTACTTATCTCGCCACATTCTTGCCGATTCTTATTTTATTTATTGAAGTTTGACATTTGACATTATTTTGACATGGAAGGAAATCAACCACCCCATGTCAAAATGGAAACCAAGAAATTGCCAGCATTGGCTTCCTGGAGCATCGAAATAAACTGCGGATACCAGTCTTACTATGGCTATGTAATGGACTAATTAATGGCTGTAAAGATATTGATGTTCATGTGTGGCGTGTAGTCTACCTAACTGAAAGTGGTTATAGCACACTGGCATCTACATCAGTCCCGGATAAAAAACAAGAATTGTTGTCTCCCCTGAAGATCACGATAGAATGCCTTGTTACTATTATCACTTGTTCTCGTAAGCATACGAAACATACACAGCTACTTTTGATGCTGGCATTTACTAGACGTAAGATTCCTATGCAAGGATCTTTCTAGGTAGTTACCACAGGGCCAGTTATTCCGCCGTAAAACGTTAGTGTGCAAACATTACTGTTTTTGGTCTGAAGGGAGTGCCCTTCAGAAAAAACAAGATTAAGCGTAATCAATGGGACTATGAGACTAAAGAACTGATGTCTCAGTGACGGACGCAGTGAGGTGCCACTCAGTAATATTCTTGATGAAACAGCATTTATTATGGGCAAAAGTTGCACTTCTCCTTTTTACGCTATGGGTCACGGGTTGAATTACAGTACGGGAATATATTTGTATTGTCTACGTATATATGTTCCGAGACTGGGTTATGAATGTGAAATTTATATCTGTAACACACGTACGACACAGGAGATGTTCAACTAAAAATAGTGCAGAATTATTTATAGTTGAAGGCTGAGGACTTCCTAAAAACGCGGAAATACGCTCTTTGGCGCGCAATCAATAAATTTGTATTTTAGCTGTATTACCAGAACCATTTTCATCTGTAATATGTACCAGAAGTTTCTTTTGCACATCAGTTGCGTCTTATTAAAATCCAACCTCAAGATTCGTCGTGATACGACTTGTTTCGTTTTTATCTGCGATCTATTCGAAAAGCCGATGGGGCCGATCGGGTCGACATCTTAAACAATGGAAACTTATGGAGGCTAACTTGGTAAAATGATTTGTTAATTAATGTCAAATTTCGCTTTCACTTAAACTTAAATATTGTTTTATAAAACTTCATATGAAAACGCATCAAAAATAAATTTCTGAATGTATTTAATTGTATCCGTCTTCAAAAATTTTAGCTGAACTACAAATAACGCAAACAAAACAAAGTCGACGTTCCATTATACACCGCAATCTCATGTTTGCTTTTAAAGATGACAACAAAAGACCTATTCAGGTTTACAAAACCATAAAATCACTAGACTAGGTAGGAGCATTCTTTTATTATAATACAATACCGTGTCACACTGTCACCCTTTTCTTAATGCATCTAACGTATCACGTTACATACTCGTATCATGGATTTCTTTATTTAAACACGCGTTGATTAGCTTGACCTATATGATTGTATGAGTGTAACTAACAATGTAATAATAATTCTTTCAATTGCCTATAATTGTCCCACTGCTGAGCACACGCCTCCTCTCATCTCTGAGAGGCTTTTGGAAGTCCCTTAACAGCCACTACTATATTTTATATTCAATGTTACCTTCTTATGTTTCAACGAACTGAATTAAAACAATATACGCAAAGTTGGAAATAATTAAGCTGAAATTGCAAACGTGTTCAGACTTTTCCTTGACTTTATTAATCATGTAGGCTGGAGATTAGACTTAATAAAATAGGCTTTTAAGATAAAATAGGCTAGAAATAAGGAACAGTTTCAATATGTATCACATTTTATTATTTATTGATTTTATAAATAACAATACCACATTGAAAAGCTATAGTCTTCAGGGGAACATGCAATGAAGCCTTTGTTTATTTAACTTTACATTTATGACAAAATGTTCATATGTAGGCGGACTTATGCCCGAGGCATTCCGTACCAGTTTACTGCAAGGGTGGCGCAGAGATAGAATGAGATAGGTAAGTGCATAAGAGTATGAGAGCTACACAGTAGCCGGATATACTTTAATCACGCTGTTTGACATTTAATCCTAGATCCTAGCTAACCGGATAGGTGCATTAACCGGTCGCGTGTAAAATGCCTATTCATCACATGCCAGTGCTCAGACGTGCCTAGGCACCATAGAGCTTACGTTTACAGAAAGCGTGAACGCTCTAGCTATTAGTAAATATTTTTCTTCCGGCGAATATTAAGTAATTCAAATTAGTCTTTAGAATTTATTAAAAATCTGGAGTTTAGCTGCGTGGATATATATTTTTTAAATATTCCATGGGAACTTTATGATTCTCTGAGATAAAAATTATCCAAGCTATATCTATGCCAAATTTCATCAAGATCGGTTCTACAGTTGAACCGTGGAAAGGTAACAGACAGTGTTACAGGGAGTTACTTTCGCATTTATAATATAACTAGCTGGAGCCCGCGACTGCGTCCGCGTGGATTTAGTTTTTTTTTTTAAACCGTGGAGACTTTAATTTTCTAGAATAAAAAGAAAAGTAAAGTCTGTCTCCAGGATGCAAGCTATCTCTGTGCCTAATTTCGTCAATATCGGTTCAGCGGTTTAGCCGTGAAAAGGTAACAAACAGACAGAGGAACAGAGAGAGTTACTTTCGCATTTATAAAATAAGTATGGAAGTACGGATTAAGAGAAATATTTAAACTGCCGTGAACGAAAATAATGTTGACCAAATTTTAATTTGCATTTTGTCATCATTATTTTCGCCATTTTTCTTGGCTTAAATTAAGTATATATAAAATTGTTTACTAATTTTATTGTAAATAATTTAATTAAAAAAAATTATGTAATCAAAGACCTCGAAAAAGCCTACTTTCTTGATGTTACACGTCATATCCGGTAGTCAGAGTTGGGGTAGAGTGGGGTTGTTTGTTACTGTATATTTAATGGCGAATGTCGTCTGTAAAGGCTCACGTTGCACTCGGACCTCCAAGCTAGACGGTCGCTAGCGCCCCGCTTCGACCCGGTCAGGCAGTCTGGTCCGTCCCGTGCAGCTACCTGCTCCGACCCTTTTCGGTAATTAATAAACAAAGCAATTTTGACTGCTTTGTTCTATTTGTCTTAGAAGAGGATTACAGATTACCGTCATATTTTAAATCCACTCTCGGGTAGTTGCGTTTAGTGGATACCTAACGGTGTTAACGAAGCTAGCGCCGGGCTAGCCCCGTTTGGCCGCGGTTCCCCTTCTGGGAAACTGCAGTACGGAAGTGGTCTACATAAGTTGGCCTTGAGTAGACCCCAGTCAACGTAGACTAACTCGATTGGTTTTAATATTCCCCGCGTAGTTTTAATTATTTTTAAGCACACACCCAAAGTGTGCACAATAAGATTACCACTTGTACGCACTAGGGATAGGCATCCATCCTCCCTGTCTATACCCGGCAGGTAGGGAATTTAGGACACACACCCCGGCATCCCACCGGCGGCCACTTCCCCCGTAGATTGAATAGTTAGTCGCAGAAAAGACAACTCAAAATGGAGAACAGTATGGAGGACATTTACATGTTGCGCGTGCTCCTCGCAGATAACCCGAAGATGTTCGAACTACTCGCGAACAATCGCCGCAGCGTGCAAAACGCTCCCAAAACCCTCTTCCAGGGCCACCTCTTCAGCCGCCTCATCATCTGACTCCGAAATGGAGTGCGAAACCTCCAAACCAGATTCTAGCTTCTCTGTAGAAGTAAAAAAAACAAGGGGAAAAAGGTCGATTCGCCGTTACCCGCCACTATCGCGAAGGTTGCCGAAGTCTCCGCCTCCACCTCGAGCCCTGCTGTCTCAAAGTAGAGCTCCGTCGCCTCACGGCAAGCCACCATTGCTTCAAAGCAACCCTCCGCCGACCCACGGCAAACCACTGTTGCCTTGCAGCGAGCTCCTGTCGACCCACGACAGGCCTCTGCCGCCTCAAGGCAACCTCTAGCTGGCCCACAGCAAGTCCCCTCTGCTTCACAGAAAGCACCTGCTGCTTCACAGCAATCCCCCGCTTCGTAGCATCTCGCTGCCTTATCGTCCGAAACGTCCGCCTCCTCCTATTATCATTACAGGAGAAAAATTAATGGCCGCAAATCTCATCGCCCTTGTCCAATAACATCGCGTATAACGCGGTCTCCACCACAAACGGTATCAAGCTCCAGCTTGAGACGTCGGACGCTCACCACAAGGTGTCGACCTTCCTTCAGGCAGGCGGTGTGTGCTTCCACACCTACACCCTAGTCGAAGAGCGGTTACTTCTGGTGGTTCTAAAGAACCTCCCTAAAGAAATCCCTTGTCGATGAGGTCAAACGTGACCTGCTCGCTCAAAATCTCCACATTCTATCTGTGCTTCGGATGTACAGCGGCCGCACAAAAGCGCCCTGCAACATGGAGCTTGTCGCCCTTGAGCGTTCCCCAGCCGGAAAACAGATTTTTAATCTGAAAACCTGCTGCACCTTCTCTGGGCTGACAATCGAACTCCCGTTCGAAAACGGCCCTGCCGCTCAATGCCATAAATGCCAACTTTATGGCCACACTTCTCGTAAATTTTACGCACGACCACGATACGTAAAATTCCCAGGCGATCACGCCACCTCAGACTGTCCTAGACCAAAAACAAAACCTTGTTAGCAGACTTTGGCCCGCCCTCCTGTGTTCTCTGTAACGAAGAAGGCCACATGGCTAACTACCTCGGCTGCCCAAGGCACCGAAAGTCAAAAAACCCGCGGTGCGACAAGTACCCGCTCCCAGAACTGTCTTCCAGACAATACCTCCGCCCTCCGCGTGGAAAAAACTAGTTGACACGCGCACTCAATATTTCCGATGTTTATATCCTAAAGATTTCCGAAATAAAAAGTAGCTTAGATTACTCTCCGAAAACTCCCCTACCTGCCAATGAAAGTTCTGTCAAAATCGATTCAGCTGTTTGGGAGATTAGCTCGGAAAAAAAACAAACAGACAAAAAAAAATTTAAAACGATAAATTTTAAATGTTTCTGGTATTCTGCAAATTACCATATAAGATTAAGAAAAAAAAACACACACCCAAAGTGTGCATAATAAGATACACACTTGTACGCACTAGGGATACACACCTTAGGTATCCATCCTCCCTGTCTATACCCGGCAGGTAGGAAATTTAGGACAAACACCCCGGCATCCCACCGGCGGCCACTTCCCCTGTAGATTCAATAGTTAGTCGCAGAAAAGACAACTCAAAATGGAGAACAGTATGGAGGACATTTACACGTTGCGCGTGCTCCTCGCTGATAACCCGAAGATGTTCGAACTACTCGCAAAAAAAAACCTTACTGCGAAATCACAGACACCTCCACCACCACCATTTCAGCTTAACCCTAGTCCACCATAGATTGCCACAAAAGCTCTCATTTTGTAGGGATTTCGCAATAGTTGCCACGCTTGCCAGGCGGTTTGGCAACTGCAGTTTATTTATTAATACGAGTATGTTCCAGGAAGATGCTACTGCCTATCCCATTTTTTTTCCTTCCGTCGACTTTTACGACACCCACGGGATGAGATGGAGAGATACTCTAAAGCCTCTACCACACAGACAGATACATCAATATTATTTAATGTATAGATTTACAACAACATTAAAATAAGTATTTACAAATTACAGGTAATGAAAAACATGTAAACCTAAATGTAAATTAATTGTAGGTTAGTTAACCTAAAATTAATAAAGTATATATAAACAATACATAGCCCGTAATTTTTCGCCCGCCCGTTTCTCAGATCTATGCAGGAATCCTTAATATTTCCGAATGAAAAAGTAGCTAAGATTGCTCTCTGAAAAGTCTCCTACCTGCCAATGAAAGTCTGTCAAAATCAATTCAGCCGCTTCTGATACACAAACAGACAAACAAAAATTTTAAAAGGCGCCTTTGAGTTTTGGTATCTTGCAAATTACTATCTCATGACGATTATATGGAAGTTTATAATCTCTTATTAAGAAAAAATCTTTATTGCGAAATCACAGACAGATGCCCCAACTTTATTTATATGTTTTATTTATACGTGTTGTGGTGGCCTAAGAGAATCTACCATCTTATCTCATCCCGAGGGTGTCGTAAAAGTCGACAGAGGGAAAATGAAAACCAGGAGATGGGCAGCAGCATCTTACTGAAACATCAGAATAAATAAACTGCGGTTGCCAACCCGCCTGTGACAATTCGGTTTAAAGATATTTTATTTCTCAAAAAAGAACAATTTACAGTTCACATACATGGTGAAAATTTTACTTAATTACAATCTAAAACTTGTGCGCATCTACGATTACAATAATTTTTAATCTTTCTCAAGATTATCCTGTACGCGTTCTAACAATTTTCTTTGAAAGGTGATTAAGCATGTGATATTAGTTATAAGTTCTGGTAACTTATTGTATAACTGTGCTCTTTCAAAGTAAATAGCTTTTTCCATAATAGGTTCTGTGTTTCTGTAGTCGTAGTTTGTGACGTAGTCTTGTGTTATATGCGTGTGTTTTTTATTAAGTTTCAGTTATGAACGTGTTTTGTCTGTAGTAATTTTCTTTTTTAGTTGAATTCAATTTTCATCTAGACCATTCGCGATCAACAACATACAGAATTTTAATATACGATATATCGTGTAGTACTCAGTAGCCACAGACGTAACATAAATATTTGATATAATTTCGAAGATGTTTTTGCTGTTAGCCGTTGTGGTGGCTTTTAATGCTTCATCGGATAGCCGTCTTCGCAGGCCTAGCTAGGTTTGGTTTGACCCAAACTTATTTACATAAATTCTTAACTTTGCCACCAGAATTCATGTCGACAATTATTTGAATTTTTTTTTGTGTTGTACGCTGTTAGCCCAATGGCTTTAACGGCTTCGTCGGAAGAGACTTGCGAGGAGAGTGCCCGCGAGGAGAGGGGCCTGAAGGCAGTAGGCCCGTGAGATAATTATTTGAAGAAATCATGTCTCTAAGTCATACAACGTCGGAGAGTCTTAACACCGCAATTCAGAAAAAAACGTCATTTGCACAACGTCATTGATAACACTAAGAAACTATTGTTGTACTTTGACTGGCGAAAAATAAAGATCTACCGCGACGCGACGTTCAAGAAATAATTAATATTACAATGAAACTATAAACTTAAACGAATGAAAAACATTCACAGGATTCATAAAATTACATGATTTACACAACGCCATCTTTTGGTGATACTGTTTAACTATTTTACTTTGTATAAATGATATTCTCTGTAAGAAAATGTATTTTTTTCATTTACTGTATTTCAGGTATAAGATTAATAATATGGAACCTTAATTTACATCTTTTATTACTTAAACCACTTATTTGACTCATCGTCACCTTTGAAGAAATTTATAGACTTCAAATACTCATAACTTTCGATAGAATAAGCCGATTTTAAAAAATAATATGAGTATGATTTTTTTAATAAATACTCATTAATATAATACTCATAAATGAATAAATTTGTAGTACTTTAGACGTGCGTTCACAAACAGATAGACAGACAGACAGACAGATAATTCTAAGAATGATAGAAATGCATTTAGTTACTTATTTTTAGCCTCCTTAATCATTTTTTTTTAATTGCATAAAGTGATGAAACGAGCAAAACGTTCACCGTGATAGTAAGTGCAACGTCTGCCCATAACAAATGCTGTGTCACCCAGAAAATTTCTGTGTGACACTACACTGTGCCCATCACCCTGAGACATGGGTTCTTAAGTCTCATATGCCCAGTGATTACGCTAGCTCACAGTGCCCTTCAAACAGAAACACAGTAATGTTTGCACACTACTGCTTCACGGTAGAATAACTGGCCCTGGGGTGGTACCTACCTAGACGGACTCCTGCATATGAATTCTACCACCAGTATTTACAAGTAGTACCAGTACTTCATTTATTACGCTTAATTTTAAAATGTAGAGACATGTGCAGTTTACATTTTTATTATATGCATAGATAAATCTTCGTTACATTTTGTGATCATTCATTGATTTTATACTGACATGCACTTTCACTTTTACAAATGATGACGTGAAATTTAATTTTAACTTTATTGCTTAGGTCACAGATACGTATTAACGGTGAAGCAGTCTTGCGTTTGCAGACGCCGGATTGACGTCACTTTATCTAACGTACAACGTTAATACGAGGTCAGCGCAAGGAGCACTGTACGGTTGGTTCAAATTTTAGATAAGTTTTCACAAACATCATATATTTGTTACAATCTTTTATTTGTGGGGCTTATATATTTATGTCCTGTAGTGGACTTTAAATGTTGTCAGAGCTATAGTACTTGTCAAGACAAATCTAACGACCCTAAACGCGGTACCGCTGCAGTAAACTATTGAGGAGTTGGGTGGTCTGCAGGTTGCCCTCGCAGCATCATCAGGCTCACCATAATATTACCTAGGTCACTATCATATTTTCTACCCAAATTACAGAGCTTATCATGCATTTTATCTTGTTATATATTGTTGTTATCGATTTCAATGAAATATAAAACCCCATAGAAATAAAGTTTAGCGGATACCTGTTTAGAATTTTATTCCTTTCACGATTTTATTTAATTTCATGAAATTACTGTTTAGACTTTGAAGGTTCTACATCTCAAAGCTTTTATTAAACTCAACTAATTAATTTATAACCAAGCAGTCTGTAAACTTGTTACCGTCACGATATTAAACTTTTGACGGTTGAATATGTCCAGTTTCATTACACAATTAAAGTGTTGAGAACTGATATTGCAATTAAAACTGTTATATTAACAAATAGAATAATATACCTTTTATCAAAAAAAATTGATGGTAGTGACAAGATGAGCAAATCAAGCAATCGTTGACCAGATAGTGTAGCACCACACTGCGCTCGACACCCTGGACCATCAGCTCTTAACCCTCATTGGCTCAGTAATTATAACTATCAGTGACATAATGATTTCTTATATTTACGCGAACACTACACATTTAAATGAAACTAATTTTACGGATTTTATCGCGTTTTATTTTATTATTTATAACCCGACGTTTCGAGTGCTTTACAGCACCCATGGTCACGGGCGGACTGAGGTGACAGATGTCCCGATGTCATAGTTAACCCGGAGTACCTTCAGCTTTTAATTATTATTCCTTGTCCGATCTACGCAGACGAGTGAAGCCGGCCACAGTCGAGCGTGTACCTGCAGTCCTACAATATGTCAGAGGAGTCACGGACAAGATTGGCTATATCTTGAAGCGGGCTTCCATAAGAACATTTTTTAAGCCGCCTAAGAAGATAAGTCAGTTTTTACCATCTGTCAAGTGTAACATCCCTCTACAAGATGCAGGAGTATACAAGCTGGATTGTGAATGTGGTCTCTCTTACATAGGGCAAACAAAAAGATCAGTTAAAACCCGCGTAAAAGAACATATAGCTGACGTGAAGCATCGTCGCTCTAGGAAGTGTGACCATGTTCTGAAATTAAAAGCTGAAGGTACTCCGGGTTAACTATGACATCGGGACATCTGTCACCTCAGTCCGCCCGTGACCATGGGTGCTGTAAAGCACTCGAAACGTCGGGTTATAAATAATAAAATAAAACGCGATAAAATCCGTAAAATTAGTTTCATTTAACTATCAGTGACTTTCAAACTGAAACACAGTAGTTTTTGCATACTACTGCTTCACGCACATACTGCTGCACACACTTGACTACATAGGAATCGTCACACCAGTAAATAAACCAGTTGTAAAAATTAACTTATTCTGGTAGATTTCATCAGGTACTATAGTAACATATCCACGATAAACTGTCAATCTGCTAAATATACAAAATCTAAATAGATATCTTCGGATAAGTAAACATGTTACTCTTTTCTGTTTCAAACAAGAAGAGCATTGCAGGCTCAACTACTAATAAGTACGTCTTAATATTTGCTTATTTGTAAACTGAAAACAAGAACCCTGAATCTACTCTTATGCATTCCTGAATAAAGGAACTAATTTGCAAATTGGAAGTGCCCTCAAAACCTTTCGGAATGTGAACACTGAACATGTAAGAAAGAAAGAAAGAAAAATGTTTTATTCACTGCACAACATTAAGCACGATATTTAAAAAAACATACCAAAAAGATATAAAATAACAATACAACTTAAAAGTAACCAAAAAGTATTAAAAGAGAAGTAAAATATTTAACTTAGAAACTGTATACCAGTGTATGGCACCAACTATATGGCAGTACCAATAGAGTAGTCATAGGCTATACTGAGGTGCTGTTTTTATCTGTGCAACATTGCTGTGAAAAGGGTCTCGCTGAGTAATGGCCGCGGCTGTGATATTACAGCCTCGGCGCTGATTTTCAGCGAGACCGACACGGACCGAGTATTTCGGCTAAGCTGCGAACCATTTTATTTAAAAAAATGTGATGGAATCAACTGAGAGGTCTGGCCATACACAGCCGAATCACACGTCTCTCAACAAAAATCGGTAGGTTTTAATACGAGTATATATCCGTAGTTCCATAATTATATAAAAGAGAAAATTTTAGTGACTGCTAAATCTTGATATGGGCGTAATAGTCCGGTCAAATTAGACATAAAATAGTGATCAAATAACAATAATTCCGACAGAACTAAAGTCCCATGGGTGCTAAGAAAGTTATTTAAGGTCAAAGTAAAAATATTCGTTTTTTTGGATTTTTCTCGAAACGGTAAGTTTTATCAAAAATATAGTTGAGACAAAAATTGTATAATGTTTTCTTCTATTTACGCGAATATTACACATTTAAATAAAACTACTTTTTACGGATTTTATCGCGTTTAATTTAGAACTATTTTTAACCCGCGTTTCGGGCGCTTTACAGCACCCATGGTCACGGGGGGACTGAGGTGAAAGTTGTTGCAGTGATATGCTGCAAGGCTTCAAGAAAATTATCTACAAAAATGTTCCATATACTGTTTTCTTAAGAATCACCATTCGAAAAGTTGAAGGAGTTACATTCTGCATGATATATACATATTTCCACACTACCTATGGGGTTTGCGCTTTTTTTTAACGTGGTTTCTCCGGTAGGCCTATTCCATGCACTGTTATGACGGAGTTTTATTGGAAAATACTTGATTTACTCCTCTTTTAAAATACTTGGTTTAAAATAATCACCTATATCAATATCAATATCATGATTAGTGATATTGATATTGATATAGGTGATTATTTTAAACTCTAGTTCTAATTTATGTTAATATTTTAATCTGATTCATACTATTCAAATTCGATTTCAACAGTAATGTCATCTTCGATTTTTTCTTTTTCTTCCTCTTTTTCTTGCTAGATGTCCATAAATTGTTCAACTGAAGACGAATCAGCTGTCTCTTGATCGATATTACACGAATCTTCGTCTAGAACTGTCTTCGTCAAGACTGGCCTTGGCAATTAGTACACGCTTGTGCAACACGACAACCCTACTTCTACATGTTATGATCTACAATTTTTGTCTGGATTTATTTTTGATGCAACTTACCGTTTACGAAAAAAATCCAAAAAACCTAAAATTTTGACTTTGACATTGAATAACTTTCTTGGCATCCATTGGATCAATGGGGACTTTTGGCACTTTCTTTCTACTGGTGTATCCAAGGTTCTACCAAAGTTTAGGCCCTGTCGAAATTTTTGTTATTTGAAATGTCTATTTTGAACGGACTATAATCACTGATCACTACTTCACATCATAATGATAAGGTAAAGATTCCATTTACAGGCTCACTACTTGTAATTGTTTATTTCCTTAACGTAATTATTTTAAAAAAAATTACATAAAAACATACATGCAGTCACGCCTTGTTCCTATAAGGGTAGGCAGAGACCACATCTTTCCATTTGCTACGATCCTGACACACATCTTTTGATTCTTCTACTTTCATTAGCATTTTCCTACAAGTTCGTCGGTTGCTTTTAACATGGCCTTTCCTTAAAAGATTTACAAGACAATCACAACACGGCCAGACCCGAAAGCTAACAATTTTTTATTTTTGTACAATTTTCGCTCCGGCTGGGATTCGTCTGCAGAACCTTGCAACATAAAAATCAGGGTACTCTGATATCTAACCCACGGAGTCGTTGTACAAACAGTTAAAGTCAACAATAACTTTATTACTCAGGTCACGGAGATTTTTCGTATATAAAGCAGTTATGCGCTGGATTGACGTCACGTTATCAACTGTACTGCGTAGATACGAGGTCAGCGTAACGAGCTGTGTTCGGTTACGTTACCATACTCTGCGGATTTTACGATCAAACAAGCCTCAAAATAATCCGGTTCGCTCTTGAGCTCCTAGTGCAATGCGAATTGTTTTATCTGTTGTCATTTGTCATTTCCACTATGGATTGGCCCGAAAAGATATTGTATCACGATTATAAATTTCAGTAGTAAAATTATAGTAATTAAATTAACATGGCAATCTTCTCATCAAATCAAATTCTAAAACCATACCCAAAAAAAATCTTAAATTTGTACGACTTTTTTAATAAACTTATTTTTTATTAGTTTCTTAATATTCCTCATGTAATTTCTTTAATCTAATTTATATATTAAGCATTTAAACGGGCCTATTCGGCGTTGCTGTTTCGTCTGTGATATGAATTTAATAAAAAACTTTGACAACCACCCAAACTAAAACCAAATTTCTTAGAAAATAATCTAAATCGCTAAAATGTTTAAATTCTATTGGTAAATTTGAATAGAAAGAACACAATACTATTTCATAAGACAAAATACAAAAGAGATTCGGGCTAAAATAGTGGCATTATCAAACCCTAGAGGCCAATCCGCCACAAGCTTTTTTTTACTTGATAAAGTGACGAGGCGATCAATCTGCAACCGTCCATCTGCTGGTAAGTGCAACATATGCCCATGACAGATGCTGTGTTACTCAGAATATTTCTGTATAGCACCACACTGCGCCGTTCAGACCGAAAAAGTAATGTTTACCCACTACTACTTCACAGCAGAATAACTGGTCCTGGGGTGGTACGGATTCGGATTCCTGCATAGTAATCCTACCACCATTGAAAACCCAGACCAAGACCAAAATATACGTACTACTATTATATTTACACAAATGAATGAATTGTCAACTGTGTGATGTTCTAATACCACACAGTTGATATTCACAAGTTTTTATTAAACCTATTTTGAAACTACAGAATAAGAATAATAAAAAATGAGAATTTTACATCGAATAAATCATTTAACCAACGAGGTATAAATCAATTTTGACAAATTGCGTTTCTTAATACACAGGATCTGTGCTATATCTTATTTTTCTTGACGAATTGCCAAAAAACTAAAATGAAAACATTAAAAACGCTGTCGAAACTACCTTAAAAATATCTGGCGCAGCGTCAAACTCAATATACTTCCTTTATTTTTACAACATTCCCTTGACCGATTTCATATTTTTAACCTAAATATGGCATTAAGGCAATTTAATACATTTACTTGTTGCTTTTAAACAACTTTTAACTGTTGGTAGGATTCCTATCGTGCAGTGAAGCAGTAGTGTGCAAACATTACTGTGTTTCGGTCTGAAGGGTACTGCGAGCTAGTGTAATCACTGGGCATGTGAGACTTATGAACTGATGTGTAATGGTGACGGGCGCAGTGTGGTGCCGCACAGAAATGTTCTGTGTGCCACTTGTTATACGCAGAAGTTACACTTTCCACCAGGTGAACGTTTTGCTAGTTTCGTCACATGATCCAATAACAATAAATGCGTAATGATTCGTGAAACATCTTTGTCCGCGCTATTTCTTAATTTCAATTATTGAAGTATATATTATGCTGTAAGTAGAAATAGCTTAGAAGCGATCACTTCGATTATTATCATCCATGATTTTCTTAATATAATAATTATCATCATGATTTTCTTAATATGATAATAATCCCCGTCGTGTGGTAGCGGTTGAAGAGAATGTACCACCCCATCTCATTCCGTGAGTGTCGTAAAAGTCGAAAGAGGGAAAATTAAAACCAGGAGGTGGGCAGCAACATCTTCTGGGAACGTCTGAATAAATAAACCGCGGTTGCCAACCCGCCTGCCAAGCGTGGCAACTATGGCAAAATCCCCCCAAAATGATAGCTACTAACTTTTGTGCCAATCTATGGAGGAGGCCTATGTGCAGCAGTGGACTAGTGATAGGCTGAAACGACGACGACGACGAATAAAAGTTTTAATTACCAATTACGGAAGATAATCTACCATTTCACCTCATTCATACGGTGGCGGCTTAAGAGAATCTACCATCCCATCTCATGCCGTGGGTGTCGTAAAAGTCGACGAAGGGAAAATTAAAACCAGGAGATGGCCAACACCATCTTCCTGGGACATCTGAATTGCGGTTGCCATTTCGCCTGCCAAGCCAGGCAACTATGGCAAAATCCCTTCGAAATGAGAGCTACAAATTTTCTTGGCAATCTATGGGGAAGGCCTATGTTCAGCAGTGGACTAGTGATAGGCTGAAATGATGATGATGATGACCTCATTTTCTGCATCCATTATAGGAAAAGTCAATTAAAGAGAAATCTCAGAAATGAATATGGCGGAGTAACCAACCATGATTATGTCAGACTTCACCCAGACCGAGGACAGACTTCGCACGTCAGATCGCTACTCTTTAAGGTGCGGAGTATCCTATACTGCGATCGCCAATCCGCCTGGCGATTAAGACGAATCCTACCAACTTGGGTCCATGTCCGGTCGAAGATTTACAGATGATGATGATTATTGTAATAATGAAATAAACTTCACACATTGGTCAATTTCTAACAATAAGTAAAAGCAGTCACGGTTGAAATGACAGAATGTAAAACTATGACCACTTACAATAGTAGAACAGACACGTCATTTTTATTTAAGCGTCGGTAAAACGTTATATAACAAAAACAGGGTATTAATTTCTACGAAACCAACGTGTATGTGAAGGTCAACATTTTCACGACTTTATTCCTACGTCGTAGGTACATACATGGATCAACGTCGACCTTGATCAATGGTGCTGTCAACTAGTCACGTGGTTTAATCAAAAACATTATTCCATTACTTTAGATATTCACAATATTTTTCAAGCTGAAACATTAACAAGAAAACAAAGAAAGTTCACGTTGTTGTCGACTGTCAATCAGAATCATGTTAATGTATTTTTTTCTTGTTGGGAAAAGCAAATATAAACATTACAGAAATATAAAATAACTTTACTTAAGTAAAGTGATCCAGGTAGAATCATATGCGACGCTATTTCACTTATAGCAGGATTTTTATGCAGAAATGCGTCTAGTACAGTGCCAATTATTCTGCCATCAAGGCCGACGTGTGCAGTTACTATGTAGAGACTCTGCATTTACAAGTGAACTATTTGTGCGAGTCAACAAACATCACAAGTCGAAGTAATATAATTTTTCATTTCTTAAAGATGCTGGTTTCCCTACGACATTGTTCTTGACTGTCGCCGAGCACGTCATAAATCAGTTCCTAAAATTGCTAGTTTTCACCGGACATCGAAATCAGGTTTTCTTTTATAGAAGAGGAGGCAAAGGAGCAAGCAGCTCATCTGATGGTAAGTGAGCACCGCCGCCCATGAACATCAGCAGTACCAAAGGAATTAAGGATGCGTTGCCGGCCTTTGAGAAAGGAGTGGCCCACGAGTACTATAAAATGTAACGTGAGTTTCCGGCTCGTAACCTTTTATACTTATTTACTTAAGATACATAAATTATGGAACATTCAGTGACAGTTGTTAATCTCTATTCTTTGACATGTACTTTCTATATTATATTATATAAGTTCGTTAAAAATAGTAACGAAAATAACTCCTTTACAGACTGTGCATTTGCTATATTTAGAAAAGAAAAGTCATATTATTTCTAGTTACGTTGAAAGTTATTCTCGTCTTAAAAGTCGAAGCGTTTTGCGGTAGCTTATGCTATCGAAACGATTAAAAGTAAACGAAGTATTTTTAAAAAAAAGTTGCTAACGATTTTATGATAAAAATAATTTAAGTTGTTTTGTCTATTTGTGTTTAATAAGGCATGATTAGGCACTCACTGATATGGTGGCAGTGAAATAAAATCTCTTACGATCTGAAGGGTACTGAGAGTGTAATCACAGGGCATATGAGACTTAAGAACTGATGTCTCAGGGTGACGGGCGCAGTATAGTGCCACACAGAAATCTTCTGGGAGACTGTTATATACTGACGTTGCACTTAACATCCGGTGGACGAATTGCTCGGCTCGTCACTTTATCCAATACAAAAACAACTTTACTAAGTCAAAAAACTCACAAAAGAAATCCTGAAAGACTGCAGATTGTGAGTCACTAAAATTATTGCAGTTTTCATGATCTGTATTTTGTTCTTTTTTTTTTAGTATGCAATGTTCAATGCAATGCTGTTGTGTGCAATGTTTTGTATGCATTGTACTTTTTTTATTTAATTAATTGGACATCTAATAAAAAAATACTTAGTGCTGGCTAGACGGAAACGTAACCGATATACCGCCGTATTTGTTTCATTTTGATAAATAAATGGACTATTTTACTACGCTTCTGGTTCCTAAAATATGTTTTCGATGCTGTTAAAACCATCCAACCTAATTAGTTTTAAAAGTCGAGCACTAACTAAATCGTGAAAAACAATTACCGTTTACGTAAACTATATTCATTGTTATATTTTGAAACAGCGCAAAAAACTTCTCACTAATGTTGTTGACACCGAGCGAAACTTGCTACTTTTAGAAACCAATACATCAAGTCAAATTGTCACCTTGCTTGTAAAATAGGAGCTCTGTAACAATCTGTCATGCTAGAATAACACATTTGTCTGACAGATGGATTTGTTTCATGATATTTCATAAATAGACACTGAAGATTTTTTTCACGACCAAATAATTAAAGCGTGAAGTGCTAATAATTCGGTCCACAACCTAATTTGCATAGCTGTTAGATAAATCAGTTTTAAGTAGTTGACTGCTGTTAGTGCGATATTGTCCAACTGACGGCCTGTTACACATTCAAACGATTGCTAGTTATAAACTTTTAACAAAATCAAGTCAAAAGAGTCGCTAGCATAGTCGACAGTTACGTCATTCTTTTTTTTTAATTCACTACTTCCTGAATTATGACTAATATTTCTAAGCATTTAAGTGTAAGTAACAATTTGAGTATTTTCACAACTGTTGGCTTCGGATGGGATTTGGACTCAGGATAATAGTACCATCAGCATCGTCTGCCCAGCTCACTGTTGCTCTGTCAACCATATAGTTCAATTATAACCCACTGCGATAGTCACCATGAGTCAAGAGTTGAGTCCCATAATGTGCTCTGTAATTAAACAAGTTTACAGTGCCTTTCAAACTGTAACAAAGTACAATATTCATGGTGGTAGGATTCCAATGCAAGAATCGTTATCGTCCACGGGAATAGAATTAAGATTATGATTTAATATCCAACACTAACACGAGCAATTGTACTGTAATAATTGAAATATATGTGTACGCGTGTTAAGGGTTACAGTCAAGTTTTTGTTCAGTTAATCTTTAAATATTGCAATTTTTTATTGTAACCTGTTTACCAAATAAGTTTTTAAAAAATCCGTCTAAGTAGGCAGCAGCAACAGTTATTCTGCCATCAAGTAAGTGTGCAAACATTACTGATAGCTACTGCAATTACTGGGCATATGAGACTTAACAACTGATGCCTCAAGGTGACATCGTCATCGCAGTGATGTGAAATGTTACCCAGAATTTGCTAGCCAAACGTTGCACTTACAATCATGTGAACGATTTACTTGTAGTTTTGACGGCAGAATAACTGGCACTGCGGTAGTAACCCATACATTGTCCCTTTTCCTAATAAATCATTTAACGCAATGTTTCTACAACTTCCACATAGCTGTAATACATGGCCTAGTGGTCAGAGATCCTGACTTCTACGTCGCCGGTCTTGTGTTCGAATCCTAGCCCCTACTGTGACCATCGTTTTAAAAAAAGTCGTCAACAGTGCTTTCGAAAATGTAATTGGATTATATTATCCTTATCAACTTAATAAGGTTTAAAAATTATGAATAAAAATAAAAATAATATGT
The DNA here is from genome assembly GCA_019845155.1 of Luehdorfia chinensis. NCBI lineage: Eukaryota > Metazoa > Arthropoda > Insecta > Lepidoptera > Papilionidae > Luehdorfia > Luehdorfia chinensis. The sequence continues at coordinate 12,035,615 of JAHVAK010000191.1, read as the reverse complement.
GTAATGGAATCAACGAATACATTACAGATTATTTTGAAAGTGTGTAAAGTTTATGTAATTGTCTTGTATTTCACGATACCAAAATACAAAATACTAAATTTTGCCTAGGAATCCTATCACCAGTAAGTTTTCTCGATTTGTTAGCCCAAAGTATACTTGTGACATCTGTGTCACAGCAAGTTTACACACCCTACAAATTTAGAGGTGCCGTCAATAGGAGTCGAACTCAGGTCACTCGTGTACTATAAAATATAAAGCAAGCGCCCGGCCGTTGAGCTATCCACGGCTCTTGATCATAATTTAATTTACTATACTTGAATAGGAGGACTTCGTACAAAGTAACTGATACAATAATTATTTTCTGTTCTTGTTAATATGGGAAAGTATGGATTTGCGGGGCAAGATTCCGTGGACGTTGATGGCGCTGTAATATTTGCTATACTAATGTAAGTTTAGTTTAGTAATAACAAACGGAATTAATGGCAGTGAGGCATGTCATCACAGTTCCTAGAAGTGAAATTGCTATTTTATCTTGAATTTTCGTTCGAATTTAGGTGTCTTTAGATCACTATCGTCACACTTATTTTTATTTAAAAAAAAAACCCTGAAATACAATTATTTCACGAGATCAATGCGATATACTCACAACGATTATTATTTAAAGTTACTTTTAAATTTGTCCTATTCTTGACTATCGAATTTTATATCAGTGACTTTGTATCAGAAAATATCACAAGTAATATTGAAGTGGGTATGGAAATAAGATATTGCCCTCTTCAGACAAGTAGTACAGTATTTTCTATTTTGTAACATACAAAATCGTGTAATTTTCAGTGAAGTTTTTTTGAGAATGCTTTTACGTGGATTCTATTAAAATATCAAAAACGTCCACTATTAGACGAGAGCTTTTGTATTTCGAACCGTTAAAGGCGTGTTGTTATTGGTCGCTAATTTTCGAGAATATTTTTCTACAAAGATTTCATGAACAGAACTATTAAAATATATATATATATATATATATATTCGCCACCCGTCACGTCGTGTTTTCGTAGGTGGCAAAAAGTGGGCTACATGCCCACCGCCCACCATGTAGCCTCTGCCGACCTCTTATATCGGACAAATGCGCGACTATATATATATGTATGTATCTATAAGTTATAAGATATATAAACATTTTAAATGTTTCAATATATATATATATATATATGAGATACAGTTATGCCTGTACTGGGATAGGCCTATTATTAAATCAATAAAAGAACGAAAAATTCCTTAAAATTATTTATAAGATTTCACGGCAGCTTCAGACAAAAGACAAACAAATAATTTGTGTTAATGTTTAAAATTGTGTGTTAAAACACGTGTCGTATTCTCGACTTTAGTGACGTGTATTTCCTAGTGGTAGTATTGTAGTGGTGGCCATCTGTTTTCCATTCCCAGTGGCAATATTAGTTTGCTTTTGTACGCTACTATGGCAGCGCGAATGGTGGTATTTAAATATTGTTTTGAGCTTAATACAGATCATTTTTATATTTTTTTCGCTGATATTAGCAAATGAACTTTGTTTCTGTCCTTTACTTTACTATTTACGTTATAACATCAATATACACTGTACTGAGAGAAGAAGAATGCGTTTCCGTGTGGCGGCGGCGATAGAAAATCTGTCACCGGCCGATCCCGTTTTTATATCCCGTAAAAGATGACTAAGGGAAATGCTTGGAAAATGTGATGGCTTCCGACAGGTGGCTGAATAAATATCTCTAAAATGTCACACAGAATAGACCAGTAATGAAATGCCATACAGAAACGATCTCGGTGACACAGCATTTGTTATGAGCAGACGTTGCACTTACCTTACCTTATATTAACTGGTGGTAGGATTCCTATGCAGGAATCTGTCTAGGTAGGTACCACCCCAGGGCCAGTTACTCTGCCGTGAAGCAGTAGTGTGCAAACATTACTGTGTTTCGGTCTGAAGGGCACTGAGAGCTAGCGTAATCACTGGGCATATGAGACTTAAGAACTTATGTCTCAGGTTGACGGGCGCAGTGTGGTGCTACACAGATATATTCTAAGTAACACAGCATCTGTCATGGGCAAACGTTGCACTTACCATCAGGTGAACGTTTTACTCGTCTCGACACTTTATCAAATAAAAAAAAACCATCAGGTAAACGTTCTGCTCATATTGTCACTTATTAAAAAAAGTAATTGTTCCTCAGTTTTCTACTCCTGTCTGTAATAGTATTTTTTTTAATGGCTTGATCAGGATTCTCTCCTAATTGGTGCCAGATTCATGATTAAACTTTATTTAAATCAATTACAGACAAACAAATATCTAAACACCAGTAAAGCGACATATCTCAAATACTGGTTAATATTGTAATTGTGTGCTGTGCCAAATTGAGCTTCCGATACGACACGAAATTAACTTTTAGTTTATATATAATTTCTAGTTCGTCTTTCCTTTCTCTTTTACCTCCTATTCTCTCTTCTAAAATGTTCTTTAAGATATTATCGTGTAGTATCAAATCCACATCTATTTTCTATGGTTTTCATGACTTGGCTATAAACTTCATTTATCTTTACAACTTTTTAAATGAGAGGAAAACGAATAAAGAAGTGCTAGTAAAGTACTTTTTATTTATTTTATTTTTTAATATTTATTTTTCCCTTACAAAATAGGCTTCCAAAGGGCGGACTTAATGCCTTTAGGCATTCTCTCCCAGTAAACTCATGGAGTGGTGAGATTTTGATGAAGGTGTAACAATAAAAGACGAAAAATATAAAATAAAATAATATTATAATAATTATATATATAAATATCTGATAACATTTATATGTAAATAGAAACATACATATATATATATATATATATATATATATATATATATATATATAAACATATACACAAACAGATATATACGTAAATATATTAACACATATACTATACACAAAACAATGCAAAATTGAATCGGGGACAGACAACTAACAATTTAACATGTAATGATTCTTTAATATATAATCACGAACCAATTTTTTCAACGAGTGTTTATTAGAAGCTTTTCTGATCTCATCTGTACTGTACTTCTTTATTCGTTTTCCTCTCTGTCCAACTAATTTGTTTTTTCTATTTTTCTGTGTTAGAATCCACGTTTTGCTTGCAAATGTTTATGTATATATATAGTTTTGTTATTGAACATTTGCAAAATCACATCAGTTACCATCTTGTAATAATTTTAAATATTAAACTGAAAAGTACCTTGATCTCTAAAAGTAGAACATCTTACATTCTCGTGCAAAACAAACTCACCACAAATATACGATCACATTTTAAACAAGGCATCGGGACTGCATAAGAAAGTGTTGTAGAATAGTTAACATGTCGTAGCAACGACCTTAAAATACTGCATTAATTTACAGGCAGAAAGCGATTTGTCGTTATAAGACGATAAACCGAAATAAAACGATAACCTCACATAAATTATTACCTTTTGTACATAGATATAGACCATAGAATTGTAAATTCACAGACAAATCTTTGACATAGCTTCTGCTTTACCATACGTCACTCAACATATTATCACACATCCTTGTCGAGCTTATACAAAACAACGTATGTTATCCTACTCCCACAGTGATATTGTGTTTTTGAAGTTATAATTGTTTTCTTATTTTTTTTCTAAAATGATGCATTGCCCTGTAATGCGAGTAGTAAAGTTATGATCGGGGACCACACCTCAAATACAACCCTTATTCCCCCCAAAATCGTGCCAAACGATTTCGAACCCAACCCGGAATTTTTTGTACAAGAAAAATATATAAGTTTCTTCTTTATTTGGATTTTTAATTAAACCTTTGATATCTTAAAAACCCTAGATTAATGATATTGCCAAACGTGGATTGACACATCATCAAACGTGGTTTTTTAACCAATATTTCAGCTGACCATTTCATGAAATACAACCTTTTTTTTAAATGTATTCTAAGATTTGGCCACGACATCTATAATACCGGAAATCGTAGTTTAGGCCCCGACGAAGTGTCCGTGTCCGTGATTGAATGAATTATATCAAGGACACTGACACTATATATAATAATTTTTTTTATTATATAAAAAGAGTTACAATTACCTAAGATTTTTTATTTACAACTGTATGTAATAAAAAATTGTATAGTATATATAGTAATACGTGGGTACGTTTTAAAAACATACATTGCACATGCAGAAACACTCAGATCCGAAACTACTGTTTCTAAGACATACAAATATTGGTTCTGTTTACGAATCGAACCGGTTAACACTTGCACAGAAGCCAATTCTACCTTTTTTATAGAATAGGGGGCAAACGAGCAGGTGGCGCACGTAATGGTAAGTGATCACCTAAGCGCAAACATAGCGTATCATACGTTTTTGCGAAAAATTCGGCGACTTGTATCCGCTGTAATCGTATTGCAAGTACCATCCAATACGTGTTGAAACGTGACAGTGAAACAACTGGTAATAGCATCGAACGGTTACGAGGTCTTTAAGAAATGTTAAGTATGTTCGGATGTCTCTAAGAGTGTCTTTATGTTGTGCGATAATCGAGAAATAATATTTTAAGGCATACGACGTAACCTATTTAGATACGGGCAACCGCTGCCGTTTCAAGCGAGAATATAGTATATACTACGTCTATACGTGCGACCGCATAACGCGACTCGTCGAACTCGAGACAAGAACAAACAATTGTTTTGTTTTTCTTTGTTTGTATTCTAATTACGACTTGACATATTTTTTTCAGAAAAAAATATTGAACATTTCATTCGATTAATTTTTTTTAATGGTGGTAGGTTTCTTATGTAGGTAGGTACCACCCCAGGGCCAGTTATTCTAACGTGAATCAGTAGTGTGCAACCATTACATGTTTCGGTCTGAAGGGCACTGTGAGAACTGATGCCTCGAGGTGACGGGCGCAATGTGGTGCCACACAGCAATGTTCTATGTGACACAGCATTTGTTATGGGCAGACGTTGCCCTTACCATCAGGTGAACGTTATGCTCGTCTCGTTACTTTATCTTATTGGATAGAAATATATGAATATTATGATGTCCCATTTAGGAGTTATTACTATTTCAGCTTAGTTTGCATTTATAACTGAATGTTTAATATATTCAACTTTAGATTAATTGGATATCTCAAATAATAAATCAATAATGAAAAGCACGTGGGAAACCTGTCAGAAGCGAAACTTTATAAACTATTCTTATTATTATAAAAAGATAATCAGAAGAAACTAAATAACAAAGCTGATTACGGAAATCTATATAATATGTAAAACAAAGTCGTGTTAGTTGCACCATTTATAACTCAAGAACGGCTGGACCGATTATTATGATGTTGGATTTGTTGACTTTCTCCGCCCCGAATAGCAGAATAACTATTAAAATGTCGAAATAAAAATCACGAAAAAAATATCATGTTTTCATACATTGTCCGTATATGACAGAAAAACTTTCCGTGAAAGAGTCGGATAATGTGTGAAAAAGAGCTACAAGACTGCCGAAATATTGGTTTCGGCTGGGATTCGAACCCAGAACCCACAATTCAACAATTCGATGACGTGATGTTCGATGCGGCCATAAATAGAAAATATGTAGCACAAAAAAGACATAGTATATAGTAAAATATACGTAGTATAACAGATGCTGCTCGAGTGGAAAAAGACCACGCTATTCAACAAGTAGATACTCTGCTCGTTTGTCACTATTACTAAGAATACGTAAAAAAATCTAAAGTGACTTAGTACTTGAGACTGCGTTAAGCATTTGGTAGTTTCGATCATAATAATTAAGATCCCTATAGCCAACTGTAAACATGTGATGCTCGTTCTGATTAATTACCCCGTATACACAACCCATGGAAGGGCTGCCTGTTTGTAGTAATGTGTACAGATAATAACTGATTTGTTAAACGCTGTCAACAAACTTATAATCTATAATAAAGCCGCACTTACGAAGAATACTTATTAATACATAACACACTATCCACACCCACTACACTATCACTCTTAATTAGGATGGTTTACAAAATGGTCTGGTCGCAAGGGTGACCACCAGTAAACCTTGGTGATTGCAACAGATGTCCCACAAGCGCAACGCTGGAGTAGACGCGGTCTAGAGCAGGGACAGCGTTTTGGCACATGTATTATGGTACGAGCTTTTCCTAGATGGAGTGACGATAGACGCTGAACTGCTGGCAGTAACAGGATGCTTGAAGCCAAAGATCGGGCTAAATGACGCCTCTTGGAAGAGGCCTGCCGCAGGCTAATAATATTGATGGTGACTAGATGTTTTGTAAATCTTGTAAACTGGAGTAACAGATATATACTTAGATAGACTTTCGTTCGTGATAGAATAAAGACTCATCATCATCATCATCATTTCAGCCTACCATAGTCCACTGTTGAACATAGGCCTCCCCCATAGATTGCCACAAAACACGGTCCTGAGCCACCTGCATCCATCGACTTCCTGCAAAACCGTGTAGGTCGTCGCTCCATCTAGTGGGGGGTCGCCCTACACTGCGTTTGCCGGTACGAGGTTGCCACTCGAGAACCTTTCTTCCCCAACGGTTATCGGTTCTCCGAGCTATATGGCCGGCCCATTGCCACTTCAGCTTGCTAATCCTTAGGGCTATGTCGGTTACTCTAGTTCTGCTGCGGATAACATCGTTACGGATTTTATCTCGCAGAGAAACTCCGAGCATAGCCCTTTCCATAGCTCGCTGAGCGATTCTGAGCTCTGAGAAGCTCTGAAAGACTAGGGATGGAGTATGTGTAATGAAATATATTAGCAGCATTTTAGAATACCAACACTGAGAAAACACTCTTTATAACTTTTTATTAAGGCTAAATATATTTTATGATCAATTGAGCCGGGCAAAAGATAAACGCAGCTTAACTTACAAAAATAAATTGAGAATTAACTGGAAACTCCGACAGTTTATGTAACAAAGGCAAAAATTATATTTATGTACGTAGCACTGGTAACATTTTTTCTTCATACAACAATATAAACTATACAAAAACGGATACTAATACCAAACTTTTTTTAAATGTTTCATAAATAAGCAAATCAGTGTCCTTTTTCATTAAATTAGTCTACATATAAATGGTAGCGGCTGAAGAGAATCTACCACCCCATCTCATCTCATTCCGTGTCGTAAAAGTCGACAGAGGGAAAATAAAAACCAGATGGGCAGCAGTATCTTCTGGAACATCTAAATAAAGAAACTGCGGTTGCCAACCCGCCCGCCAAGTGTGGCAACTATGTCAAAACCCTACCAAAATGAGAGCCCCGATTTTGTGACAATCTATGGGGTGGCCTATGTTCAACAGTGGACTTGTGATAAGCTGAAACGAATATATAACTATAAAGCAAATGATTCACGCAAATTATATAAAATACATGGAAGCAAGAAAATGAGTACACTAAAGAAACACATTATATTAAAATGTAGAAATCTGACGCACCTACTCCCCACAATAAACATAAGAGCGCGTGATAATTTTATGTTGAACATGAGTCTGAAATATAACGTATATTACAGACTCGTTTTGTTAATTAATTATATCACAGCTGGTCTGGTGTTTTAGTTTTCTTAAAATTAGAAGTCTTAAGCGGATCTTTCCCGGGCATATAATTAGCTTTTAGAATATACTATGTCTTCACTTTTACATGAAGCTACTGACAAAAATCCTTTGCATAAGGTACAATGATTTATAAAACAGTTTTTAATGAAATCTAATACAAACTACACGCTTAGAATACAAATATCCTTTACAGTCTCTTCTTTCTAGTGTTGTAATTAAAAATAAATATTTGAATAAATTCATAATTGTATTGTAAGAACAGAGCTACACATACTTAGTCTGATACAACCTCCGAACCGGATTTTTAAAGGATGTTTAACATTGTATCATTAGGGGGAATAAGATTATAATTGTATGAATATAATAGTCTTTTGTATAACTATTAATTTCATTTATTTCTTCGGTAACGCCAAAATTTGAAAAAGCAAGTCATTTTTGGATAAACTTTCTTCGGTAACTTTAACATTTTACGTAGTACAACGTTAAGGAATTAAATGGAGGAATTAATTTTCTATTACGTTAAAGTTGCCATTAAATAAAATGAATAATCGACTAAAAACCAAAGCACAAATACGTAGAAACAGTTTGAATTACTGCGAAACAGTCCGCAAACAAAAGCAAGAAAGGCTGTCATTTTTCCTTCATTTACGAGGGGTGATCCAAAAGTAATGATAATCAGTTATTTCTAGTGCACACAAAAATACAAAAAAATTTCAGTCACTTACTCAGTTAACCACTAGTTCAGGGAAAAAAAATCATATAAATAGGCCACGATTCCCGGGAGCTACATTCATTTGAATACGGACTGTCAAGGAGTGAACATCAAAATGGAAAAACACGAAATCAGAGCTGTCATTAAATACCTCTGCTTGAAAAAAATGTCTACCAAAGACATACACAGCGACTTGGTGGAAACATTAGGGGACTCTTCTCCTCCATATTCCACAGTTGCACGCTGGGCTAAGGAGTTTAAGTTGGGAAGAACATCGACGGAAGACGAACACCGCGAAGGACGCCCATCGACGTCCCTCACTGAAGAAAATGTGAAAAAAGTTGAAGAAGTTGTATTGGAAGATCGAAGAGTGACTATCAGGCATGTAGCTGAGGTCACAGGGATCTCATATGGCAGCATTCAAAGAATCCTTGCGAACGAATTGCATATGAGAAAGGTCTCCGCGCGTTGGGTACCGAAAATGTTAAACGACGAGCAAAAGAAGAAACGAGTCGACATGTCAAGAGCAAATCTCGAAAAGTTCCAGGCAGACAAGGATAATTTTTTGTCACGTTTTGTGACCATGGACGAGACCTGGATCCACCATTTTGATCCTGAAACAAAACAACAATCGATGACATGGAAACGATCCGATGAACCGACGCCGAAGAAATTCAAAGTGTCAAGCTCAGCAGGGAAGGTTATGGCGTCTGTTTTTTGGGACGCTGAAGGAATAATCATGGTGGACTACTTGGAAAAGGGGGCCACTATTACAGGCTCCTACTATGCAGAACAAATAAGAAGATTGCGGGAGGCTATTAAGGAGAAAAGGCGAGGCAAACTGCGGGCTGGAGTGCTGTTCCATCAAGACAACGCACCGGTTCACAAAGCTGCAATTGCCATGGCTGCCATTCAGGAAGCGGGCTTTGAGCTGGTGGAACACCCCCCCTATTCACCAGATCTAGCCCCCAGCGACTTCTATCTCTTTCCACGACTCAAGGAACACCTCCGAGGCAAGAAATTTGACGATGATAGCGACGTGATGGCCGCGGTTGAGGACTTTTTTGAGAGTCAAGATAAAGATTTTTTTTCTAAGGGAATTTTAGGATTAGAAAAGAGATGGACTAAATGTATAGACTTGCTAGGAGACTATGTTGAGAAATAAATTTATTTATTTATTTTATTCATTGTGTTTATTATTGATTATCATTACTTTTGGATCACCCCTCGTATGCATGTCAATGTATGTTCTATGTTTGCAGCGTAGTACAGTAATTAGGGTTCCGGGTCACGGGTCCTGGCTTGGATTCCAAAATGTGTGCCTCGCGTCGTTAACACTGCATACAAACCTTTCTACGTTCTTATCGAATAGGCGTGACATCGGAATAGGGATTTTCCCTATTCCGATGTCACGCGTAAAACGAGTGAGTGCCTTTGTGTTTGCACGAATCATTAAGGTACTGTTATAATTCCTGCGCTGATCTACATCATCTGGCTACCAGTAGAAGATGGTCGTCACCGTGATAGAAATAGACCGTGGTAATTGTAATTGATAAAAAACTGTAAATAAATAATTGACTTGAAGTGAAAAATTCACGTCAGGAATTTTCCGAAAACAACAAATATTTTAATAATTCCTGCAACTTCAAAGGATGTTTCAAATAATTACCGCTGAAAATGTGAAGCTCTCTACGCCACCTTCAAGTTATGCAACAATGAAATTATACATTTTAAAACAGTACTGGAAAATTTTGATTGTTAAACAAAATCATTAATTAAATTATTTTTATTTGACGTGTGGCGACGTAGATGTCGCTACATCACTTTGTATGCCGCGTAAGAAAAACGACCCATAGGTGACCTTAAAGTCGACAAAGGGAAGTAAGAAATATCTTGTGAATTTTTACCTCTTACTGTTACATCAGCTACATAAGCTGAAGTATCGGCGCTCTAAGAAGTCTGCAATCAGTCACCATTATCTAGATCATCCCAACCATTACATGATTGATGAGATTTGATTGACCACAAGTCTTTTCAAAATAACAGCGATTTCCCGATGATACGAGAGGCTATTCAAATTAAAAAACGAAGTTGGTTCGCTGCTACTACTAGCTTGGGGCCCTATAATTAATAAAATGAAATGAAAAACCAACCATACAACTGCAAGACTTTAAGACACCGTAAGTTCATTTTGCGTAGATCAAACAAAAAAGCTGAACATAGAACTAACTATGTAGTGGGGACGTTAAACATTTCAGTTCAATTGTCAGTCCTCCCGTTACGATAGGGTGCTAAATGGGTGGGTAAAGCACTCGAAACAGTGGGAAATAAATAGTAAAAATAAAAGATATTAACACCGTAAAAATTGGTTTTATTAAATGTGTAATATTCGCGTAAATATAAGAAGTCATTAGTGGAATGTATATTTATTTTCCGTGATATTCAAAGCTGTAAAAGTCAGTAAAGTTAGTAAACTTTTACGACAAGAGTCTCTTCGAATCCATTTGCAGTTTATTTCTCAGGATAATATTAGATACGTGCGCCAGAAACTCTCTCGTTCCCAATTCAGCTTTTATTTTTAGCTACTCTAGATGATCTCATCGGTGGCCAAATTATGAATTTAGTTGGACAATAAAGATTTTCTGAAGCCAGAGAAATATCTTAAACAATTATGTCTTGTAACCTCTGAACTGAAATAGCGTTACATAAGTAGTTTTTACTGTATGCTAGTGTAATCACATGTGAGACTTAAAAACTGATGTCTCAGGGTGACGGGTGCAGTGTGATGTCACACAAAAATGTTCTGGGTGACACAGCAGTTGTTAGGGGCAGACGTTGCTTACAAAAAAAAGGAGTGACACATACATAAAATTTTAAGAAGAAGAGAAACCATCTATTTGCACACAATTATTTATTAAGTAAGACAGTGTACCAAGAAAAATAATAACAAAACTAAAGAGAAACAATAAACCTACTAACAGTTTTACAGTTAACAGTTTAAACACATTTGTAAGCAAGCCACAATAAGAACAAGACACAATCTCAATGAGAATTCATTAAATATGTACTGTTGGAATATAAATTATTTGTCGCATCTGGGTGTGTCTCTTTTAATTTTTTAGATTATTAGAAACTCCACCCTCCGATAATATATCTTTGGATCAGATGATCGAAATGATGTCGACCGTCTACTGAGAATGTATGTTTTTTTTATTAACGAAACTAACAAATGCAAAATGTCACAAACATTTTTATTTGTTCGAATGAATTTCAGAATCATTTGTAGAACATTTGTTGCAAGCAATAAAACAGAATGCATATGTTAGTAGTCAAGAAAATAAAACTCTACCTACGTGGTAATAAAACTAGTCTCTAAAAATTAAGAGCTTAAATTCTACGAAAAACTATGGTGCAATTTAAATCAGTTACGTAATTCTGAAAACTAATTAAAGATGTTTATGGGAGGCTGATTTATTTTTAACGTTCATTTTTATTATTTTTACTGAGAAGAATATTTAGAATAAGAATTCTCAACAAATAAGAATCGTTTTCTCGACGTTGTATCAATTATTGCAATAGAACACTACAAAGCAACCGGCCATTTACACGACGATTTTGACATTTACACGGCGAGTTTACAAGTTAACTGTTTAGTCGTGGTTTGAACCTCTCTTTTGGAACAAATTAAATATCTTTCTAAAATATTTTACAGACTACGTAAGAAATAGAAGTCCTATCTTACGTTGGTGAATAAATAATTTTCATTTCATTTTATTATACCATAAAAAATAAATAAACATGGGAAGAAGTGTGAATCCGAAAAACATGTGTGTTGTTTATGATAGTCTGTATATAACCCGACCTCGAGAAACAACTATTAGGTGTTTTTTTTTTTTTCATTTATTAGCAGGTCTTTTATCTGATGTGAATCACCTACACACAACTGAGACATACATAATTGTTTTTCCGTGATGCTGTTGGACACTACACTGCGCTGATCCACCTGTGACAGCAGTTGTTAATTGTATCTCATGCTCACTTATTTCAGTAAAACGAATTGCAGTAATTACATCTAGATTTTTTGTTTTATTAATAAATGGGAGAACTTACATTCCGTAGGTTCTCCCATATTACATGCGGCCAATATCTCAATGACATCATAATGATGATGAAACTGGTTAGGCCTGATCTGGCTTCGCAAGGAAGTTATTATGTTAAATTCTTTATAGAAAAAAACAGCACCAGCCCGTTTATCCATTTCGGAGTAAATGTTCTCAAAATCCGTTTTTTCAAGTGAAGAGATCTAGTTATTCTGCCGTGAATTAGTAGTGTGCAAACATTCGCCTCAATTTCACTGCTTGCGGCGGCCTATTATAATTGCCACGTCGTTATCACAATCATAACAGCCCACCAAAAGTTCAATGATAAAATCGAGCTTTCTCCATAGATTGTCAGTAATGCACGTTCCTGAACCATCTGCATTATTCGACTTCCCACACAGTCACACAGGTCGTCGCTCCATCTAGTAGGAGTTCATCCTACACAGCATTTGTCGATACGACATTGGTAGTCGATAACCTTTCCACCTCTTATTGGAGGAGGGAAGTACGATATTTTCCACAGTTGCTACAATTAGCAGGCGGATTCTAAAAGCAGCTATTTTTTTGCTATTCTAAGAAGATGCTGATATATATGTTCCCTTTGTCGACTTTTCAAACACCCACGGAATGAAATGTGATGATGAAAAATGCCGCCGCTACACTTCCGGACGCCTGGACTTAGTCCGCGTGGATATAGGTTTTGTTAAATATCCCGTGGAAACTATTTAACTTTGTGGGATAAAAAGAATCCCTAAGTCCGTTTTTATGATCCAAGCTATCTCTGTGCCAAATTTCGTCAAGATACGGTTTAGCGATTCATCCGTGAAAGGGTAACAAACAGACAGAGGGACAGAGAGAGTTACTTTTTCTATTTTATAAAGTGCCGAAACGTAAGTGCACCGACTACCCATTACAAATGCAGTGTCAATCCTTAACATTTCTGTTGCATTATGTATATAGATATAATAACATAACCATACAGGTCAAAGTAATAAAAAAATATATAATTACAGACATCTCAATAAAAGCCGAAAACATGCGGAGCTGAAAACGTACTTGTCCGACATATACCAGTTTCACCTGGAGTCTCCGCACCAAATATCTAAAATTCAGAAAGCCACAACTCGATCGGCAAGCACTAACGCTCACATTAGAAAAAAAATAAGAAATATTTATTATACACAAACAGATAAAAGAGAAAAAAAACTAAGCAGTAATAAAAATAATTTAAAATCTAGTAAATTACAAACAACATAATAAAAAAAAATATTAATCCACCTGTTTGTGGTGCAATGCTCCAAAACAGATTGCCACTCAGGATGCGCATGGACATACCATCCAGCCCTGATTTTCAATGGCATCCTCTTAATAAATACAATATTATATTTTAAATAAAGGAGTATGTATATACATACATTCGTATATACATATATTACAACATACATTATATTTTATATCTTTTAAATATTTAAAAAATTACGTACAGAGGGTAGAAGCACCCACTACGGGTAGTAGCTACGAATACCTGCGGCTTCCAAAAAGGTTCAAAAATTCATTATATTAACAAATAAGACAAATCTTAGTTATAAGATTATCATTGACGGTTTAATAATAATAATTTAAATTAATATTACCACATAGTAATTCAAAATAGCCAGACTTCCAATCAAAAAAATTACTTTGTCTAGTTGTACATGGACACTGAAACGGAAAAACAAATCAGGTACTAGTTGCATGAATGAGAAGTACGTCAACGGGTATTCAATAGAAGCAACAGACAATGAAACGTAGCGGCGAGTAAATACATTGTGATTAGTAACAAATCTATGAAATCTATACATCAATATGTGAATAGAAAACTTTGCACGCCTATTTAAGCATATTGCGCGCACGAAGCAGTGTGAGATTTGGCATAGTTAAAGATTCTATGGAAAAAGTGAGGAAACTAAAATTTATGTATAATATATGATACAAATACATAAAAATTAATAAAATAAAACCTTCATTATTTACGTTCATACTGACAACAGTCAAACGCATAATAGTCAAAACCTTCATAGTCTATGGTCAAACGGTCGCACAGCGAAGAGATATTTTTTTAACAAATAATAATTACTCGAACATCAATTAGGTTTAAACCTAACTGATATATGAATTACTCTCGAATTTCGACTACAGTGCGAAGTAGCACGAGTGATGGTCTTCTAGCAGATTTCGACCACGGCGACAACTGCCGACTACTAGTCGAGAGCCATCAACTTGCGCAGGAGATATTACAGTGCCACAAGTGTACGCGCAAACACAGAGGCACTCACTCGTTCCAAACCTACCCGCGCCCGATGTAACGCTGATGCGATAAGATCGGAGGTAGGCTAGGATGCAGTGTCAGAAACACGGGGACAATCACAACACAACCAGACCCGAAAACCAACAATTTATGTTTTAGCACAAATGTTGGCTCCGGCTGGGATTCGAACCCAGGACCCGCGGCTTAGAAGTCAGGTACTCTGACCACTAGGTAGTAGCACGAGTACACATAAAATGAAATAGCAGCAATTCACTAAATGCAACCGCGTGGCCCAGTCACAGTACCTGACTTCTACGCCACGGGTCGAATTCCAGCCTGAACAATTGCGCCACTGTGCATTTGTTCATAAACACAAGTCGTTGGTTTTCGAGTCTGATTAGGTTGTGCATGCATATCTTTATCTGTAAAACGCACTCGCGGTACTGAAAAATTCTAACATTTGAATCTTCAAAGTGTAAATGAACTGTAAGTTAATATTTTTTTTATTTAGAAATTATTATAAAGAAAGGAAAGATTTACAAATCCCTCAAAGTGCTCAGTATTCTTATTCATAGGACAAAATAAATATTAAACAAAAAACTTTATAAAAATGATAAGTATAAAATATAAGAATCCATGGATAACAAAACTCCCGGGAATGAGATGATCACTGCCAAGGTGTATAATGGTAACACTGTAGATGATATGATCAACACAAATGTAACAAAATAATATAATCTAGGTAGGTACCACAGGCCACTTATTCAGCCGTAGTAGTGTGCAAACATTACTGTGTTTCAGTTTGAAAGACACTGAGAGATAACGTAATCACTGGGCATATGAGACTTAAAAACTGATCTCTGAGAGTGACGGACACAGTGTGATGTCACACAGCATTTGTTATGGGCAGACGTTGCACTTACCATCAGGTGAACGTTTTGCTCGTTTTGTCACTTTATACAATAAAAATTCCCGACCCCCTGAGACATCAGTTCTTAAGTCACTACTACTGACGGCTGAATAACTAGCCTGTATTACCTACCCACCTAGACGGATTCCTGCATAGGAATCCTACTACCAGTGAAAATCACCAGTGAAAGAAACTTTGTTTGATTGAACGATTGACTCAAGTCTTTCTATTTAGACGTACTTCTATTTTATTATTCTTATATTATTCGTAAAGTATCGACTGAAAACTATACTTTGTTAGTAATTCATCATTATGTATAATAACGTGTTTTTTACTATAAGGTACATTATACCCACGAAAATAGTTATAAAAATCTGTAAGGATAACAGATAACTTTTAAAGAGCGTCATAGACGTATAAAATTTAAACTTCGTCAAACTTTTTAAATTATGGAATTTGTAAAGTTCGGCTATTTTAGATTGAATTCGAGTTATGTGCCAATCAGTGATCCTCATTCACTGTAAAAACAATTTATATTTTTCAAATATTTTAATATATTAATAATCTGAATAAAAAAATAAAATGTAAATAAAATAATTATTTTCTCAATTGCGGTTACAAAGTCATTAATCAATTTACCTTTTGGTTTTGAATGGAATATTTCGAATTAAATTTAATTTCTTTCTCGTTTTAAAGTATTACTTTATTTTAGCCTTTTTTATAACGTTATCAATATTATATTTTATTTTTATTTTATGTTATAGCTGTGTGGGGGCGGCTCGTTAAAAGAATACAACCACTCCATCTCATCCAATGGATCTCGTAAAAGGCGAGTAAGGAATTAAACTGCACTGTGCACCCAACAGCGCATGGTGGCGATGGGCTCACCACCTATCACACCAAGTGCATTATATTGTTTTGGTGAAACGTGGATTGTGGCAGTCATCTGTTTTTGCAGTGAGTGCCCAGTTTCTGACTACCTCTTATGGGATACAGTCGTGATCTTAGTATGTATGTATGTATTTTATGTTATACTTTCTACCTTCGTATGAATATTTTAATTCGGCTCTTAATTTTTTTTTCGTTACTAAGTGTGATAACCAAACAGTTCACCTGATGGTAAGTGGTCTCTGTGCCCCATCATATGTGTCCTTAATGATGAATCAGTTTCAGGCCCTAAGGCAAAAGATGGAATGCCTATGAGACTTAAGCACTGATCTCTCAGGGTACCGGGCGCAGTGTGGTGCCACACAGAAATGTTCTGTTTGACACAGCATTTGTTCATGGGCAGACGTCATTTACAATCAGGTCTCGTCACTTTATCTACCAAAAAAATATCTTTCAATCTCTTCAAATCTGTCATAGTCTGTACTATGTTATTTTTGTAAATATCGCTCCACAATCCTGCATAGTTGATGCATTAACAAACATAAGTTGCACATATATAGCTACCTAGACCAAAGAGTCGTTTATTTTTTCTGTTCGAGTATCTAACCCTTGGCCCGCCTGCGCAAAACCAATTGACCATAAAATACCAAATAACATAGTGTATATGTTACTAGTTGTGCGTCGCGGTTTCCCCGCATAAAATAAGCCGCCCATATATTTGCGCTGCACGGTGTGGTACCTCGCTTTAGTAGCCTTAAACATTTTTAATAAACGGGCTATCCTCTGCAAAAATAATGTTTAAAATCGGATTAGTATTTTCTGAGAATAGCGCATTCAAACATACAAACTCTTCTGGTTTATCATAGCAGTAAGTTTATGTCGGAATGTAGGAAAATAAAATCTAAACATTTACTGTTAGGAACCTTTACTATACCCAGATTGTAATAGGCATATAGAACATATCAACACCTGAGCGAGAAGCGAGTTGCTAGTTATTCATATTGTTATAGACTCGCTATAATGAACAGTGGCGGCAGCTTATGAGCGTACGCCAGATACAGGTACAGGTGTGACAGCAAACACAATATGCACACCGTCAGTACTAATGACACATTTCATACCTCTGGATACATCGTTTGTGACGGTTTCAATAAACACAGTTGCCAGGTAACGCTACTCGTTATCTTATCTCTTATGATAGCGATGACAGACACTTCGAATCTGAACTGCGTATTTAATTAGAATAGCTAAATTTTGAATAACAGTTTAATCATAATTTTAATATTATTCAGCATTTCTCGTGGTGTAATTCCCTTGCAGGAATCCGTCTAGACAGGTAGCACCGCAGAGCCAGTCATTCTGCCGTGCGAACATTACTCTGTTTCGGTCTGAAGGGCACTGACAGCTAGTTTAATAACTGAGCATATGAGACTTAAGAACTGATGTCTCAGGGTGACGAGCGCAGTGCAGTATTGTTGTTATGAACAATCATTGCACTTACCATGACGGACGATTTGCTGGTCTCGTCACTTTCTCCAATAATGAAAAAGTCTATAACACTTGATAATGTCTCGTTTTGAGGTAAAACACGTATGTCTACTTCGGTGTTGTATATAACCTAGTGGTAGTATTGTAGTGGTGGTGGTAATTTGCTTGTGCACGCTACTGAGGGAGGGCGGGCGGTGCTCTTCAAAAACTATGTAATATACAACATTTTATATTTTGCATGCGGATCTTAGCAAATTAACTTTTTTTCCTTCATTATAACGGATTTCCGCAAAGTAACGCCTGATTCTACGAGTATTAAATATAAAAAAAAACCGTCTGAAAGAGAATGTTAATGTATTTTTTGTGTAATTTCTACCGTGTGATGAGGGCGAAAAAGATTTTCCACTGCATCTATGCCGTCCGTAAGAGTTGACTAAAGGAAAGACCGGGAAATGCCTAGTAATTTCCAACAGATGGCGGAATAACAACTTAATTTATCCAGATAGGTGACGGACAAAAGTGTCTGGCACTGTCACAACTCCAATGTAGACGATTACGACACATCCTGGTGGTAGGATTCATATGCAGAAACCCGTCGAGATAGGTACCACCCCAGGGCCAGTTATTCTACCGTGAAGCAGTAGTGTTTTCAAACATTAGTGAGTTTCGGTTTGAAGGGCACTGAGAGCTAGCGTTATCACTGGGCATACGAGACTAAAGAACTGGTGTCTCAGGGTGACGGGCGCAATGTTGTGTCACACAGATGTTTTGGGTGACGCAGTATTTGTTATGGACAAACGTTGCACTTACCATCAGGTGAACGTTTTGCACGTCTCGTCACTTCTTCGAATAAAAAAAAATCCTCGATCGGCGTGTGTGTGCATGTGACGTTTATTTATGTAAAACGCACCCACGCACACGCACGGGTGAAATCCGAGTGTGGACATCTTTAAAAAAAAAACTATTTCCATATGTTAACATGTAACAACCAAATGAATGTACTGCATATATTTATTAGTAAGTGACAGTTCCGCGCGGTCACCTAAAATCGTCTTCGTGATAGAAATCGATTAGGAGGACAATGTACCGTAGTCGCAATCAACTTACGAGTACGTTGACAAACAGAAATGTCCAACAACTAGGTTCAATGGTCCTTTTCGAAAATAATATTTTAATTTTGTTTCACCACATTTTTAATACTTTCATGTATGCTGGCAATTTAATTTAGCGATATCAAATTACGCACAAAATTTACTAATAATTTAAAGCGGTACATTTCACTGTAAATAATCATTAAAGTGTTTTGAATTAGAGGCGTCCTCTGTCGCTTATGATAGTTCGCTATGTTAGAATGTAGTTAGTATTTTTAGGCCAAATAAATCATGATCATCATCATCATTTCAGCTTATCACTAGTCTACTGCTGACCGTAGGCCTCGCCCATAGATTGCCACAAGTTTGCAGCTCTCATTTTGTGGGGTTTTTGCCATAGTTGCCACGCTTGGCGGATTAGCAACTGCAGTTCATTTATTCAGATGTTTCAGGAAGATGCTGCTGCCCATCGCCTGGTTTTTATTTTACCTCTGTCGACTTTAACGGCACCCACGGGATGAGATGGGGTGGTACATTCTCTTAAGTCGCCACCACACGGCATTATAAATGGAGGCCAAATAAATGAACACCAAAAAATATTGCAACGTACTTGTGACAACTACGTCTCTAATACTACCTTAAAAAGATTTTCGTATACATAAGAATTGTAAAGAGCAAAATGTGAAGACCTCAAACAAATAAAAATAATCATTAGCAATGCTCTTCTCAACAATATGAATTAATATCAATCATCAGATCAAATGTAATTAGAGAAATAAAACTAAAATGTTAATATCTAAAACGATTACACACATACCAACAAAGACAGTATAATAATCTGCAGAAATTATAGCCGTATGTAAAGTTATTAAATTAAATTCAGCTACAACTGATTTTAAGCTACAGCGAATAATATTACGAGCAACTGCTACTCTGACAAACAAAGCCATTAATGAAAAAAAAACTGGCAGGTGGCAACTAATGCATCCTCTTTGGTCATCGCACCGTTCGCCAGCAACGTCACAAATTGCCGAACTATTTTAAGACGTACGGGAGATAGCTCCCACTAAGTGCTCGGCGGCCCCTTATCGCTGTTTATCGCTCTGATAACAGGGATGATGAGACCGCTTATCTGTAACAGACCTCATACCTGCTAAAGAATTTAAACAGTGAGCCGCTTCCTTGTCGATTTTAGGTATTACAACATAACAACGGGTGTTAATGATTTTGAGCCACGTTACTTTGAACTTATATCTGCGCTGTAATAAAGTGCACGGTGCTTCCACCTGTTGAAATGTTTATTAGTACTTTATTTTACATGGAAATTAATAAAGAATTCAGTAAAACGAAACGAAAATAACACAGATAAGGTAATAATCGTTACATCAGTAGTGACAAGTTTTTTCAGACAGTTATCCCAAATATTTTGTAATGTTCACCTGAATTTAGATTTACTTTACAAATATACACCGAGTAGGCATGTAATGCGTAAACGCAGCAACCACCAGAGCAATCACACTAGCACTCTTAAGCACTGCCGTGCTATTCATTGCAACAGTATACAGCTGTAACGGCGATCACGATAAATCATTATAGTCACAGCGGTAGCAGTCGTAAAAAAGTTGCCTTGTGACTGTAAGAAAATATTGATCGTGATAATGATTTTTTTGTCGAAGAAGGTGACGAACAAGCAATTAATTCACCTGATGGCAAGTGCAACTTCTGTCCATAACAAATGTTGCGTCGCACAAATCATTTATTTGAGACACCACACTGCGCTCATCACCCTTAGTCATCAGCTTATAAGTCTCATAAGCCCAGTTATTACACTAGCTAACAGTGCCCGTCAGATCAATATACAATAACGCTTGCACAGTTCTGATTGACGATTTAATAACTGGTACTGCGGTAATACCTACCTAAACGGATTTCTGCATAGAAATCCTACCACCAGCAAAATCTTTGTATTTCGCAATATACGATGTCAGCAAATTACTGCACAGATCTCGTTTTGTTTCATTGAAAGCCCGTTCAGCGAATGCTTGCAAACAATATTTGCAGAATGATAAATCTGTTCCTAATATTTAATTTTTGCCAATTTAACTGGAACAAACCGGATTAGAACATGGTGTATCACTCACGTTTCTGTACTAAAAGTCCAAAGCTTTTAATGTTGATATAACACAGCTTACATTATGTATTATTTACTTACTCGTATGTACCATTTTACCAAAAAGTTCATGTAAAATCTTATAACCGCAAAAGTGATTCTTATCCATGACGTTCTGTTTTTATTTTACTAATATTTTTTGCTCGTCCTATTTATATAATAAAAGAAATATCTTTCGCACTTTTATCAAATGCATTTTCTAATGGATATCGTAGAGTATATCGCCACTTAGGTCATTGACGTCACTGGAAACGTTTCTCCGAGTGCTTCAGTATCCACTATCACACTTCAAGGAGCATTCTCCAGACTCTTGCCGTAGCTATTGCGTCATTCAATGTGAATGAATACCTGTTATTACTTTACGTAACATATTATACTTTCCCACAATCATTACGCACAGATTTAAACATATCCATTATTATTTTTATATACATTGCCCACACTCGCATTTCATTTTTAATGTGGGAGAGTTTTACTAACCTAAATTTCACATGCGCAAACACCCGGAACAGAAACAATTATCTGTAAAAAAAGTAAAGTAAAGTTTCAGCCTATCAGTATCCCACTGTTGAGCACAGGCCTCCTCTCATATCTGAGAGGGTTTTGGAGCTAGAAAGAATCCGCCACGCTGCTCCAATGCGGGTTGGCGGACTGCACATGTCTTCGAAATATTTTTTATTTCTCAGACATGCAGGTTTCTTCACGATGTTTTCCTTCACCGCCGAGCACGTGGTAAATCAGCATTTAAAATTGCAAATTAACAATTTAAGTGGTGCCGGCAACGGATCTCGAACCCAGGTCACTCGCATTCTATGAATTTTAAAGCAAGCGCCTAGCCCCTGAGCTACCACGGCTCTTAAATCTGTAGGCCATACAATTTTTTTTCCGTGTCAAGGAATCGAACTCGCAACCTGCAGAGCCGTAGCAGCGTTTAGCCTATGAGCTAGCCGTCATCACATTCTTTGAACAAACAAAGCTATGGGGATTTTGCATTACACCAATTAACGCTCAAGCTTTTAAGTTACTAATGTATTGTTATTGGGAAAAGGTAACGATGGTATTCAGTTGAAGTTGGGTCTCTACAAGTAAATTAATAAAGTAAAACGAAGTTACTGTAGTAAAAAACAATTCAAATTCTAACCTTTTGTTTACTACTTCATAATGCTGTTTTTGATCTCAAAAGAAATTAATTAAATTCATACAGAAATCTCAGGTAAAGAGCGGTCTACCAGAACACAAAGACCTTATGTAATTAGTGGTTCTGCGTGGAGTAAATTCATTACCTTCCCTCAAGCAATATCAGTCAAGTATTTAATTAACGTTTATGAATTTTACTTAAACTGATTTTTAAAAGCTACAACATTACATTTATTATAAATATTAAAATGTTATTAAATAATACATCGCCATATAATTCCTAAGACGTCACTGGGCTCTTGCAAGAGGGCTCTAGGTCTGGGCAAGAAGAATTGATTCATTCTCAATAATAATGACTGCGTGATTTAGCAGTCAGCGTACCTGTGAACTAGAAATGCCAGCGGAAGTCAATATTCATACAACACTCTAATTATATTAGTTTTTGTGTCTGGATATATAATCTGAAGTGTCCTCTCCTCTGATCTTACCGCGTAAGCGTGCCATGGGATACGGGAAAGTGGAGATGAGCGTTAAGCTATCCATCGGTCCTCAACTTGTAAATAGTCCACTGGTATATGCATTTGTCCATGGCATAGGCCTTTCCCAATAAGGAAAAAAATTCCGCAATCATTGAACGAACCGCTTGGCACACGAATTGGTGATAGGAATAACAGACGCCTCGCACCTTAGAAGGTGACACCCCTTTATGTGATTTGTCTGTTCTATTTGGTCTGGCATTTTGCTATCTACGGTTGGTCAGCTATTTTTCAGCCATTTCTCTTAGAACAACTCTTACGATACCCATAAGACGAGACGACGTGACCAATCTTTTTTGTACTGGTGGTCAGATTTTTCAGTTCAGATTTCATAGTATTAAAAAAATAACAAACATAATAGCAATGGCACTTTAAAAAATTCAATACAAATTACCACTTCTTGTTGTTAGCCAAAGCTCCTAGCTAATTTATCTCATCGCCGAAACAAATATAAATTATTAAAGGAAAGGATATCCGCTTCCGCATATTATTATCAATGCTAATCTATATAAAACTTCATCTTTTAAAATAAACATGAGCGTCTTTCACGCATTTTCTAGCAATGAATATCAAAGACAACCACGCTATAAAACAGTTTTGTAAATATCAAACGTTTTCCAAGTGTAAACAAAATTGTTATTATTCACTGTTACTCACAAATAAAAATGGTAAGCATCAGTATCTGAAGATACTAAAGATAAATGAGATAATTTTATCATTTACAAACATTTATTGATTTTTTCATCATTATCATGATTTCAGCCTACCACTAGTCCACTGCTGAATATAGACCTACCCATAGATTGCAACAAAAGTTTGAGTGAAAAGATTTTGCCACAGTTAGCACGATTGGCAGGCGGGTTGGCAAACGCAGTTTATTAATTCAGATGTTCCTGGTAGATGTTGCTGCCCATCTCCGGCCAAATTTAGGTTTTTTACTTTAATTTAATTGTGATGGGCAGCGTCCTACGATCACCAATTCGCCTTCCAAAACGCGGTAACTACAGCAATTCGTTCCTTTTTGGGAGAGGCTTATATCCAGCACACATTTGTATTTAGCCGATACGTGTCCGGTAGAATTGAATAGCACCTACCTCTTTCCTACGGTACGGTCTTTTGTACGGACAGCCATTTTTTTTTGACTGATGTTCACTGTTAGTCCGAAGGATTTCACAGCATCGCCGGATTGAAAGATGGCGGAGCGCTGAGAGCGCTTAGCGGAAACCTTTATTTATGGATGACTGGCGCAAGAGCCCCCGAGAGGGGACCTCGGCTTGGACCGTCATTCTGTTCGTGAGAGTAACTGACTCGAGGGTGCCCAAGGGGGCCGGCCGCGGCTCTGTTACTTGACTCGGGAGGGCAATATTACAACTACTCTTAATATTATAAGGATTATTATTAACAAAGTATACCACCAATTCGGAATGCGTTTCCGCTGGAGAAGAAATGGCGCAAGAGACTCCAGCGACGCCTCTGTTACTGACACTATTGCTAGGGTAAAACCGGCCGACATGCGGCGGTATATCGAATAAGTTTGTCTGATACGCCCTCGCCGAGGTCGGGGGCGGTATGATGGTGATTGTGTTGTGTGTGTGTCGTGCTGTAGAGCGCTTGGGCCCTAGTTGTCGCGTCGTCAGTGTCCTCGAGGACGTGCCTCAGTCTCCTTTTCTCGCGAGTCGAGTTTTGGTGTAACGCGAGGGGGTTGTATGTGGCGGCACTTACAACCATATGTGGGTTGGGGTGCGTGGGGGCAGAGAAAAAAGAATCGGCGGGAGGCTAACCTTAGATATTGGGCTATGGTAGGACGCCCTAATTCGATGTTAAGATTAGCATTACGCACAAAAAACGGTGCTCTCATGGCTTTGCGCATGAATCGATTTTGTAGTACCTGAAGTCGGTTAATTTGACACGGGGAGGCGTAAGCAAATACGGGGCTTGCGTATGTCATAATTGGGTGAATACAGGCTTTGTATAATGTAATTTTATTACGTAGGGACATTTTACTATTTTTATTTAATATCGGGTGCAGTCGGCCGAGGACGAACGCCGCTCGGTTTCTTACTCGGTTAATACTTAAAACTTTTGGTGGGGTTGACCTCGATCCTTTCATTTCCGAAACCAGTTCTGGAAGGTTAGACTGCGTAGGAAATCTCTTATGATGAGTACGAGGCGATCTGGCACACCGAGTCCATATACTCGTAACTTGTATACGAGCCCGTTGTGCCAGACTTTGTCGAACGCTTTCGCCACGTCGAAGAGGAGCGCTTCGGTATGAAGCGGTATTGAATATGCTCCGTTATGCGGTGCACCTGCTGGGTACATGAGTTTTTGGCTCGAAATCCGAAACTGCTCGTGGATGGGGATCCCTCAAGACAGCATGAAGGCGAGAAAAGGCATTGGAATATCTTACCTAGAACCTTGAGGAGGCTGATTGGTCGATATGCGGTCGGATCGGACGGGAGCCTTTATTCGTGCCGAATAATACCATAATATGCAATGTTTTCACTATACTGCTCGTGAGAACGCTACGGGAGTAAGATTTTTTTTGACTCATACCAAAATGGCGGCGACGACGTTCCCCATCCCTCGCGTCTCGTTGCTGCACGGGGGCGAAAACCTGAGCTACGGGTGTGGTCTCTGCCTACCCCTTATAAAGGAAGAAGGCGTGATTGTATGTATGCATGTTGTATGTATAACTTGCTTGCTGCTGGTAAAAGTTGAAGCCTATGAATATAATTTTCTTTTTGTCGTTTATAACGTTACATGTTGAATTTCCGAATAACCGAAGTGTCTCTAAGCGGATATTCATCCCCCTCCCCCCTAAATTTGACAGAACTGATACTGACAATATGAATTATCTGATATTTTTTTCGTCAATATGTATCTGTGTGTAAGCGTACTAGAGAGAGTGCGCGTGTGTACGTAAATATATGCGTGTGTGTGTTTAAACGAGCGCTCACGACTACAAATATTCTTCGTGAATTTTATCGTAAAAAATTCGTTAACTAAACCATACACATGATTTAATCTGACACAGACTTCGTCATGAAAAGATAAAATGTTATCTATTGATTTTCGTTTCATAGGCAAATGCGATCAACGTCACGTTTTACCGCTTGACATCAGCATGCGGCTGTTCGTTATTTCATTATGTTCTAGTTTTACACTAAAATTGTACTATGGCTATTCCCGAGACTTCGTTTGTATGCACTATTTTTTTTGACATGATTTGCTTAGACAGGTTCTAGAAAAATCTTAGTGAAGTGTAAAGTATAAACATATATATAAGAAGTTCTAAAGGATATTATAGTACAGCCATAGACTGCGTTCTGGGGAAAAAATCGATTAAATCACAAATAATGGTCACATATTTATGCCTGTCACGCCCGCATTAGAACAAACCATTATCAGAATCAATATGAAATATTTCAGTAATTAAATTATGAGAATCAATATTAAATATTTCACTTAAAAAATCAAAATACTAATTACAGATTGTAAATATTTTATGTTTACCTGGTGGTAGGATTCTTATGCAAGAATCCGTCTATGTAGGTACCAGTTATTCTGCCGTGAATCAGTAGTGTGCAAACAGTGTTTCGGTCTGAGGGGGCATTGAGAACTAATGTAATTACTGGCAAATGAGAGCGCCTACTTCTTTCGTATCGAAGTGTCGCAGGAAGGTGACTAAGATATTGTAGGGACAGCCTGTACTCGTTCAGAATAATACCATATCCAATGCTGTCACTATGCTGCTCGTGGGAACTCAATAGGGAGAAAGAATTTTCTGACTCGTACCAAAATGGCGTTACGTGTCGTTTCTCGCGGGAGCGAAAAGTGGGCTACGGGAGTAGTCTCAGCTTACCACTTATAGGGGAAAATGACGTGATTATATATATAAGAGACTTGAGAACAGATGTCTAATGAGGCCAACTGCAGGCGAGCACAGTGTGGTGCCACACATAAATGTTCTGGGTGGCACAGCATTTATTATGGGCAAACGTTGTACTTAACATCAGGTGAACGTTTTGCTAGTTAAAAATACAAAGTCCTCTTCGTTAATATCAATCGTTGCGATGTGACACGCATTTTTGTATTTGGTGAGGCTCTAGCCTCGACAACCGGGGCGAGGTCACTCTTTACTGGAATATCAAAGTAAAATTACTGCATAATGCTATTGCGTATCGTATGATGAGCGATGAGTACCAAAAACTCAATTACTATCAACTAGATATTCCATTGTTGTCCTTAGGTGTGAACACACACCTCTACCTTAATACATCTAAAATAGTGATAGTTCATAGCATAGATGTAAAAATCTATGAACCACAGTCACCGCTTTATTATGTGGGAGAATATGCGCTTGTTTGTTTGTTTATAGAAAAGTAGATAAACGAGCAAGGGGCTCATCTGATAGTACGTGATCACCATCGCCCATAAAAATAATATATACCAGAGGAAAGGGTGCGTTGTACGCACAGTTGGAATGCCAACCATCAAGGTGTTATGTATTGAATATGGAGTTATGTCGGAATGTGCGATGGTGAAACTCAGAGTCTGGAATTCCTCGGAACTCTATTACCCTTACCTCGTTACCCTAACTTTCATAAATTTCATTCAACATTAAAAATGACATTAATTTTTTACTAATTTAGAAGTGTAGCTTACTCGTGCATTATTTTGTGATCTTTTACTTCTTACGCACGTCACCCAGAGAGAAATTTGGAAGAAATTTGTTATTTTTTTAACTTTTTAATAGTATATCATATTCTCGGCCAGTAAATTTAAGCTTACTTTAAATTTAAAACAACTTGGTTTTTTTCAGACGTAAAAAATCATGATAAAATAAATAAAACAAAAAAAAATAAGAATGAAAACTGATAGATGTCGAAAATACATCTGAAATTTTGCACACAATTCTGCCTGCTGCTCTTGTAAGTGCAATCGATATGCAAATTGAACGGTATTTATCTGTATTCATTCGATTCTCTCTGACGGTCAAGTAACTCACTTAACTTTCAATACAGAAGCATATGAAATAGGTCAGCACACTAATAAGACTACATAATTAGGTAGGAAAGGATTTAGTATAGTTACTACTTGTTAAATTATCTATAATGAACTTAAAATAGTAATTTTGATTTCCTTGCAAACAATGTCAGTGATTGCACTCACAGAATTGACAATAAAAATTAAATGAGAATAAAAAGATGAATGATTACAAATTTTGCACGTGCAGACAAAATGCAAATTGAATGCTGACCAGTCTTTATCAGTATGTATTTATTCGATTTTCTCTCATAGCCATGTAACTAACTTTCAATATCGAGCATATGAAACAGATCAGCACGTAAATATGACCGCCGATAGTTCAGTAAATTTCATACGGATGTAGCAAGCAAACACTTTTAGCCAAGTAAGTGTCGGACCACGCAAATTGAAGAGTTCCGTAATGTTCTCTAGTTCGGTGGTAATTCTTATTTCATAGTGTTTCTCAAAGACACTGGGAAAAATAAGCAAGCCTGCAACTATTTAACCCTTTCACGGGCAAAACATAATTAAAACTAATTACTTATCGCATCTGTATGACCATTGGCACCAAGCATCTCAGGTCAATCAATAAGATATTAATGTAGGTTTGATCCTGAAAGCTTTAACTTCAGGCTGATTTTTCAGGGGGGCAAGATTTAAATTTAAAAGTTGAAATATATCACGTTGTTTTGACGCTATATTCAAAATTATGCGCCGGCAACTATTTTGCCTGCTCGCGAAAGGGTTAAACAAAATCGGCCAAGTGCGTGTCGGTTACTGTAGTGGGGAATAGCGTTTAACCAAGAATCTCTCGTATCTAAAAACTACACCACATATCTTATTCAAATCAATTTTTACTGAAAGTGTTTTTAGGTTCACCCAACTTAATTTTTTCAGAATTTCCCACAGTATAGTTGAAAAGGAGGTGTAAGCACACATTTTACTATTTACAATTGGCTTAAATTAAACAGTTACTTTGAAACTTTTTCATAATTTTTCAAGACCTATCTAACGGTACCTCACACGGCTTTGTGCCCTTAATTTTTTCCAGTATGGTTAGTGTGCCATCTTTATTTACTTTTTTCATAATTTCACTGCATTTTCTACAGGTGGTAGGATTTTATGCAGGAATCCGTCTAAGTAGGCACTACCCCAGGCCAGTTTTTCTGACGTGAAGCAGTAGTGTGCAAACATTACTGTTTTTCGGTTTGAAGGGCACTTAGAGCTACGAGTAGTGTAATCACTGGGCATATGAGACTTAAGAACAGATGTGTCATGGTAACGGGCGCAATGCCGTGACACACAGAAATGTCCTGGGCAGACTTTGCACTTACCATCAGGTGAATGTTTTGCTCGTTTCGTTATACTCGTATATAATAAAAAAATAACTTTATTCTATAGCGGTTCACAAAAAACACTTTCTTTCAAAATTTCATCTATATAATGCCAATAGCCTCCAAGTGAAATGGCTGTGACATAAAGGTCCCGTTTTACTACGAAACCCTAACAAAGTTATTTCTGCGGTCGCTAAACTCAAAAAAATAGCGCGACACGACATATCTAATTCAAGTCAATATGCGTTGAAAGTGTTTTCTAGGTTTTATCGCCTTAAGTTTTTTCAGAATTTTCCAGCGCATAGTTGAAAAAAGAGGGGGAGAGGGGCATATCTCACCAACTATTAGCTCAAATGTAACAGTTATTTTAAAATATCTTTATCATTTTGTAAAGACCTATCTAACTTGGGTTTGACTTTGACCATACCTCATTCTTCGAACGCACTGTTGCGCTGTCGCTTTTGTTGGTTCATATTTGCAATTTCATATGAGATCAACAGAACACCCGTTGAAATATTAGTCAATTTTTGGGATGCAAGGAATATATACAAGCGAATTCGAACATAGTAAATGTTAGTATTTCATTCATCATCATTTCAGTCTATCACTAGTCCACTGCCAAACATAGGCCTCCCCCATAGATAGCCACAAAAGCTTGTAGCTCTAATTTTTAGCCATAGTTGCCACGCTTGTCAGGCGGGTTTCCCAATAATTCAAGAATTCGGTTAAAAAGTGGATGATTCTCAACAAAAATGTGTACAAAAACATCAGGAGCGACTATGAAACTATACTCCATGGTAACCACAGATAATCAAAACTAAGCACACCTCGGTTGTGCGCACTGCTTAGCGATTAGCTTCTGCGCCGTGGATTGAGGATTCGATTCCCGAACGGAACAAATTTTTGTTTTGCCTACAGACTGCTCCGGTCTGGGTGTTTGTGTATGTGTAATTTAAAACGCACCCGCGACACAGGACTACATTTAGTATAAAGCAACATTTTTCAAACTAGTAACGAGAAGTGGTTTTTAAGATCGAGGATTCGTATCGCATGTACTCTCACGGTTCTTGTATACTTATACGTTAAAGTAATTCAATGACTTACTGAAAGAATTTCAATGACTTACTGTTGGCAACGTGCTTGCAATTACAGAGTTCGCATTTAAAAAAAAATCGAAGCCCCACGCTAGGAAATTTACATTTCTCCTGTATCCGTAACCTACTGACCTACCTGTATTCGATAACCAACAATTTGTGTTTTTGCACCAATGTTGGTTCCGGCTGGGATTCGAACTCAGGACCCGTGGCGTAGAGTTCAAGTGCTACTACACCACGCAGTCGTCGCGATTTTACATTATAAAAGAAGTGTAAATTATAAACATACTATCAATGAATGGTAGGCTTCGTTGTAACGTGTACCGATATAGGAAGCCCACGTCTATGTCAACAGAACTGACTGATCGCACGACGCTGTCATTAGCACCCGACCTCGATCGTCATATTTGCTCTGAACGATACCATACTTGTGCACTCAAAAATTGGAACGTAGTCTGCTGCCAACTGTGATACTTTGTGATTGAAAAACTTATTGTGTATCAGGCTGCATCATTAGCATTTCCATTTATTTAAAGAAAAAATCAGTTTAATTGGTTCTTAATTGTAGCGACCAAATAAAAATATTATTATCGTTGGTTAAATTATTGTCATTGTAAAGTTTTATTTGTCGGAAGATAGTGCTAAATGTTTAATTTTTATTAATGATATGAATTACGTCACGTATTCATTATAATAATCATATAAGGAACACAAGTGTATTGTAAAGCACTGAGATCCGTTTTTAATTAGAGGTATTTAAACTTTATATAAATATTTCAAAATTAATCTTTTGCATTGTAATTCTTTGTGATACCAAAACATACCTTGAAGAAGTCGACACGCTACGCGCGCATTCTGATATTAACTACAAACAAAACACAGTCACCAAGCACTCTTTGTTTCGGAGAGTTGAAGAACAGATTATCAAAAATTTTCGCGGGCACAATATTTACACCAAGTCCCCGGTAACGCTCTCTGAGCTGTTTATCCCTTCAAGACACGGGACCGTCACTAGCCGATATTTCCGAGAGGCTAAGGAGGAACGGATGCGACGTTCTCCACCTCCGACGGACGCATCGCGACTGACTGAAAAGTCCCCGCCGCCCGCCCTAACTTCGCCACCGCCCAAGCGAAAAATGTTAACAGTGGTTGACTTTAATACCCTGTAGACGAATTTTAATATTTTTGTTATGTTTTTTCATTAATTTGCTAAGGCGTCACTGTTGGTCGTTACATATTCTGTCCACGTGTGTAGTATCCACTATACGTTATATTTATAATTAGCAGATGTTGACATGCTTAGATTTAAATACCACGTCCATTAGTGGATCTATGGCTGTTCTCTTTGTTATCTTTGGATAAATTGACAGTGTAGGATACTTCCTAATTATAAAAAGAGCGCGTGCAACTCATTACACGTGACAGAAGTGAAACTAATAAATATTAGAAATCTGATTCAAATACTAATAAATAAACATCCATTAATAAAAATGTTGATTATGATGATATCAGGCCTACCACTCCACTGTTGAACATAGACCTCCCCAATAGATTGCCACTACAGTTTATAGCTGTCGTTTTGGGGGATCTCGCCATAGTTGCCATGCTTGGCAGGCGGGTTGGCAACCGCTGAAATATTACTCGCTGCAAAGAACTGCTAAGTATATAAACAATTAATCGATAAATATAATTAAGAATAAAAAAAACATAGCACGAAAACGTCAAATTTTACTCTCATCGAGCCCAAAGAAATTTCGCTTCGGAAAAACATGGACCTTAAAATATTGTCTTAAACTCTTGGGCTACTTCCTATTCCTATTAAAATAAGTTTGTGGCCCTCATTTTGGGGTATTTTGCAATAGATGACACGCGTGGCAGGCGGGTTGGCAACCGCAGTTTATTGATACTACGTGGCCTAGTGGTCAGAGTACCTAACTTTTACGCAGCGGGTCCTGGGTTCGAATCCCAGCCGGAGCCAACATTTGTAGTAATACACAAATTGTTGGTTTTCGGGTCTGGTTGTGTTGTTATCGTCCCCGTGTTTCCGACACTGCATTCTAGCCTACCTCCGATCTTATCGCATCATCTTTACATCGGGCGCGGGTAGGTTGGGACGAGTGAGTGCCTCTGTGTTTGCGCGTACACTTACTATAGCACTATAATAGCTCCGGCGCAACTGCGCATGGCTCTCCACAGTATTCGGAAGTAGTCGCCGTGGTCGAAATCGGCAAGGAGAACATCATCATTCAGATGTACCAAAACGATAGGTGCTGCCCATCTTCTGTTTTATATTTTCCCACTGTCGACTTTTACGACTCCCACGGGATGAGATGGCGTGGTTAGATTATCTTAAGCAGCCCGCGACATGGCAAATTAATAAATAATAGTCCTTAAAATATCAATCATGTTCCGTTAGCATTTACAATGGCCTGCATTAGTCACGGACGTATTATGTAGTCCTCTATCAAGACAAGACTCAGCCTGGTCTAACGGTTTCACGCATCCAGTTCCTGACCGCTGCCTTTCGCAGATCGTTACGCAGTTACACACAGTTACAAACAGAATGGAACTCTTCACTGGCATCGGTCTTACCAGACTATTATAACATCACTCTCTTCAAGGCAAGAGTGATCTTGTAGGCTGACGTGTCTACATCTGAACTGTAACGCTAGTTAACACCAAGTAAGTAATAAATTAAAAAGGCGACCGCTTAAACATTTTCTGATTCTGGCGCCCTTTTTTTTGTACTCAAGCAGTCTTAAAAAATAATAAAAAATGTAATTAAAAAACGGCTAAGTACAACGATAACTACAGTATAATGAACTTTTTAACTGATTTTTTTAATAGATATTTTTTTAATTAGATAACCCTTTTTTGATGAATCGATGCGATCGTAGAGGAAGTGTACATCAAGGCTGTGTTACTATTTAATATTTTTCAATTGTAACAAATAAAAACTATATTTAATAAAATCTTAATAAAATAAAATAAACGTGATACCATTAATTATCCCGGACAAAAATGATCCCAAAGATCACTTGTTTTTTCAGTCGTCACAGTGGCTATTCCTCAATGGCAAAAATTCCACATAAAACGATTTGTTATGAAGTCATGTGGCTTAAAAGCCACGGAGAAACTATGTACTTATGTACTATGTAAGATACATATTATGTAAGATACAACAACTGCTATGCATCTTCTCTAAGTTTTATAAAGCAACTAGAGTAATTTAGTAAATTAATACGATAAGTATTTCTGATATAATCTGACGTAGACAAGATTACTTGGTTCAGAAAATTTAACGCCAAATTCACAATGTTCAATATTCGGTAAGCATTGTCTCTCAAGATTGATCACAAGACCGCGGTTTTTAATTTAAGTAGCGTGTTTTCAGAAATCTGTCTATGGTATGTACAAACATAGTGATTAACAACATAGTATAAAAAATTATATCATGAATATTTCTCCTGCGAAATGTTAAAATCACCGATTTTTAAATTTAAATGTGGTACGATTTTGCCGCAGGTATTAGATTGTCTAGGTAGGTAAGTATTAAATTGTCTTCACCTTCCCCTATTAGATGTAATGATGTAAGAACATAAGTAGAAGCCGACGAGCAGCAGCATCTTCCTTGAACATCTGAATAGATTACAAGGAATTATTCACTGGTGGTAGGATTCCTATGTAGGAATTCTTCTGGGCGGTGAAATTCACATGCCTCGTGTGGGTAACTTCAATCTGCAAGGAGACCTATGTTTAGCTGCTGAATATGACGGATGATGCATTCGAGTAAGAAACTTTACCAGTGTAAGGGAAGAAAAGGTATCGAATCGAATGAAGGCAGAAGAACTTCCTCATCTTTACCCGTTTGCGTTAGTATATGATCATGATCATCATCATCATTATCGTCATCGTCATCAGGCCGTAATCAGTTAACTGCTGCTTAAACAGGCGCCTCCCAAGTTGAATGGAAGAATTTGCTGCAATCACCAAGCTTGGCAGGCGGATTGCTGCTGCCCATCATTATTCTGTCATCTGTCGAAGATTACGAAACGACTCCAATGGCATGAATTGTAGGGGGAGGGGAGTAAATTGTCTTACGCCACCAACGGCAACTATAGGTTAAACATATTTGTAACATATCGACGTGATTTATAACGGTCAGCAGAATTCATCGCCTTTCGTCACGTCTCGTTTCCCGCGATCAGTATAGTGACAGCATTGCATATTATGGTATTATTTTGCACGAATAAAGGCTGTCCGCAAAATACCTTAGTCACCTCTTACGACATTTCTGTAGAAAAGGGGTAGGTTCTATTCTACTCTGCCGGATAGCTATCAGCTCGAACTCGATACTACTATAATGTAATGTGTTTAGTTACATCACAATACGTTGCAAGTGCTAGTGGGTGGTATCATCTTTACTCCTGATATCAATGGTGAATCATCGCGTGGCCTACTACTACGTCGTCGAATCCCAGGTTGAAAAAACATTTGTTTGTTGATCAAACACACAAATTGTTGGTTTTTGGGCTGGTTGTGTTGTGATTGTCCCCGTGTCTCTGACACTGTATCCTAACGTACCTATAATTTTATCGCATGAGCATTTTATACAGTAGAGCATTACATACAATATTAATTTATTTTCTTTTATTTATTTCAAGAGAAAGAAATGAAGTTCTTGATATTAAGGTTTCCACAAAAAGTTATCAAGTTTTCCGCGTAGTTACTTATTCTACACCAAAACCACTGAATGGATTCGAATGGGGTTTCGCTGTATAGCTGGGTGCCTTGCTAATGTTTTAAGATATAACGCAACAAATTAGTAAAACTACTTTATTATACGCAGGCAGGGCTGCGGTAAAAAGATAGTCCGTTTCTAAATTAATTGCAATCCTCAAATTCCGAGCGCGTTCTTGCACGACCGTTGGTCATAATAGTCTCTTTTCGTATTCCTACTGCATACTAAGCATTTATTTAACATTAAACTGTTTGCAGACAATCCTTAAACAGTTTATTTTACTGATCGATAGTAAGCGTCTCGTATTTTATACGATACATAGAATACGATA
This sequence comes from Luehdorfia chinensis, assembly GCA_019845155.1. Lineage (NCBI taxonomy): Eukaryota > Metazoa > Arthropoda > Insecta > Lepidoptera > Papilionidae > Luehdorfia > Luehdorfia chinensis. The sequence continues at coordinate 12,000,127 of JAHVAK010000191.1, read as the reverse complement.
CTACTTGACGTTGTTTAAAAAATCAATCAAGCAATCTATGTATAGCTTATTACATATAGATTGCCTTCCGGGTTTTTATAGCATGGATTTACGTTCTCAAATTGCCAGTGTAAAACTCTCACTTTTATTTAACAATTTATGATTAACTGAACAGCGTCAACTGCTGAATTACACGGGAATCGAATCAGAGAGAGAAAGGCTTAGTTTTGAATTTGCCTTTAAGCAACCGAGTCAAAACTTAGCTTATATTTTGCAAGCGAAGCCTAAAATCTGACTATTTAATCTTTTTGAACTTCTTACCATATGTAAGCTCATTAAAACAACAGCTAGTTTTTGTCAGCTATGACAATTTGACCGCACACCCATAATCGCTCATTTTATTATTACCACGTCTTGGACAACAACAAACTGGATGACAATTCATTATTAACTCGCTTTCTTGTCTGTTAGTCTGTTGGGTACAAATTTTGCTGTTGATTGTAAACTCATATGAAGTGATGTTATGTGAAGTTTATGGACCTAATGCAGTGTCAGTAAGAGTAGTTGCGACAAAGCTGAAGAACTGGGTAATTGATCACAAAACAGTTTTGACCCATTTGAAAACAGCTAGGTACACAAAAAAAGCCACACGAGCTCACTGAAAGAAACCTTATGAAACGTATACTCATTTGCGATTCTTTATTGAGACGTAATGAATCCGAACCGAAGATTGATAACTGGTGATGAAAAGTGGATCACGTACGACAAGAACGTGCGAAAAAGGTCAAGTAAGGCAAAACTTGGGTTAACCCGCAAAAAGGTGATGCTGTGTGTATGGTGGGATTGGAAGGGCGTTGTTACTTATGAGCTTTTACCGCCAGGCAGAACCATCGATTCGGATCTCTACTGCCAACAGCTGATGAGAATAAAGCAAGAAGTTGAAAGAAAGCGGCGCGAATTGATCATTAGAAAGGGTGTGGTCTTTCATCACGACAACGTCAAACCACAGACATCTTTAGCCACACAGCAAAAATTAAGAAAGTTTGGCTGGGTGGGTAGGTGTTAATGCATCTGCCATATAGCCCTGACCTTGCGCCTTCAGATTTCCACCTGTTTCGGACTCTTCAGAATTCTTTAGGTAGTGTCAGGTTAACATCAAGAGAGGACTGCCCAAAAAAAATAATTTTTGCGTTTTTTCTCTGAAGTCCCAAAATTTCTACAGCAACGGGATCATGTCACTACCTTCAAGATGGCAAAAAGTCATCAAACAAAATAGCACTTATATACTGTAATTAAATGTAAATAAACTTTGAACAAAAAATATCTTTAGTTTTCATATAAAATGCGCCAAATATAAACGCAATATCACAAGCACTCACACGTCTTCTCATTGATCTGGCGATCCGATGTAACGCTTGTCATGAGATCGATGGAGAAGTCAAAAGCAATGTCATAAACATTGACAAATCACGAAACTTCTTTCTCGAGTTCTTTACAGCCAATCGCAAGTCCACTGCTTGGACATAGGTCCATTTAGACTTGCACAAAGCACGGTCCTGTACCAAGAACTTATCTGCTCTCTGCACCTACAGCTCCGCGTCCAATCGTGTTTGTTACTAAAAAAGACGCAAAAATGTAATTTGTTTTGTATTAGAATCCACCAGGCAGTATCCGGCACTAGAACGTATCATAGAGTAAAAATATAAGATAATATACTATACATATTTTTTTTAGAGACGATTATACTACGATAGCCAATAATACAAAAACAAATTCACGTATAAATAATGTGGGCGGTGTAGAACCAAAACATATAATATAATACTGCAAACACTAGTAGACGTGTCTACTTAATATTTCCGCGGGTAGTAGCCGACTTCTAAACACAGGACTCACCCGTTAAAAAATCACGGAACTCTTCGTATTCTGACAGGGCTATGGAAGCCGGCAGCCCTTTCTTAGGGATTATTGTTGTACAAAGAATTGTTTGTACTGCACCAGGTCCCTAAACTACCCTAGAAATAGACATATGTTTAGCAGTTGCAAGGGCACCGTACATAAATGTAGAATTTGTTTTTAGGAAATATCTTAAGATCTGCTTACTTATCATCATCATCATTTCAGTCCATCACAATTCCACTGCTGAGCATACGCCTAGAACTACGCATTTCCGTAATTGCGAACCTAATTTTCCTTTAATCGTCACTTTAATGTCTAAAGTCTGAAAACCATCCACAGACAGCATTACAGTGTTTAAAGAAGAGTTTTATACAAAATCCCCGTGTGTTGAAATCTGAAGAACTGGTGTAACTTTGGACCAGGCTTCTTGTCTGTAAAAGAAGACTGATACGTTTCTCGCTCAATGACTAACAATAACTATTCAGCGAAGAAATACAGCGTTTCCGGCACTATCTCGAGAAGAATAAGATCTTATGATCATTTTAGCTATTAAAATGTAATAATTGTAATTATTATGTGATTGTAAAAGAAGCTTTGCTTAAAATATCGCAACAGTTACCTTTTGGTCAGTAACCCAATTCACCAGAACATATTATAAGCTATGCTGAATTCACTTTAAATGTTATGCAAGCGGCTCACCTGATGTTAAGTGATCGCCGCCGCCCATGAACATCCGCAACACCAAGTTGACAATCAGCCAAAATTATTTCATAATTATAATCACGTATGTTACAGCTTCCGCAAAATATTGAATTTATACCGGAAATCATCATTATCAGTTGAGTTCAGTTGAGGATCGACAGTTGTTTATTAACTATTTTACAAAATCGGCGTCTGAAGTAGACATAATGTTGCTAGTATACAAGAACAGATTGCAAACATTTAACATAAATATGTTTAAATTAGTAACTGCCATTCTGTAGAAATACGTAGATTTCTACACTAACATGAAAAATTTATTTGTTTATGAAATAATAAAATATTAACCTAAATTTTCTCCTAATGCACCTTTCACGTTAACATAACAATATTGGTTAAGTTGTAAAAAACGTCACCGTTTAACAGCGAAAATATAATTAAACAATATTTGCTATTGTCTAGTTTGCTAGTGTCTTTTTTGTTAATTATTGAAGCTAACATTTGAATAATTGAAGTTACAACAAAGACAAATTCTAACTAAATAGAAAAAATACGACCAATTATTTCGTTAGGAAATAATACGATTGGCTTTTTCTTTTCATTTGTACAAAGAAATGCTATGTATAATAAAATGTATGAATACTAAAAAAAGTAATGAATTATAAAATTAAAGTTAAAATAATATAAGACCATAATAAACAAGTCTAGTGTGTAGTCCAAAATCTGTTGTAACAAGATATAGGTAATATTTAATATTACCATGACACAAATGAGCTTCAGTATAAAATTAATAAATTGGAACATATAAAATCAACTGAAAAATTAAATATAAGGTGGAAATATGTACTTACAATGGTGATAGATTTGACTCTTTAGTAAAAAGTAACACCTTTCATTGCACATGTTCCCTTACATCAACAGTACGCTTATAACCTGGTAGTTCTGATATGTCCGCTAGTTGTGATAGCAGCATTGGCAGCACACCAAATAATATCACGCTAATGAGTTTGATACATTTTTAAAACGATTTAATATAACGTCTTAGGTCGTCATTAATGCGTGCACACGAGCTGTTAATTAAGAATGTAAGTGCCGGCCGGAACTGAGACATTTAGACTCGTTAATGTCCGCGATATAATTAAAACATTTAAGTTACTTAATATGAAAAAAACAGAAGATTTATGGGGTATATCTGTCAAGTAAATAAATTCAATAATGCTCGTTCTTTCTCCACATTTGGCATCATTATTTAATTCATGTATTAATATAAAGGTGTATTTGCTGACCTTATGGGTTACTAAATGGGTAAGGTAATACCACTTTTCAAATCAGGTGACTCTGAAGACCCAGGAAACCATGATCATCAGTTTGATTTTACCTAAGGGCGCTCCATAACTGATGCAGGAATAAGTTTAATTCAATATATTTATAGAGCTTGGGAGGATACTCAGAACGGTATTGGCGTGTTCTGGGATTTATCAAAGCATTTGATTGCGTAGGTCACAAAATTCTGCTTAGTAAATTAAAATTTTATGGTTTAGAAAAGAAAGCTCTTCTTTTGATGAGTTCTTATCTTAGTAATAGGACTACAAATGGCTGAACATTAATGGTTAAAATTCTGTAGGCTCTCGAGTAAAAATGGCTTACCACAAGGATCTATTCTGGGCCCGTTTTTATTTCTTATCTATATAAATGATCTACCATACTTAGTCCAGAAACATACAAATAAAGTATTGTTTTCAGATGATACATCACTTATATTTAAGGTCAGTCGGAAAACGGAGAACATAAATTTAGTCCATAGTGCTCTGAATTGTATTGTGGATTGATTCCATGCAAAATGTAGCACTAAATACGAAAAAAAACTAAATGCGTTAAATTTGATTTACCTAATGTAAAAACGGTACAAAATAACATCGTTTTGCAAAACTGATAAATTACAGTCTGTTGATAGTAGTAGTAGTAGTAGTAGTTTAGGGATTACATTAGATTGTATGCTTCAGCTAATAAACTCAGTTTGGCTGCGTATGCTGTGAGAAAAATCCGACATAATACGGATATAGCTACTGCAAGATTAGTTTACTTTAGCTATTTTCACAGCTGATGTCTTATGGTATTTTATTATGAAGACATGCGGCTGACGTGAATGTAATCTTTACTTTGCAGAAAAGAGCAGTTCGCGCAACATATAGTATGCGCTCTCGTGATTCGTTAAGGGAACTGTTAAAAGAAATTAATATTTTAACTTTTACATGCATGTACGTAAATTTTAAAACACTATTCCCCAAAAATAGTGACAATCATGATTTAAAATTAAGAAATAATAATAAACTAAATAATCTAAAATTTAGACTAAATAAAGTAAAAAAATATTTTATGGGTGTACATATGTGATGAACACGTATTTATAACAAAATTCCGGAACATATAGTGAATTTAACAGAAACTAAATTTAAAACTTATGTTAAAAATGTTTGTGCTCTGAAAGCATATTATAATATAAATGATTATTACAATGATAAAGAAGCTTGGAAAGTATCCATCAGGAGACATCAAGTAACTTACCACACGATGTAACTGTTATTTTGTAAGCAGCTACTGTGACATGTACTCGTATTTATATGCAGGGATAGGTATTTACAAGTTTACATTTTGCAAACAATAAATTGTAAATGGTCTTATGGAATATTATATGTCTGCTCTGTATAATGAATTCTGTTAGTTCCAAACAGTAGACTTGAGTATGTCATGCTCGCTTAAATGCTTCTGCTTGCGGCAGCGTCTTGTGGCCGGTCGTGCAATTCCCTTGAATATGGTCGAGGAGGACGAAGGCTGCCACATGCGTCCATACTTGTGAACAGGTGCTGTTAGGTGGAGGCTGGTCTGCTCGAGTTTGCAATGCATTAATTAATTTCTTATTGAATCTGGTGTAATATTTTGTCATGGAGCGAACTTTGGTTTTTTTTTTAATTTATTTATAATGGACTTTTGACAAAGATAAAAAAAATAACAAAATAGAGGATACCTACGGAGTTTCTTTCGCCTGTTTCTTCTCCGTCAGAGGAACCTCATTACGAAACGATGGTAGATTGTAAAAATTTTTTGTTCATTTGACAAACGAAATTTATATTTCTTACGTTGAAGAATAAATAATTTTCATTTCGTTTCATTTTCATTTCATTTCAAAAATCCAAAAGCTCGATTTACAGAAATTTATATGTAGTATGGAAACGCGTAGTAACGATGCTTATCTCCGATGATCAATAAATCACTGGAGCGATGATGATTACAGACGCAAATTAATTTTTGATACAGAAATATTGTTAAAATTAGATGGAATTTCGATGCCTCGAAAGTTAATTCTATTATAGTTATGAAAAAAACCTAGAATATTTATTAATCTTTGAAAATCTATATATTGATACGTGAAGAAAAAACTTTTTACCCCTTTTCAAGGTTTTCGGGTCAGGTTATGTTGTGTGTTGTGCATGTGAAATTTATGTCTGTGAAACGCATCCACGATATTAGAGAAATCCGACTATCGTTCATCGTTTTAAAATAACTAAAAACCGTCGAATTTCGACCAATGGGCGACCACTGGTAAAAATAAATTGTCAATATTTTCGTGTGTTTGTAATATCATATTTGTTACAAATTTGCTGTAAGTTCGAAAATGTGTAGTTAAGCACATTGCTATAGCTTAATTTGATCCGTGGTGCACTTAGGTTCCAGATAAAAACCAACGTCAGGCTTTACAGTCTGACATTAAGCTGACCTGGAGACCTATTGGTTCAGCCGTGAGACACGCACATTGCAAATGTCTGCTTTTGTATTATATTCTTTTTTTACGGTTTTCTTTTCTTTTTCATTTCTTGTGCTTTTTTTTACTGATTTTTTTACGATTGTAATTTCTTGAAATAGTATGTGTTTCTATTGTGTATGAGCGTTGTCTTGTTGTGCTGTGTTAATAAATGTTTTTTTTTAGCACAGCACAAGAAGACAACGCTATTTATTGCTGGTACATATTAATTAAAATTAATTAAAAAATAATTATTTAATAATTAATTGTCCGTTAAATGAATGCCTTTAATTTTTTTATTATCGGTAACCTATAAGCTTACTACTTTAACTAATCTTTAAAAAAGTGTCGATGTGTGGTCTCTGCCTATCCTGTACCATGTTTGTAAAAAAGTATGTCTGTCTATTTGTTCGTAGAAGTCGGAAACTACTAAAACTTTTGATAATAATACAACCTGTTTACCGTTTCATTTCTATATCTATATCTTAGGCTCTAATGAAAGAGCCTAAGCGATTCAATCGAACAACAGTTGGAGTGCAATGTCAGATGCAGTACATTGAACCCGAAAAACGATAATGCAGTAGTGTGTAATTATTGGGCCCTAAGTATTATTTGTACCCAGTAAGCCGATATTACAAAGGTGGAAAGGTGGTATCCAGTGCGCACTCTCCAATGACGGATTCCCTTTCTCAACACGACCTACCAAAGACCAAGAAGTGAAGATATGTGTTTTAATGTTATTTAAGTAGATGAATATAAATAATTTTAACAAATATATTAATGACACTGAAGTCAAAATTGTATAATTAAATACAGTTTTAGTTTTGTAACATTACATCAATATTATCTCTTTAATTTATGTTCAGCGCCATCTATGATTACAGCGTTAAACAACTTTAAACTTAACAGAACAAAATAGCTATTCGACTTTGGCGAATGAGTTTTCATTTTCCGTTCAGACGTTGTACTAATAGATGGCGCTGTTTAGGTAATTTTTAATGAAAATAAAGATGACGCCGTCAATATTCAATGCATTTGAATTCTTAAAGAAACTAATTTTTAAGCCTCTGCCATACAAATACACAATTGTGTATATATATATTTTCGGTGATGTAATTGCTGTTAGCCTTCTCGGCTTTTACAGCTTCATCGGATACTGTGCTCGCGGGCCAGGGGCCAGCGTGCCAGGTTTGGTGTGACCCAAACGTAAATAAATAAATAAAAACTCCTACAAAAACCTCGAAGTGCGGACTGTGTCGCGTTCGCTGCGTGCTTTCGCGATTTCGAAAATCTTAAATATTTTTAAGTCGTCTAATGACCGTCCGAGGGAGGCTGCGCGCGTCCATTCGGACTGTCGACTTGTGTGTCGGTAACTTGGGCGGTGAGAACCGCCCTGGAAACACGGGTGAATCGTGTGTACGCGGTGTGATTATTGACTATTGCGCGCCGCTCTCTACGGCGGTCGCGCGACGTGGTGCGTGTTATATTAAAGCTATTGACTGTGTGTACAGTGTGGCCTGGATCGTGACTGACGGTATCGTGGCCAGGAAAAGCTGAGACGTCTATGTCTAGCACGTTTCGCGGGCGACGTTTGCGTTCGTTCGCGTTTCTGTTTGGTCGGTAATTTGCTGCTTTAACCACCAGCGGGTTTGAATAAACCGCGGCTTTTTCGAAAAACCGCCGTGATAATTTTCTGAAGCGTTCAGAGATTAAGGGCATTTCACAGTCGCTGTGTAGATCTACATTGCGTTGATACCAACCGGCTCCGGGGGCAGTTCGCAAGAATCGATTTTGAACGCTCTGTAACTTCTTTAATTGATTGCCCGTCGCGTGAGCGAAAGCGACGCAAGCATAGTCCATTACGGGTCTTATGCAAGTCTTATAGAGGCGAAGTTTGTGTCTTGAGCACATTTTGCTTGAGGAGCAAGTTAATGGGTAAAGACGGCTTGAGATAAAAGCCGCTATATTGCGTATGTTTTTAACATCATGCCAGACTGTCAAATGCCTTTGCGACATCGAAAAATAAGGCCCCTGTTCCTACAGGTTTAGGGCGGTCGTTTAAATTCTCTAAAATGTGCTCCGTTAAGCGGTGCACTTGATGAGTACACGAGTGTTGGGGCGAAAGCCGAACTGCTCGTCTGGAAGAATATTATTTGTAAGGACATAGTCTTTTAATCGACTGAGTATAATTCGCTCATAAATCTTAGCCATCGAGTTGAGGAGACTTATTGGGCGATAATTAGACGGAATGTTCCTAGGCTTATTAGGCTTCGGAATGCCTATAACGTCGGCTTCCTTCCAGTCGTCCGGGAAGGAGCAGCTGGAGGGGAGCGCGTTAAACACAATTGTGTATTTGTATGGCATTGGCGTACGCGGAAATGCATATAAGTGGTTTGAGTCCTGTTTAGAAAACCGAAGTCAGTTTGTAGATATTGAACAATATAATTTAGAAAAACGTACCTTAAATAATATTAGATTCCAAAGATTAAAAATATTAAATTCAATTCCTCAAGGAAGTGTCCAAGTAGTATTCTGTTTTTGATATATATTAATGATATGCCAAAAACTATAGACCAAAATAGCATCATACAGTACAGACCAATACAGTTATTTTTCCATGTAACATCAAACCATTAACAGTAAATTTCGCTTATAAGCAATACCAAAGTAGAATCCGTCAACACATGCAACCTTTTAGAATTGGAATGGAAATAGATACATGTATTAATTGGAAGCCACATGTAAGAAAATTGCCGAGGAAAATATCTAAGTTCACATTTGCGCTTTATGAACTATAAAAATGTACAGACACTAAAACAGCAGTCTGTACGTATTACGCATATGCACATGCCTGGCTTAATTATGGAATAATTATGTGGGGTAATAGTACTGACACTCAACAATTATTTATCCTTCAGAAAAGATGCGTTGCGATTTTAGCAAATAAAAAGGAATATGAGAGTTGCAGACAACATTTCACTCAACTAAAAATACTTACGTTAACATCATTATATATAGTATTTGAAATATGTAAATTTGTAAGAACACACTCAGATTTATACTTAAAGGCGAACGAAATACATACGCAAAAGCAACACCACACCCAAAACCAAAACAGGCTAACACTTCCATTTACCAAATTACAACTTGTTAAATCAGGCTCTCACCACATGTCTGTTAAAATTTATAATCATTTACCAAAAACCATAGAAAAATTTCAAAAAAACTCTGTATTTTACAATAAATTGAAAGAATTCCTTATATCAAAAGGTTTCTATACCATGCAAGAGTATTTTGCATTATAAAGGCAGAATAAATAATATGTAAATTTTAGTTTAACTTTAATTTTAGTGTAACATCTGCAAATGACCGGAAAAAAAAATGTTTAGTAATTCAGTTTCTGTCTTATTTTTTGTATTAATTATTATCATTATTATTATTATTTTGTACAATTTTCAATATTATTAGTGGCCATGATTATCTAGTATATAAGTTTTCCGTATTTTAATACTGTCTCATTTTTATTATAATTCTCAGTCTGCTTTTTTCTATTAATTATTATCATTATATATCATTATAATCTTGTGCAATTTTCATTATTATTTAGTTCATAAGTTTTCCATATTTTTAATAATGTGCCTTTTATTTAATTGAGACATACTAATTTTATTTAAAAATTGCATTGCCCTAACAGGGTTCATGTCGTGTAAATAACATCTTTTAAAACAACATGAAGCAATAAATGATATGACTATGACTATGACTATAAATTTAGCTGCTAATGTGTATCGCTAAAATTATTTACGTGTCAGTCTTATACTCCACACAATATAACAAACCAATAAAAATAAATTATTTATAAAATGTATTAATGTAAAAAGTGCAAAGCCTAAGTGGGTTTGTTCAGAAGTTCACCATAAACAGATGAGCCGTGTAGCATTGGTTGAATTGCCCTCCTTTGTAAATCGCTGGCAGAAAAATTGCGTTTTCACTTCAGTAACAGACACCTCGCACATTATATGTTTTCGATCTCACATTTTTCGGAGTGAATTTTCTGCCATCTGTCGGAAACCTATAGATTTTCCGTCAGATAGCGTCAGTGTTACGTCTTTAGTATACGAATTTATTGAACTGCTTATACCTATCTAATAATTTTTTCACCATGTATTCATTCACCGGCGAACAGAAATGCTTGAAATCAGCACTTGAAATTCCAACTGATAATTTTAAGGATGACGGTATCGGCAGTCGAACCGAACATGCAATACTACCGTCAAGTGAAGAGCGCTTACCATTACAATCAAGCTATGAACTTAGACTGATAGTTTTTTTTTTATGAAAACAAGGGAGACATGTTATGAGAGTAAGTGCCATGAAGGTCCATAACTGTACGGTGTTACCCAGAACTTGCAAAATTAGGTGTAACACCGAACGGAACCGTCTCGAACCACGCCATATGCCTTGTAAGTACACCAGCGTCAGTGCCCTTCAAACGGAAATTGCAGCAGAGCTTGCACACCACAGCTGCACGGCAGAATAATTGGCACTGGTAGGTGGTAACTACCTAAGCGGATCTTGCATAGGAATCCTACCACTAATAAAAATATATGTAAGACAAAGTATCTAATTTACGGGTTATGAGATTACGTCACATGTTTTGACTTGTGGTTGCGCTACGAGAATCACCCAGTTCCAATCGCAATATCAACCAAGGTGCGAAGCGTATAATACATACACACCTCTTATTAAAATGCTCATGGACTAATAATTATTTTCTTATAAATCTTAATAACCTTGGCTTTATCTCTAAGGGACACTCCAGAGTGTCCCTTAGAGATAAATTTAAAGAAATTAATATTACAATCTGTACCTGAATGAAAACGTTTTGTATTTAGACATTAACATAAAACAGTTTAATTAAAACGGGAATGTTCATAATCTAAATACTTTACAGAGTCAGTAACTTTTATTGGGGCAATGTATACGTTTTTACAATAAAATTCCAGAAAATAGTCTTTAATTTTTTTTATTAAACAAGAACTTTTAAAAAGGGTTATAACACTATTAAAGAATATATGGATGATAACAACCCCTGGGAATGAAGTGATGGCTACCAAGCTATTTCTACATCTTTATATTTACGATAGTACCGTTTTTGTAGATAACATTGTATTAAAAATGACTGAAAAGGAAGAGAGAGGAAACAAATGACGAAGCGAGGGAGAGTTTCTCATTTAAAAATCCTGTAATCCCTGAACATGAGTACATGGAGGCAGGGACATTCGACTTTGGGATATATGGTACGTTCTAGATTTAATGTCAATCGGTGCCTTGTGTATTTACAGACCAAAACCACCTTTAGCTATGGCTGCAACGTAGCAACATAAAAAGCTGCAACTTTACGCTGTTATTTTATTAGAGCTTGGTCCTATCCAGGTCGACTCGACCCATTTGCCCACGACTGCAGTGTGGTTTACCAAGTATTTTTTTTATTTTAAAATATAATAACGAGTAGGCTATGTTGAAATTATTTATGCTGACACTTTCAATGATTTTAATATGGATATCTATATGTCCCTTTACACCTATAACTTTTCACGGCAGATTAGAAACAAAACTCCAGGAATCATCGTAATTATAATCATTTATTCATGTATATTTATTTGAATACATCGAAATTTTTTTGGTGTAACACGAAAATCGCTAACGCAACCTCCTGGCCACAGCCACCCTACGTGTATAAGTAGGCCAGTGCATATTGTTCGTATGTCATTGTACATCGTCAGGAATGTACTAAATCCTACCTCTACTTAGCTCGAATAATGTCTCTAAAAATTGTAAATTCAATTATACAAGTTAATGTTTAAAATTAAATACATTAAATACTCGTAAAACTAATTTTAAAATATTAAATCAGTCATTTACAAAGCACTTTTTATTTTTACATCAGTACAACTACGAATACTAGTTTTGTGATCCGATTTTCGATAGGGAGTTATACTTTTTAATTTGGGACTGGGCATATTGCACTAGGGGGAAATACAACCCAGATATATTGGATCAAAAAGTTTTACTCTAGATTGATTTGAATGTAAAAATCCTTAAGACCCAATCGTACTATCATTACGGCTATGTTTTCCTTTTCTTTAACTAAATACCTTATACGATATAAACAAGTGAATTTTCCACCGGAAACTTCTTCCTTTGAAATATTTTAACATGCATTTTCTTATTTTTTTTTTCTTTACTTTATACTAAAAACCCACATCACTACAGTCATTACATGATTTTCGATATTGCTTTTCTTCCAATTGCACGTCGAATGTTTTTCGACTAATATAAACTTTGAAACTTACTCTCTAATCTATGTACCTAATAATTCTAAGGAAATGGCATACATTGAAACTTCTTAAACTTTCATGTGCAACGGCCGAGGCCGCAATGTTTATTTTAAGTAGTCCGAAGTTTCCTCATACAATATGGAAAGATTAATAGTGCAATCGGTTAATTTTATTTATTTTACCCGCCAAAATTTAGTGTCGTAAACCACCAGTTGGAAAATGATTATTACTGTTACTTTGGTTTTCTCCCAATTTATCCATATTCGAGAATATCTATCACAATAAATACGTCAATAAATCTTCTGAAATACAACAAAGCTGGTGAAACTCACATTATGTTTCAATATTTCATACAAAAAGTTTGTCACTATACATGCGTAACGTAACATTGTATTTTAGCTAACAAAAAATCGCTGTGGTTTTAAGTAAAAAGTTTGTAAAGTTTTTTTTTTTTTTCGAGGAAAACACTACTTAAAATGTAACTATAAATAACTAAATACTAAGAAAATACTGACATAGTACACAGTAGAAAATATACACCACCTAAAAGATTTAGGTACCCAATAATCACAAACATACACGGTGTATTAAAATTCATGCTACATTTATTTTACACGAGATACGGCTATTTACAAAAATATACATCGCAAACCTAAAAAATATCAAACGAGCATACTATCAAGTTAACACGAATATCAAAATTATAAATAAGTAACATAGCGTAATATGAAACTATATTTACAGTAATTGTCATTTAGCGACCAATAAAAACATTATCAAGTCTTTTTACAAAACATCCTCTGAAGAGCCAAATATTATGGAAAAATAATTAACCAGGCAGTGACCATCTTTAGTAGGTAAGCATATTCATGAGTTGAGTACAGGTACAAAAAGAAAACTAACGAAACGTCATTCAAAAAGTTTTCTTTTTCCGTTTTTTTATGAACGACATACTCGTACATATTACATACGATTATTCTAACTATTACATAATCTTTATTTTTAGTTTAGAGAATCAAAAAAATTGAGATTAATAATTTTACTTCAAAAATGTGTATTTTACGTGGCTATAATTTCAATTGCGATAACATTGGTATTTCATCACGGTTTACTACGTTCAAGCGACTAAATCTCTATTTCTACTTAGCAGTTTTTAATCGGTATATAATTGCCGTTCTAATATGAATATAGAGATTATGAACATATTATTATTAGAAGCATTATAAGAACGAATAAAGAAGTTGGATCTTAAAGCTTTTAGAGAACATAAAAACTACTAACAGAGATTTTCGCTATCGTAACTACGTAATGACGTATGAGATGGTTATTTAAATAAAGCCACAACTTTTTAATAGGACTGACTACCAATAAGATTTTCTAATAATTTGAAATAAATATAGGCATTTTCCTTGTAACTTCCCGTTACGAAGAGTCATTACTTTTATAATTTAAATAGATTCGAGTTTCTAATTCATAACAACACTAAATATTCTTTTCACCTGACTGTAATTCCGGCCAGTACAATGAGACCTAAAATCCGCATTTTGATCATCAAAAAAAAACGAAATATTTTTAAGAAACCATTTGCCTGTGTCCGTTTTGTCCGTTCCCGTTTTGTGAGGGGAAAAGAACTCCTTCGTACGTGACTCCGTTGAGCTCAATCGAGACGACGAGTTGTTGGTCGCCGGTGGTTGCGTCACCTGCAAAAAGCAAATGTACTGATTAATAACTGCATAAAGGAAAGTGATGACGGTGATTTAGTAGATTATAACAAATATAGCAACAGTTTATAAAAAAAAATCCACACTTTATAGTATCGTAATTGTGCACAAAAGCACACGTAAACACTTGGCCTCAATTTTTCATTAAAGAAATGTAACATGGAGTATTATTTTGTAACCTCCGTTGTTGGCGGTGTGCTCGTATATTATCGTCAGCAGCAGCATGCAGAAGTAGATTTAAGTAAGACGGCGCCCTAGGCCCAATGCGATAATGCGCCCCACACCCCTTTTTATTTTATTTTATAGAAGGGGGATCAACGAGCAAGCGGCTCACCTGATGTTAAGCGATCACCGCCGCCCATGAACATCCGCAACCAGAGGAGTAGCGGGTTCGTTGCCGGCTATTGAGAAAGGAATAGGCTCTTTTCTTGAAGTACCTTAAGTCATATCGGTCCGGAAAAATAAAGATTGCGATAAAACGCCCTATACCACCCACTGCAATAAAGCGCGCTTCGTGTTCTGTAATAGTATCACCTTTCTGTTTTGGTGATTGCATACTCAATAATTCTAACAAACTAATTCGACTCTTAAAATTAAAACATCTTTTAAACATAACAACGACCGAATCGACGACGACGACTAATGACTATTAATCTTTATGCTTCTTTTAAATATTGCCGCTTTAGGCCCGGGCCTCGCGGTCCTAAACCTAAATCCATAATTTGTAGCATGTTGATAGACCACCGCTGGGCATATTGTCGAAAGCTATCGACTGCGCAGGAGATACTATAGTGCCACAAGTGTAAGCGCAGTGAAATTTTTCCATATTTAATATTATAAATGCGAAAGTAACTCTCTCTGTCCCTCTGTCTGTTTGTTGCCTTTTCAAGGTTCAACCTCTGAACCGATCTTGACGAAATTTGGCACGGGAATACCTTGCATTCTGGAGAAGGTCAAAGGATACTTTTTATCCCGCATAATCAAATAGTTCTCACGGGATATTAAAAAAAACCTTTATGCCCACGGACGAAATCGCGGGTAGCAACTAGTAAATAATATAGTAAAGTCTTACCTCTGGTTGTGATCTTGAAAGCGGCTCCGTTAACTCCGTTAGCGTTGCCGTTGAGCTGTGGCGCGTGTGTGGCGTGCGCGGCATGGTTAGCGTGAGCTGAGTGGGTAGCGTGCGCCACGTGTGCGGTTAGCGCGTGGCGCGGCGACGGCTCGCGGGGGGAGGGCGGGCGCGGCGTGCGGCGCTTGGCCGGCGGCGGCGGTGAGCGGCACGCTTCACGCTTGCCTCCGCTCGCGTTTGAGTTCGGACTTTCACTGAGATTCAGGGCCTCGCTGTGGTGGCAAATAATATAAATAATTGTTTTTTGACAACAAATGTTTGAAATAATTAAATAAACAACAAATGTTTTAAAAAATTAATTAAGAAATATTACGCATTTAATGATTTAAGTTCATCATCATCATCATCAGTCATTTCAGCCTATCACTAGTCCACTACTGAACATAGGCCTTCTCCATACACTGCTACAAAAGTTTGTAGCTCTCATTTTGGGGGTAATTTGCCATAGTTGCCACGCTTAGCAGGCGGGTTGGCAACCGCAGTTTATTTATTCAGATGTTCCAGGAAGATACTGCTGCCCATCTCCTGGTTTCCATTCTCCCTCTGTCGACTTTTACGGCACCCACGGGATGAGATGGTGTGATAGATTCTCTTAAGTCGCTACCACCTCCAACCTCATTCTGTCTCTGCATCGCCCTTTTGGTAGACTGGTAGAGAACGCCTCAGGCATTTAGTCCGCCTATATACTTGAGTGTATATGAAGTTAAGTTAATAAATAAATAAAATAGTTATTTTAAGTGATAGCTTAAGAGAATCTACCACACCATCTAATCCCGTGGGTGTCGCAAAAGTCGACATAAGAAAAATGAAAACCAGGTGATGGGCAGCAGCATCTTCCTGGAACATCTGAATAAACAAACTGTGGTTGCCAACCTGCCTGCCAAGACCGCTTCGGCAAAATCCTCCCAAAACGTGAGATACAATCTTTTGTGGCAATCTATGGAGGAGGCCCATGTTCAGCAGTCGACTAGTGATAGGCTGCTATGATGATGATGATGATGATGAACTGCTAATTTACCACATGAGCCATGCCTGAGGAATAAAACATTTCGACAATAAGACATGTGAACTGCGCCAACTCGCATTGGAGCAGCCTGCCGAAATTTTCCCAGCTCCCCTCACAGACACACGCTTACAGACACGGAAACCCTCACAGAAATGAGACAATTATAGGGTGTAACTTTACTTTTTTATTTATAACTCGTCGTTATGCGCGCTTTACACAGGATCCATGGTCACCGGTGCTTCAGTCAAATAAATTGAATGAAATGTAACTGAATGAAACTGTCCTTTATTCTGTTCTAGTATTCCATTTCTAGGATTCCTCCTGAATCGGGAGGGGTTTTAAAGATATAACTTCAAATGCAAAACACAATCGAACCCGAAAACCAAATCTTAGCGCTGTCAGGGATTCGAACCTAGGACCCATACGAAGAAATCAGGCACTCCACCACCACTAGAAAACTCGGATGTTATTTACTACATAAAAAAACTTAACATAATAAATTAAATGTAAAATTATAATCTATATAAAGAAGAATAGAATACAGACTCGTACCGCTGCGGCTCGACGTCCGGCTGCGGGCTGCTGTTGTTGCTGTAGAGTGACCACAGCGTGAGGCGCGAAACGTCGATTGCGTTCAGCGCCTCGCGGGGCGACATCATCGTGCCACTGCCCGGCGGTGACTCGGAGCCTGGAAACAATGGACCTTATTTATACCCTGTACAAAGACACTCTTTGAACATGCAGCACGCTGCTTTTTCGAAAGAAACTTGCGAGCAGAAGGCCTTTGAGCAAAAGACCCGCAAGAGCTTCGTACACCCGTACAGAGTCGCGATTACATCTGCGATATTTTGTATCTTTCTTTAGTTGAAAGTAGTTAAAGGCTTGTATTAATAAAAATATTAATTGCTCTAGATTAAATCGGTTTCTCTACATTATCATTCTTCGGCAGTTATCGATTGCCATTAGGCATATATATTTCGACGACCAATTCTCGAGCCTTGGGTTCAAGTCCCAGCCCGAGCCAACATTTACGCAAAAACACAAATTGTTGGTATTAAGGGACAGGTTTTGTGATTGATCCCGAGTCTCTGACACTGCGCGTACACTTGTGACTCCACCTGAAAGGTGGAGTACGCGTGGTGGTGGTAGGATTCCTATGCAGGAATCCGTCTAGGTAGGTACCACCCCAGGGCCAGTTATTCTGCCGTGAAGCAGTAGTGTGCAAGCATTACTGTGTTTCGGTTTAAAGGGCACTGTGAGCTAGCGTAATCACTGGGCATTTGAGACTTAAGAACTGATGTCTCAGGGTGACGGGCGCAGTGTGGTGTCACACAGAAATATTCTGGGTGACACAGCATTTGTTGTGGGCGAACGTTGCACTTACCATCAGGTGAACGTTTTGCTCGTTTCGTCACTTTTTACAATAAAAAAAAAGACATCTCCAACTCAGTTGATAGCTTCCTTTAGTATTCGGTAGTTGTCGCTGTGGTCGAAAATCGGCCAGGAGAGCATCTTCCTCTTTATCATATTCTCCTTCATTTTATTTTTTAATATATACGAGTATTTGCTAAGCCAAAAATAAACATATACAATATTAAGGGTAGTTATTAAATACAGAGAAATAAATACATGAAACTCAAATGACTAACTTTAAATTAAGTTTCAAAAATATCCTCCTTTCTTGTGAGGCTTATCTGTCTAACAGTGAATTATTAAAAGACTGATGATAATTCTTCATCTGCACTCTGCACTCTTTAACTGCACACCAAATATAATAAATAAATAAATTGTCCTTCGGTCCGAGTTGGAAACTACTAAAACTATCTTTAAGATTATAGCTAATCCTGGAATAAAGTTGTTGTAACAGCCTAAAAAAGAAATAACTGACCATTTCTCATGAGCTCGCGTTGCTGCTGTAACATCTTCATGTACTCGCGCAGGCGGAACTCGACGTCGTGGCTGTGAATATGCGCCGCGTGCATGGGCATGCGCGGCACGCCGCCCAGCGGCAAACCCAGCGGCTGGGCCAGCGGCATCGACAGCGAAACACCGCGGTTCAGCGACGGCTGAACACAGACATACAAAAGTAAAATTACGGCCTATAAATTTCCCACTACTGAGCACAGACCTCGTCTCATTTTTGAGAGAGTTTTGGAGCCGGGAAAATTCCGCCACGCTGCTCCAATGCGAGTTGGGGTACTTCGTATGTGTTCGAAATATTTTTAGACTTACTCGCAGGTACCGTCAGGATCTTTACCTTCACCGTTAAGCACGTGGCAAAATCAGTCTCTGTAGTCACCTACTGGGCTTTTACCATATTTGTCATTATTTCCATTACCTTCAAAAGGAATGGCTACGGTATAATAAGAAACAGTGAGCTCACATTTCTTCGTGAGGACACTTACGCACTTACATGACCTGATCAGTTGTTATATTGAGTAACTACTATAAGACGCCGGTTGCAAAAAGTAATAAAAACCACTAAAGTCCGAAACGAGATATTTTATCTGCAAATATGTAGTTAATATCACTAATGATCTTACTGCATGGTAACTACTAGTCACAGTACTAACATCGAGTATAAATGAGTAAGCATTACTATATTTCGGTTGTAAAGGCACTGTAGATAAAAATAATGAAAATATAAGACGTAATAACTGACGTCTCATGGTGATGAGCTAAGTAAGACTTAGCTATTCAATGTTCTGGGTGGTACTACAACTGTTATAGGCAACCACAGCACTTACCATCGTACCTCGCTCGTCTCAGTACATACTTCCATAAGAATATTACATCAGCTTCATCGAATATGGTAGCTATTCAAGTACGTCTCTCATTGCGAGGACCATTCCGCGAAATACTGACCATAGCGAGTGCCGCCTGCGCGTCGTACTGGCCGGAGGCGCGGCGACCCTCTCTCTTGTTGCCTTCGATGGCCGCATCCAACTCGCTGCGTGTCGAAAGGTTCTTCTTCTCGCACTCATAATCGTACAAGTACTTCATGTACCTGTGCAAAAATTAATATAATCACAATTACACACATTAGTAATCCTTGTCCAAAAAACATATACCGTACGTTTTTGGTGGAGTAACAGAATCTTTTTCCCTATTTCGGCCCGTAGCTGTTGGAAAACTGGACGGAGGCGGAGAAACCGTCTTAATTACGCCTGACCTAAAATTTCCAGAACGGTGATAGGAAGTAGGTAGCAAAAATTAAAATAGTAGAATAATATAGTAATTATCTAGATGTGAAGAAAAGACTTTATACCCTTTTTAAAGCATATTCCTAGCATGGAGGAGTTCAGAAAGCTAAAATTTATATATTGATAATATGTGTAAGAAGAATTTTTTGACTCGTACCAAAATGGCGGCGACGTGTTTCGCCGTCAAGTCTCGTTCACCGCGAGGGCGGAAAGTGAGCTACGTGAGTGGCCTCTGCCTAGCCCTTATATGGGCAAAAGACGTTACTATATGTATGTATGTGTTAGAAGAACATTAAATTGAATAAATAGTAAAAGTCGGATTACGGTCGCATTTCGAAGATTTGGCCATCACTAGTGAGCAGAAATACACTCGGTAATACACCCGCCAATCCCAAACGTAGCGATCACAGCAAATTGAACCAACATGGGAAGCCTTTATATCCAACAACTGCTAAGAGAGTAACGATGATATTTATGATGCTGATATTTTACATCAAATTAAGGTTATATTTACTAAAAATATATCAATTTCAAATTAAATCAGTCGCGCGGCATTCCGACAAACACAAAAGTGACGTAGGCGGTAATTGTCATTCAAAGCACAGAAAAATTTCGAACTGCTTTGCATTTCGAAAATAAATAACAAAATGACCGCGTGACATTCTAACATCGAGACCGATGTGGTAGTGTCGCCAGGTGAATGCACCAATCGACGTATAACTTGACAAGCTAGTAAATCATATTTTAAACTCAATTAAGATCAAACGCCTAGCCTACATTAGGATAAAAGAACAACCCATTACATCCCTAATCTTATTCAACGCTAGAGTCAATTTTATAAGAGTATATTGTCACACGTTCGTTAACATCATTCATATGAAGCGCTCTTATAGTTAAATATATAAACACAATGGCAGTCTTTGACGGGACCGGCGCGCCATAAAAACTGGCTACCTTTCATAAACTGTCAAATGAGTGAGTTGAATATACGACATTCGTCATTAATGCCGGTTTTATATGAATTAGGGTCGACGACGTACCTTTGGGAAAACAAATTGGTTTCGTAAGAGGAAAATTTTGTTGTCTCTATGATACACAAATGATACGGAATGAATTATTTTTTTCGTATTAAAAAACTTTCTAACCCAGAATGGAAACAACTATACAACGTTATTCATAATTGGTATAACATCCCGGCACCTACCCATGCTACTTTGATCTGATAAACACAACAGTGAAGCTTTAGGGACAAAATGGAACACTAAAAATGTCCATACAAAACTTTAAAATTATTTGTTTTGTAAAACTTTACGCGACCCCAAATTCAAAATACGTTTTTGCGTCATACTAACAGACTTACTTCGCAACGGATTTCCTGCTTCATGTTATCCTAGTACTTGCGAGTTCTTTCGATGGCAGCTCAATGGAAAAACACCCAATTAAATTTATGAGTTCAATGCCTCGATCAGCTGTATAACAGGTAGCTAAGTGTACCTATGAGTTTTAAGCAAATTTTTTAAGTCGACTTATCTTCTACAGGTATCACGCTGCGAGGTTCATTATATTTTTAAGGCATATACACATCGACCATAAGCCCTGCCTGCCGGGATGTATACGACATTACCAATGACCCTGTATATTTTTAAACATTGCTTTATATACTGTGTTGTTGGGTGCGATCCCGCATAACTAGCCGTTTAATAATATTTAATGATTAAATATAAGTCCTGCTTAACACTTACACTAATATATGTTCTATAAAATATACACGAATGTTAATTATTAAGGGGTTGTAAAGAACAATTATCACTCTGTCATCAGTTTTTTTTTTCGCAAAACGTCCACTCAACTGCAAAGTAATTTTGAAATTATGGTTCTTCAAAAACACACTTATTCGTTGATGTAAAATCTTGTGTGATGGCACTAAAGACCTTGATGGAATGATTCGATGCGAGGTATTAGATCTTTAGTTCTAGACACTAACTGTACGAAACACAGCTGCAATAAATTCACTATTTACCTTATATGTGCTGCTTTGTGAAAGTCTTCGATTTAATGATCATTTAAATGATTGATTTATTCAAACCATAAACAATACTAGCGTATCACCCCGTCTGCCCCGAAACTTATTGAAACAATTGCATCACAGAAGAACTGACACCACCATCATCGCTTAAGGAATTTCTGAGACACAGTGGCAGGAACTTGTTGCTCTCAAGGAAGTAGCAAAGATAAACCAGACCACTAGAAACACGCGCGTCATGCGTAACGGACCAGTTTGAATTCGAAATGTAAGGCACCTTTATGTTGGCCCGACAATAGCCAACGAGGTGAAGGAACTGTGTTGAATGATAAATGGAAAATTATATCGGCCGAGATGAGTTAGAGGATATTAATTATGAAGTTGTCATATTGTCGCAACGGAACGTTCACGTACGGACCATTGTGGACGACGCTTTGTCTCCAACTCGTGAGAATTTGAATGAGGGTGTGATACAATGAGGCACCGTCGAATATGGAGCGATGGCTCCTGGCATGGTTTAGGACCACACAGATATATTTAGCCTTTTACGAAAGTCAAAAATTGTAACATAATTCAAATATAATGGCGTAAAAAGGATTAATAGAAGCCATTTATGTCAAGTGATTACTTAATGTATTTTGAGGCGCTTAATTTAATTTGGTAAGTTAAAGTCGATGACATCGTACGGCTCGCGATAACTCACACGAAATTCTTACAAGATCGTACTATACATACATACATACATACAATCACGCCTTTTTCGCATGTAAGAGGTAGGCAGGGGCCACTCACGTAGCCCACTTTTCACCGTCGCTGTAAACAAGAGGGTGACGGTTGGTCGCTGTCCATATTGGTACGAGTCAAAACTTCCTACTCCCCATTGCGTTCCCACGACCAGTATAGTGATAGCATTGCACATTATGTTGTTATTCTGCACGAATAAAAGTGCAGAATGATGTTCTCCTGATCGATTTCGACCACAGCGACAACTTCCGAATATTGTCGAGAACGGCGCAAGAGATATTATAGTGCCTCAAGTGTCCGCGCAAACACAGAGGCACTCACTCGTCCCAACCTACCCGTCCCATGTAACGCTAACGCGATATGATCGGAGGTAGGCGAGGTTGGGATTCGAACCCAGCACCTGCGGCGTAGAATAACACCTCGGTAGGAAAGAGAAGAGAGAAAATTTTGGGAAACTTAATCATTTCCGGTGCCTAATTTACAACAAGGATGACAGGGATTGTTGCTAAGCCATAATTAAGTTAAAAGACAAATTATTATTCAACTATGCAATAGTTTCTTAACAGTTGCACCTTATGAGCCTACAAGAATCTGAACAATGGAAAACATTTACTAATAACAACTTACTGTGTGCGAAGTGTAAACGCGGCCGACGTGATAGAGGACGGCAGTCTTAAGCCCTTGATGATCTCCTGCCACAGCTTCTTGTTGATGACCTCCACCAGGCCGCCGCGGGCTATCACCAGGTTGTAAAGCTCGTACAGATCGAGCACCGACTTCGCCATTATAGGTAGCCGGTTTATAGGAGTGCCTGGAACAATGATGCGTTAAGTTAGGAAAAATGATAGGCCGGGCATAAACTATGAAAATGAAAGGAAAATTATTTATTCTTTCAACGTAAGAAATATAAATTTCGTTTTCGAACGCGTTTTTTTAAATCTACCGCCCTTTCCTTTCGTAATGAGGTTCATCTGACGGAGAAGAAACAGGCGAAAGAAACTCCGTAGGTATCATCTTTTTTTGTTATTTATTTTTTATCTTAGTCAAAAGTACATTATAAAGAAAATTACAAAGAACAGTCTCATAGAAAACCAAGCATATGCATATGCTTAGACTTGACCAGATGCGCATCCAAAGAAAGGAAGACAGGAGTCATGCCCTCTCCTCAGAACTTAATCCTTTCTTCTTTAAGTAATTCTTAACAAAATTTGGGTGTAAAATTCAACATTCCAACACACGTGTTATTTTATACAGAGTAATTACACAAACGATTTTTATTGACATCGTCCACATCAACTGATATTTTTAGAGAAGAACTCAAGATGACTGAGGAACTAGATCCGCACATAGACTTATTTATAATTATCATGATACTTTTTCATTGAGATTAGGATTTGCGCTTTCTTGCATTGATTATGAAAATACACGCAATAATATGTAGACATAATATCACCTCACTACATTTTAGACACCAAATGATTTTTTTGTTTGATTATATACTTGGCCCGCCAGATCGGACGGTCTGATCTGGGGAGGACGCCTCCTCCTACTATTGGTATTTAGATGTTGTATAAATAGTTCGCATCTCAGAAAACTTTCATAGCGCGATTATGGAATGCATGAAATATTTCTTGAGCTTCTCATGTGGCGACATAGATGTCGCTACATATGTACATTTTTTTTTATAGAAACGAGCTAATCGTTTACCCAATGGTACAATATTTTTTGGTTTAGTTTACATAACTACAATAACCATCAAACCGAAAGATAGTGGTGTCTGCATACCAAAATCTGTCTGGAAGAAAAACGGCACTACGATGATACGTACCGAGGCGGATTCCAGCATTAGGAATCCTATCACCAATAAAATGAAAACGACTTTGTTGTTGGAGAGTACTTTTTAAAGCAAGTCTGTGTTTTTTTTCGCGTACAACCATAAACATCAAAGTAATATCCAAGGAAGGTTGGATACATCACTCAATACGTATTGTAGTAAGTTATTATCCGCACATTCCTAATACCGCGAGTAATTTATTTCTTCGGGTTATTCCTGTGCAATATTTCTTTATATTTTACATAAAATATTTCTTTTATAATAAATGAAAGATAGACTATAGAATAGACTAAAATAAGTTTTCCAGACACAACCTTTTTTGGACGTCAATGTTTTCAAATTTCATCTTAAACATCTGGCAAGGTCATGGCCGACCTCGCCATGACTTTCGCTTGTCTTATATAGCGTGGACAACACACAAGCGAACATCAAAGCGTTACTTACGCAAACGACGAGGAAACGACCGCAGCGGGCCGCAAGAAACGCCGCATAAGTTTGATCGTTGCGCTCACTCTATTCGAGGCTGTAAAACCCTTTACAGCGCACTTGGTAAGGGCCGTAAACTCGGCGAGCGTGCCAAATCGCATCGCATCGCACGATCGATGATTTACGAGTGCACAGACGCGTCAGATCGTGCGTTTACGACGCGCCTTACCGGACTGGATTTAGCGCAGGCACGGTGGCCGCGGAAGCCATCGGCTGTTTGTTGTTGGCGGACTGTTTGAGCCACTTAACACTTGAATTACAGTAAATTGGTGGTTAAATAACGCCGGCATTACGTGACGTTTAATAGTTGAGCGGACGGATCTCCGTTCGCGCTCTAGTCTGAGAAACAGGTGTCGATTTTCCGTTAGTAATTGCGTTAGATAATAAAAAATAAATTAAAAAAAGAAAGTAAGATGTTTGCTAAAGCAACCACATAAAAATACAGGCAGATTTGTAAATGCCACAGAAATATGCATGACAATAATAAATAATAATACAGTCATAAAAGAAGCACGGTGCCACACAACGCTAATTAAAAAAAAAAAAACACAAAGAAAACTAAAATATAACAATGCATGTCATAATGTCACTATTACAATTATATGACGAATGCTGCGATTTAAAATTAAAGATGAAAAAAGATATAAAAACACAAATAGTATAAATAAAGTCAATATCCACCTGCACACGGCGGAATGCTCCCACGTCAATTCCACTAAGGATATGCTGAGATGTGTTAACCTTGTATATATAATTTCGGTGATGTAATTGCTGTTACAGCTGTTTTTGGCTTTTACAGCTTCTTCGGCTACTGTGCTCACGGGCCAGGGGCCCGCGTGCCAGATTTGGTTTGACCCAAACATAAATACATAAATAATACTCCTACAAAAACCTCGAAATTCGAACTGTCGCGTTCGCTGCGTGCTTCCGCGATTTCGAATACCTCAAAATAATTTTAAGTCGTCTAATGACCGTCCGAGGGAGGCTGCGAGCCTCCATTCGGACTGTCGACTTGTGTGTCGGTAACTCTGGGCGGTGAGAACCGCCCTGGAACACTGGTGAATCGTGTGTACGCGGTGTTAATTTATTATATTAATAATAAATAGTATTACCTTGTGTTAACCAAACGCAACCTCGCCCTGATTAACAATTGCATCCCACCAGCCAGTCCTACCTCCTTGTGAGACTATGTCCTGTAGTGGACTACTAAGAGTATGCTGATAATTATGATTGTGATACATACAATTATATATATGAATATCAGAATAATTTCGTTGAATTTCAATTTTAGAGCATATTCACATAATATTTCTGGAGGATATTTCCGATATTGGTGTAACTCATTTAAATTATAAATCAATAAGCATTCGATGCTCGACATAATAGAAAACGAATGGGTAATACACGAAAAGCGGAGGAAAAGCCCGCTCGTTCCGACCTCGATCGTTTATTGATGAGCAAGAGGCATTAACGAATGCCTAAACGCCTATTTGTCAGTACGTCTTCCTGTCTGCACTTAATCATGGCGCTGGTTATCTGAACCGGGTGGGGGCTGACGAGTTGGAAGGGGGAGGGATGTTGATGGGCACCCGAACGTCGTCTCTTCTGAGATTAATTGCCGTTTTCATGTTTGAAGGGAAGCTTTGAGTATATGGTGCGATGGTATTGACGAAAATGAAATGAGGAAAATTAAATATATTAACTTGTATTCTTTATATCGGAGACGTTTAGTATTATAGATAATACGTAGATTAGTCAATTTGTTGAATTAAGATATAGTACAACATTTACAAAACAACAGATAGTAACATTTATTTTTATTATCAGGCCATAATATAAAGCATCAGTAATTATTTCAATACTCATAGTTTAAAACTCAAATACTAACTATAAACTAACAATTTAATATTTGTCATTTTAACTAAAAAAAATAACTTTATTTTTAAAAAGGTTTTGTAGTTGCTGTTGCAGTTTTATATACATTTTATACTATCATGAACTCTATACTGCATTATTTTTATTATTACATTTATAATACTGAAAAAGTAACTTCCACATAACATTATTATGATTTAAAATCAAAATAATGTTCAACAGAAACATACCTATCATACTATGTAAATAATAAAACAAAGTGGAAATAAATAAGGTAAAAATTATTATTTAACTACGAAAAACATTTTATTATGCATGTAATGTCACCTATTGTTTAAGTTAAATGTCAACGATGATTTTTGTGCAATTTAATAGTAAAGGTCATTAATATAATATGTGTTCAAGCTCTGTAAATAATTCTAATGTTAGGATGGAAACAAATAAATAAAATAAAAAGAAAATCATGATAAAGCACGACCCGCAGGCATTTAAGTACAATCGCTAATAGTTTCTAAACTGAATTGCATAAACGTGAAACGTGTTATCAGACACGAAGGCAGCGTTAAGGGCCCGTTATCCGGATAAATAACAACTCAGTTGCGAGAAGCAACGGACAAAAGCTATTGTTTATGAAAGCAATCAGCCCAATAACGATTTCCACAAACCGCGTGCCCCGCGCGCCGGCGGAAAACTCGCGATTCGTCGCGCGTGCGTTCGAACGCCCGGCCGCGCTATTTGCATTACCCCACCATTTCCCAAAGCCCCCCACAATCCGACCGCTTACGTGCACAGCCGACAGTACACTCAATTCGTCCGGTTAAACTGTAATTTACGACGTATGCCAAATCGCCGCCAGAGCCAATCTAATCGCGCCCAATTGTGACAAATTATTGCTTTTCCTACGAAAACCTTACGCTAAATTTGTATTATGAATTTCACTATATGGACGAGCGAATGGTTTATGACGTGGCTCTACAATTCTGTGCTGCACCGCAATAGTTACAGTGTTGCATTTCAGCGATTATTCGCACCTCGCTTGATATTTATTGGCAATCGATGTCGCTTAGAGAAGCTAACTCTTTTGTGCAACAAACGTGCAACTGTCATAAATCGTACAGCCGAACGCCCTCGATTGTTGATAAAGGGTTGTAAATAACGAGCGATTAGCCACTTTAATCTTATTTGAAATGTTGCCGAGAAGCAATTTCTTTTGATTGGCATTTTACAACAAGATTAGGTATGATGAGAACGTTAAACTTAAGAATAAAGTAAAAAAGGAAAGTAAAAGTTTCAACCTATAAATGTCCCATTGCTGAGCACGGGCCTCCTCTCATTTCTGTGAGGGTTTGTGGAGCCGGGAAGAATCCGCCACGCTGCTCCAATGCGGGTTGGCGGACTTCACATGTCTCCGAAATATTTTTTATTTCTCAGACATGCAGGTTTCCTTACGATGTTTTCCTTCACCGCCGAGCACGTGGTAAATCGGCACTTAAAATAACAATTTTAGAGGTGCCGGCACCGGGGATTGAACCCAGGTCACTCGCGTACTATGAAATTTAAAGCTAGGGAAGAATAAAATATCTATATTTATTTATAAATATGGTATAATATTGCAAATATGTTAATAAGAGGCAAAATATGTGAAACATCTGCCAAATGAGAGCTCGTGTCGGTATGTTTCGTTCGAGGCGACGTGGACGATAATCGATCGAGCCGAGAATCGACGCCTACCGCTTATCGAGAGCAGTATCAAGGCCCTTTATTCCCCTCAACCCTGCGTGCAACCAATCCGGGGCGCGCGAGAGGCGCTGCCGTCCGCTCATTGGTTTGATACGCTTTTGATTGCACCGCCCAACTCGATTCACGACTTGATCAATCTCAATTACTCGCTTATATTGGTGACGCAACATCTAAAAGCCATCGCATTTATTTCACGGCAATTCAAACTCTACTGCAGAGCAAATACCGTTACTTATCTTTTCAAAGTAGTATAATACTCGGAACCGTTTCTACATGAATGGAAATCAACGTGCAGGTCGACTATTATATATTTTAAAATAGTAAGTAATTCAAGATTAGAACGAATCTATTCGTGTAGTTGTCGTAGCGTAAATAATCAATAATTCACGGTAATATATTAAATTATAAATAGGAATAAGAGTGAATGTGCTGGAAACGTGCAACGTAAGGAAAACGATGTAGCAGTAAAATGTTTACGATTCGAAATATAAATTAATGTTAACGCGACAAACATAGCCCACATCAAATGCGGAGATGAATATAACTCGTATGATATTTCAGTAGAGTTTAATTTTAATCTTCGCGAAATAACAAGTTTTTAAGTGATTAAGTGCAGAATTATATATATATATTTATATATATTTATACAATATTAAACCGATTCATCAACCGATTTTTCTACAAAACGATTGCAACATGAATATTGTGACCTTAAAAATGTGATGTCAGTGCAATAAAACAGCATTTAAATGAGACGTCTGTTATGACTAAATAGTTTTATGTATAAGTATTATTCATTATGGCTGTTGCGATCTACTGTGGCATAGATTTCAAGTATGATATATTAAATATATAGTATTATACTTGAAATACACCGATTACCTTTTTAAAAACGATCGATAACAGATACTTTAAATGACCATTTATCATGTATTGCTATTCTAAACTTACGACAGCCAACGCAGAACAATAATTTGCACCTTATAGGACAGGATATTCTTGGCTTATTCGGCGCCACTTAGTTTACTCACGGAATGAGTTTGTAACTGCTAATTAATTAATCACAGAATAATTTTATATGCAAAATGAATAAAAATTCTAATTTCAAAGCCATGGTTGTATTTCAAATTTCTACATTAAGTCTATAAACGACTGCTAGCCTCTGTTTAGACAGTCGTTATAAGTTTACGAGCGGACGAATTTATTGCGGCTACAAGCGAAGTTTTAATTTAGGCACACTCCTCCTAGTGCTAATTTGCACACGTTGAAAATGCAAAATTAACACAAAGAATGCATAAAGTATAAATCAAAAATAAAATTATAAAACAATACAAGAATAAAAATGTTTCTTAATGCTCCATTACAACTAACACAATATAAAAGAGTAAAAAGTCCGAACACAATAATTTCGCGGAGTTATCATAACTCAATATGTATTTATTACTTGTAGTACAAATTCTGGGATACGGCGCGAGAATGACATAAGGCTAAGGATACAACGATCAATCATGAGGGGAGCAGTAAAGTTGAGAACAATCCAGCGTAATTCCGTCTGAGAGACATTAAAATGGCGGCCGCCCTATCCGGTGCAACTTTGTAGCGTCGGCGCGGTTACTATAACACTTTCTTATTAGAATTATCATGCCGACTGACAATTTTATAAAGACTTCATTTATATACGGAACCATAATTCAATGTAACGTTTTCAACAAGTTAGTTAAAAATACTGGAATTAGTGAATAGAACAAAGGAATCAATAAGCCAAAACGAAACATCTTAAACGCGTCACATTATTTGAAAGCCGTTCATTTTAATAAGGTGTAAATCATTTATACGGGTGCAAATCAAAACTGCGAGGCGTATTTAAGTATTGCATCGCTCAGTGGAATTCAGGGGGCCATTCGATGTAATTGGCAATCATTCAGAAAAGAATATTCTCTCGCTCCAACAATCAAGACAAAGGCGGCCGATGGTACCTACGGGCGAGCCATTACAGGTCAATACCCATTATTATGCGATATTTTTGCGAGCACAGCCCTCCGATATCCCGTACGCTCACATGAGACGGCAAATATCTGTAATTAAAGGTTGTAAAGTTGATTTACAACTGGGGTCCGAGTATCGAACCTTGGGGAACGCCTCGACCAATGGCGTGGCTGTACGCCGTCATACCGTACCTCGTATCAATTTATTAGAAACGTATGAAATTCGCGGCTGCGGTGGCTTCGGTTGGCGATAATACGTGTCCTGCGGTCGCGAATCCCATCTGTACGCCGGCGAATCGTGGTGGATAGTATCGAATGCTGTTGCGTGGTTTATGATCTCCGCGGAGACGGTAACACTGGCAGTAAAATTGCAACAATGGAAATGTCGGATGCGGCTGAAAAGCGACGCAACTATGGCAGATCATTGCGATGAATGCAACAATGGAATCCTTGAAATGATGGTGGCAACTATCGACAACAATAAAACTGTACAATACCTAACAAAACCTAACCACTTGTGTCAGTATCTGTTTATACATATTAGTATAATATCCTAAGTTAGTTATTTGAATAAAGGTAGTTAAAATAAAATTCAAAATTGGCCAACTGCATGTCCGACATGACAACAAGCTGAGTGTGGGGTTCGGCCGTCGTCAGCGCAATTCTACCTCTAAAACTCAAAAATTTTTAATCACAGGTACTCAAGATATTTTTATTGAAAGCCTAGCTTATGGGTGATTGAAAGTGTCACTGTAAATAGTTTAGATATTACTAGTGGTGCAGGCAGATGGTTAACGGCTTTGACGGAGTATATCTCGCAAATAGCACGTATATATAAAAATCCTTATAACACATTTCTTCATATAAAAAAGTTTTCAGTATAATCCACATGAAGGGCTCATCAAAATCTCATTCCCACTTTGTACGGAAAGATGTACAACTCCTACAAGTAACGTTATGACAATTAATTCTCATTATATTCAGATCTACATTAAAAGTACCTTTTCGCATGAATGAAATTTTTATTCATAGCTTTAGAAGTTCAACGACGTGGCGACAGACTAGGACCGATCAGGCAGTCTTATTAAGGTTGTACAATTGATCTCTAAAAATGTATATCTAATAATCGAAAGTAAGTATCGTTGGAATGTATGTAATTTATTGTTAGTGTAATGTTTACCATTTTTATGACGCGCAGTAAATTGACAGTTGTAACCTGTTTGTTGCTCCGCTTACAATGTTGTTGCTCCCTATGTTTGTAATTATATGGACCGATACGAAATTTTATTGGTACATTGAGCTGAATTCTTTATAATAAACATTTAAAATTACAGATTAAGAATACAAACTATATATATGTTTTTTAAGAATAAAGTCTTATAGTAGTTAATGTTTCACCGTCTATTTATTTTTTACGACCGCCGTTTGTCGCTTACGGGAATCGTAAAATATCATTGGAAACCTTTAATTTTGTTTATCATTTCTTTTGTTCAACACACATTGTTGCTAATTGTTAGCTTACAATGTGGATAAAAAGATATGTTAATATCAACATAAAGGAAACTTTATGAGAGATACACGCGTGGTCGTGTCGCGTGTGTTTCAGTAAAATGTTTATGATAATTCATTTTAATATTGATTTATTGTAACAATGTTACAATTCAGCAAGACTGTGACATTAATAGTCAACGACTGTTTTACAATTTGACAAACTTTGAAAAGTTATCACTTTAAAAAAAATCATGAATACATACATACGAGTATAACCTTAATTTAATCTACGCTATTGCAATGCAAAACAAATAATGTTTTAACTTCTGAAAAACTTTTATAAGTTGTAAATAAACCTAGACCTCTTATCTTCTCCCCTCCTCCTTAAAATCCTCTAACTAAATCATAACTCAGAAACCCAAGAAGTAGAGGAAGATGCGGAAACCGCGAGTGCCCCCGGTCGTCAGGTCGTCATTCAGATGCATTTGAATGATCATTTGAATTACAATGGAGAACGGCGTCGCGTTCATGACGGGGCACTTTTGGAGGCGTCACTTCTAATTTATGATATTCCAAAATTAAAACAAGCTGGGGAATGAGTAAGAGAGACATACTTTTATTGTTTTAAAACGTTTCACTCTGACTTATTTAGAGTTTATAAAAATATTAAAAAAGTTGAATGTATGTAAACAACTTTAGATGTTTAAAGGAAATGCCTGAAAAAACT
Source organism: Luehdorfia chinensis (assembly GCA_019845155.1). Classification (NCBI taxonomy): domain Eukaryota; kingdom Metazoa; phylum Arthropoda; class Insecta; order Lepidoptera; family Papilionidae; genus Luehdorfia; species Luehdorfia chinensis. The sequence continues at coordinate 11,967,446 of JAHVAK010000191.1, read as the reverse complement.
CATGGTATCCGACAGATGGCGAAATAAATATTTCATAAATTTTAAGGCCGAAAAACCAAGGTGCAAGACCAATCGTGGTGATTACGCCAACTCTCCACTACTTGAAAGGGGCTTATGTGCCGCAGGGGACCATTAACAGGCCGATAATAAAGAAGAAGTAGGATATAATTTGAAAAATATATCAGATTACTGGTGGTAGCATTCCTATGCAGTAATCCGTCTAAGTAGGTGCCACCCCAGGGCCAGTTATTCTGCCGTGAAGCAGTAGTGTGCAGTGTGGTGTCACACAGAAATTTTCTGGGGGACACAGCATTTGTTGCGGGCGGACGTTGCACTTGACACACTTGTTTTCACTTGAGGTGAACGTTTTGCTCGTTTCATCACTTTCCACAATACAAAAATTATAATTTATAGACATATAGACAACAAAGCGCAGTAACTTATAACGGAAATAAAATAATCCAACGCAGTAGTCACAAAAACTCACAATGGAGTCAAAGGGCACGCTGTTTGACAATAGTTGAAGGTACAAATGAGGCGTTAGCCACAATGGGGCATTAGCATAAATAGGCCGAAGAGACAGGGTGACATCCAGCAGCAGATGATTGTAAAAGTTAAATAGAAGGGGTCAATCTTTGATTTTCTCATATTGTTATTACTATCTTTTAAACAATGAACAGAGCAGCCACATTGTATTGTTTTCTCCGGATTTAATAGACGAGGTCAAAACATAGTATTTTAGAAGTAGTATCGTTCAAAAATATTTAATATTGACCTAAGATTTAATAACAAACTTAAAGTAAACAATAAAATGTAAATTTGTTTTCACAAATAGCTCCATAGCTGTTGCGTTCTTATTAATAACAAAAATACGTGATGTTGCCATTACGAAACCTAATTATTTATTGAGCTTTAACGTTAAATAATCCAAATTAAAGTTACACACACTTTCGAATCGATTCTAGATAAGAATCCCTTTGTGTTGCAGCCTTATGTGAGGATATAGGTTGTATTATGCTTATCACCGTATTAATATCTCACTCGCTTCCTGTCTCCCGCCGCGCCCTTCACTGTCTACTTATACGAGTATGTAGATATGCTATACTCACGTGATAACATTTTTACGATTTCAAACCATGAAAATTATCTATTATTAAGTTGCTATCTAAAAATTGAAATTTTTGATTTCAAAATACAGCTTATAATTATTAACATAGCAACATTTTTGTCAAATGAAATCTGATATATAGTGGTCAGAATACTTGACGTGGTCTGTCCAAATTTTATCCGAATGTAATATTTGTGCATCACAAATTCTTCAGGTCGGTAGTTTCAGGTCGAGAGTTTCAGGTCAGGTCGGTTGGTTTCGGACCTGGATGTATCATTATATGCAGTCTTTACTGGTCCAGTGTTTTTATTAATTCATAGCAAAGAAACTAAACAACATGATTTTAAAGTAAAATAATTCGTTCATTTTCCTTATTAAGAAAAACCTTAAAAGCGATATCTTTATAAGAAGAACACCATGTGATGGTGGCAGTGTAAGTGAGGATCCCATTAACCAATCTCTTTCTATGAATGTCTTCAGAGTCGCCTATGGGACTACAGTAAATTTAATACAATATCAAAATTAAAGACATGATATGAATGATATCAATGATACAAAGTGTGCTTAAGCTTAACTTTACTTCATCAAGATTCGAATTTCTTAAAAAAAGCAGACGTATACAAAAAGAAAAGTAAAAGATGTTAGCTTTATAACAGTGAAATAATTTTTAGAATCGAGCAGTAATTTTTGCAACTACCCACTACTAAAGAAACACGTAATATTGTATTACATGCATGTATTTAATATACTAAAGATATATGAAAACATTCGTATAAGATAATTATTGTTTTGTATATAATTACTCTATTTAGGACAATGTCCATATAAAAGGCATTTAACTTAAATCTCTTCTAAGTGATCCGCCCGGAAAAGATGGGCGTGTAGATCTCAGAGCATTCTGGCGCCGCCTACTCAATACACTTTTGCAAAAAATTTTAAATTGTAACCGAGGAATCAAGTTGTATGCTGTGTGATATACTTGTGTTTGGAAAGAATAAATAAAGACAAACAAAATTATTTCACCTTAGGTATGATTGAAATTATAGAAAAAACCACTGTTACAAAGAAACTCTAACAGCAATTACCTGCGTCAACTGTCGGTTGTAACATTTTTTACCTTCCACCCCCATCTCTGTAGGCGTAAAATTTAGAATTCATAATATTGCGCTTTTGTAGAGTTTTATAGAACAAAGGGACATAAACGGGATTAAATTAAGGTGATGGTAAGTGCCATGCCTGCCCATAACGAGTGTAATATTTAAATGATAATTTTACGGATTTTATCGCGCTAAGCACCGTCGCTCTAGGAAGTCTGCAGCCTGTGACCATGTTCTGGATCATCCCAACCATCACATCAGATTTGATAAACCACAAATCCTCGCAAAAGAACACGAATTCCTATCAAGGATAATTCGTGAGGCTATTGAAATTAAAAAACATCCTAATTTGAATAGAGAAGATGGCTGGGTACTACCACCAGCTTGGGACCGTATAATTAATAAAATTAAATCAAAAATCAGGCATAACACTGCAAGACTTCAAGACACAGTTAGCTCCTTTCTGCGTAGATCGAACCAAAAAATATAATTAAAATTTGAAGGTGTTCCGGGTTAACTATGACATCATGACATCTGTCACCTCAGTCCTCCCGTGACCATGCTGTAAAGCTGGTGCTGTAAAGCGCTCGAAACGTCGGGTTATAAATAATAAAATTAAACGCAATAAAATCCGTAAAATTAGTTTCATTTAAATGTGTAGTGTTCGCGTAAATATAAGAAATCATTGAGTGTAGTATTATTCAGAACTTTGCGTTTAAAAGTTATCTGTGCCACCTCACTGCGCTCGTGAGGCATTGGTAATAATTGGGAATAATTTTCCCTGTAATTACTTACTCCAACTGCAGTTTCAAACTGTGACGTTTGTACACCACTGCTTGACGGAAAAATACTGTCCCTGCAGTGATCTGTCTATGTGTATTCCTGCATAGGAATGCTACCACCAGTAAATGTCTTCTGTACGGTGAAATAGATACTGATCTATACAAATAAACGAAATTAAAGTCACTGTTTGTAATGTCAAAATAACAGTTTTTTACTAAATGCTTATGAAAGTAGTTACATACTTTAGTTATAAGAAAAAAAAACTTAAAATTTTCGTCTGTCTGTTTGCTCCGTCCAATCTTCGAAACGACTGCACCGACTATGACGGGATTTTCACTGGCAGACAGCTAATGTTATAAGGAATAACTGAGGCTGACATTGTGTGGTCGGCTTATTATACGCGTGTAGAACCGCAGGGCCCAGTTAGTCTTAAAAGTATTAATATTTCTTCTCGAGAGCGAAACATGTAACGCAATTTTCCTTAAAAAGTTTAAGTCCAGAGCGTTATAAGTTTTCTCGTTACAACCGTTGACATACATTTATTTCCGTGAGAAAAGCACACATAATTAAAGTCGCAGCGCGGATATGAGATAATAAAGGCACCTTTCCGCGATAATGTGTATCCGGCGCACACTTAGATTACTGACCAGCGGATGCAAAGTACAAATAACGTGTGTTTGTGCAATCTCCTTATTTTGGTGCTTGGCCGAAGCAACTTTGCGTTTAAGTCTTTTTCATTGACAGTAAGCCTTTCGCAGGTTAATTACGCTCAGAGCCTCCCAGAGATATTTATGCGTTCATTTAAAGGTCACAATACTTTACGAGAAGTGATTCTAATGGCCTTAGTCATAATAAAATACTTAATTATAGATTTATAACACTCAATAATTAAAAAAATAATTAGGCCTACTAAACGTATTATAAAATTCTGCTGTGGGATGCTTCAATATTGTTATGTTGTCGTCCTCATCAAATTTCATATCTGCATGGATGAAATGTCTGATATATTTGGCCGCAAACATATGTAAAAATGAGTAATCTTCTATATTTTTTATGAAGAAGACCGTAAAAGTATAGGAGCGAACGATAGTTTATATCTGACATATATCATTCAAAACTAACTGAAATTTTGTAAAAAAAAAAAAAAAATTTTTCTTAACATCGTTGTATAGTCGTTGTTAATGTTTTATCGTTTTCATATTTTTGTATTTTCGACTCATCACGTGACGATGTCTCAATTGTTTTGGCACGAATGCCTAATGATTGTCTATTTCGATAGTAAGAGATCGTAAGTCGAACAATATATGAACTAATACCAGAGGAAGTATTTTCATTTGCGATAAATTTTAACAATACTCAAATTTTGGTTGATTTGATCCGCGGCTAAAAAAGGTTGCCGAACCCTGGCCTAAAAGCTACTCAAAGGGCGAAACTATAGTATAGTGTTTTTCACAAATGTTGGCTTCGGCTGGGATTCGAATCCAGGATCCGCGGCGTAAAAGTCAGGTACTCTAACTTCTAAGCCACGCGTAGCTCACCGTCAATCGGTGTAAATTCAAAACATTTTGTCAAAATGAGAGGCAAGTTTCGTCGCGAAAATGTACGAGTAAATACCTGTTTCCATCGAAATCCTAAGAATGATAAGTAAAAAGTCGGAAGTGCTGTCATCGCGGTGTATAAATAATCACTTTTGGCCAAGGAGTCGTTAGCGGGGCCCGGGCGGGATAGCCGAGGCAATTTAGTCGCTCATCCATCAAACCCACCTTCGCGCGACCTGGATGCCGCAACAATTAAACGATCTACACAAAACTACTCTATTTGCTGTTGTTGTTTATAATAATTTGCGTGGTTTAACTATTTTAATGAGTATTTTACCAAGATGTTTTTTCTTCCAACGTTTTTCTGGTAGTAGAATTTCTATTCAGCCTCCCCGAGGCCAATTGTCAGACAAAAGAAGAAGTATATCTCTAGAAGATTGTATTCCGTTTCCCTCGTCATATCTACCTTATATTCAAAATGCTATTTGCTTTGTAATATTCCAACATTTTATTTAACCGTCAATTTTGACATAATTTCTAAAAAAAAACTGATCAACTGTTGCGAATATAGTTCTTAAATACTAGAATTGCGTATTCATCAACTATAATTTATTCCAACTCTATTAAAATAGACGACGCTGAGTGATTCGTGAGCTAATTACCTCCTAACGAGCGGCAATCTGTGACATCTCCCCGGTATAACCCGATGGCCGTCAGCCGACGAGTGATGCCTTTTATTTCATAGCGAACGGAGGTGGCACCTATTCTCGGCTTAGGAAATGGATACGCGTCAATCGTCCAGTGGAAAAAATGGATGCCGGGGAACAATACAGACGTCTTCCGCGGACGGCACTATCTTTGGACGGTGTCGTATCAATTTCATAAAAGTTCCGGGATGAAAACAAATGTGACATGTTTTCGGTAAAGGCCGCCTTGTGTAATTTGAAGTGATCACAGCCTTGACAAAAAAATTATTTGTGGAAAGAGATTTGTAGTTTCAGTTCAAAGTTTATAGTATTCTATTAAAATCTTTATTTATAATAATATCTACTACAACTAAATACAGTAAATCAATATTGGAAGAAGTGAATTCGTGGCTTTTATAGCTCCGGCTCTGGCCGGTGGGCTCGTGGGTACGAAACCCGTAAGCTAATATAATTGTTTAATTATTATACCCCTTCGAGACGCCTCGTACTTTACTGACGAGAGATTTTTTAAGTCGTTACTTAAGTATTGGGACGAAATCCGATTGTTTGATCGTTCGATTCAGGCTCAAGACGCAGAGCTGGCGGGCCCTTGTTAGCACCTCTGACACTCCGACACGATCGATTAGGCCCGCGGCCGCTCACATTCAATTATTTATTTATTTATTCGTAATTAAGCCGCGCGAGTTATGGACGCGCACTCCGATTTACGAGACGGACGGCTATCGGTTAGCGATCGTAGCGACCGATCACTTTACGTGGGGGAGAAACGTTTCGCCAATATTTTGTGTAATTACACCAATATTTTTTTTTAATTTTCTTTTGATTCTGTAAATTTTGAAAATATCTACAATACCACTATCTCAGCTTATTCTAAATTCAAACTAATTTCATTGCACCACTATGTTTCAGTTTTAATCTAAGGTATCGAAGGAATATATGCATAGGTTTTCAATTCGTCAAGTAAAAACAAGTAAAGTAACAGCCTATAAATGTACTATCGCTGAGCACAGTCCTCCTCTCTTTTCTGAGAGGGTTTTGGAGCCTGGAAGAGTCCGCTCACGCTGCTCTAATGCGCTTTGGTTTTCGCTCTAATATCGAGTAATTACTTTTATATCTTGCTCGGCGGGCTTGGGGCCTCATCAGCAATAACATCACTGGCAAGTATTCAGTTCCTCAAGGATCACTCCTCTACCATCACTATGCTGCCTACCGATCAAACTTACTGAACGACTGTTGGCGTTATGAGATTTTCTCATGATCATCCGTGTCTGATGTCTAATATGACATTTAAGAATAATGCAAAACACTGTGCTAAATAATATATTTTCTTATTTTAAGATGTATTTTTTATTGATTTAAACAACATTAATATATCAGTGGAGTAGACAACATAAGTGTGGGTAGATACAAATCAAGTGGTATCTCATTAAAACGTACAATAAGTTCACCATTAATAACGCAACGATATCGACGTATCGACATCGATTTTATCGTGAGTCGATACTCGATAAGCGAGTCCGACGAGGCCAATTTGTTTGGGCCCCATAAATTACTTTATTAAAATAAATCAACCGGTTTATTGTTCTCTTCTCGCCTTGTCGAGTATTGTTGTTTCGGCCGACCATATGCAGCTGCAAAGACAGATCTTTCTTCGCGGATAAAATACACCGATCTCTTTCGACGCCTCGCGATTTACTAATGCCAATTTGTTTATGATAAACTTGTATAATCGTCGTCGGACACCTACGGTGTCAAATATTGATGGGAATTTTAGAAAATCAAATTTTACCAACCGTTTTTATCATGAACAAACTTAATGATCTTGCAGAATACGTCTGAGAAAGTTTTTTATTCTTTATATCTTACTACTGTAATAAAGCTGGAGGCGTTGTACGTTTAAAGTCGCTATTCTCAGGAAATATTAATCCCATTTGAAAAGTTTTTTTTTTGCTCTAGATAGTAAGTTTATTGAGGAAGGTCCTAAAGTATGAAAATTTCATGCTTCGGTCTTAAATAGGCGCACCCTAAGGACCGAACATTGCCTAGAAGGGTCTGGTGTGACTGCTCAGGTCAGCATAGTACCATATCGTACGGTACTATGAAGTGGTCGGCTAATATGTTCGCGGGTAAAACGCGGGTATATATTATGGAAGTAAATTCTACTGAACGATGTTATTATGTAATTGAAAAAAAATGTTCGAAATGGTGTTTTTACTTTCAGTTCTGTCAAATACAAATACACGCCATGTGCAATTATATGTAAATTGCACCAACACGTTCAAAAATACGGAATAAGGATTTAACAAATGAACACTTCATTCAAATGATATGATGATATTCACCTGGCCGATTTCGACCACGGCGACAACTTTCGAATATTGTCGAGAGCTATCATCTGCGCAGGAGATATTATACAGCCACAAGTGTACGCGCAAATACAGAGGCACTCACTGGTCCCAACCTACCCGCGCCCGATGTAACGTTGATGCGATAAGATCGGAGGTAGGCTAGGATGCAGTGTCAGAAACACGGGGACAATCACAACACAACCAGACTCGAAAACCAACAATTTGTGTTTTAGCACAATTTTTGGCTCCCGCCGGGATTCGAACCCAGGACCCCCGGCGTAGAAGTCAGGTACTCCACTATGCCACGCGGTCTTCAAATACAATACATTCATTCAAATACAAGTAGTGAGGCAAAATTAACGCTCCCGTCTTCACAGATTATTAATCGACAAAGTTCTCCGACCTTACATATTAAAACGTTAACCCTCAGGATACATTCTAGTCGTAATTTAGGCATTATTGGAGTGCGACATAAATAACGGTCCAAGTACTGCTCTCCAATCTCAATATCTTACGGAGCCGCGAGGTAATTTATCTTACCCAAATCACAGTAACTCACGACCTTCGACGCTGAAGAATTGTTGGTTGTGAATCTTGGCAACACAGGTATGAATACGATCCCAGCATTTGTTGACAACCGCGTGGCCTAGTGGTCACACTGTCTGACTTCTAAATCGCGGATCTTGGGTTCGAATGTCGGCGGAGCCAACATTTGTGGGTTTTTGGGTAAAAATAAACTCATAACAATGGGCTCTGACACTAATACCAAGAGTAAATCGATTCACTGCGTTAAATGTCTACTTTCTGCTTTCTGTTTGACAAATTATAAATATTTTCATATATCGGTGAAGAAATCACCGTGAAAAACCATACGTTATAAAAATATTTCGACGACATGTAAACTCTGCTAACTCGTACTGAAAACAAACTTTTAAAAGATAAAATCTTCAATTTTATATGTCGTATATTATATAACATTTATATGTATAATAAGCCAAGTACAACTGAAACCACGTTAAATATATTCGGGTGTGTTTTACTGAACCCTTAGTAATTCATTACATCGAAGTCGCAGGACGCAGCGCGAGGCGCGAAACCCGCCAGCATTAATAAACGATTATTAATAAGTTATGTTTTTAATTACGAGTCGATCTCTCGCTTATTTATTCGTATAATTTTATAGGGCCCCGCGGCGATCCCGGCGTACCCGCCACAACAATAAAATATATGTGTCCAATGAATAAATTCGATCCGTAACGAGAATTATTACACATTCCTTTGCCGACCGACATCCGAACTTAAATCCTAATAAGACACTCGTGTCAGAAGGCCTGCAAAACATTTTAAAGGGTCAGTAGACTGTAGCCCTAAACTATGTAAAGTATTAAAGTATTTTTTTTTATTTATCCTTTCTTTAACATTTTTATCTATTTGATAATGCAGTAATATTGTATAACTAAAAAAAATGATAAGCGAATGCGTCATCAAACGTTTAATACTACGAAACAAATACGGTGCTGTCATTGGGATGTAATGTACAAATAAAACCGGTGGCAGATTAAAAAAGAGTTTCTTTAAAAATGGAGAATTCCCCTACATATCGTGCAACAGTCGGCTTGGCACTATGGAACAGTTGAATAACTAAATGTCTACAGTTGTAGAAATTGAAACGATGAGGCACACCGTCATCGCGAAAAGAAAAGAATTTCAATAAAACATCTTAGACGAAAATTCCGCCGGTTTGACGTGACTGACAGACAGATATTCTTATAGAAGTCATAATATAGAACACATTGTTGAACATTCATCACTCTACATAAAATTTTTCGTGAATTGAAAAAATATATTTTCAGACAATTGACTAAGACTGCTTGTCATTCCACAAATTTCGTATAATTAATTATAATTGTACATAATATTATAATATAATAATTTAAATTTGATGTACATTCGTATAACGAACATCAAAAACATTATTGTGCCGTGAATTATAAATTAGCGAGCTCAATGCTTATTCTTGACCGATACGTCTACAAAAATATGTGATACATTTTTTTATTTCTTTTTTACTCATGTTTTATTTTATCAGGAGTAAGAAAGAATCGGGTGTGTCCAATCGGGTACATTTATTCTATTCTTTATAATTTAAAGCATAGAAACCATTTTAAACTTTTTTGTCTATTTGTTATATATTATACGTTATCAAAGTAAAAATGGCAAAACACGAGATCATGACGCTCGTAAAGAAACTGAACATATACGAGTAGTAAAGTGTAAATACACGTCCTTTAAATGTCCCACGTTGAAGCACAGACCTCCTCTCATTTATGAGATGTGTTGGAGTCGTAAGAATCCGCTACGCTGCTCCTATACTAGTTGATGGACTCGCCAGTCCTCTATTTTTTTTTGAATTCCTCAAACATGCAGGTTTCCTCACGATGTTTTCCTAACAGCTAAGCACGAGGTAAATGAGCACTGCCGGCACCGGCGATCAAACTAAGGTTACTCGCGTACTAAACGCCCGGCCATTATCTCATTATTACAGCCATTATATCATTATATTATCATATATTATCATTAATGATGTCTGATATTAATGTAGCCAAAACTTAGAATTAATTTCATCGTCGAACTGCTGTTCGATGCAAAGGTCGTATTACGTCTGGCTCACCCGTCAAAATATCGGAACAACACGTTCCCGTATATAGGTCAACGCAACATTGTGCGACCTCTGCCGGCCAGTAACAAATACACCGCGAGCATTATTAATCAAGTTTTATACGGTCGTAAAACCGCGGCGGGATTAAAAACTCGGGTCCACTCGAAATCATATTTTTATGGCGTTTAGATCCGTGGTTATTATTTGGAGTTTTTATAGTGGCGAGATGTTTAGCAGTGAGCGCTCGATTTGTGGGGCGTTTGATTTACGGCTGTCGCTAGACGTGGGACAGACGCTGGGTAGCGTCCGCACAAAGAGGCGTTGTGTCAACGCCTAGTAATTATTTCGATTCAAATTAACGATGTCGTAGTTTTAAAGGTTAAATTTATGTATACATTACTGCTTTGTAGAAGAAATATAAATACAGAGTAGTTACGCGAGTTATTATTTAAAATTTTTTTTAAATAATAACTCGCGTAACTACTAACTCAGTAAGCACTAATTGTAAGGTTTTATATCTTGAAAATTCTTCACAATAAAAAACTATGTATACTATATATAAACTGCATCACAATATAGTTTGGAGAAACAGTTCGAGTTATAAGCAAACTTGTTTTTAATATACTTAATAGAATCAAGCGTTACTTTGCGGAAATCCATTATTATAAGTAAAGAAAGTTAATTTTGTGAAAAATCGTTTCAGAAAAATTTATTATTCTTTTTTATCATATATAACACACGGTCAAACTTCACCTAAGAGTGGTGACAGAAAAGTGCACTTGAAAAATTAATAATTCTGACTATTAACTAAGTACATGAGAACATTAACAAATTCAGTTTATTGGAAATAAAAGTTACTTAATTGCGTGCTGGTAGCGGCTTAAGAGAATCTACCACCTCATCTCATCCCGTGGGTGTCGTAAAATTCGACAGAGAGATAAATAAAAACCAGGAGATGGGCAGCAGCATCTTCCTGGAACATCTGAATAAATAAATTGCGGTTGCAAATTCGCCTGCCAAGCGTGGCAACTAAGGCAAAATCCCCTTAAAATAAGAGCTACTAACTTTCGTGGCACTCTATGGGGGAAGCCTATGTTCAGCAGTGATAGGCTGAGACGACGACGACGACGACGACTTAATTATGTCCAAAATGACAGATGAGCAATGTTGTATTTATGGAATGGTTGATGATGGAAATAATGTAAATGATGTTCCGGATACAATCCAATCTCAACTCATCTTGTTCAACAAATTGCAATTTAAGAACTAAACGGATCTAATGTAACAGCAGCTCTTGGCCGATATCCCACTGGGAGTCGGGATACGACAGTTGATTTCCGTTTCGTCTAGAAATAACGAAAGCATTAGCTATTCCTAAATTAGACAGTTCATTGACGAGAATGAGCGATCCTCGAATTGATTGATCGCCTGTCCAAATGAAAACATTGTTTGATAATTGTTGATTCATAATTTTTTTACTAATGGTAGGATTCTTATGCAGAAATCCGTACCACCGCAGAGTAGTAGTTACACTGCCGTAAATTACATTACTGTTTTAGTCTGAAAGGAGAGCTAGTGTAATTACGGGGTATATAAGACTTAAGCTGGTAAGGCAGGGTGACAAGCGTAGTGTAACGAAAAAAGAACATGAAAAAGAAAACAGGAAAATAAAAAGATGAATATTTTTTTTTAAATGGCAGCACGTCGAATAATGGATTATATAAACGATCGTTAAAATGCTGCATAATAATATCTGAAATAATAGATTTTTAATCTAAACCATTTTTCCTGATTGTATCGTGACTAATAACAAGAGAGCGACGCCAGAAGCACAAATCAAAGTTAGTCAGCTGATCGTCTGGAGAGGAGGCCGGCTCTGCGCTAGGCCGCCCGCCAAACAACACGCGCACAAAATCTTTGATACGCAGCACCGATGGAATCGAAATCCGATATCCGACTCCGAACTTTATTCATCGCGAAATGCGACGATATTTTAGTCCGTCCGTCATTCGGACAGTTCACAGAAGCGCGTAAGATTAATTGTATTTCGGTTGAGTCATCAAAATAATTAGAATGACGCTATTTTCGTTTGTGATGCTAATTTGACAGACGTCGCGGGAGATTTCGTGTCCGCTTCGAGTTCGAACATTTCGATTGCTTCTTTGTTATTTATTTAATGTTATATCGGAAACGGTTGAAGAGAGGAGACGTTTTGCATATAAACAAAATGCAATGAAAGGGCCCGCATTAACCCATTTTTTGTAGTTTCTTCGTTAAGTGCGAGCTATAACAAATATTCATTAAACATTGGCCGCAATCCAGGAATATGATGTCGCGGATTATTGTGGTCCGCATTGATATGGAACAAGAACCGGAGAAGAGTAATAACAGTCGAGTCTGGTTTATTATAGGAAATATTTGATAGCCGGCCGTTCTCGGAACTTGCATTTAATCTACAGCAGTTAATTTCGTATGCGACCGCTATAAACGTGTTTGATTAATATCATTCAGACGAAATAAATGTAGCGGGTCGGGTTCGCTGCGATCAAAGGATTCATTAAATCACTGTGAAACAATGCCTAGGAACAAAGCTCATTGACGTGGGATAGCATATTAAATGCGTTAAACCTGCCATATTTAGCTCAACGTCTTTTGTTTTGCATGGATACGGCTGAAATTATTTAAATGATTGTATAAAAGAGAACATGTAGATTCCAGCCATTGACTGTACTGACGTGTGCACACGGGCGTTATCTTGATGAAACAGGACTTTTCTTCTGAGCATTCCTCGACGTTTTTCTTTTATTTCCTCTCGTAAACGACGTAGTAAGGTGCAGTAGTAATCAGAGTTTATAGTCTGACCCCTTTCAAGATAATCAATCATAATCACACCTTTCGAGTCCCAGAATACTGAAGCCATCACCTTATTTGCCGACAAAATCGACTTAGCCTTTTTAGGGGGTGGTGAACCAGGTCTTCTCCACTGTTTTGATTGTTGTTTTGTTTCCGGTGTACAGTAATGAACCCATGTTTCGTCCATAGTAACAAAACGATTCAAAAAATCATCTGCATCGGCTTCAAATAACTCCAAACAGTCGCGTGAAATAGTCAATCGCGTCCTTTTTTGTTCAACTGAAAGCAGTCGTGGAACCCACCTCGCAGACACCTTGTGGAAACCCAACTCGTTGACAATGATGTTTTGAGTTCGTTCATAAGAGATGCCTATAATCTCGGCTATCTCTCTAATTTTTAATCTGCGGTCTCCCATTATTAAATCAAGTACTTTTTTAATATTTTCGTCAGTAGTTGACGTCGAAGGCCTTCCAGAGCGGGGTTCATCTTTCACACTCTCTCTACCACGCTTAAATTCTGCTATCCATTTTTTGACGGATGAATATGACAGAGCACAATCGCCTAATGTACTGACCATGTCATCATGGATGGCTTTTGATGATAGCCCCTTCTTATGGAGGTACTTAATGACGGCACGCTGCTCGATTTGCTCCATTCGCGGAAATTATGACCGATTACTTTGTTAATAAATTTATAAAATCACAACTAATTATCGCACACGTTTCGAACTTCACACAATGAACTAGTCTGAACTGAACTAAATAATGTGGGTAGATTTGATTTTTAGAATTGAATGGATCTGTGTTAGGCCGAGTACTTTTCAATCCACCTAGTATTAACAGCTGTCGCGAGATACAGCACTACGAAAAGACATATTAAAAAAAATGTGCTAGCTTTTAATGCTTTTTTAAGACATCTAACATAACACCTTTCTTTATGTTCCATTTTCAAAGATTTTCATAAAAAAATATCATGTCATTGATCATATGTATCATCAAAATTATTTATTTCATCTGTTACTTATGCTGTTATTGACATATTTAAGGGAACTACCATGTTATGCAAAAATTGTGCATATCGTTGTTTCTCCACACAAAAGACGTATGCAAAGTGGAAACTGATAAATGTTAAAAAGCAATTAATCCCATATATTAAAGATACTCGTAACATAAATGATTTTTAAAAAATACTTCACAAGTTCACTGCTGCACAGGCGTCCCCCATAGACACAAAGCACGGTTCTGAGTATCCCACATCCATCTAGTTCCTGCAAAACCGTGCAGGTTGTTGCTCCCTCTAATGAGGGGTCGCTCTACGCAGTGGTTTCCAGTTCCACTGGCTACCACTCGAAAGTCTTTTTATCCAACGGTTATCGGTTCGACAAGCTATATCTCTTTTCTTTATTTATAGGATAAATTGATTGGATGAGCAAAACGTTCATCTGATGTCAAGTGCAACGACTGCCCATAACAAATGCTGTGTCACCCTGAACACTTTGTGGCTCCACAATGCGCCCGTAACCCTGAGACATCAGTTCTTGAGTCTCATATGCCCAGTAATTACACTAGCTCTCCGTGCCCTTCAGCCCGAAACCCTAGACGGATTCCTTCATGGGAATCTTACGACCAGTAGATGTCTGGCCTATTGCTAATTCAGCTTGCTAATCGTCAGAGCTCAAGTTGGTTTGTTACATTATTTTTAATTTAATATACGTACTTATGAAACGGTAAACGCTTGACTGCACATACTTTCATATTATTTAAAACAACTAAATCAAAAAATAACCAATGATAAATTCCATTCGCGCTGATTTATATAACCGTAAAACACATTCCAATGATCTTTACAATCACTGCGAGTTGGATGTCGTCCAAAATCATTTCGCATCCGACAATAAATATCCTTCGTTTATTATTATTTCTACAAATTGACGACATTTGATTAATGCCTGAAAGTTGACACGCATTGACAAAAAATTGTATATTTCATTTCAGTGGGTGGTTCAGCGACGTTTATTTTTTCGACTGTGATGAGCACGGCAAATTCTTGGTCTAGATTTTAGTCCAGCAATAACCTATTAACAAGGCGATAATGAAATGCATAATTTTCCATACAATTGTTAGAATTTCATAATGGTTTTACGTTTGAAAAGAAACAAAGAAAGAAATACTTTATTCATGACGATAACATAACATACATTAAAAAATAGTAATAATAAAAAAGATAATTTGCTATTCAGCTTGATAGAATGTTAGTTGGATCTGTAATTGCTTAATCTAAAATAAGCACACAATGTGCAACTAAGTTTGAGGTTCTTTTTAAAGTCGTAGTTAATTTAAATGGTAGATCCATCTAAAAGACAAAAAAAAACTACGTCGACTGACCTAGTTAAATGACGAAAAGAGAAAATTAAACAATTTAAAAGCAATTACTTTCCAGTAGTTCACGTAGCGTCAAGAATAGTTCGGAAGAGTTTTGTACGGCGCGGCGATCTGAAAATGCGTGGACGTGTTGTGACACTATACACCGAATGATTAATGAACTAAATCGCGAACATTTTTTTAAACTTCGGCCTCGAGAAAAATATATTATTTGTTTATATTAAATATACTACTAGTTTATCTCGTTGATTTCAATCGATGATAGTAATATATTATTTTTAAATGGTTACATGATGATGCGGTAAAAAAATAGTAAGTTCTGGTCTAAACTATAATTAATCATTGTCGGTCGGTTCTTAAAAATTATAATTTCAAATGCTTACTTGAGTCATGGCAGTAATTGTCGAGGTAAGTAAACAAGAAGGTAATCACTAATACAGATTTGAATAAAAATATATTGGAAATAACAAATGTGAAGGAATTTAACATTTAGTACCTAATGCAGTTAATATTGTTACTATTATTATTCTGTTTAAAGTAGCCATTTTAACGATTTCAATCCGTAAAGCACTTGAAAAAATCAGGATACAGGATGTTGACTTCGTAAAATTCTTGATCCGCTTAAGTGTTATTTATATGGATTGAGAAGGACGAAAAGATTTTATTACGATACTCAAACATGCTTTGTCAGGCCACCTTTGAAAATCGGAATTCTACTTAAACTTTTGACAGTACAAAATCGTGTCAGTAATTAACAGTACTCGCATGGATCAGCTAAAATTCAAGCTATATTTCTTAACATATCTTTTCACTAAATATATTTAGAAAATTAATTGTTGTGTCTCTGTGATATGGTCACGTGTAAAAATTTACTTTTCTATGAGTTCCTCCATCGTTATAAATTTATCGGAATTATTTTTTTTTAAGTTTTAATTATATTAGGTCAAACAAATCACATTAAGCGTGTCGACTTACACAGACGATCAATGTTTAACATTTCCGCGGCTGTCCGACCTCCGTGTGTATTATTCTATTTCTCTGGAATTAGACGATTACAACATTCGCCTATTTCGATACGCAGTTTTTCACTCAGTTTATAAATCCGCGCTCCGTTTAAATAATAAGCTCGGTTTGTATTTAAAACAAAGACATGGTACGAGCCAGGTTCACCTTCGTGATATATTTGTCATCACGAGGTAGTACCGAAATATGTGGAATTGGATTCTGAAGTCACTATATAGATACAAACGTCGTAAGTAAGTTAGTAAGTAAAAAGACATTTTTATTTATGTGCGTTTTATTATTGAGATTGGGCCACCATTTAATTACGAATCTACCTGATACTGAGCTCCATCTCGGTTTAAGATAATCAGCACATCAGCCTAATTAATGACTATTGATTATTTTTTTCTTATAAAAACCCATTGCCTAAAGCTAACTTCAGTCATTTAATAATTTTAGCCCATTGTTCAGCTGAGATGTATTCAAGGCTAAACATAAGCTTTCTCCAGACGTTGCTAGTTTGAAAGGTAATTACCATAATTGACACTTTTTAGGCGGCAATCACTGCTGTGTGGAAATTTATTTATAAAAAATATTTGTAAAGAAATCCCATATTATTTCGGTGGTCGCTTCATACGAAACCTATTGGATAGTATGTTTGATGGATTCTTGTGGAAGGAATGAAAAGAAAATATTAAATTTTCCTCCGAGTGCCGATAAGGACAATGCAAATTGTCGGAAACAACACTGGTAGTTCTTTTAACGTGTAAAGCTATCGTAAAAATCCACAAAATCAGAATCAATATTGAAATTATAGAAATTTAAATCACAAATAGAAAGCCTGCGATCGGAACAATTAAGAACCGGACTGGGGCGACATCTGCCGACTCAGTGTTTACCGAGTCTAATAGTTAAGTACCGTGACTCCTGCTTAATTACGTTTCACCTGGGTTTGTTGAAACGTTTCTCTGAGCCATTAACTATATGTAAATAAATATAGTAATGATTGACCAGTAGCCGCAGAAATGAAGAACGCTGAAGGAAATTTTATTCCAGTACAAAAATTTTAGAATTGAGATATTTTGAAATTAAACATGAGTCAGTAAACAAAGTAACAGTTCATTTGAATTTAACTTACATATATAAATTTGAAGAATATGAGATGGAGTTTTATCCAGTTGGAAGAAATTATAATAAGAAATGTTGTAGAGTAGTCCAATCTAACGCTGCTGTCGAGAGGTGCGGATGCGGGTGTGATATACCAGTAAACTAAGAGTATTTATTTCCCTTAAGAAGGTCTGGAGGATGTCATGGATCCCAATAGGCAACGTGATAATCGTTTAGAAAATGCCTCAGTCGAAATACACAGACTGGTAACGGACAGCATCCGAAGCATCTAATACTAAGATCGCCAATCCACCAACCAAGCGTAAAAACGAAAAATCCTACCTTCTCGGCAGAGTTTAATGTTCTTCTCTTTATATTTAACACTCTGAAGAGGAGATCAAAGATAAAGTAGCACACAAATTTTCAGTAATTTTAATCGACATTTGCATATTTTTTAATATCTAGCGCTACTGATGTAGATTATATGATAAATTTCATATCACGAAACGACACATTAAATAAACTAATTTACGGATTTATGCGTTTAATTTTGTATTATAACATATAGCTGATGTGATGCATCGTCGTCCGGAAGTCTGCGTCTGTGACCGTGGTGGATCATCCCACCATACATCAGATTGATAACCACAAATCTCGCAAAAGAACACGATTCCTACAAGATGATTGCGAGCTAGAAATTAAAAAAAATCCTAATTTTAATAGAGAGATGTGGGTATTACCACCAGTTGGGATCCTATAATTAATAAAATTAAGTCAAAACAAGCATCACTGCAAGACTTCAAGACACAGTTAGCTCTTTCTGCGTAGATCGGACCACAAATAATAATTAAAAGCTGAAGGTACTCCGGGTTAACTATGACTAGGACATCTGTCACCTCAGTCCCTCCGTGACCATGGGTGCTGTAAAGCACTCGAAACGTCTGGTTATAAATAACAAAATCAAACGCGATAAAATCCGTAAAATTAGTTTCATTTAAATGATAATTATGATTTTCCCCAAATCAAAACTATAGTTATTGAAAATTATAGTTAAAAACAACTTCAAAATAATGTAACGGTTTTTATTTTTAAAAATCTGAGAACGGGACTGTGTACTTTAGTATTCATGTAATTATGAAACCGTTTATTGTATTGTGATGAAACTAATGCTATCTTAGTCCCAGGGTTAATATAATCTGTTAATGGCTTCAATAGTTTTCAAATTATGCACGTTCGGACCGTACAGGCATACAGAATAAAAATTATACTGGTGGTAGGATTCCTATGCAGGATGTCAGAAATGTTCTGGGTGGCACAGCATTTGCTACGGGTAGTGTTTGCACTATCCATCAGGTAAATGATTTGCTCGTTTTATCACTTTATCCAATAAAAAGAATCAGTCACAGATCAGACAGCTATTTCTATATTATTTGTTAAATTAATTTGACTATAGTTAAAAAGGGTAATCAATATTGTAAAGAACCGTTAAAAAATTGCGTGTAATGTGCATAGGTCACAAGTCAGATGATTTATTCATACATGACATCCTGAAGAAGATAGACCTCTAATCCATTGCATTATTACTGTGACCCAAAAAAGCACGTAATATTAAGTACAAAGTTGCCAGCACGCCAAGTACTGGAAACATTTAGCAAGGGGGCGGCAAGGGTACAATTACAGCGAAATAAGCAATAAATTACATAGAGACTGCGCTAGCGCCGCGTGACGCCGCGCGCCGTTTCTGCGAAACGCCATCTAGCGGCCGTTGCAATTTGCACCGTGATCACGATCGATATCGACGTCGAGTAGGTAATACCGAATGGATGTGAAAAGGATTCGCGCCTAACAAATATGTACTACTTACTAACAAACAACATTTTATTATATTCAAAAAGTAAAAGTCGTCAGAGGGCAAATGAAAAGATGGAAATGAGCAGCAGCATCTTCCTGGAACATCTGAATAAATAAACTGCGGTTGCCAACACGCCTGCCAAGCGTGGCAACTGTGGCAAAATCCCCTTAAAATGTTAGTTACAAACTTTTGTGGCAATCTATGGAGTAGATCTATGTTCAGCAGTGGACTATGATAGACTGAAATGATGGTGATGATATTTAAAAACTGGAAAGCAAAACAAATAAGAAAAACATTTAATCTGTTTAGTAATAACACTCTAAAATAGCTGGCAGGTTAAAAAATAAAAGTTTTTTCACGGCATGTGAAATTAATGAATTCACACATGAGTAATATGGCAAAATCAGCTATATAGTCTCCAAAAACTGGGAGGAAGCCTGTGCTGCCGTACTCCGTACAGTGCCTATAAGCATCATGGAACGGCATTTTGAAAAGGGGTAAAGGATAATTGCTTTTTTCACAGAGTCGACACATGAAATAACTCGATGGCGAATCGTATAACCGCATAAATCGGATACAATGTTGCGAATCACTTGTTTTACTTCCTTTACGTTTCCTCATGCCTCATTCGCGACGGAAACGGCTATTGACATTTCCAGAATAGTCCTTTGTTAAAACGTGTTCTTTCTGCTTAATAACGCACCCATTTGTTTATTTTAAACCAACAATTCACATTAAGTCATTTGAAATCTAACATTTTAACCTACGAAATAGGTTATTATTTTTGTTCATAATTTTGTCCCAAATTTTACTATATGTACGGTGAATGGCGTAAAATTACTAAAATTATTCTACTTGTCCGAATTTAGTCCTTACTAACACATTTAATTACTTAAATTCGTGTTAATTCGTTCATTTTTATATATAAGAGCAATATAGATGATGAATGATGGTAAATGTTCAATAATTCGTATTTAATGTCTATCTTCTGTCTCTCTCTCTCACCCTTCAAAAAAGTTTCTTTTTTTTATAGAATATGAATATCTTATCAGTAATTTTACTATTTATCAACAGCAGGTATTTAATGAGTATTTATAGAAACATTACTACGAAATTTAAAAACCGTATGTGTAACTTTTTTAAAGATAACTAACATTTTTGTTTCGTGACTCAGCTCTAACAAGTCATCGAATTTTTTTTGAGTATCTTGTACCTTGACGGGTACTTCGAGTATAATCCTTAAATGCAGGTAGACAAAGTATAATAAAACATTTACCAGACGATGTAAAAAATACTATTCTATGCAATTAAGTTAGCGTAAGCTTTCTTGGCGTCAGAAAGATTAAAGGACTTATCACCTTTTTGTGATGTTGTTTTGATTTCGCAAATTTCACCCTTAAACGATTGACAGAAGATTTAATTCAGCGTATAGTCATTATATGTCCTTAAATAAATGGTTATCAATTTGTTACTGGGGATTTACAAATTAGTCGTATCTACTGGACCTCCGGTGTAGTATGTGTTAACAGTGAACAACATTTTTTATTATGTTGAAAAACCGATTTGATGGCTTAAAATCCTTTCTTTAAAATTCAGTAAAGCCCTTTGCAATACACAGACCTCTCCCAAAATGGGAGAAGGCATTTCCTGTAGTCTTCATGTTTAGTGATCGGACGCTTTGAGATTTATCTAACTTGAATCTCCATACGAAATAACAATGAAAGCATTAAGCAATGCAGTAATATAATTACAAACTGTTTATTGACGCGACCTATGTCGCCAACCTTGACAATGTAAATTCTAAATAAAGCTCTAATAAAATACGCTTCACACGTCGATTTTAAAATTAGACGACGTATTATTAATTGTAACTCGAAAAGCATTAAACAGTCATCGTGCCTTACAATAAGAGCTAACCGATGTGCAAATAATGTTATACAAGTTTGCGCAGCAGATGTCGCACGACAAAGTAAAGCCTACGTGCTTGTCGCGTAAACAGTTCGTGGTGTGTGGGGCCCGCAACAATAACTAGAACAATTTGTGATTCTACTCTATAATACGCCGTAATTACCTCGCGGTTGGAAATGCCGGTATTTTTGCTAATTCGGTAACCGAGAAAGGTGGTCCGTGTTGAAATAACCCATTCTTAACATCAATGCCCACTGTTGGTTACATTGTAATCGATAATCGTTCGTAATTATTTATGCATTTAACGACCACGCCCGCGTAAATTATTTTGAATTTACACACATATGTAGCAAAATACATGTCCTTAACTGCTGTTACATCTGTATAGAGAATTTATGTGAAAAGAAATGCCTTTTATTTAAAAGTAATAATGCCTTGCGGTGCCGTGTGGTGGCGGGTGCCGAATTGTAACTGTGAAATGTACCACCCCATCTCAAACTGCATGTTTCGTAAAATTTGTTTACGTAGTGGAAAAAAATATGAGCAGCGCCGGGAACATCTAAATAAATCAACTGCGGTTGTCGACCCGCCTGCCAAGCGTAGCAACTATGGCAGTATCCCCCTTATCTATGGAGGAGGCCTATTTTCAGCAGTTGACTTGTGATGGGACTGTAATAGTGATGAATTTAGCCTAAGAGCTATAATAACTCAGTGGCAGTATTTTTCTACTACATGGGAGCGAAAGAACCAAATTTGTTTGTAATATAAAACTCATAAATCCGTGTTAGCAACGTCTTTTCGTGAGGGAACATACGAGTACGTACGAGAGAACAACCATGTTAGTCCACCACAACAGGACAAACATGGTAAGTTACGCTCCAATACATAAGGTATGTATACCGTTTGGTGGGCAGCGTAGAGAATTTACCCCATCTCGTCCCGTCAGTGTCGTAAAAGTCGACAGAGGGAAAATTAAAACCAGAAAATGGGCAGCAACATCGTGCTGGAACGTCCAAAACAAATAAAATGCGGTGGCCAACCCGCCTGCCAAGCGTGTCAACTGTAGCGAAATCCCCTCAGATCAGAAATCAATCTAAGGGGAGGCCTATGATCAGAAGAGGTCTTGTGATAGGCTGAAATGATTATGATAATGACATTAGACATTGGATTACATACGATCAGTAGGACCTACCACACGAGCTGATTTTTTTTATGTTAGTGGTTATTATTATACATAAAATCCATAAACTCCATCATATCGATCAACTACTCTTGTGTAATATAATCGCAAGACTTCGTATAACGATGATGATTAACTGACGCTCTTCAAAGCTCGAAAGTAATACAAGAACATGGGCATTGCTATTGAAATATTCATTTCATTAATTGACTTACTATTTTAAAAAAATTAACGCATTTAAAACTTATTTTATCGTTCTTGAAGGTATAACTTTTTATACACTATAAAAAGAGTTATGTCACACACGAATTTCACAAATTCAAATAAGAACAGATCTCTCATTGTAACTCGCATCGAATTTACGACGAATATGATTTATGGGCGTATTTGATGCGGACGGACATATGGACAACAATAGGCTCATACAAACTGGCGGGCAAAGAATCGTCGGGCCGTGTTTTTAGTATTATAATGCGGTCGTACTCCCCCTCCTCTCATCTCCTCAGGCTAAATAAGTTTTTATTGCACATCCTTCGTGGAAATAAAATAGTCGTTTTGAAAGTTCGTCTATTGAAATAAACTTTGTACGGACATACCCTAATTGTCGAATAACCTACTTAAAATTAATTTCTTACATCATCACTAACATCCAGAAAATAGTCCACGGCTGTCTCCAACGCTGGCCTCGCTCAAGTAGGGAAGATTGTCGAATGTCACGAGAGTTATGCCGTTAATTTAAGCTGAAATCCTATTCTGCATATTCTTGCTGATATTCTATTCCGTGTGTTTGGTCTGTAATTTTTCGAGATTTTACGCCACCTGCCGGAACCGAACTCACTTTCAGACGTTTTCCTTGTCGACTTATGGCAGCTCCGAAATATTCTTTGTTAATTATATTATTATACAAAAATAACAGTAATTCGATTGTAATACCGGTCCCATAAAGTACTTATTTATCATGATGTGTTCATATAGGTTAGAAGTTCATTTAAGGTGACCTCAAAGTGTTATTATACTATTTTTTACACAAATATCAGGAATTCATACATAATAGGAGAATAACAATTCGTATGAAGTTGTAACAACCAATTGTCCTTAATTATGTTCATAAAATCAAAAGCGAAGGATCATATTCCAAACATTAATGAAGTGATGTGTACGTCGCTACACTGGACGAAATCGATACCTAAACAAAATCGATTAAACACGCCCGTGAATATCGAACAATGCATTTTCGGGTACGAATTAAATTTCAGCATCAAATCCGCCGGGTCAACGACCGGTCCGATGTGAGAATAAACAGAAGTTATCTGGATAGAAAGGTGCAATTAGTATCTCAAACTGAATTTTTTGCATGTTTCGGCACATTTGTTTCCATCCCTCCGATGACATCACTTTCATCGTCATCGTCTTCTTTTCTAGAATTCTGATGTAGTTTTCAAAACCCACCAAATACATTTACATTAAATAGCAAAGTTCCATGTTGTGGTAATGTTTTTATTATAATTTTGGATCTATGTCGTCCTATTATAATAAATAATTTGAATGTTCAATATCGTAATGGCTTAAATAAATAATTTACTTTGTATTAAGATTTTTAAATCATACGTTACTATGCATTTTAATAGATACAATAACTTTATATTGTTTATCGTTTAGTCTACTTATTTAACAAAACAATATCAATTGCAATGAATTTAATAAGTACATACCTCCAAAATGATATTTATCATATATAAAATTAAAAATTGTGTATCGCTTTTATTCGCGCGCTTTTCTTTATAACAGTTTAATTAAAACATTCCGATGGAAACTGCCGCCATAAACATTCAAAAACACCTTCCACAACGTTAATTTGTACGCAATAAAACAAAACAAATTGCCCGTCTCATGTCGAAAATTAAAAACATTTTGCTCCGATCAATGGCACACTTTAAAGTCATTTTATGGAGACCGAAAACAAAATGAACATTTAAACCACGATAAAGAATATTAATAGAGATGTAAACGTTGGCGGTGAGGTTTCTTTAAATTAAAAAATGTAAGTCCGCGATACGTTTTGGGCTTTGATATATTAACATAATGCGCATTTCGTCGAGAGATTAACATCGAATACGCGACCGCAACGGGAAACAGGCGGCGCATAGATCGCTCGACTAATAGTGATGTCCTTTGTTCGTAAGTATTTCAATTTTAATAAATGAATATTGTCTAATATATCAACCGTGCCCGTGCGTTGTGCCGTGTGGTGGCGGCTGTGCCGTGTGGTGGCGGCTCCTTAAAAGAATACTACCACTCCATCTCATCCAATGGATCTCGTAAAAGGCGAGTAAGGAAGTAAACTGCACTGTTCACCCAGCAGCGCATGGTGGCGATGGGCTCACCACCTATCACACCAGTGCATTATATTGTTTTGGTGAAACGTGGATTGTAGCAGTCATCTGTTTTTGCAGTGAGTGCCCAGTCTCTGACTACCCCTTATGGGATACAGTCGTGATCCTATGTATGTATGTATGTATCAACTAAAAAGAATCTAGCCTACCCATGGCTAGCACATAAGTAAGTATATACATATGTAAAACTAGCGAAAGTAGGTTATTTTATTACTTTACGTTCACCTGATGGTAAGTGCAAGGTCTGCCTATAACAAATGCCGTGTCAGCGAAACGTTTATGTGTG
The DNA here is from genome assembly GCA_019845155.1 of Luehdorfia chinensis. Taxonomy (NCBI): domain Eukaryota; kingdom Metazoa; phylum Arthropoda; class Insecta; order Lepidoptera; family Papilionidae; genus Luehdorfia; species Luehdorfia chinensis. The sequence continues at coordinate 11,942,244 of JAHVAK010000191.1, read as the reverse complement.
GCACTACATTGCGCCTGTCACCCTGAGACATCAGTTCTCTAATGATCAGTTATTACATTAGCTCTTAAGGCCCTCCAGACCGAAACACGATTAATGTTCTCACTGCTTCACGGCAGAAATAACTGGACCTGTGGTGGTACCTACCTAGAGGGATACCTGCATGGGAATGCAACCACCAATGAAGCGGTAGTGAAATTACTAGCATATGAGACATAATAACAGACGCATCAAGGTGACGGGCGCAGTTCAATGCCACACAGGACTTAAAAATTCAAACTAGATAACACTGCAACTATTACGGGCAGGCGTGGCTTTTTCCATCCGCTGAACGTCTCTTACGTATAGTTACTACCATGAAAACAAAAATATTGAGACAATTTAAACCGAAATCACGACAAAAATTTAGTTTATAAATTATATTTTAACACATTTATGTTTATGCAAATTTCGTCCTAAATATGTTGTTTCATATGTTGTTCCGTGTGGTGGCGGCTTAAGAGAATCTACCACCCCTTCTCATCCCGTGGGTGTCTTAAAAGTCGACAGAGGGAAAATGAAAACCAGGAGATGAGCAGCAGCATCTTCCTGGAACATCTGCAATAAATTGCGGTTGCCAACCCGCCCGCCAGGCAACTTTGGCAAAATCCCTCTGGAGAGCTACAAAATTTTGTGGCAATCTGTGGGGGAGGCATATTTTCAGCAGTGGACTAGTGATAAGCTGAAATGATGATGATGATGTTTACTCTGCCTAGATCTACATAATATGTCAAACTATAAATGATGTTGAAATTGTGTCTTACTGGGAATTACTATTTAGATTCCCCTGGAGCTTATTTTACACCTTCCAATTATAATTGCACGATTTCTAATAAAGATGTAAAGTAACTTATTCACCATTATTAAAATCCGCATAATCGAAAGCATGCCGTAAAATCCGAAACGTATGAAGAAAAGCTATAAAATGATTAATACGCCATCGCATGCGTTCGTAAATTGCTTATCGTATCCACTTGCGAAGAAATTGAACGTCGTTAAAAATTTAAATGCACAATTTGATGGTCTATGTTTTGAAAATGTTCAGTCATTGATTTTGATAATTTTATACAAATTTTAAAATATTATACGATTGAAACGTACTTTATCTCCTACTTTCAAACAAAAACAAATGTAATTTTTAGATAAATCTAAAATCCCAGTAAAATAAGTATAATTGATTAAAAAATCTATCAAATCGCAGCAAACACTGACATCACTACGCGCAAGTTGATTAATTCCACTTTTATTTGTATAAGTATCAAGCAGCTGCCGCCGAGCGTTTGATCCCGATACGCTACCTACACCGCGACTACAAAATGTCTCTAGCATTTTTCACGACGCCGTGAAAACACGACAAAAATAATGGATCATAATCTTTCGGAATTCGTTGAAATGAGTTAAACTGATCTCTATATTATTTTGTTAATTCATGCGAGCGATTTTAATGTTTAGTTCATGTTTATATGAATATACAAAAGTAGTATTTCATGATATTTTTGTTTAAAAGTTATAAACAATAATGCATGAAATAAATTAGTTTTGATTTGTCAATATAAATAAATCAAGTATTATTAAATTCTAAATTCACGCCAACGATGTCACAAACTTAACCAACTTTGCTTGTAATTATAGCCATAATTATAATAATTACTGTGCCGAAAGAGTTCAAAAATACATTACGTATCTTTATCTTTATCTATTTCATTAAATAATGATGGAACATTACATTTTTAAGTATCTACTCAAAATGACAATACTAAACTCTGTCTAAATATAAGAAGAAGTAAGTTAAGAATCTATATAACGAATATATATATCGATGATATTAAAATACTTTAAACAAACTTTTCTCAATCAACTTCTGTCAATGATAAATGTGAGAAACGATCGCATAAACAAATAATGCCTTGAATTAAGAACGATTGTGTTTAATCTGCATAATTAAGTACGTATGTAAGGAATGTCGGCCAATAATGTTGACCGAAATACTTTACCGATTTCTATTTGATTTAAAAATTTACAAGCTATTCACACTAGACCGACAAAAAGTCATATCAAAGCGTTTACCATTAACCGAGGCGCTGACTTCTTCCCGACTCATTCATTCATTGTACGTAAACATCGATAGACGCGCTCGATGCTTCTGTCGCTGTGGTGTTGTTCATAAGAGGCCAGCGTGTTCGCTCGATTTCAGAGTTATTTGCATTTCAATAGTTTAGTATACCTTTAACACACTTTAAACTTTAAAAATCTTTTCCAAAAATGTACAAGTAGCATTAATTAGTTAAAAAAAAAACTTTTTTAAAATGGTAACTAGAATGCGGTGATAATAATGTACTATCTGTATATACCAGTAAAGTGATTTAAGTTAGCTGAATTTCATAAAATATAATTTTTGTTTTTACTGATTGCAATGTTTTTATTATTTAAGAAATAACTCGATGTGTTAGTAAAGTTTGTTGACTAATCTAGACAACACCTTAACTGTTGTGTGAAGTGACTTTGAATGTTGGCTAACCGTCATTCGCGTAGAAATCTGGTCACATATTAAGTAGTAAAGGAAATTAACAAACTATTTAAAGTGACAATTTATGCCGACTAGATAGAGCGACGATCTGCACGGTTTTACGTCGGTTAAGTCGTTAGATGCAGATGGTTTAGGTCGATCGTCGATCCATGCTTATGTTCAACAGTGGACTGAGAAAGGTTGAAACGTTAATGATATATACGCAGAGATTATGCAGAGTATTTTTAATACAACAAATATTTCTATAATCCCCTTTTGTGGCAATGTAATGTTTTTAATGAATTCAATCGCTGTATCTTTTCAACTTGCGCTACACAGGGGCGGGACGCCCTGCATGACTGGCTCTATTCGGACCGTTATTGGCGCGAGATGACCGTCACAATGTTGTTTTAGTAGTGTCTACTGACGTATGCGAAGTATGTTTGTGCGATTTTTATGAAAAACCTTACCCCTTAAATTACCTCATAGCCCTTAAATGAACAAATAAAAGTAACAGCACCGCGTCTTCTCATAATAACTAACCGATAAGATTAACATAACTGACAAGAACGGACGACCACATGACCAAGTGGTCAGAGTACCTGACTTAGACGCCGCGGGTTCTAGGTTCTCATCCCAGCCGGAGCAGAGATTAAGTGAAAAAGGAATTGTTGGTTTCCGAATCTGGTTATGAGAAATGTATGTTCGTAAAACTCACGATTAGGAGAAATTCTAGTGAGGGGCATCGTTTTTATCCTAGATACTGTTTAAATTCACCATTTGTGACCAATTGACCATTGACTAAATTCCGAAGTGCAATTTGAAACAAAAAACATTTAATTTTATTTTCTCTGTCAGATCCGAGAAGCAATTGTATTATTAGACACTAACAAGATAAAAACTTTTGTTGAAAGTCGATTAAAATCATACTAATCACTAGCGTTTACAAATGCTGTTTCAAAGTGCCACTTTAAGCAAGGTAAATTAATAAAAACCCAATATAATCTAAATGTAATGTCAATTCTTTTAACGAGATTTATTCTTCATTCAATACTCGTATTACACGTAAACGTAAAATTATAAATAATACTAATAATGTCTATGCTATACTTCTAGAACTTACACATGCAAATTCAGTTTTAAAATATGCAGACAGTGACGTCAACTCCTAAATTCTCAAAATTAAAAAAAAAATTTAAGTGTACAAAATATTTATGTTAGTGGTGATAGGATTCCTATGCAGGAATCCGTCTAGGTAGATACCACTCCAGGTTAGTTATTCTGCCATTAAGCAGTAGTGTGCAAACATTACTGTGTTTCGGTTCGAAGGGCACTCAGAGCTAGTGTAATCACTGGCATATGAGACTGAAGAACTGATGTCTCAGGGTGACAGGCGTAGTGTGATGTCACACAGAAAATTTCTGGGTGACATAGCATTTGTTATGGACAGACGTTGCACTTACCATTATGTGAACATGTTGCTCGTTTCGTCACTCTATCCAATAAAAAAAATGTCGAGAATTATATAAATCTGCCTACTAAAATATGTTATGCAGTTAACACAAAGCAGATTCTCAATATAACTTTAAAGTTTTTTACAGATGTAACAATAATTAAAATTCCCGAAGTATTTTCCATGTAATGGTAACGCTCGGCGACAGTAATTCTGAACGCACCGTTTCGGTTCACCCATCATCAATCTTCACCCTTGTTCTAATCGCATCGCAAGCGTTCACATCATCAATTTCGAGTTATTTAAAGCGCGACACGACGACTGTGACAATTAAACGTTAACATCCGCGCAAGGGCAAATGCAAACTAACGCGAAACATTTCAAAAACACTTATATACTATAGTTATTTAGGTTAGCTTTTGTAATTTCCGTCTTTAATTAAATGATATTGTTTAAAATTTATCATAGAAACAACTAGTATGAGTCTAGAAAACAACAACAAAATGTCGCAGTCGAGATGTCCGATATCTTGCACTTCATACGTACGTACAGACTAAATGTCGTTGAAGTTTTTTTTAATCAATATTTTTTTGTAATAAGCTATTACAAAATATGTCTTGATATAATCAGATCTGTTTAAGTAGGTGTCTTTTTGATATTTGTGTACTTTTATTGTCCTACATGTGCAGTATAAATATATGAGATTAAGTTAGGGATTACTTGAACAATACGAGTAGATAAACAATAATATACATTGACGTCAGATCTGGAATACCAAGCTAAGTGGCAATTGGCTGGCCATATCGCTCATAGAGCCGATATCCGTTGAGGGAGACAGGTTCTCGAGTGGTAACCTCGCAGACGCAAAATCGATGGATGCAGGTGGCTCAGAGACGTGTTTTGTGGTTATTTCTGGGGAGGCTTATGTTCAACAGTGGACGTGTGATGGGCTTAAATGGTGACGTCCGATCGGATACACACATGACTTTCAATCGCAAACTAAGATTATCTGTATCCTAAGCACTGAATAGTGAACTGATAAATATACATATAGATAAATTAACATTGATTCCTCATAAATTTAATATACAAAAGTTTGGTTTGCGGGATTCGCATTGTTAATACTAGTCTGTATGTAAGAAGAGCTTTAATTGTATCAAATAACAGTCTATTTTAGTGTGTAACAGTGAAATATGTTTAATTACGAAGTATAAAACAGATTATATTTTTAAATGAAATAATAATAAGGCTTCTTACGGTTTTATACAATTACGTCGGAATGATTCTAATCGATCAAGTTTAAATAACACTAGTCGCAACTAAATGCCAAAAAGAAAAAAACAGATGAGCAAAGGTAAAGCTCGGTTCAAAATCGAATTAACCATGAGCCAGTTTAAGACACCAATTAAACTTCTAACAAAGGCTATATACAAAGAAACGAAAAAAAAATGATAGATCAACTCTTTAATCTAATCTGTGACCGGAATGCAACAATCGAAAATGAACTTTAACATCGTGTCATAAAAAATAAATTAGGATATTTTTAAGTCAATGGAAACTTGAGGAGACTGTTGGCACAACATCTCATATCGATTAAACAGATAATTAATCACGGGAAATGAATCCGAATGAGATGTTATTAGTTATAGCGAAGTCGCTATTAACAAGTGAAACAATGGTACGAGCACTTACAGGCTGATCGTTTAGATCGGACTCAATACGAATTGGTAATTCACGATGAGGTGATTAATTGTACTACGACTAATTACGATTACATTACTTTAAATATAGTTGTTTTAATTTCAAAAAAGGTATGGCCATTAAAAAACCTCATCATTAAGAGGTATAAATAACTCATGTTAATTTAAGCTGAAATCTTGATTTAACAGTATATTTTTTTTATAAATATACAATTTCTAAATTTTTCTATCGAGTTCTTATACAAAATGTGTTATTGTTAATAAAGCATGCTATTAATTAAACAAACAAAATAAACTATGTTAGAGACATATGCATTTGAACGAAAAGTAACTTATTAAAATCACTCTGTATATCAAGGAGGAACGCATCCAGTCGATAGCCGATCAATCAGTGGCCAACGAGTCGATCATAAAGTAACATCGTCTACACTTATGCTTTCTACAAACCAACAAAAACACACAGGACTCTAATGGCTATCTAATGGCGAATAAAACAGAACATTATATAACTTAGCAGTATTTGAAAATAGTACTCACTTCACCTGTGTAAGGCCGGTAGTCACTTGCAAATAAGGTAAGTAGTAAGTGATGTCCTCAGGGCCGATTGTCGGCGGCGGCAACTTGAGAATACTGTCGGAAACTATCAACCGCGCAGGAGATATTATAGTGCCTCACCCTCAACCCTGTACGCGCAAACAGAGGCACTCACTAATCCCAACCTACTCGCGCCCGATGTAACGCTAGTGCGATAAGATAGGAGGTAGGCTACGACAAAGTGACAGAAACCGGACGCAGTGTCACAATACAACCAGACCTGAAAATAAACAATTTTTGTGTTTTTGTACAAATTTTGTCTTCAGCTCGGATTCCAATCTAAGACCTGCGGCGTAAAAGTAGTTACTCTAATCACTAGCCCACGCAGGAAATAAGGCGTAACACGGCGGTAATATGTAATACTTATATGTACAATGTAGCAACTTCTTAAAACAATTTTTGCTAACCATTTCAAATAAACATCGTAATCGAATAATATTACAATGCACTTTAATTAACCATAGTTATCACCAAACTTAATAATTTATCAATATATAAGTGATAATCGATGATAGTTAATCTATTATGGAACCACCCACACAGTTAGGTATTCTGTACTTTAATTAGAATTTACATAATCGTTTGTCGCTGTCTTTAAATTAAATGCTTGCGTCCGTGATTGATTAAAAAGAAAAAAATCATATATTATTTTTAATCTGTTTTTTTAAACCGAGACGAAGACAGAGTGTGGAGAAGGCGCGGGGCGTGGCGGGCTAACTTTCATTACTCATGAGCAATAATAAATGATAAAACATTATTAATACGTGGAGATCAGACGGAGTGATGGCGGCTCACGTGTGCGAGGATTAACCTACCTCGAATAAATTAATTCTAACTAATTAAAAGTTGATGTTTGCTATGACAAGAGAGTATAAAATAGTAATTATCGTGGATCGCCTAAAGCTAAGCAGTTTTACATTTTTTTGACTGTAAATGGTTAGTGTATTCTACTTTAAAAGGTATAGAAATGTAATATGATAACTTCGAGTTTACTTTGGAGTGGTAAAAAGGTAGTTAAAGAGGCAATCACTAAACTGAAGGAAAAATTAAAAATATTGTAAAGCAAAACTTTTAGAAGGTTTATTAAAAAATTGCACTTGTGAGCTGTCTTATTTCCTTTATAATAATGTATTTTAATTATTACACTCCGCGGGTAATAGGTGCGAGTCCGAGACCGGAGCCAATATTTGTGCTAAAGCACAAATTGTTGATTTTCTCTGGTCTGGTTGTGATGTGCATGTGAAATTTATGTCTGTAAAATACACCCACGATACAGGAGAAATCCAACTATGGACATCGATTTAAAAAAATCATTTAAAAAAATTGATTGACACTTGTATTTATAAAAAAGATGTCCCTTACGTGACGGAGTGCCTGCAATAAAGGCAGGTTCTTTTCTGAAGAGTACTGTAACTTGCCGAATCGATGGCAGTTTGGACATTCATAAAATCCATAGTATTTTTGATTTAACTTTAATTTAAATTTAAGGAAAATTATATTCCACAAGCTTACTAGAAATCCGAATCTACCTATCCTAACGGCGATCGCGATAGCGACGAAGTACAAATCGATATAATAAAAAAAAACGATTAATTCTTGGCGTTATCGCGCTCCGCGTAATAATAACCAGAAGTTTGCTGGCCACGATCAGGGGTGATAAATTGAATAATAATTTATTCCGAACAAGATAAGCCGGACCCGTTCTGGCCGCAAACCTCGACACTCAGCGTTCAAGGGCTGTTCACACCGTTACCTAACGTTTTATTTAAATATTCATTAATTATCGTAACAAACCTATATTTCTTTAAATGACTTTGTAATCAATTAATCCATCTATTGTGACTATTAATGATTCAATAATGCCAGTTACTCGACTTCATACGGTCAGTAACTCTTTTATGGGGCAAACCTTTACGTTTTACAACAAAACACCAGAAAGTGCAAAAACTCTTTCAATCAAAAAGTTAAAATCTTTTATTAAGCAACGACTTCATAAAAATGGTTATTATAATATTAAAGAAAACACAGGTGATGATAACCCCTGGGAATGAGGTGATCGCCGCCAATCTATTTCTACATCTTTATAATACTGCTGTTATTGTAAATTATTTTAAAAATTACTGAAAAAAAATCCCGCTGGGTTTCTTCCTCTGGTTCTTCCCAGGACAGAGGCATTTTTTGCGAACCAGTGTTGTTTAAAAAAGAGAAAAAGTAAGACTTTAAATAAGTATTATGTAAATAATCTATATTTAATAAAAAAAATTGATACACTTTCCTTGATGACATATTCAATAGTTGTAAAACATAAATAGCGGTAGCGAAGCCTACTATATTCACCAAAATATTTTTTTTTTTACATTATATTACTCATTTCACATTAAATAAATTATTGATTTACTTAAAAAAATACAAGGAGATGTGATGAGTAAATAAGTTTTATGTAAACAGAATTATTCTTATTTAAATTAATTACATATAGCAGAAATTAGATTTTGGTTCTTGAACGGTGTGAAATGCGGCCACAGCAACATTCTGTTTCAATTACTCTCATGCAATAAACTCTGTAGCGTGGACAGTGGCACCGCCTTACAGACTATTGGCGGGATTAAGCAATTGGGAAACAATAATGTAATATTAAGTTAGTTATGAAAATATGAGTCATTACATGTAAGCATGTTTAGTGATCTATGTTTTTGGATTACAATAAAGGCGGCTTTAACCCACAACGGAAACACACCCGCAATCGCAACCAAACGCAAAAGGTCGGAAGGTTCAAAAATATTTATTCACTCAGTAACTCTTTTGATTTTTAGACAAGTCGTTTAAAATTTGTGCTTAGATTAGTGACAAAAAACTGCGATTATGTTTCATTACAGATATAATATAAAATAATACCATGGTACTACATATCCAATTTGTTTGAAGTTATTAAAAAAATAAAGATGAGTTTATCTTTCGAAACCAGAACTGGCGTAATGAATGCGGGATATATGCGTAGAACATTATATCGATCTCATGTCGTCCGCACAACAATAACAATTGATTTGACTCATAACTAAGCGGTCGTAGATCAACTAGATGTATACAGCGACATTGATGGCGCCATTTGCAACGTAGATCAATTAATGTGGGACAGAGACGCCATAACATCGCGAATGTAAGTGAGAAAAAGTTGGTTGTATAGTTATCAATCATGCGCCCGCGCACGATCTCAACGCCCGGAGCGATCAAGCGATCTCCTGCTTAATTATTTCTATTATGATATTTAAAATATGATTATATGTGCGGATAAGGCTCTTGTGTCGAATTCCCACACGCAATATTTTTACAGCCTTCCCTCCCGCCTCCCGATACTAATGATTAAAATTTAAATCTGTAATAAATAGCATAAAAGTGTAAAATTTAAACTAATAAATCTGCCAGTAGACTAAGTGAGTTGCGAATACAAAAAAAGTATAAATACCTGGAAAATCTCATGGCCTTCCGAATGGTGGCGAAAAAACGATATTGAAATGCTAAAAAAAATACACAAACCGCTTGCTGATGCTGCGATAACCAAAGTGGGTGCCAAACGTGGTGAATAAAGGAAAATCCTGCCTTTTTAAGAGAGACTATATCCAACAATGTAATGTATGGAGACTAATCGCGTATTTTTTTATATACCTATTATTTAATCAGTTGTCGCTTCTTTCGTTGGTAACCACGGAAGACCGGCGTCAACGTGTTGTTATCCAGTAACTCGACATATGCTAAATGAGGGCATTTGGTGTCACTTTATGTATTAATCTTTTTCTTTTTATAGTAGTGTCTCACACAATTTTTTCTTTCTTTTGTTGAAATATTAACAAAAAAGTAGCTTACTATAAAAGTAGTAAAAAAAGTATTAAAAAGTATTGCAAAGATAAGTAACAGGCTAAGCATTTTTTTATAAAACCTATAATGAAGCTTCATAAGTTTATAGCATTATCCAACGCAGTCGTCAATCATCAATCCTACATACTATCTCGCGCCTGATCTCAATATAAAACCGTTTATACAACCAATGACTGATACCAACTAAAATCCGATTCATATCTAAATCGCTATTATATTAAAACCTTTGGCATAAAACTGTTTAAGACTCCAAAGAGGTCTTTATAAATCGGTCGTCATCATCGTTTCGAAGGACCGATGACCGAGAATGGAGTTAAGAGTCAGATGATAAATTACAAGATGTATCAACTGTATGAAGAATTAATCAAAGCTAATAAGGCATAGGTGTGGGAACTTACCTCGCTTCTGCATGAAAGAGAAGAGATCGTCGAGGAACTCCTTCCGCTGCGGATCGTCGCTGATTTCGTACAACTATAACAAAGATATTTAATTTAAATTAATATTTATTTATTTAAAAATATCCCTGATACTGTATTACCTTGTATTATAGACGTTTGTACAGGCATAGTAACCCAGGCTTTTATGACATTATTACGTTATTAAGTTATTTGCATTTGCGACGACCCCGTGGTCCAGTGGTCAGAGTAACTGACTACCACGGTCTTGGTTTCGAATCCCAGCCGCGGACATTTGTGCAAAAACACTAATTGTTCGCTTTCGGGTCTGGTTGTGTTTTGATTTTCACCGTGACTCTGGCACTCTATACTAGCCAACCTCTGATGTTATCGTCTGAATTTTAGCGTGGATAGCTTAGCACGGGTGAGTGCATGGTGTTTGTTTATAACTCCTGCTCAGTTTATAGCCTTCAGAAATTGTCTCCGTGGTAAAAAATCAATCCCGGATGATATTATTAAACCATTTGCATATCACTCGTATGCCTCCTCTTCTGTGACGTTTATGAAAATCAGGTTGTTTGCTTAATGTAAATTTAATATGCGAGTAACCTAGGTTCGATCCCCGGAGCCGTTACCACAAAACTGTCCACTGTTGTCTTAACTGTTAATCAACCACGTTCTGGTAAAGGAAAAAATTTGTTGGGGAAGTGCAGGTTTCCCACTCGATATTTTTACTTTAGTCTTATGAAGATAAGATAAGTGTGACGACCGCTGGAGCTGAGTGACGAACTCTTATTGGCTCTAAACTCGAAACCCGAACAAATATGAAAGGCGACCTTCGCTCAGCACTGGGACATTCATAGTACGGTACTAGGTAATGAATAGGTAAGGAAAAAGTGCCCAGCTACATTCGCCCGAAAATGTCTCCACTAGGCTACATGCGTTGGCTCAAACGTTTGCCAAGTGGATGGTGAATAGCCATCAACAGTAAACGTTACGATGGCAACAATGAAGAAATTAATATTCCGTCTAGGAAGCGATGTGCAACGGTGCGCGAGCGCCCACGTGCGCCCGCATGTCCGGAAAAACATAACCGACTCGATACAAGCTCACGGTTTTCTCATAACCCATGAATTAACCAGTAGCTAATAGAAAAAAAGGCCTATTAGCGATTAAAAGTTTTTTAATATACCCTCATGATCTAGTACTTTCGATGACATGGTGATTGCTTCTAAGGACAACGTGTGACAGTTATGTACACAATATTTTCTGAATTTATTTCTTTCTTTCTGAAGTTATGTACACAATATTTTATGAATTTATTAACGCACTAGCATGTCCTGCGGTGCCCGATCGATAATATATATCTGTCAGTGAAAGTATCGTCAAAATCGGTTCAGCCGTTTCGGAGATTAGCCCGAACAAACAGACAGACAGACAATAATTTAAAAATTGTTTTTTCGTATAAGTAACGTATACACATTCATAAGCATTGAGTAAAAAGCTGTTATTTTGTTAGTACAAACCGACATTTCAATTAATTTATTTGTATAGATTGGAGATTAATAACAGTAATAAAATTCCGGAAAAAACAGTAACAAAACCTGACCACTACATCGCGAGTACTAGGTTCGAGACCAAGCCGCGAAGCAAATATTTGTGCAAAACCACAGATTGATCGTTATCGCTTTCGTTTTGGAGAAAAAAAAGTTAACCCTGTGATTGACGCGTTACTGAATCTACCATCCTATCATATCCCTATCATATTCAGTTAAACCGTCTCTCATATGCTAAACTAAATTACCCAAACCCTTTACCTCTACGGCTAACAGTGTCAAAGATGAATGGTATCGGGTACTTTAATCCCCAAATCGTGATATGCGTGGTGTCGAGAACCTCTAAAGATGAGAGAAGGCGATGTACTGTAATGGACTCCCTTTAAAATGAATTTAAAGAAGCAATCTTTGAAATGTTCGGGTCTGGAAAAGAATACGTCTTCCGCAGATCTGCGTCCATCGTAAATAATTACTGTCAAATACGTAAATATTGGTGTACCCTGCGTTATACAAAATGCCTATGAAACATCTAAACAGGCATTGTATCAAATAAAAATTGTCCACCATATCTCTTAGCCTGCGTATAGAGGTAATAATCAGCCACCCACAGCGCATAATTGAACAAAACATTGAAAACAAATTCAACGATATCCGGCTTTTAAACGCACTTTGCAATTTAAAAAGCAGAAAATAGAGTGCCTGTGACGGTTGTACGTAAAACAATAAAGTAACGCCTGATTAGACTGCGGTGGAAACCATGTGCCTATACATACCTATTTGTTTAAATGTGTATGTAGCGATAAATATGAATTTATTTATCCTTTATTTTTTACAATTAGCGGAAAAGGAAAAATATTCAATAAAATCGGAAGAATTTTAATATTTTAATAGTTAATAGTTGAGTTGTTGAAGCATGAAGCGGTGCGGTGCATTCTAGATATCATCAGGACGACGGTTTTCAAAAGAGCCTGAACCGTAAAAGAAAAGCTGTGGATTCCTGACCTGTGTTGTGTGAACACGACTATGTTCTATTTGGAGATTAAGGCGGGAGATCTAGGAAATATTGTAGGCTTTGACGAATAGCAAGGCCATTGCTATGTTGCAATTTTGATCTTAAAGTAACTTACCAGCATGAGCTTAGTTTATCGATCGACTACAAGAATTATGATTAATAACTTACAAATCTGACATCGATAATCACTGAGTGAGATCATACACAAACATTAAAAACATAAAAACCCGCTAAACAAATCGGGCTCGGTCCGTCCGGTACAGTTCAGAATATGGTCAAAGTGTTCTAATGTGGTGTCATGGCACGGCGCCGGCATCGGCGATCAAACAGCCAACTATTTGCATTGGCCGGACAATTACATCGAAGCACTTAACGCTAAGGAACTGGGCCGTGGAAACAACGAAACGCCATTTGACGCTTCCTGTTTCCGTCTAATATATTTGTATAACGCGTCATTAAAGAGTCTAGGTGGTGGACACATTTAGAGCGTGCGAAAAATACGTTTTGCGTTTCAGCGTCAAAACGCGGTCGTGGCGCGATAGTGCTTTCAGTTCATTGTTGCGGATCGCATAATATACTAGAAATTAAGCTAAATGCAGGCTAGCATGGCGCCCTATTCATTGATTTCAAGTTGAGCGAACTCATCAACTATACAAAAATAAATTAATAAAAACTAAAATTTTGTAGTAAAGTTATCAATGAACTTCTGAGGAAACTTAAATATTCATCCGATATTCAAATCTAATTACAAAAAAAAGTGTAATAGATCATCACCATCAGTCTATAAATTAAAAATCGGAAACCCGGAAACCTATGAGTTAAGTGGGTGATTCATAATACATAATATGGAAAGGGTCATTATAACCAGTTTCGAATACGCAGGTGTGATCAGAAGTTATCCAAATCCTAAACCAGTACCAACACAATTGTTGTTAAAAAAGGGGAATTACGCTGTGCCGTGGTAGAGGTCAGGAGAGTCGAGGTAGCTCAGGGGCGGGATGTTCGCCTTAAATTTTTCATAGTACGCGAGTGACCTGAGTTCAGTCCTGGGTGCCGACATCTCTAAAGTTGTTCTGCAATTTTAAATGCTGATATATGCACAGGGGTGAAGGAATTCTGAAAAAAATTCGAGGAAATGTGAAGTCCGCATACCCGCTTTGGAATAGCGTGAAGCCCTCTGCCCTCCTGAATCCAAAAACCATCTCAGAAATGAAAGGTGGCCTGTACTTAGCAGTAGGATATTTATAGGCTGTTACTTTACTTTTACAAATAATAAATAATGTAGAATTTGGAACTACACGTAGAAAATAATAAATCGCTGACATACGTAAGATACGTGACTAACTTGACACAGATATTGCAGAACAAAGCAAAGCAGTAACCCTTTACCTATACAGTATAGGCTTAAACAAATGGAACGACCCAATCGTTTGTAATTGGAACGTTCCGTTTTTTTACTCTGTGCTATCCGGCGCTAATCGAAAACGTTCTGGCCGATGATTAATCGCGGGGGGCGAGACTGAGTCGACAGTGACGATCGCGAAGATTGATGCGAGAGACGATCGCCTGTTGCCGCCATTAGAGGCTACAGCTCGCTTTTACACTCATAAGCTAACTATCGACAGCGATTACCAGAAATAACATAGTTATGTTGCGGTATCGTACTGAATGCGTGAATGTTGCAATTCATTGCGGCAAAATTGATATAGTAACATCTCCGACACTCCATATCATTCCGAGAGAGTTTAAAAGTCGACTGTGGGGAATGCCTGGAAAATCTCTTGGCTTCGGACAAGTGGCAGAATAATAATTTCAAAAAGCTCCCTTCTTGTGAAGGATCTATGTCCAGTCTAGTGGATTATCATATATGGAAAGTAACGCTGATGTTATCCTCCCAATCGACCTGGGCTTTCGCGACGCCTTCCAGTAAACAATAGAAACTGTCAGTAACGCAGGTTATTTCCATTCGTTTGTTGTTACATTTCCGTATCCGATGGAGAGCCTGAGATGAGCCTAGATTTAACGTTGTAACCACAAGGTAAATATTTTCTTAGTTGCAATATTATATGGTTTTTCAAAATAATTTTAATTAATTAAAGTGTTTTCTTGATATGAGTCTATTCAAATTAGCTAATAATGGCAATATATTTGTGATAGAGGCATATGAAAAACGGCCTAATCGCTTGACCTTGACATGTCGGGTATAAAGCACTATCTCACGCCGCTTCGCGCCATGAGACGTGCAATAGAGAAAAATAAAAGCAGGCATGTCCGCGAGAAAAAAGAGACACAATACACGGATTTTATTAATCTGTGAACAGTTTCTCTTGCCTCAGTAAATTTTTAGTGAAGGCTAAACGACGAGTTCAGATACAATAGAAAACGTTTGCTTAAATTTAAACTATGTACATTCCTAGCGAAGAAAGACTCGAGACACTATATTATGCATTCCAATTATTACGACACAGACGTCGACAGCGCTATAAAGGAATTTCAACGGCCACTCGATGTGAACAGTTTGCGACAAATTATTGTATGAAATGACAAGAATATTATCATAACAGGCCCCGTTATTGTCGCCCACCGAGCCGTCAATATTTGAATCACAAAACTCGACGCTAAGCCGCGTAATCTCCATTGTCGTGTGCCAATTACCGACTCTCCCCTTCCGCTTGAATAAATAAATAAATATTGTAAAAACATCACTAAGTTTGGTAATAATTCACGCAACGCAACTACACAATTCTATAGATGGTTCTCTACAGCAAAGAATTGGTGAAGCTGGTGTCGTAAGGGCATACATTTATAAAAAATAAATTTGTAAAACTGAAAATTTGTACAGATTGTATTTAGTAGTAACTTTTTTATTATATAAGGTAAAGTGCAAGAAAATCATTTAAAATATTAAGTAAAATTACATTACATGAATGAATATCAAGGATATCGCAATTTTGGTAATTTTTTTTTTTGTTAAATGTCACGGTAGCAAAATTAAAACCAATACGAGAATTTACCATGATATGTAATCCAATCCTTTTTAACAAAAATAGAAAATATTTCTTTTGTATCTGTATCGTCTACGAACAGAAAAGGTATGAGATGAATGTCTTAGGCAATAAAACACTTTTATATTTTCAACACTGACCATGTGGATAAAAAAATATAATGTTATCCTTATTCTAAGGAAGTATTTCTTGGTATCACAACTACGTTGCTAGGCAATACTAGGTATTGCACCCGAGACTTTACTCAATTGTTACTCTTTGTTTGCTAGCCATATTTCGATTAAATACATACATACATACATATAGTCACGCCTTTCTCCTATATAAGGGGTAGGCAGAGGTCACACATGTATTCCACTTTTCACCTCCGCGGCAAACGGGACGGGTGGCGAACCACGTCGCCGCCATTTTGGTACGAATCGAAAATAAAATTCTGACTCTCGGTTGCGTTCCCACGAGCAGTATAGTGAGTGCATAGCTTATTATGGTGTTACTCTGAACGAAAAATGGCTGTACTTTTACAATACCTTAGTCGCCTCTTACGACACCTCGGTAGGAAAGAGCTAGGTGCTATTCTACTCTGTCGGACAACTATTGGCTTTTCGATTAATATATATAATCCAATTCGATTAAATAAGAGATCATATTAGTGTTAGAGATAACACTGAATGAGAAACTGAACAATATAGATAAATACATACGCCATACGCAGTCACGTCTTTTTCCCATACAGAGATAGACAGAGACCATAACCGTAGCCCACTTTTCGAATTCGAATTTTCGAATAAACGCGGACCGTTCAATACCTGGTGTAAATAAATAAAATTATGATATGCCGAATTTATTACCAAATAGATTATCTATAATATTTTTTAAATTTATGTGTATCTTTACAGTGTTATCAATACATATACAAAAACTAAACTTTAACGTTTATGTTGTTTGTGTAAAATAAACGAATATCACAAAATCTTACACAGTATCGCTGTTAGTGTTCATTCAACTTCAGCTCTTATTGGTGTATCACGAATGATATAAATATAAGAGTTCACAGTAAAGCAATCATAGGTCAAGGTGCTCTAGGCACTAAAATTGAATTTGACACAGATGCATGCGACCCCACTCTGATAGACTATTGTATTCGAAGCTCATATCCATTTAAGTTTATTTACTTTTATTAGTTTATGAAACCTTCGGTGTCCATGCGAGATATATTAGTTAGAGATAATTGAAACCCTTTCGAATGTCCTATAGTTATGTTTATACAAACTCTGTGCGAAAAACTAAATTTAAGAAGCAACTTGCACTCGTATAAAGTTTCGCTTAGCTATATGACTTACAAACAAATTAGAAATAAATCCATGAACGTCGATGTTAAAAAAACATCAAAGCAAATTATCCTCAACACAAATAACCCCTCTCAAAATGAGGGAAGGCCTATGACCATTACTTTATGCGACACGAACTCTTAGTTTTTAATGACGTCACTAAGGAATGATACAATAAAGTCCTAATATGCCTGCGAAATGGACAAACAGGAAACGTAACATGAGTGTACAATAGAAAGAAATTAAGGCCTTTAATTGAGTTACTGAAATCAATTAAAACATTTTAAATATAATTATCTAAATATAATTTTCGAGTAAGTATAGCCAATATTAAATAACATTTCAGAAGTCTCCGCGAACTTGACTTTGGTGTAGATACTAAAGTACGAGCGCTTCGCCGCAAGACAATTTCAAATTGCTAGCGATAATTCACACTTGTAATATAAGGATAGATTTATAAATAAAGCACTCCACTTGGGCCCCATAGAAACAAGTGAGACAGCATTTATGGAAATACCGCAGATTTACGCTTATTGAGTTTACATCTAAATGTATCTTGTCGTGAATTCACGGGCGCAGGATAAGAATATATTGTTTTATTCATTATACTTTGCAACAATTCTTAACAAAGTAAGATTTGCAAACAGTCAACAGAGAACAAGATCATTCGAAAAACAGGTAATTGAAAAAAATAGTTACTGGCCTGATTTCGGACATCGATAGCAGTTTTTTTTTATTGTATATTTATATTTGGTAAGGTGTTTCACACAATATGTTAA
The DNA here is from genome assembly GCA_019845155.1 of Luehdorfia chinensis. Taxonomy (NCBI): domain Eukaryota; kingdom Metazoa; phylum Arthropoda; class Insecta; order Lepidoptera; family Papilionidae; genus Luehdorfia; species Luehdorfia chinensis. The sequence goes on along the minus strand of JAHVAK010000191.1, from coordinate 11,924,007 downwards.
AATTAAAAAAAATTGTATGAAACTGCCATTAAAAATATCTTTGTCATATTTATAGAATATCAAACTTTTTCCTTCAAAATAACAAATAAAAATACATGACTGAATCAACTTTATTTGAATTAGTCAACAAATTCTAGCTTTGAAAAGCCCAGTGTTACATAGAAGTACTCATGGTTAAGTCGTTACAAATATAATTATACTCATATCTAGATTGCTTCGCTTCCCGCCATTCTGCTACCTCAACAATGTAACTTTTCCATCAGTATAATCGTAAAAAACGACCCACCTTAATGTCTAATCGTGTGTTCGCGAAACGCGTCAGTTCGATAAGTCGACCTATTTTCTAACCAATCGCTAACGTATCGCGTATTGTAATTACGACTAATATTAGCGAACGGTGGCGACGTTTTCACATCGTCGTAAATTGCAAGCGGCGATGATAAGTCATGATAATATATAACGCGTGTTAATTTATTTGCGTAGCGGTGTCAGGAAATCATAACGCAACTTGTCACGACTCTACGCATGTAACTGTAAGCGCGATTACAGTTTATGTCCGACTTTATTACTCTAAATAGTTACCCTACATTATATTATTGCGTACTTGCGTATGGAGTGTAAGTTAACGTATTGATTGGAATTATCTCTTACTCTATGAGTTCCTAGTAATACTATGAAATATAAAAATAAGTTCTGTAATTAAGAGGACTAATATCAAAACTTTAACTCGTGGGAATCTTATTCGTCTTTAACAGTCTGTAAAAGTCCACTGCTAGACAGTCTACTGGTATTAGGATTCTTATGCAGAAATCCGTCTAGGTAGATACCATTGCAGGGCCTGTTAGTCGGCCGTCAAGCAGTAGTGTGCAGACATTACTGTGTTTCAGTTTGAAGGGTACTTCGGAGCTAATGTAATCACTGGGCACATGAAACTTAAGAACTAATGTCTAAGAGGGACGGGCACAGTGTGGTTTCACACAGAAATGTTCTTAGTGTCCCTGAGATCATTAGAGCCAAAAGGTCCCTCTGAAGTTGGAAGGATTCGCCGTTATCATCACGCTTGGCAGGCGGATTTATGATAGCAGTACCAGACACTTCGCAACTTGACGCTGCTTTCCGCTGTTTTTCCCTGACTTTACGACGCGGGACGAAATGGGAAAACCCTTAGATAATCTGCCACAATTCTCTAACGTCGCCAACATACGGGCATGGGTTAACAACATTAGAGATAGATAGGTCGAGATCACGATAAGAGAAATTTAGGTGATCAGCAAATATATAGTTACAATATATATATATATATATATATATATATATATATATAATATATAGCAAATAACCCCCTAGAAGTGTGAAAATAGACCACTCCCACCGCAGCATGCAGTAACCATCCTCATGCCAATAACGCCTACTGGTAGTACGATTTACGACTTACAAATTTTACGAACCATTATAATATACAAATATAAAATTAAACGAAGATTAGATTAAGTAATTTTTGTAAATCTGTTAAATAACATAAATAATCGTAAAATTACAATGTAAAACATTTTCGAATGGCGACAGAAAATATTAAGCATCGTGTCATGGTGACGCTTTACGAGGAACTGAATTTCACTAACAGATTAAATATATATATTACAACATTGTACCTCTTAATATTCTTACAGCATAAATAAACAAACGAAATACAGTCATAATCATTAAAAATCGAAACTATAATTTTCCCCGTTAACACACAATTACTTGAACTTTCGCAGAAAGCTCTCAAAATCGATTTCATTGGAAGAATTAAATAACGTTTCAAAGAATCGACGTAAAGAGCGAGCATTTAATTGTCGAGAGTCAACGTGGCAGGTGACTGTCCCACACAATTGCAGCACAGTTTTAACCGGAGCCGTAATGAGGTAAACAAATACGTTGGAAGTGTGTGGTGCAAGTTATAAGTGACAACGGGCTAACGTACATTCAGAATAAATAGTTGAACTTTCAATATTTTATAGTATAAAAAATCATTATGTTTACCTAATTTTTGAGTGCCTTTCTCATTTTAAATAATATGGGGAATTTATAGAACGTAATATAGTGTTTAAACTGAGCCATGTATACAACTTCCTATATTCCACGCACACTCTCATGGAGTACGACAATGCCCAATGAAAAATAAACTGTTATTTATTTCTAACGAAAAAAATATATACAGACGAACTAAGAACCTCGTTCTTTTTTTAAGTCTGTTAAAAATACCAATTAAGGATAATAGCTTTAAGAGTAGTCCTGTTGCTTAGTACAGCGTGCTGTTCAATAACTCTCCTGTGCTCATTTCGCTCTCTCATGATCGTTCACTTCATACATCTATCAATTTTACTCTCTATAATTATGCACATTTCCTTTCCTACTTTACAAAATTCTAAACTTATACTGGCGTACTAAACTCTACCCAAACGTCGTACTAAATTCATTTTATTCTAAACAAATAGTAACGAAACTCATTAGCATGTACCAGTAGTGCGTAAAGCAATACGGTTTATTCTGATTGATTGAACGATATTTATTTTTTGTCTAGTTGATAACAGTAACAAAAGTTTTAATTGCTAAGAAAATATAAGTATACTTCGTAGCGGTAAACAAAGGTCACTAACGGGTGGCGATATCAACTTTTATCTTAGATTACATTAATACTAAATAACTTTACCTTTACCTTGTTTAGGTTATTTTAATTATGTCACTTCTTGTGTCAAGATACGCTTACCTCCCATAGCCTAAAACGCAACAAGTTAATTGTTAAACCCGGCAGAAAGACCAAGAGGGCGTTGGCCGCAGAAACAAAGCCTCTACTGATACGAGGGAACCAATGTCGAAATTTAAGTGTGCTCAACGGATTTTAGCTAAGAAACTCCATTACGGTACATAAACTACGAATCGCTTAACATTAATTGTGCTCGGATTTCGTAACTAAGTGATCGCTGATTATGTGCTAACATTTTAGACGTTACATTAAATAAAACAGCAACACGAGTAGGAAAACTGCTTGCAGAGAAACTAACTAAATTTATCTGTAATACTGCCAGGTACTTCGCGAAAAAAATTAAAATGATTATCAAGAAACTCGGTCAACGCTACGCCCGCATAGAATTCTTTATTAAAATAACGTGTTATATACACCACATCATTGACATTTGATGAGAATGCTTTTAGCATTTTTTTTTATTTAATTAACAAGATAACTCTGCCATCAAGCATGTGCCGTCACAGCACTGTTTCAACTTAATGAAAGTGCTAAGAGACACCACAGGTATGATCATGCGTAGCTCTTACCGTAACGTCATGTTAACTATTTGTTGGCATCGATATTTGCTTTGATCAAAAAAATACTTTTTTTAAACTTTTCTTTGGCGTAGTGGTAGAACAAATAGGCAATCTCCAGAACACGACTGTGGAAAACTGAGTAATTTATATTTAAAATCTGTTCCCCGACGACAATAACAAAACGGTGTAAAACACCTTGTAAAATAGAACTGTTGGATGAGTTACAGCAAAACATTAAAAAAAATATTTACTGTACATTGTACATATTTAAAAAAATATCTTATTAAATATTATGGAGAAATAGACAAGGTAACATTAATGACTTGGTAACACTTAATTATAATAGAACCGCTTCGGGGTGCTAAACGGCTTCCGTCCTGAAATGTTTACATAAAAATTATAGTTAATTCTGACCTTACCGGCTAGATTCTATGATTGATTGACAACGGACGCACGATTTCCACCTAACGGTATTGTCAAACTGATATATGTATATGAGCTCCGTGTATTTATTTCTTCGTGTTAGCACCAAAAATGTACATTTTTAACTACCGTTTTCCGTTTCAAATACTAACAATAATGTTTATATGTTAGATTATATATGATATAATAACCGAAAATGGTCATACAAGGTTCGGGGTCAAGAAATAAATCTACTTTTTTATCAATAACTAAGGACTTAAGAACAAAACTCACGCCATTAAGAAATGTTAAGTCTTTGAGCTAGAACTTTCTATAAAAGTGAAATCAATGACAGATGTTGCTATGACAACAATGCTCTAATCCAAGCTATTATAAATGTTAAAGTAACTCTCCCTGTCCCTCTGTCTGTTTGTTGCCTTTTCACGGTCCAACCGCTGAACCGCTCTTGACGAAATTTGACTCAGAGATAGCCTGCATCTTGGAGACTGTAAAAGGATACTTTTTATCCCGGAAAATAAAATAATTGCCACGGGCTATTTTAATAACCTATACCCACGCGGACGTAATTATAACATTACCAACCACCGCCCATACATATTTCGACGACATGTCGTCAAGTCCACCGACCCTCACAAAGCAGCGCAACGGACTCATTTCGGCTTCAAAACTCTCTCAAAATGAGATGTCTGTACGCAAAAGTGTTTGTCATAGGCTTAGCCTTTATGTATTTTGTTTACTCATAAACTGTCAATTTCGGGAGATATTTCTTAATTCAATTCGACCAGACTACCGAGTAAAAATTACTGTTGAGGGTATCTTATTAATACTATTCGACTAAACTTTTGTGGAGTGTAGTTAAACCGCAATACACATTATAGCGATAAGTACGAGCAATGGAGCTTTATACATGAAAAGATGTGATATTGCCGTGTCTATGCATAACCATTTACATTAGTTGACCATTGTTTTAATCGAATGTCTGATAGAAAATACGTTGTTTAGGTTTCACCTTTCTTCTGTATAAAGTAAACACTTTATCGTTAAATCTCTTGCAGTTCAATTTTCCACACAACGCATAAACGTGACATTAAATGTACAGTTTATGTCGCAATAGTATGTATTGTTGAGGTATTTAAAGTTAATGCATATTTCATATTATATTCATATATGACTCTCAGGTTAAGTTTTGCGGTAAAATACGTGTCGTGTTTATTAATTCAGTGGTGTGTGTTGCCTAGTGCTAGAGCTGTAGTGGTAGAGGGTATCTGGTGGCGGTTCCCGGTGGTGGTATTAGCATGCTTGTGCATGTTATTGATGGATGGCGGGCGGTGCTCTTCAAAAACTATATATAAAAAACAAGGCAAATTAACTTTTTTTCTTTCATATATATGTATTACTATACAAGTGTTATAAAGATTAGCCAGTACAAAATCTCGACATTATAAACCTCGTTACGAGAGGGATTTATTATTATTTAATTTCTTGTGAAAAAAACATTACTATAGTAATTCGCTAAATATATTTGCTTGTGCCTACTGTCCGGATTTTCAAAGCGTAATGTGAAAAATAAATGAGCGTTTGATGGTGGGTTTATTCCGGACAAGTAATCGCGTAATCAACAAAAACAATAGACAGTGGCGGTCACCAATGCGTGCCCACTGAGCGACCTTAGTGATTCTAGATGTGGCAACCTCACTGTGTTGTCCTCGACTAAAAGGCACAATATATTAAATTGGCTTTAAGTTGTACTAACTCTGTTGAAATTATAGGTACATTTATTCGCAATATACTAAGTCGTTTCTTTTTTTTAGAATTAAGTTACTACCATATTCCAAACTACGCTATATTCAAATAATATCGGCAACATCATGGTTCAAAAACTATAAAACTTTATTTACTGATTAGGAAAGAAACAAAGATCCATTCATTTGATTACTTTATAAATACATTGAGCATTTGTTTTTTTTTTTAATCAAAGATCAGACCAACTTTTTGTTATAAACGTACTTTGTAAGCAGAACTTTGTTCACTCTTACCTTATAACCAAATATTAGTAACAAAGCAGTAAAGAGTTTTATGTATGTCAATAACGACGTAGCTGTGTGCGTCGCAGAAACTTCAACGACAAAAGCACACTCTGCGCGTGGCCATTGCCTGCCTGCACATGTCACTTCTAGCGACTTTAGTTCACTACATCGCACCACTATCGCGAATACACGGAGCATACACGATTACACGCCCTCTCTTTGATCTCCAATTAGATGAACATTTTGGGGCACCGCATTATCTGCCCCGTGCATTGTATGCGATAGGGTGAGGGTGTCGATTGCTTGTAAATATGTTACGTGTTGACGTTCGAGTGTTTTATTAAAATATGTTCTAGACTTGACCCATAATAAATTTTGTTTCTTCTGAATACCCAGTATTCAGAACTCCACGTCAAATACAAAAGTGGATCTTTTTGCTGAAAAATAATTTATCTAAAAATTCAAAATTCTTTTTTTAATCGTAAATTTACGCAAAAATAAACAAAAATCCTCGCTTTGTCAGTATCAGTTATAAAAATTAAGCCCATAGTAATAATCTGCATTCTACATACAGTTTATGTTTTAAAGTTTTTAGGTAAATTTTTAACTTTAATTCTTAATTCTAAATACTGTTCATTTTATAGACATCATTAGTTAAAAATAAGGGTAACGCGCGTGGCCTAGTAGTAAGAGTGCCTGACTTCTACGCCGCGGTTCCTGGGTTCGAATCCCAGCCGAAGCCAACATTTGTGCAAAAAAACACAAATTGATTTTCGGGCCTCGTTGTGTTGTGATTGTCCTCGTGTCTCTTACATGTGTATACAAAGAGAGGCTATATATCTGATCTTATCGCGTGAGCGTTACATCGTGCACGGGTAGGTTGGGACGAGTGAGTGCCTCTGTGTTTGCGTGTACACCTATGGCACTATAATATCTCCTGCGCATTTGATAACTTCCGACAGTATTCGGTAGTTGTCGCCGTAGTCGAAAATCGCCAGGAATCTTACGATCATGTGTAATGGCTAAGCGTTCAATGGCCAATTGAAATCCATCCTCAATAAAAAAAAAATCAAAACCGTCTTGTCTTTTGACTGTCTATGATGGAATGTCTCGTTGACAGTAAATCTGTCAAACTTCGGGTTCACGTCAATTAAATTACGAAACAGTAGGGTGAAGCTGCTACTTTACACTGGCATTCTCTAAGAGCGCGATACTTCTCCGGTTGGGCTCATCTATTTCTGAGAAATGACTAAAAAGTATAACCTAACCGACTAATATATTAAAAAAAACATGTGCATTAAAATAAATACATACGTTTCCGTGTGGTGGCTTAAGAGTATCTACCACCCCATCTTATCCCTTGGGTGTCGCATCTTCCCGGAAAATGTGAATAAATAAACTGCGGTTGCCAACCCGCCTGCCAAGCGTGGCAAGTATGGCGAAATCCCCCCAAAATGTTAGCTACAAACTTTTGTGGTAACCTGTGTGCCTTTGTGCGGTGTTATGACTTATTAATTGAAACCTTAGTCGATAAATACTCGTACATATTAATTAAGAATAACAGAAACATTGCACGAAAACGTTTCACCGAAAAAACTACTCAAATTAAACCTTATAAATACTTAACTCACTTCGCGCCCAAAGATGTTTCTCTTCAATAAGAAATGATAAAATTAAAATGTCCAATTAAGAAACGAAAACGATTCGATCTAGTTATTAACTGAGTGGGCAAGGGCGGGCGCCGTAGGGCGGCGAACTAATCCTCCCGCAAAGCCTGTATTGCAAACCGCAATTATGTGGCGGGGATTAAGCCGCTTACAGCCGATACTGTCGACTCCCAATCGGCTGAAGTTGGAACTATCAGTGTTTTATTACATGAACTAACAACTACTGTAACAAATTATACTTGTTATAGCCGAATAAATGTCATTTATATTACGTTTGTATTATATATTGCACTAGCTGATGCCCGCGATTTGCTCCGCGCTTATATAGGTTTTTTAAGGTGGAAACTATTTGGTTTTCCGGGATAAAAAGTATATGTCCGTCTCCAGGATGTGAGCTATTTCAGCGCCAAATTACGTCAAGATCCGTTCAGAGGTAGAACCGTGGAAAGGTTACAAACAGACAGGGGAACAATTTTCTTTCGCATTAATAATATTAGTATCGATAACACACAAATATTGAAAACTAAAAAATCTCAAGCGTTACTTAATATATTAATTAACTAAATAAAGTTTTCGCTTTTATTTAAATATTTAAAAAGTTATCCCAAACAAGGGTTCCTTATTTATAGTGAGTACGTTTATACACATACATTGCACGCACACATACGCCCAAATATTTGTTCCGTGCGAGAAACATACCCGCGACCCGTAGCACCGAAGCCAATTTCTTAGCAACTATTCGGTTGGAGTAGTGGCTATAGAATTGGCGGAATTGTCGGTGCCTTACAGATTGTATTTCGGAGTTTTTGCAAAAGTTGCAGTTGTAATTTAACAACCTCTTCCTCCTTCCACCATCCACCACCACCATTTTGAACATAACATTGTAAAATTAATAATAAATTGAAAATCTTCTAAGCACAAACGTTTTTTTTGTATATACTGTATAATCAACATATTGAAACCATAATCCTATTTAGATTTATTAAAACAAACTAACATAAGGTTTATAAACATATTTCAAAACCGTATTTTGAAATAAATCTTTTTAAAAACCTTAAAAATATTCCTTTTTTTTAATACTTCGTGTATCAAACGAATGGCAGTTTACGACCAAACCTAAGTCTTTGGAAAACTTTTAGCCGAACAAATACTGTTACTGGAGTAAAGGAAAACACGTTTTAAAAAGTTCTTTCAAATCAGTTTGACCGATAAATTGCAAATTTAAAAGTTCTTTTCACTACCAACACGTCGAGTCCAGGGAAGTGTCTGGAGAAGTGAGCATGAACCAACAAAACGTTTAAAGAACTAAATTATTACTGTAATTGCAGTTTATAAAAAAAACTTAAAGAAATATATTTGTTTTATATTTTTTTTATAAAAATTTCAAGCAGACCTGAATTATTTGTTTTGGTTTTTTCCGTGGCCATTTTTCTTTAGCTACACCCTTTGGTAACTACTAGAAACTATCTTATGCAAATAGATACACAAATGCTGACTTAATAAAGCTATATCCTATTATCAAAATATAACAGCTTATTCTACGTCGATATACTTTTATTTAAATATACCTGCGAAAATTCTTTATTTTTTACTTCGGGTTATGATATCATAACGCATGATCTGTATGGAACGAAACGATATGTTACTTCAACGAAACCGAATGGATTGGAAATATTGATTTATATCTATGTTGATGGCCTCTAGTGATAGCATTATGCCAATAACATGCCGATTATAAGAGCAGATCATAATTTTTGTGGGTATGAATCAACCAGCAGCAGAGCACACTCATTCTCATCTTGGTTTTCGTTATGACTGATAAAAAAATCGGATGCGTTAATACACACAATACAGACACATTCAAGAGCACAACTAATGCGATTTGGCGGATGATATTGCCAATGAAAAGGTTAGCTAGTCTCCAACTAGTAATAAAAGCTTAGATGTGGTTTATATAAATCGCATCTCAGAAACTTTCAATAGCGCGATTATGGATGTATGAGATATTTGTTAAGCTTTTGCAATGGCGTAGATGTCGCTACAGCGATTTCAATTAAGCGACGTGCTTCATCGTGTTTTTCTTTTAAAATAGAGAAATAAACATTGACATTCATCATAGTCAATGATTGATGAAGATTTTTTTTATTCGCACGATGACAAAGGAAACGTGTCAATACTTGGAGCGAGCGACAGGCAAGTTCGGGCGGTCAACGCGTGTCAAAAGCATTAGCGCATGCTCGCAATCTTCACACGTGCGGCGCGCCCACACAGCGCTGTTCCACACAAATACTGTCTTGAGGAATATTTTAAAAATTATATTTTTTTATTTTATTTGATAAAATGTCGAGACGAGCAAAACGTTAACCTTATGGTAAGTGCAACGTTTGCCCATAACAGATGCTGTGTTACTCAAAATATTTCTGTGTAGCATCACACTGCGCCCGTCACCCTTAGACATAAGTTCTTAAGTCTCATATGCCCAGTGATTGCGCTAGCTCTATAACTGGCCCTGGGTGGTACCTACCTAGACGGATTCCTGCATAGGAATCCTACCACCAGTAAAAAATATTGTAAATATTGTACTACAAATAAAAATTCCATAAAATAAGAAAGGATTAAAACAGGACTAAAACCTAAATTGGTAGTAAGATACTATGCCAAAGACAGGTGATGGTACAGAAATTATTTCGCAAGAAATATAATCATTAATATAAATAACCTTTCCAAGTATCTTTTTCAATAAAATCTAATATATGAAAAAATATGTAAAACAGCATTTATTTTTATTTTATAATAAAATAAACAACAATTATTGAGCAAAACTGTATGTGGTTAATTTTAAATTGCCAATTTCACAAACTTTTTATTTCGAAAATTTTAGTAGGGCTATTTCCGAACTGTGTACAGCACTGTACAATTAGCGGCATCTGCATCCAGTTGGAAATGCAACGCATTTCCTCAACTCACACACACGCCTTCACAAAACAAACTAAATACATACATAAATGATTTTCACCGTATAAGAGCCTTAATAAACATATGCACTCACACAAGGAAACATTCATTTATTAGTTGCAAGTGTACTAGCGCTCATATTTGCAGGTGTTACAAACTGCCGGTCATCGCTCCCCGCAATCCTCTCACACGTACACATCGGCACAAAGTGCACACTCAACAAAATGCACACAACGAGGATGACCACAACGCGGCGACATGCTAATTTCTTAGCCCGCGCAACGATCCTTTGGCTTTGTACACGTTTGCGTTTAAGACAAGCGTCGATAGTTGAAATACATACGTATGTTACAAATTAACTGGATGTTACTTTCATAAAATACGTACAAATGAAATTAAATGGACATTACTATATGTGTAGAGAACTAGAGAAATTTACTACCAAAAACTTCATTATGTTTTCCAAAAAATATCCAAAATCTGTTCATAATAAAAAAAATCACTGAGTGAATTCGTACCCATGGACCTTTTATTGATTATTAAGAGTAACAAACTGATAGGTGGTCACTCGTCCTGAAATCTATCTTAAAATGTAGGTACATTATCACCCTCGAAAGCTACGATCGAATGTCTCGTTTTTAGTCACGCAGCGAACGCGACACAGTCCGAACTTCGAGGTTTTTGTAGGAGTTTTTATTTATTTATTTATGTTTGGGTCAAACCAAAACTGGCACGCGGGCCCCTGGCCCGCGAGCACAGTATCCGATGAATCTGTAAAAGCCAAGAAGGCTAACAGCAATTACATCACCGAAAATATATATATATCGTTTTTAGTAAATCTGTTACGGGTTCGCGTCCAATAACTGACGAATCGCATTAGCGTTACGTTGCTATTTTTTACGAAAGAAAGTGACGAGACGAGCAAAAATATCGCCTGGTGTGCAGCATCTGCCCGTAGCAAATGCTGTGTGAACATTTCTGTATGGCACCACACTGCGCCCGTCCCTGAGAATTATGTTCTTAAGTCTCAATATGCGCAGTAATTACACTAGCCAGTGCCCTTCGGTCCTGCTTCATCATCATCATCATCATTTCAGCCTATCTTAGTCCACTGTTGAACATAGGCCTCCCCCATAGATTGCCACAAAGCACGGTCCTGAGCCATCTGCATCCATCGACTTCCCGCAAAATCGCGCAGATCGTCGCTCCATCTAGTGGGGTCCTGCTTCACGGCAGAATAACTGGCATTGCGACTACCGACCTAGACGGACTACTGCCTACTACAAGCTGCAATTTTACTAAGAAAGTAGGACTCCCAGACAAGAAGAATTTGTCATCTCCACGCGTGGCAGGCCGATTGACAATTGCAGTACGAGATTTTCCAATGGTTTCCCATAGTTAAATCTTTCGACATGGTGAATACTTAAGATTTGTAACCTTTAATTAAAATATATATATTTGAACAACAAAATATATTCTCAAAGTAAAAGGAACTTTTATATATCAGCAAACCCAATGGACACAAATAATAAAAGTAATAAAACCAGTTTATAGCTCGAACAATATTGAGATATTCCAATACTGCCGACCTGTTTCGATAAAATAAACCTGACTAGATGTCACATTTTTATATCATTTCGTAATTTTGTTTTCCTAATAAAATCGTTTGCAGTTAAACCTTAAAGCGTAGACGACTGATAAATCAACACGGATAAAAAAGGTTCTAATCCGATCATTACGATAAGAGGCGGTTATGAAATCATACGTTTCACGCATTATCCGGTAATAAAACGGAGGCAGGTCATAAAAATAATCGGGCCCTGTGTGATTGACCACCCCTGACAATACGAAGTGCTACAAATGAAAACACAAACACAAAAGATCAGCTGTGGTAAAACTCAAATTAAAAATTTCACAACGATACCAAAAATTAATAACATTAGAAATATATTCTGTTGTACGCAGATTAAATAATTCGATTTAATATATGAATTTACAAGTATATAAATTCTTTATTTGGAATCTAATTTTTTCCGATGATTTAATTATGTTTATAAATATAGTCGCTACCGAAAAATTGTATAATTCATGAACAATTCAAATGAACAAAGTTAAGTATGAAAATCAAGATCGACGTGTAGCATTCTCAGTAAATATAGAATATTTAATGTTTAAAAAGCTTCTACACTGTTATTAATAACAAGACAAAAACATCAATCGAATGATTTGCCAAATGTTACGCAATGAAATTAATTTGTTACTGTCGTCATATTTATGCATAACAGAATATTATAATTGTAATGCTAATTTTGATTAAAAAAAAATAATTTTATATAATAAAAGTGAGCAAGAACTGAAAAGCACAGCATTTATCATAAAGCATCCCGAGCTTTACTCGAAAGGTAACGACTCCAGGTTAAACTCCTATTAAACGCCCCATAAATATTTCAAATTTATAACGAATCCATTCTTCTTTAATCCGTCCGCTTGACAGTATTAATTTCGTATCGTTTTATATTAAACCTATAATTAACATTCACATAAAAAGTGCCCTTAAACAGATCGGCCGAGGTTTTATTCAAGATTTAATATTCATAAATCAATTACTGAACCATTCTTCTTTTTAATAAATGAGCTTTTTTGTCGGAGTCAGAATTATAAATAAGGTTCCTTTATGGAGACATTAAAAAAATTTGCGGGTTATTTCGATAATGAAGTAGAATCGCGTTTTTAAGTATAATCTGTAAAATAATCTGCAAATTAATATAAACTTTTCACTTAAGGTTCATTACAAAAATAAACGTACATGTTTAACTGTACTGTTTCTTCAGTCAAATACATGTTATTTACGGTAAAGCTGCCAAACGAGTACAGTCTAATTGTAAGTAAGAGATCACTGTGACCCATTGACATTTTGTGATGACGCCCTCAAAGGCTAGGCCACGCGGTCGTACCTTCTACTCCACTGGTCCTGGGTTCGAATCCCAGCCGGAGCCAACTTTAATGCAAAAATACAAATCGTAGATCTGTTTGTGTTGTGCATGGGAAACAGACACTTAGCACTTTAATATAGTTAATAGAATCAGACGTACGTACTTTGCTGAAATCCCTTATAGTAAAGGAGAGAAAGTTAATTTGGTAAGATCCGCATGCAAAATGTAAAATGGTGTGTATTACCTAGTTTTGAAGAGCAACGCCCGCCTTCCCTCAACAGCGTACACAAGAAAACCAATACCACCACCGAGAGCTCGACTCTTGGAACTCGACTCGCCGAGCTCGGTGGTTGACTGTCGTAGAGTCAATATCACTTGATAATGCCTTGATTTTATGCTTGACTTCAGTGGTGTGTATTGCCTAGTGGTAGTGTTGTAGTGGTGGAGGGTATCTGGTGGCGGCTCCCGCTACCGGTATTGGTTTTCTTGCTCTTGCACGCTGTTGAGGGAGGGCGGGCGGTGCTCATCAAAACTAGGTAATACACACCATTTTACATTTTGCAAGTAATTTTAGCAAATTAACTTTCCTTCCTTTACTTAGCACTTTAGACACCTCCTGAGATAAGTGTGTTTAACCAAACAAACTCTTCAGATTTTTAATATTATTATAGATTATTACGATGATGATGTCCTCCGAGCCAATTTTTGGCTACGGCGAACGGCGACTACTTCCGAATAATGTTTGAAGCTATCAACTGCGCAGGAGGTATCATTGTCTCAAGTGTACGCGGAAACAGAAGCAACCTACCCGCGCTCGGTATATAGATAATGCGATACGTTCAGCAGTAGCTTAGAATGAAGTGTCGGAAACTCGGGTATAATCAAAACACAACCGCACTCGAACTTATAACTAGTTGGTACTCACGACTATGCCGCGTGAATTTACGTTTTTTAAAAATACCGTGGGAACTATTGATTTTTCTGAATAAATAGTATCTAGCGTCCATCTCCAGGATCTTTGTGCCGAATTTCGTCAGGATCAGTTCAACGGTTGAGTCGAAAAATGGTAACAAACAGACAGAAGGACAAACAGGGACAGAGAGGGGCAGCCGCATTTATAATATTAGTATGGATTTGATCAATCATCATCATCATCATTTCAGCCTTCCACTAGCGCGTGCCCTAGTGATCGGAGTACCTGACTTCTACGCCGCGGGTCCTGGGTTCGAATCCCAGCCGGAGCCAACATTTGTGCTGAAACACAAATTGTTGGTTTTCGGGTCTGGTGGTGTTGTTATTGTCCCCGTGTTTCTGACACTGTATCCTTGCCGACCTCCGATCTTATCGCATCAGCGTTACATCGGGCGGGTAGGTTGGGACGAGTGAGTGCCTCTGTTTACGCGTACACTTGTGGCACTATAATATTTCTCTCCTGCGCAGTTGATGGCTCTCGACAGTATTCGGAAATTGTCGCCGTGGTCGAAATCGGCTAGAAGAACATCAAAAAAAAATCAAAGTCCACTACTGAACATTGGCCTCCCCCATAAAATGCTAAGAATATTTTGTAGCTCTCATTTTTGAGTGACTTTACCATAGTTGCCACGCTCGGCAGGCGGGTCAGCAACCGCAGAATATTTATACAGATGTTCCAAGAAGATGCTGCTGCCCATCTCCTGGTTTTTGTTTTCCCTCTGTCGACTTTTACGACACCCACAGGATGAGATGGGGTGGTAGATTCTCTTACGCCGCTACCACAGGCCAAAGCCGCTGCCACACGGCAATTACATCGGCAATTTGATCAATACGTTAATAACAGTTTACTACGCTTACTTTATATACGAGCCATAGTAGCTCAGGGGCCGGGCCCTTGCCTTTCATTTTATAGTACGCGATTGATCCCCAGTGCCAGCACCTCTAAAATTGTTCTACCATTTTAAGTGCAGATTTAACAGGTGCTCAGCGGTGGAGGAAAACATCACGAGGAAACCTGCATGTCTGTGGAATAAAAATATTTCTTATACATGTGAAGTGACGGACTCCTCCTAGCTTGAAACCCCTCTCGGAAATTATGGAATGCCTTTGCTCAACAGTAGGACATTTATAGGCTGTTACTTTAAATGCTTAATTTATATGTATCGCTTCCAATTACAATCAAAATATTACGATCCGTGATTGTAATACTGTTTAAATATTAAAAAACTTTGTGTGCTTTCTTAAAAAGTAATAAAAATAGAAATTGAAGCAAGAGATACAATAGTGAATACCACTATTAATAATCACTATTGTATCTCTTTCTTCAACAATAAGCAAATTGAAACTGGTAACATAGTTAGCATATCGTAAATTAAAAAAAAAATCCTTTTTGAAATATTCTTTTGTTTATAGAACAATGTTATCGCGAACAAATAATAAAGCTTTAAGCTGCTTTTTTAGAGATTAAAGTAAAATATTATCTTACTTAATCACCTACCCTTTCAAATCCTTTTGTACAAAGGCTGTTTTGGTATAGAAGGCATAATAAAGTATTGTACATAAAGACCCTCAAATAATGGTAATAAAACTATCTTAGTACGAACTAAATATGTACGTTTTGATCTTTATGCATATATTTTAAGTTTTAATATCTAAACTTGCCGTAATTATATGAAATAAAATTCCCTTTTTGCAGTTAGCGGGTAGAATTGAATATTTTTGGGAATTGCACATTTTCAATAAAACGTTATTTCACATTCATCTTTTGAGAAAGATGCCATAGGATTAATGAACAATCAAGTTATACATAGATGAGTATATATGTATAACTTGATTGTTAACGAATCCTGAAAGCCATTAATTCGTCTTGTTTCCTTTTTCGATACAATTGTTATGAATGAATTACAAACGTTCATACAGTAAAAATATTTTTATATTTTATTTATTTGCTGTAATAATAAATTAGATGTTCAAATTGTCCATACAAGAGAAGTGCAAATAAAATTAACCATTAGCATAGATTTGATTAAAGTTAACATTAATAGTGTTAAAAACATTAGTAGTGTTCTCCGAAATCATTTATGATTGAATTAGATTGTTTATAGAACAATTAATTAATAACCTTTCAATTGAAACGGTTTTGTAATTGAAAATAAACACTGAATTAGTACAATGGAATTACATTTCTAATCAATACCGTTAACACCTCAACACTACTCTACGTCTATGGTCAAATCAGACGTAACGTAATACATATTAAAAAGTTTTTGTAACATTAACTTTTATAGAATAAACTTCATAATCTGTAAAATGTAAGTAAAAAGTTCTATATGTTACGCTCTTTATGTTATTTGGGATTTTATTATCTACAAGCAATCAAAATCGTCCCTAAACACGAACACAATTGAAGGTGAGGAATTGATTGTAGGATGCGACTAAGCATACTACAAAATTAAAAACTGATATTAAATAAAATGTAATAAGAGCGCAAAAAAATTAACATTCTTAATAATTATAACTTTATGGAAAAAATATTCTGAAAGTCTCAATAATTTCTCCATTCTTTAGATGTTACTAAGACTTTTTAGCAGATACTTCAAAAGCTGTGACACTTTGTAAACATATCTAAAGTACCCGAGAAATATCATTAATATCTTTATTGTGTCTAAAAGTTATAACGATTGATAACATACCTTTTTCTTATCAACTTCAAAAAAGTTTGGCATTTTCGGAGGTTCATTTTGTGAATTCTGGCGCTGCCCATCCATTAGGGAATTGAAGAAATCCATGAATTCCATTTAATTAGTTGTCACAATTTTATAGGTCACATAAAAAAACAATGTTCTATTTTCAACACAAACAGGTAATTAAAAAATGTCAAAATCCGAGCGCGCTACGTAAGCACGTGGACAAAGCCCGATGGCGAGACGCCAGACGTCTTACTCGTGCCAACATCCGATATAAACTAAATTGAAAATTGGAAACAAAATGCAATGTTCGAATCTTGATATGACAATAATAGGCGAGACAAAGATAAGAAAACCGCCTGCGTGTGAACGAGATAGAACAATTTGCTAGACAGCTCCGCTCCACCCCATCGACATTGGTGGCGCAGGGGTTGTCGCCAGACGAGATCGCTTCGAAATTTAAAATTCTTACCTGCTCGTTAAACAGTATTAAATCAAGTAATTCTCGAATCGATTGTGAACGTTATTCCAACGCAATAAAATATATGTTTCAGTATTACAACCGACGTCGATAAGTTTTTCAGTTGAAAAGCTATTAGAAGTTATAATTATAAATAGCAAACGTGTGGATACAATACGCAAGGTTATTCTAAGAATTGGGTTTGTTTTATAATCTATGTGCACAGTTCAATGATTGAAAGATATGTATTGTTTGAAATTTTGAAGTATGTGAACATACAACATAACTCGTAAAAATAACGGCAAATATCTTGGGAGATCTTGGAAATAAATATTCATGTTTTGAAACCGCATCTGGGTTAAGAGAATCGTAATTTACTGGCAGCTGTATTGAAAATTAATGAAAATGTACAATGCAAAGCGTGTTAAGATAATTGTTGAACCGCAGGTTTATTGCGAAATATACACTAAAGTGATGAAGCAAATTGGAATCGTGACGCGTCATTGTAGCACGAAAATTATTACATCAGGGCTCCCGAACGCAAGCCACCCTGTCATTAGTCGAAATTTGAGGGGTGTCGGTATATTTTGGTTTTGGCATAAAATAATTTCATCTTTCACAAATAATCAATTAAATCCGGCTATTGAGTGCGACATGGGATTGCATGGGGAGGGTTTATCTCGTTATTGATATCTTTATAATGGGGTAAAGTGGAAGAATTCTGCGATACGGGCGGTTGGATTGATACGGGTAGATTTGCCGCCGCTTAGACTATTATGACAGGTCCGTCCGAACGGAAACAAAAAGGGTTGCCTATGGTTACAAACCAACGACTTCTGAATTGTGAATATTGAAACTTTTGACAAAATATTCTAACATCTATATTAAAAGAAGAACGGGAGTTTCATTTTGAATAGATAACAGTTCTTTATAGAACAGATAAGTAACGTTAAACTATACAGATACATTAGTGTTTCTAAGTTCTGCTCTAAGTAAGTTTTCAGATAAAATAAAAATAGGTGTTGTTGATTCTGTTACTACGACTGGTATATCAGAATACAATTATTAAAATAGCACGAATATATAACGCTGTAGTACTCAAATACAGTTACGCTCTTTTCCTACATATAGGGTAGGCTGAGATAACACCCGTAGCCTACTTTTCGCCCACGCGATCAATTGCGAACGACGTCGCCAGCAAACATTAAGCAAAAAAGTATTATAATAATTAAACAGCATGCGGTTTACTGGCCCCAAATATTTTTTCTCCGGGGAAAATCCCGAAAGCGAATCGCTGCTGCGAGAATTAAAAGTGTCGCTGCAACTGCACAATGTTCAGATCGGTTAACAACAAAAAGACACTTAATTCGTTATTAATAGAATAGAACACAACTACATAGTTATATAGTTTACTTGTAAATAGTAAAAAAACTATTTTCAGTATAATTAAATACATGGTTTATTATATTGACATATAGGATTGCGATAATACTCGTAATACAGTTAAAATGAATAGAATTCTCTTATGTGTGAAACTTCTTTACTCTATCAACTATCAACGATATTCTTATTAATTTTAACTTATATACCTAAAATAAATGTCAAAAAACTGCAAGTATATAAAAACGGTACTTGGACGTACCTATTCATTTCGCTCAATTGACAATTACACAGTAAACGTGTAGCAAAGAACTGAACTACTTGTTAATGTGTATCTCTTTCTTTACGGCCTATCGGAATTTCATCAACAAACCTCCTACCTAAACTGCCTCCTAACACGGCCCTGAATCAGGTGCTCAACTGACCTAATATTTACAATAATTGCCACGCTCTCCGAGCTGATTGTTTCAGGGAGACGCTGCTGCTAATCTTTTTTTTATTGACTAAAGTGACGAGACAAGCTGAACGCTTTACTGATGGTATTTGCAACTACCCATAACAAATGCAGTGCCTCCCAGAACATTACGGAGTGACACCACATTACGCTCCTTACCATGAGACATCTGTTCTTAAGTCTCATATGACCAGTTATTAAACTAGCTAACAGTGCCTTTCAAACCTAAACACAGTAACATCTGCACACTACTGCTTCAGGGAAGAATAACTGGCATTGCTGGTATCTTGTTCCGCCACCCGTGGGAAGCCGAGTGATCACTTGTGGTAGGGTCCTATTCGCCTAGGAGGACAGAAAAGCCGCGTGATTACTTGTGGTAGGATTCCTATCTGCATAATTCCTATCCTCCTAGGCGGATAGGAAACCTTCCCACAGGTGGCGGAATAACCATGCCAAAAACTCCAACCATAGAAAACATAGACCGGTAACAGATAAAAGCATCTAAGATGCTATGTCTCTGGGTACTGCCATCGCCAATTCGCCAGCCAAGCGCGAGATCACGACAATTCTTTACTCACTAGGAAAAATTAGCTACAGTAGTGGTAATAGATAGTGAAAGCAGTTATCAGAATGTGAAATTTTTTTTCTTAAAAAAAATAAGGCGCAAACGTGAACCGATCTTGTCGAAATATGACATAGGGTACTTCCCAAGCTATTTTTAAAAACCTAAATCCGCGTGGACGTAGTCGCGGTCTTCAACTAGAATAAAATAATTTGACACGGCGCCTGCAGTCATCGAAAATTTTGTCGCGCTTTGTTATAGCTAACTACTTAATTCCAAGTGTTACATTCAGTAACGTATAGGTACTTAGTCTTCATCTGTCAACCTTGTTTATTGCTAGAGTAATGTTGTATATCTTAACGAACCGATCCAATGATTCCAGAATGTTTACGCGCCTAAAACATGTTCAAAAAATTAGAAGCAATCCGCAAAGACCTCATTTATTTTATTCCTTTTAAACCATTTTTTAAGCGGCAATAAAATTTGTTGTAAAATCAAATGTAATAGTCATACCTGCAAGCAAATATCCGACGAACGATAATTTGTAGAACAATATCTAACTGCAATAAAAATTACAATGGAATGAGCCGAGGCCCAGTAACGCAGGCAAAAGTCCTTTCAAATGATAAATTATAATATCATTTTTGTTATGCACAAACAAAGGGCGAAAGAATCTTTATTTTATTATCATAGGAAGTGAATAGATACGGTGCATTATTGGACAGGGTTCGGGGAATCGGACTGTGAAACTGTGAAACAATGGAAGGGACGGTACGGTCAGTTATACACCATGTGGCTAAATGAAAGGCGATATAATAACAAAGATTTAAAGAAGGAAATTTCCCTCATAAAGTAATACACTATTTAATAGTAATATTCTGTAAACAACACAGA
This sequence comes from Luehdorfia chinensis, assembly GCA_019845155.1. NCBI lineage: Eukaryota > Metazoa > Arthropoda > Insecta > Lepidoptera > Papilionidae > Luehdorfia > Luehdorfia chinensis. The sequence continues at coordinate 11,903,284 of JAHVAK010000191.1, read as the reverse complement.
TTCCTTTGAGATTTAATTTAGAATTACTTTTTTTTTACATAGTAAACACATACCTGTTAGGTACAAATATTACATGTGAAATATCTCCATATCGTGAAACCAAGGTTTGCTGTTTTTTTCCCCCTATATTTATGATGTTCGTAACTTTCTAGCCGATTTTGATAATAGTAACATCTTTCCGCAAATACTGGTAAATGGTGACATAATTTAAGGCACTCAACTGTAACTTATGGCAAATCTCATCTCTTCTCTTAAATATGATAGAGGTAAGTTACGTTATATAGTCACAGAAATATAGGAACAACCACAATTCATTAAAAACTTGAAAGTAACAGCTTTACTTTAATTTTTAAGCTTTACGCACTATTTTCTCTGAGTTGATTACGAAGAACCCACTCAGCAGAGACCAAGACCGCTGAACTTAATTATGACACTTCTGAAAAATGAAATGAGAACCAGATCCTCCTAGCAATAAATTAAATTGTCGCTAGTTTTATATGTTCTTGCATTAAAAACAATTGTAAAGAAAACAAATATATTTAGTTTATCTTTTTTATTACGAATAATCAATACAGGAAAGTAGGCAGTTTGGATGGAAGTCGTTGAGGAGATTAGAACTTTAAACCTATTACGGCTTCGTGCTTATCATCTGTATTCGTAAAGACTTTAGTAATTAACATTCTTATAACTAAGAGATATATTTGTACAGAAAGCAATAATTATATCGCTGTGTAATGAACTGGAGGGAATATGCGTCAATGCTCACGGTAAGGGTTATTACGTAACGACTTTTTATATTACACCTGTTTTTGGAACGTCTCAGCAAGATACACAATCTACCCATTCGCATACAAAAATTTGCATTCCCATTACTTAATACAAACATATGTAGAGGCCTATAAAACAGAAAATTTAAGCACCGTACCGAAACAGACTAAAATGGTGTCTCGTTTCGATGCTAGCATAACCGTTATTAGAGTAATTATTACAACTTAGGTTTCGCTGGTCTCAACAATTTAGGTCTACGAGTATCATTATTAGGATTGCCGTGTGGTAGCGGCATAAGAGAATCTACCACCCCATCTCATCCGTATGTCGTAAAAGTCGACAGAGGGAAGTGAAAACCAGGAGATGGGCATCAGCGTCTTCCTGGAACATCAAAATAAACAAACAGCCTTCCAAGCGTGGCAACTATGGCAAATCCCCCCAAAATGAAAGTTGCAACACAACGGCCCCTAGTCTCCGGCGGCCTCGCTAGTTCTGGCTACGGTAGCGGTCATGGTAACGGCGGGGCAGGGGGTGCGAAGAATCTCCGGAGGAGGAGATCTTGCTACCACCACCGACGACTGGACCTGGTAACATTCAACGCACGTACGCTGAGGACCGACGAGAAGATCTTGGAGCTGGAAGAGGAGGTGAGCAAGTTACGTTGGAATATTATAGGATTATCTGAAGCCCGAAGACAGGGGGAGGACACGGTAATACTTGAATCCGGTAACTTGTTCTACCAACGGGAGGGCGACCATCTGTCCCAAGAAGGTGTCGGGTTTATCATCCACAAGTCTCTCATTGTCAAGATCGGACGGTTCCACCAAACATGAGATCGACTTCATAATGACGACCGAACGACAGCTGTTCAATGATGTCTCTGTGATCGCTTGGGTGAAAACCTGTAGTGACCACCGAATGATAAGAGGTCTGGTGAAGTCCACGCTTCGTCCATCTCGTGCCCTTATCCAAAACCCCAAAAGCTTCGAGCTCGAATTGCAAAATCGTTTTCAGTGCCTGGAAGATTGCGTTACAGTGGACGATATGAACGAGAGGCTCGTGGAAACTGCGGTCCATGCGGTGGGGGCAAAGTTTTGCAAGACCCACCGCACAAAAAAGATCCAGAAACTCTCCGATCACACTCTCAATCTCATGGAGGCTAGGCGAGAAATGAGGCTGCAGTCCTAAACTGATGCGTGAGCATATCGGCAACTGAACAGACAGATCTCCAAATGTATTCAATACAGCACGTATTGAGGAAGCGATAGAGCGAAACCAAGGCTCCAAGGTTTTTGCCAGGGATCTGTTTGCCGGAAAGAGCCAAATGACTTAGTTCAGGATAGAAAGCGGTGGCGTCATTTCCGCCAGAGCAGAGATTTTGAGTGAGATCGAGAGATTTTATGGGACAGCTGTACACATCAGTTGTTGAAGCCACACACTAGTGTGAGTAACGACCCAAGAGCAAATCTCAATCCGACACACTTATATCCCGGACGTCAGTCTGAGCGAGATTAGTATGGCTCTCAAACAGCTTAAGAAAGGCAAAGCAGCCGGGTGAGGATGGAATCACAGCAGAGCTTCTGAAAGCGAGTGGAAAACCGATACTAGTAGTCCTTCAGAAGCTCTTTAATTCCATCATCCGGGGCGGCGCTACGCCGGAAGCGTGGAGTAGAAGTGTGGTTGTCCTGTTCTTCAAGAAGGACGATAACGCCCTCTTGAAGAACTATAAACCGATATCGCTTCTAAGACGCGTCTACGTGCTGTTTTCGAGAGTCATAACGAATCGTCTCGCAAGCAGACACGATGACTTCCAGCCTCCCGAACAAGCCGGATTCTGAAAAGGCTATAGTACCATAGACCCCATACATACCCTTCGCCAGATTATACAAAAGATCGAAGAGTACAATCTACCGCTATGTCTGGCGTATGTGGACTATGAGAAAGCCTTTGATTCCGTCGAAATTTGGGCGGTGCTACGGTCGCTTCAGCGGTGCCGAATTAACTGTCGGTATATCGATGTGCTGCAGTGCTTGTATACCAATGCTACGATGGCTATCCGAGTACAGAACCAGAGTAGGAAACCGATCCAATTGCAGAAAGGTGTAAGACAGGGTGATGTAATATCCCCGAAACTCTTCACCGCTGCATTGGAAAATGTTTTCTAGCTACTGGACTGGAAAGGATACGGTATCAACATCAATGGCGAATACATAACTCACCTTCGATTTGCCGACGACATAGTCATAATGGCAGAATCGCTGGAGGACCTTAGCGCTATGCTCAATGACCAAAATAGTGTCTCCCAACGGGTAGGTCTTAAGATGAACATGGACAAGACGAAGATCATGTCTAACGTCCATGTCACACCTATACCGGTTATTGTTGGGAACACTACGATCGAAGTTGTCGACAAATATGTATACCTAAGACAGATTGTCCGACTAGGTAGGTCCAACTTCGATCAAAAGGTCAATCGACGGATCAAACTCGACTGGGTAGCGTTCGGGAAACTGCGTCACATTTTCTCGTCGAGTATACCTCAATACCTCAAAACAAAAGTGTACAACCAGTACGTGTTGCCAGTGATGACATATGGAACCGAGACGTGGTCCTTCACTGCAGGCCGCATGAGGAAGATCAGAATCGCGCAGCGAGCTATGAAAAGGGCTCGGAGTTTCTCTGCGAGATAAAATCCGTAACGATGTTATCCGCAGCAGAACTAGAGTAACAGACATAGCCCTAAGGATTAGCAAGCTGAAGTGGCAATGGGCGGGCCATATAGCTAGGAGAACCGATAACCGTTGGGGAAGAAAGGTTCTCGAGTGGCAACCTCGTACCGGCAAACGCAGTGTGACCCCCCACTAGATGGAGCGACGACCTACATGGTTTTGCAGGAAGTCGATGGATGCATGTGGCTCAGGACCGTGTTTTGTGGCAATCTATGGGGGAGGCCTATGTTCAACAATGGACTATGGTAGGCTGAAATGATGATGATGATGATTATTATTAGGACAGTTATTCTGCGATTTTACTAGCATTTTCCTTAGTCGACGTTTACAACATACGGGATGAGAATGGAGTGATCATTTGTTCCTTCGCCACACGGGGGAAACCTCTATTTATTATATTGAAATGCATATGCAGACTACAAAGAGATGATATGAAGAATGAGTTTTTTTACGGAATGGAGAATATAGTATCAAACACAAAAATTAAACAACTCTAAAATAAAACTCTTTTAGCCACATGTGTAACGCACTAATATGTTGTAGCCGTGGTGCTAACACGGCATCACAAAAAATTAACAGCAATATCTAATTGATTTAAATAGTCGATATACTCATCCGTATTATGCTTAGATATTTCTGTCAAATATAATTGAGAAAGGTTGCAGTGAGTTTCTCTATTTCCATATAAAAACAAAATATGTCAACGTGGAAGTGCGAACACAGTCCAAACGACAAATACCAGCAATATCCACGGAAGATGCGTGAATCAGGCGTAAAACAAATGTAGAGGTCTGAAAAATTTATCAGTGTACATAATGACGTACACCCCGGTTTAAGTTACTATCGGTAATAATAATAATGACGCTATGATTCCGCTATTTCAACTTGAGAACCATGCTATAAGCCTATCATAACAATAATTATGCGTTAATTCGTTTGGATGCAGAGACAGGCCTTTTATCATTTTCAGTCTACGGGGGCGGAGGTCGCATCCGCCTGCTGCCGGTTTGCAGATTCTACAAGCGTTTAAATAAAATTATTTTAAGTCATACGTGTTTCGTGACGTAAAACGGAAGGCTAATTTATAAATGTTGTTATTCTAGCTAATTTCCCACGGCTACCACTGTAGATTGTCGATTGCAACGGGTCGGTTTGCGCAACTGCACGTCTATGCGCGTATTTTGCGTGCACGGCGACCATATTTCGTTTACTACAAATGCCATGAGCATCAATATAAACGTGTGTAATGTTAACTACATTACACGGATATGAAAAAATGTATGGCTGAACTTCTCTTCTTACTCCATCTTTTAAACAACACTGTTTCCAAAAAAAAAACACAACAATACCGCACCGCTTGATTATTCCAACTCATCTCAATTACTCGGGGTGCTATTATCGATGTAACACTCGACGTTTCGCATGGGGCGGGAAGATTTATCGACGTGCAATTTTAATTATCACCCGATAGTCAATAGTCCTCGATGACCCTCAATCGACCCTCCAAAACTTTATTAATTATATCATCACTCACAACGGTACTGTAAATGTCTTATTATTATTTTTTTTTTATTAATGGAAATATGGTCATAAACTATTTTCCAGTGTCAAGTAACATATCCATATATACAATCTTCAAGCAGCAAGACTTCAAAATTATGATCGACAGTAAAATGATAGTTGACTTTCACTGAAGATTTTCTGAACTGATGGAGACAAAACGAAAACAAACAGACTCTACTGCCACTTTTCGAGTTGGCGCGAAAAGTCCTGTAAATGTCTTAATTTCGCACGTTTTTTCGATTATTCCAATTCGTTTTTTTTTTGTGTTTATGGCTACAGCCGAAAGATTATATATTTTTAAAATAGCTAACTATCGAAAACTTTAAAGTTCACTTTAACTCAAGATCTGATAGACTGATAAAGACCTAATTAAAAGTACGATTTCGGTCTTGAATTAAATTTTTCAATCACTTGTCAAGTCACTCATGAGTAATCCCTGTTGCAAACACGAAATATACAGAGCAATACCAAATTTATTTTCAAGACCGTTTTGTAGCTGGGAAAAGTCCGCCACACAGCTCCGGTGTGGATGATTAGCGGCCTTCAAATATCATCGAAATATTTTTTACTAATTAACAGGTTTCTTCGTCTAGATGTTGTCCTTTCGAAAAACATGGTAATTTAATAAATGCAAACTTAACGTAACATAACGATCGGAACTCAGCCGATGGCTCTGACTGACTGAAACTTTAACAATCATTCACTTGATGTAATATACGTTTCACAATAATTAAAGCAGTCTGTAAAAGCCCTATAAACCGCCAGTAAAGAGTTAATGGACTACCTTCATTACTGCACCACGCCTTACCCCTAGGTGGCGCGCCCGTAGCCCCGTTTTATAACCACGTTTCATTCAACCAGTGTTTGATTGATTACAAACGACACTGAATTTATATTACCGACTATAAACATACTTTTTTCCTCAAAAAATGTTAAAACGTACCATTGACTTTGTATTAATTACAAAGTCAATGGTAAGTTTTAACATTTTTTGCAAATAGAACTGAAATTCGTATATAGTAATATATTTTGGATATGCTACAGTAATTAAGGCGTTAAATGTTAATTCTCATACGACAATTTAATATGAATATATTCTATTTTTTACTAATTTTGAAAGTAGGAATATCCACGCTTATGATAGGTAAAAGAAAATAATTACTGTGTAAATCACGATAACCGGACATCGTACAGTTCGAAATAGAAAGAACCTCGAATCATAGCCGTGTTGTTTACTTCTCGGAAAAATCAAGAATCACGCGATATTTTATGTGTGGAGAGACGCGTTCCGTTCTCGGTTAAGAGATAAATTATTGAAATTGATAAAACAATGGATAACGATACAAAGTGTTCCACAGTTGGGGAGGTCGTAAAGAGGAAATGTTGCAGGCCGGGCTTTGTGATCGCCGCTGTCTAAACAAATCAAGAGCGTACGTAGTGACGTGCGCCGGCGCCCATCAGGGCTTTAAGCGCCATCTTACGGCCGCTGAAAGTGTCAAATGTACAAAGTCAAATCCCCGGCGCAAAAAAGGTAATGAATGTATACATTAAATATTTTTAAATTTGATTTCTTAACACAACGCTGACGTACGGATTCTGTATACAATACTATTGCAAGATAATACAATATATTACGTAAAATTGTTATCTACCCGTATACAGTGCTCGGCTGAATTTGAGCCTCTTTAGATGTGACGAAATGTAAAATAAGTCTGAAATGATATCTTATAACATTGTAACAAAACTTCAGATAAAATCGCCTACAAGCTTGTAAGTTCATTATAAATAAGTATGTTTTTACTTTACGACTACTCAGTTTGATATTTTTACGTTATGTTACAATCGTAAGCTTTATTTACACTATTTAAACTAAAAGAACTTAACTCACAAAATATAGGAAATTTATTGTTATTAATAATTTTTAGGCATTAAATTGTTTATGTTTGCCTAAATTAAAAAGTTAACTCACAAAATATAGGAAATTCATTGTTATTAATAATTTTTAAGCATTAAATTGTTTATGTTTGCCTAAATTAAAAACATTTTACCTACATTTTAATAATTGAAAAATAATGTTAAAACGTAACCACTGCGTTATGGCTGTAAAAAACAACAAATTTACTTAAACTTATTTCGGAATCATCGGCAGCAAGTTACTTGTTTGCGTGTAACTCATTAAGTGATTTCTAAGAACACTTGTAATTACGGCCTGATCAAAGGAGTCCGGAATGTTTTGACGTTTCGATTGTTAGGATTCCCTGTATTAAGACTTTCCGAGGATTATTACCACTACGCCATATTGCTTTATTTTGATTCTATTCTCGTTTTTAAAAATAAACAATAGACATTTTACTAAAATTTGTTATTTTTTTTAATTTACGTAGTTGTCTACCAGGCGCTTATAGCTCTATATTGACCTTTGTTATTTGTTTGTTGCGATCAAGTATTGAATGTGGAATTCGTTTTAACATAACTGCACCAAAACTAACTGCATAACAAATTTAGTCATGTTCGCTTTGGCAAACTGCGGTCAAACTTTGCCTTCCCAACTCGCTATGTTCAGGCACCTTTAACATATGCAAATACAAGGTAAGTTTACATAGGCAAGGCTGTATCGAATCGCGCGCAATAAAATATTGCTGTCGCGACCCGACAAAGCTCTGCTCTGCGTGGCCGCCCTAATAAACAATTACACATGTATAAAGTGAAATCGTTGTTCCGCGTTTTATCGACCGTAACGCTCAGTTGTTCGACGTCATACGCGCCGATTAAATATAAACAATAACTCAATTTATACAACAATAATATCACGTTGCAATAGTAATATAAACTAGTTGAGAATATGTCGCTGACATTTTCTTCTGACTTTAAAGTTGTAACTCATTACCGAGCTTTTGCTTGCTTTACATCTTTTGTACGTCATATTTTTATGTTATTATTTTCTTATGCAAGAATCCGTCTACCCCAGGCCAGTAATTCTGCCGTGAAGCAGGAGTGTGCAAACATTACTGTCTTTCGGTCTGAAAGGCACTGAGAGCTAGTGTAATCACTGGGTGACGAGCGTAGTTGAATTCCTACAACCAATTTTATAGAAGACAGCTTAGTAAAGCATAATACTGTAACGAGGCATAATTTGGCCGGCGTGGTCCAAAGTCTAGGTGGTAATTAAATGACCCTATCAATACCTAAGAGTATGAAAGTAAAGTCTTACTCTCATTTTTAAAAATTGTAATACAAAAATAATTCGCACTGTACTGAAACACCGTAGTTCGATCGAAATGTAGACCTTATAAATGCAGCTAAGCTCTTGCATAACATTGGCCGCCCTAAGCGCGTTATTCAGGAGATACGGTGTAATAATAAAACTTCAGCTTCCCCGGTGCGGGCAAAAAAATATTATGTTGTAAATTTAAAATGAGAACAGGAAATGATAACCCGCGGGTCGGCAGCGCCTGCGCCACCCCCGACTATGGCGTTTGCGTACGCACACTTGTATCTATGATAAACACAGAGCACAGCACTCACATATATAAAAGTCTTTTTGTTTATTAATATTCATATCATTTCATAAATATGAATTTATTAATTATTACTGATATAATTTTTGTACGTTATGATTGCCTCGACCGGCCACGTACTCCAACTTGCAAAATACCGCCGTAAATTGTGCTGCCTTTAGTGGGTGGAGTATTGCCTTTGATTCCTATTTTTGTGGAATTATTGACAGCTGGATCCTGCAGGTGGTGCGCAGGTATTGCTAAAACTATTAATGTGACGAAAAGCTGACAAAGAGGATTTCTTGAATCCCGAGGGAAAAGGTAAAGTAACTCATTTTCGAAAGGGTTTTGGAACTGGAAAGAATTCGCCACGCTGCTACAATGCGAGTTGGTGGACTTCACACGTCTTCGCAATATTTTTTTATTTCTCAGACATGCAGGTTTCCTCGCGATGTTTTCCTTTACCGCCGAGCACGTGGCAAATCAGCACCTAAAATTGCAATTAGCAATTTTAGTGGTGCCGGCACCAGGAATCAAACCCAAGTTACTCGCGTACTATGAAATTTCAAGCCTAGCCTAAGCAACTATGGCTCTGCGATTGCGATGACGAACCGGAAGAGACGTCAAGGTATAAACATACTAATTCTTAATAGATGGTGGACGTACGAGTAGATTTATAGACCACGATGGCCAATTAAGACTGAGCAATGTACCATTCACCCTGATACATTTGCATATTCTAAGTATTTTTTTTTAATGGAAGTAATTCACAAGACGCGCATTCTGTTCACATAATGGTAACTGCGATGTCTGCCCATAACAAATGCTGTATCACCCAGAACATTTCAGTGTGGCACCACATTTATCTCGACACCATGAGACATGAAAACGAAAAGGTTAATTACAATACAAGTACAATATCAAAAATTACACCTAATTCCAATTCATTACATAAACCACCCGCGTTTTTTTTAAACTAATGTGGTCAAGGAATGAGTTCAGGGAAAGATCTAAGTCTAGATATAAAAAGGGGCCTTAATAAAAAAAAATCCCTATTAATTACAAAAATAACAGATTCATAGCCATAATATAAAGTTTGTAGACTTATATTAGCCTGTTATGACATCTACACGAACATTACAGAGGTTCTTAAGTTCTCTAGTTACACTTATGTAGATATTTTTGCACACAATTACTTCTACAAAATACCTACAAATGTCCAAGTCTGATACTTTTTTGTTATACCGATATTTATATAACATAGAAAATCAAATTCATTTTATTACTCTTATCACATCATTTTTCTTAATTCGAATCTACATCATTTTGCGTTGCACTATCAAAATATATTCACCATATAATTTGTAGCAACCATGCCTAATCTAAATATGGGTAATTACTCAAACGCAATCCAAGTTATACGTATAACTGTAAATCGGTATTTCAAGGGGATCTTCAAGTATTCGGGACAATTTTTTGTGCGAGGTCCTGGATTTATTTATTTTTTGCCCGGGGTGGCAATCTGGAAATTTTAGAATAATCTCCACTGAAGAGGCTGGTTGCACATGTGCGCGGGCGTCTCGGTGATAAACATTTTATTGGAATGTTTGGGGCAAAAACTGCCAACCAAATGTCGGTTCCAATTTAGGGGTTTCACGTAAAGGAAGTTGTAATTTAAATATTAAGACGATCACACTTTTGTGAGCGCTTTAACTGGATTGCAGAACGTTTTCAGTTCGCTGAAGTCTAATCGACAAAAATTGTAATCGCTGTACTTTGATTGCCTATACTATAAAAGTTTGCGTAAAGAAGTAAACTTTTTTACTATTTTTGTAGACTAAAATATATTTCCAACAGGAGCGCATCAATCGAATCCGACAGCAACAACAATAGACGAAAACGTTATTGGGAATAAAACCTGTAACAATTCACATACTGATTTCAAACAATGACATAAACATCATCGTCCTTGATACTACATTGAGGGTGCTATTTATAACGGAGCAGATGCTTTGTGTGTCCCGTGCGGCGGCTATTTCAGTCGCCCTCCCCTTCCCTCCGTGGGCCTAGCAAGGCTCTGGCAACAAACCTCTCGCGTGGCCCTTCTAGTGCGACATAGTGTATGTTAGATTTGATTAATTATCCATATTATATATTAATGTGATTATATTAATGATTTTATAGCAAACATACGACGACAGTTTTTTGTAATTTTTCATTCAGTCATTAAATCTGAATAATGTATATAAATAAAAGGAGATTTGTTACGTATGTGTACGTTATCACACAATATTTACATATAGTGTTAATAAATATAATAGTTAAGTCTTAAAACACTGTACGTAATTAATACAATACGTAATTTTTGACATGAAATAAGCTAGTACGATCTTATTCCATACTTGAAGTATCATAGATTATTCCATACAAATGGACCGTACTATAGGAATCTAATCGAAACTAAAATGTAATCGTAAATCATTATCCAAGATTATTTGAATATTTGCTATATGAACAGTGAAATATGGAATATTAACTTTATAATCAACCATGAATGACAATATATGACAAGATTGAATCTAGTAAGCTAATAACTGCCAGCCTGTTAAGTCAGCAAACGAAGACATTACAATAAATAATATAATAAAAAAAATATAAAAAATTGAAGACCGCGGAAGCCTAGTGGTCAGAGTACCTGACTTCTACGACGAAGATCCTGGAGTCTTTAAAACGCACCCACGATGCGGGAGAAATCCTAGTGTCGTCGTTTACAGTATCAGCATTGTTTTTTTAATTAAAAAAACTTGAATCGGTAATCATATTTGGACTCCACCACCTCGATGCGTATTGATTCAATTAGTATATCTAGAATCCTATCCGCAGTGTATAAATAGAGTTGCATAGAGTGCGTCGTTGCAGGAGTGACGGGTCGACGGGCCACCCGACACGATAATGCGCGCTGAGTCGATACATATGGCAAACATATCGAATTAGAATGGCCATTTTGTAATTTCTACACATCTTGTTGTCTCGAGGGACTTTTTTTTCACTTACTTTAATAAATAAAATTCCATTAGTTGGAAAATATTCAAAATCGAGTGATGTAGCGTACCATGGCTACGGTCCTTAACATTTATTCGAAGCCCGTGTTCCAGGGCGGTTCTCACCGCCCAGAGTTACCGACACACGTCGACAGTCCGAATGGAGGCCCGCAGCCTCCCTCGGACGGTCATTAGACGACTTAAAACATTTAAGATATTCGAAATCGCGAAAGCACGCAGCGAACGCGACACAGTCCGAATTTCGAGGTTTTTGTAGGAGTTTATTTATTTATTTATGTTTGAGTCAAACCAAACCTGGCACGCGATGCAGTATCCGATGAAGCTGTAAAAGCCGAGAAGGCAAATGTATTTATTCGAATATTGAAAACGCAACCCCAAATTTAGTGATCCGGTATAGTAGAAAGTGACGAGACAAGTAAAACGTTCACATGATGGTGAGTGCCCAACGTCTGCCCATAACAAGTGTTGTGTCATCCAAGACATTTCAGTGTCGTACCACATTGCGCCCGTCCACTAATACCTCAGTTCTTAAATCCAGTAATTAGGTAGCAGATTTTCGTATGCCGCCACCACCCGACAATATTATATGGAAATCATGAGTGAATTCATCATCACCAATATTTTTTTTAATGGCATAAAGTGATTAAACGAGCAAAACGCTCACCTGATTGTAAGTGCAACGTCTGCCCATAACAAATACTGTGTCACCCAGAAAATTTCTGTGTGACACCACACTGTGCCCATCACCCTGAGACATAGGTTCTTAAGTCTCATATGCCCAGTGATTACGCTAGCTCACAGTGCCCTTCAAACCGAAATACAGCAATGCTTGCACACTACTGCTTCACGGCAGAATAACGGACCCTGGTTCAGACCATCACAACACCAATGCTTAACACACACACATCTCTAATAGATTGACGCAAAACAAGGTCTTGAGCCACCCACATACATCGAATTTTCTATGTAATGTTGAATTACAGTTTGATATGATTACATAGCAAAGAAGTACATTTGAATTTTACGTTCTTCTTCTTTCAATTCAGGCCTCTTTCAATAGAATCTGCCAATGACAAGTCAGTCACGAGAGTGACAATAGATAATTAAAAATTTCGATCAACAGTAAAATGATTGTTGACTTATACTGAAGATTTGCTGGACTGATAGAGACAAAACGAAAAGTGCAATACTGGTCTTAAATTGAAATTTCTAATCACTGTGCACTTGTGTGCATAATAAACTATCGATATTAAACATCAAAACTCAAAATAAACACAGAAATTACAAAATTTAATTAAAATACTATCGTCACTTTTCAATTTGACGCCAAAAGTCAGGTTATACTTATACTTACTCTAAAATCTGTATATACGTTATGTACTTTTCTTAACACGGAAGTATAACGTCATCCAAATTAGAACCTCACAATTCAACGAAACATCTACATCATTTGATTTTTAAATGATGCCATTGATTTCCGTAAACAGGAGCGACGGATTTACATTTATAAATTAGTGTGATTTTCGAAGCACACTAAAAAAAACATATTTTATTGATGTGTTCAAGTGTGTTGAAGTAAGTACACGTCCACTGTAGCCATAGAAGGAAAATACGATATTTGCACATGGGTAGGTGAAGAGGTGACAAATATTTTATGCGAAGTTACGTATTTAAAAAGCTGTGGGAGCCATAATAATAATAATACAAGTATTCGGTTGAAGTCAGTTTGTATTTAAAAAAAAATTCTTTTATAAAAATACTAAAATTAAGGAATGAAAAATTATTGTCTCATACGAAAATATCGCGAAATACTACGATATTTTACTTTTTCTATTCTTTTCCTTCTCAGCTGAGCATGTGGTAAAAGAGAACTAAAAATTTGCAAAAGAATTTTAGAATTGCCGTCACCGGGAATCGAACCGAGATTACAAGCGTACAATGAAATTTAAGGCGAGCGCATGGAACCTGTTGCACAGCTTTAACTTTTTTTTTTATATTTAACGTAAAACTAAAAGACAATATCTCATATCAACAACCTATTATATACTAGAGAACAATCACGAAATATTTAATTGTAAGAAAACAACTACAATTTCTTTTAACACTTGATTTACGAAACCCGTCAATTTGACGGGTTGTCAATTATAAGCTTTAAATTCTGAACGACGAGCGTGTGTGAAAACGCTAATGAAAGTAGAAGAAGCTAAAGATGTGTGTCAAGATCGTAGCAAGTGGAAAGATGTGTTCTATGCCTACCCCAATGGGAAATAGGCGTGACTGTATGTACGTACGTATAGCGATTATATATTGGTTTTTAATGATATTATGCAGCGAATATATATATCTAGTAGTTTTATCTGAATCACCTATATCTAGATGTTGTTGTTGTCTACCTATTCGTATACCTACTCGTACCTACCCGTCTCGTCCCGTCCCGTCCGTCAATGCCCGTCAATCTAGTGTTAATAAAATCAAAAAGAAGTTATTCGCTGTTAGATATTATTTTTTACACCAACGGCGAGAATGCCTGTGCCCAGAGGTGGTGCCAGCCAGCCAACATTCTCAGTTTCACCAAAACAAAATCAAAACCTCACAGTGATGCTGCCAGTATTACTCTATTCAACCCATAGATTATAAAAGGCATTAAAAATAAATTACTTAAAAATAACATTCACTGTAGATAACGCGTGAATGTTGTCATTTCAGTATCGCGCATAAGTTGCATAGGAATAACGACCCCCGTGCACTGTCTGCCCGAAATAGCTAGTCAGCTGGGGTGCGTCAGCGCACTTGCGATATCGCACACGCTGCGTGCGTTACGTCCTGCGAAACGATAACGAAAAATGCTATTTTATAATTTTTATAATCGTGCCCGTGCCTCTGATGATGGGGAACCTGATAATATGAATAAATTAAAACTAATAAGACCATTTTACTTTGTGTTTTGTCACTTAGTTTGGATTCCTTATAATCTATATTTATATATCTTGTGCGGGAACCGAACTCGCGATCACATAGCGAAATCGCTTAGCCTCTGCGCCAACCACACCGACATGTATCACATCTGAATGCTTATTTTAAACAAACCGAAAGGAATTGTGTTACTAATGATATAAACTTGATTTTAAGTAAACGAATTGTAGTAACCACAAATAAGTTAGTAAGTACCTAAGTGAACGATTCGCACCGAGATATAATCTATAAGTACAACTAAATAAAGTTGATGTTTCTGTGTGTCTTACTTTTTCCTAGTGAATGACTTTTTCTTAATCTCATAGGGTAATTCGCTGGATACCAAAACAAGCGTTTCTGAAAATTTTGTCTGTTTTGGTTTGGTCCGGGCTATCTCCGAAACAGTTGAATTTTGACGAGACTTTAATTGCCAGATAGTCTTTTCAGAAAGTAATCTAAGCTACTTTTTATTTCGGAAATTTTTAGGGCGTTAAATCTGAAAAACTGTAGTAATTCTGCATTTTGGTCATTATAATTCTAGATTATGAGAGTATAATGAGGGTTTTACAAAATTCATAGTTCTTATTTTTACGTCTTTAACTTATACTATACTTATTTAATATACCTATATAACATTATTAATCTGAATTTTTTGTTTGAACGAGGTAATCTCTGGAACTACCAGTCGGATTTTAAAAATTCTATTGCATTGGATAACCCAACTCTTGAGTAGTATTATAAGCTATTTAACATTGTGCTACAACCCTAAGGTGCGATTGCTTTTAATCAAAAAGGCGGGTAAAACCACGGTACACAGCTAGTCTAAAATAAAGAGTGAGTGTAAGTTGCAACGCGCTAATCTATTTGAAAAACTATTTTTGCATTAGACAGACTGTTTATTGTGGAAGGGCCTACGCCTACGCTATAATACTTGATGCTATGGGCTTAAGGAGCCACACGCTGAAACTCGAACATTGCCGAGAAGCGCCCAACTGTGACTGCTCAGGTCAGAGAGGTACCATGACGTACGCGTGTATATTATTTTACACGGTTAAAACCGCGAGCTACACTACTTAGTCTATTTCTGCCCATAACAAACGCTGTGTCATCCAGAACAGTGTGACACAACAATGCCCCGTCACCCTGAGACATCAGTTCTTAAGTCTCATATGCCCAGTGATTACGCTAGCTCTCAGTGCCCTTCAAACCGAAACACAGTAATGTTTGCACACTACTGCTTCACGGCAGAACAACTGGTCCTGGTGTGGTACCTAGACGGATTCCTACATAGGAATCCCACCACCAGTACACTTACAGAGTCAAGATAAAAGTAACATTTAGATCCGAGAGAAGAAAATAGGACAGTGAGTCCGTACACATCTTAATTAGGATCGGAAGTCCTCGAATGCTTTTTAATGTTTCACTAATTTGTTTCTTCGGTCCATTATTGTTTTATGCGTGTATGTTTACAAGAAAGTAGTTAGGTATAGGCGACAAAGTCAATTAGACCATTACGGATTTGTTTATGCTATTTAAGTTCTTATCACAAAGCCATTGCGCCGATAATAGCGAGTAAACATTTAACTTGCCGTAAATTTTCTGACGTGTACCTACATGTGCGTCCAAGTAATAATAATAACTACATGCAACTAAATAAGTATGAACTGCGTGTTAAAATTCGACACAGAATGAAACTAATTAGTTAATAAGTAATTACCTCATAAAAATACAAGAAATTATCGTAAATACTTCGTACGAGGAAAAAGGGTAAAATATAAATAACGGAAACATTAATGATATTTTTCCTTAGGTCAAAAGTATTCGTAATAATTTCACTATTTTAAATAATTGTCATAATTCAAAATCTGCAGATAATTATAATAGAAAAACTACCGTATAATAAAAAAAATACTAAAGTTGTTTTCGGCAGATAGTTCCGAAATCATAGCTCAAGTGTATAAAACATTCCACCCCTCGATAAACGTATCGAAAGCGACCTACTGATAACGCGTCTAGACGAAATAAATATTCGAAACACTCGAATACCAGCTCGATGGCTCACTTGGCTAATCGTTTGGGTTGCCAGTTAAAAACATTTGTTTTTTTTTTCACCGAACGCACCCATAACCTACTGCCGCTTTAAAAGGTTGAAGGCGAATCTAATAGGGCACGTGCATTTGAAGCATTTAAAACGAGCTTGTTTCGAGATTACGGGCTTTGGGTGTGGTAATGTTTTGTCACCTGTTTTATGAGCATCGTATTGTGTAGAGCAATGATAATGTTCTCCTAACAGCTACAGTGGCAGAAACATCGCTTAACAACCACTGTTTAATACTCAAAGATAAAATAACATCATGATGAGTTCTTAGTCAAGCAAAATACATCCTAACAAGAGTATTATAACAGTGAATAAAAATAATTTTACCGATTGTATATTATCAGGGAAATTTCATAGTACGCGAGTTAACTGGGTTCGATTGCCGGTGCTGGCACCACTACAATTGTTAATTGCAATTTTAAGCGTCGATTTACCACGTGCTCGGCGGTGAAGCAAAGCATCGTGCGGAAACCTGCATGTCTAAGTAATAATAAATTTTTCGAAATCATGTGAAGTCCACCAACCCGCATTGGAGCAGCGTGGCGAACACTTCCCGGCTCTAAAAACTCTCTCAGAAATTAGAGGAGGCCTGTGCAGCAGTGGGACATTTATAGGCGGTTAATTTATTTTTTACAGTGTTTAATTTACAATTTAGCACCCAAATTTAGAGCTCTTTGTTGCACCAGTGGTCGCGACGCAACTGAAGTATTGACATCCAGATGTAATAGTTAATCCGGGCCATCTTCAGTTTTTAATTTTTTTTTTTTTTTATTTCACTAAAGTGACGGAACGAGCAAAACGTTCACCTGATGGTAAGTGTAACGTCTGCCCATAACAAATGCTGTGTCACCCACAAAAATTACGGTGTGACACCACACTGCGCCCGTCACCCTGAGACATCAATCTTAAGTCTCATATGCCCAGTGATTACGCTAGCTCTCAGTGCCCTTCAAACCGAAACACAGTAATGTTTGCACAGTACTGCTTCACGGCAGAATAACTGGCCCTGGGGTGGTACCTACCTAGACGGAATCCTGCATAGGAATCCTACCACCAGTAAAAATTAATTTTGGCCCGATCTTTACAAAACAAACTTACAAAATCTCCTTCTTCTTCCACTGTTTGGCTTTAGATTTAATTTAACTACACCCGACTATCTTCTATGGTCTAATTAGATTTATTTTTTATTTTTTAATAGCCTCGCGAATCATCTTCATAAATAAACCGGTTCGGTGTAAAGATCACGCGTTCGGTTCCCGAACCAATATTTCTATGGCTTATCGTTGCAGAATGCAGATCGTTGTTTCGGATGTTGTGCAATTGTCTGTAAAACGCACCCACAATATAAGAAAATCCGACTTTTAAATAAAACTACTTTTTTACGGATTTTATCGCGTTTAATTTTGAACTATTTTTACCCTTTTTAAAAATAGTTCAAAATTAAACGCGATAAAATCCGTAAAAAAGTAGTTTTATTTAAATGTGTAATATTCGCGTAAATAAAAGAAAACATTATGAAAATCCGACTGTTAAATAATCTACTTTTAATTTATCTAAAAAATGTGAAACATCTTTTTCGTGCATGTTTTAGTCAAAGTTGTTCGGTAAATTATTGAAAACTTTTAATATTATTATATTAAAGTACAATCTAAGTGGTATGTACTGGCGCCAAATATTGAGCAACATTCATTGATTCACGAAGCTTGTTCCATAACTTGTTAAATAATAAACCTTCTTGTTAAATAACTTATGAATAACGTAAGGAATAAGAGTGCGATGTTCCAATTACTTATAAGAGGGACAAATGGCATGCATCAAGCGTGCGCGTCGCAAACATGGCCGCCCCCTAGCGAGTCGCGCGGGTGACAAACGTGCGAGCGACGTGCGCCGACCATTGCACTACGTGACAGAATTGAATCTTAACATCTTTTTACATTGCTTTACTCCTATGTTCCCTAACATAGAATATGTAGTTATTGTAGCATATTAATATTTAATATCCCTTCTCTCTGACACGAAACCTGCCCGTGCGTACTGAAGGTACCTACGTCGTTGCAATATAAAGATATTAAAATTACCGCAACTTAAGTCCGCTATCGGACCATCTAACAACGCAATAATGACAGCTAATAAAAGGACAGAACAATAATAATTCGCTACGATGATTTAGGGTCGGGAAATAGTGGAGTACACACCAACGTTTACAGACTATCATGTCTGCAACCTTAATTATGCTGCTGACAATTTAATTTATAACATTATTACAACCGTGTAAGATAGATAATCGAGTGAAGTTGAATTATACAGTTGCATTTGCAACCATTTTCCAAGTAATGGAAAGGGCGGGTATTGATGTAGTAGCGACAAGACGGCTTAAGTATGTCGCCACAACAACAAATGATTGTAAAACAGTATCGCTAAACGGAGACGTCAAGTATATTATTTTAAATGAAACGGATACTGATTGCTTTTTTTTTATTTACTTTACTAGAAAAAAGCAACAGTTAATGGTCACGAGTGCACTGTCAAGGAAAGTGATCGATTAGTATATATAATGATCATTTATTGTATTATTAAAAAACACATTTATTAACGGAATTGAATAACTATCTACATTACGACAAATTATTAAGTTTCGTTTCATGTTATTTTCTTTTTCATATCGATACAGTCTGTGTGTGGTTAATGTCAAAAACAATGATTTGAGTGCAAAACAAACGGGCGAAACGGATCGCAAATACCTGCTTAGTAACCGATCAAACGCGCCGCGAGTTATCCGTGGAAATCGCAAGCTTACCAGCGTTACGCAGCGTTTACAAATGTAGAACAGCTTATGTAGTAAAATACCGCTTTGAAATGTTTTATATAAATTAATATACATATCCACATAGCAGATTTTACTACACTCTGACACAGAAGTATTAGTCTTATACTACAAAAAATATTCCTTAATATATTTTAAGCTGCGTAAGATACATTTTATCGCTGCAATAATTATAATAAATTAAGCAATTTTTTTTTATGAAAGTCTTTCATCTCGTCAGATGAATTTTCTTTTTTTTTTATTGTATAAAGTGATGAAACGAGCAAAACCCAGACCATTTCTGAGTGTGTGACACCATACTGTTTCACGGCAGAATAACTGGCACTGCGGTGGTACCTACACAGACCGTTTCTTGCATAGGAATCCTATCAGCAGAAAATTACTACATTTGGATTAGATCAAACTTACAAGATAAAAAGCAGGAATAAAAACTGGGGTTGCCAATAATACTTTACAATAGAAGAAGAAATAAAGAATCAAAGTACACAACAATAAGTACAAGTACAACAAATAGTTTATTTTACTCAACTTTGTTTAGACGTCCTACTTTATATTTTAAGAAACCTTTATTCTTACTATACTGACTTTTAAAGAAATTTCATATCTTATCAGTTGTGTCTGTCTCAGTAAAATTGAAGTGTCTGGAATATAACAAACAGTAGTATTAAATGTAGAGAATAAAGATATATACTCTAAAGATATATACCAGCAGAAAATGTGCTTAAAAAAAGTCACAAACACAATGTGCTCTTCTTCATGCAGTGTACTTTATTTTTGCGTCACAAATATTCACCCGTGATCACGCTATTAGAGAAGATGCTAAAGAATGGAAAAAGAGACAGCCAAGACCAACTCTAGCGAACGCTTATAAAATTAGAGCATTTATTTACTAAAAGAATACTACGTAATAACCTCGTAGGTAACCACAAGGTTATTACGTAGAATTTCTGCATCTGTAACACTAATTTATCATACTCTAAGGTGTAAAATTATCAGGATAAACCACACAATGTACCTATGGTGTTTAATATTAAGAAATATATACCAAACAAAGTAACATTACAAATAAAGCAAACAAATCAACACAAGACTTTAATTGGGTGATATTCGCACCTTCACAAAGTTGCTTTGGACCGTTTCGCAAGTTACTTTACAGCGGGTATTGTGCATGCGCGGCTCCATTCTAAGATGTGCTGCGAATACGACATGTATGAGGCATTAACACGTGCCAACCTATCGACGAAAGCTCTACCACAAAGAGCTCGTGACCAACGCCGTATGGTGCCAGTGAAAGGAACCGAATGTAAAACTTATTAAACACGAACAAACATCCCTATTGAACTCTTTAAGACCACTGGAGCACATAACTACCGTTCAAAGAAAAATAACGTTTATTTTTACAAAAGACTTTTATTTAAAACATGCTGCTCGTGGTTGAGAGTAATGCCTAATAAAAATCCATCAAAAAGTAAAACTTATAAATGTCCCACTGCTTACATTTTTAAAGGGGATTTAGAGCAGTGATGAGCAAGCCACTCTGCTCCAGTACGGGTTGGTAGACGTCACATGTATCCAAAAATTTTATTTCTCAGGCATGCAAGATTACTGACGATGTTTCCTTCGCCGCTGGGCACGATAAATAAGCACTTAACAATCTAACGCCCGGTTCCTATATTCACAAGACGTTCTCCTTACTATTCGTTAAATAATATACGAATAGTAAAGTCGAAACCGTTCCACCAGGGATCGAACACAGGTTACTCTCATACTTTGAAATTTAGAGCGAATTACTGACCCGAGAGATACAGATCTATGAGTTACCAAGCCTAAAAATACATCATAAATTATAATAGTGTTTTCTCTTGCATAACTCCATTTGTGTCATTTTATTTAACACGCTTTTATTACCTTGATCTGTATGTTTAGAAAGCTACAAACTTTTGTTGTAATCTGTGGGGAGGCCTATGTTCAACTAGTGGACGTAGTGATAGGCTAAAATGATGATGATAATGATCCAGTTGCTAACAGCCGCTTAGCTAGGGAACGCTCCACATTACTTTTGTCTAAACTGCGGTCACTAATCTAAGCTGCTCCAGTAGTTGTCACTTCTGCGACAGATGTGACCAGAACATTGCCACTTCAGTCTGCAAATTCAAAAGACGAAGTTGGTGACATTGGTTTTACGGCGATTTTTATTATGCTCTGTTGTTACAACCAGTTTACCAATCGCTTTTTTATTGAATTAAGTGACGAAACGAGCAAAACGTTCACTTGATGGTAAGTGCAACATCTGCTTATAAAATATGCTGTTTCACCTAGAACATTTCTGTGTGACATCACACTGCGCCCGTCATTCTGAGACATCAGTTCTTAAGTCACATATGCCTAGTTATAGGTAGCTAGCTTTCAGTGCCCTTCAAACCGAAGCACAGTAATGTTTGCACAGTACTGCTTCACGAAAGAATAACCGGCACTGGGCTGATATTCACATAGACCTAGACGGGCTCCTGCACAGGAATCCTACCACCAGTAAAAATTAATTAGTTAAATATCTACACGTAAATATATAGAATTACACGCACTCTCATCAAAAGGACGTTGATCGATTTTTGTCCTTTGAAGCGCCCACAACGCGGCGAGCACGCGAGCGAGATAAAAGCAATTAACTCGTCAATTTGACTTAATAATATAACAACATATGTACCTACTGTGGCGAAAGACGCGTATTCGCGCTTCACAGCACTTACGACCTTAAACACACAGCCGGTGGTGTGCGACTGGAAGTCTTAGGTCGCCCTACTTCGTCGTTGCGTCATATCCTTCAGTTTCGATTAGGTATTGTGAAAATATGTGCTACTCTTTTCTGTGCGTGTCTTATCTTACCCTAACTAATACGTATTTTATGCCGGGGTAGCTCAGGGACCGTGCATTAAATTACATAGTACGCGAGTGACCTAAGTTCGATCCCGGCGCCGGCACCTCTAAAATTGTTCTGCAATTTTAAGTGCTGATTTACCGCGGGCTCAGGCGGTTAAGTAAAACGTCGTGCGGAAACCTGCATGTCTGAGTAATAAAAATATTTCGAAGACATGTGAAGTCCGCCAACCCGCTTTGCTCAGCAATGTTTTATATAGGCTGTTACTTTACTTTTATATATTTTCAACGACAAGTTGTTCTCCTAGCCGTTTTCGACCAGCGCGACACCTACCGAATACCATCGGAAGTTATTAACTGCGCAGGAGATATTATAGTGTCATAAGTGTACACGCAAACACATGGAGCACTCACTCGCCCGTAACTACCCGTGCTCGATGTAACGCTCATGCGATAAGATCAGAGGTAGGCGAGGATGCAGTGTCAGAGACACAAGGGCTATTACAACAGAAATAGGCTCAAAAACGAAAACTATGTGTGTTTTTGCACAATCTGTGATTTGAACCCAGGGCCCGCGGCGTGCTAGTCAGGTACTGTAACCACTAGGGCACGCGGTCGTCAAACGCGGTCGTTAAACGATGTAGTTGTCTTCCGACACCGTAGCATTACAAACAAAATGTTGTGTTCAAAAATTTCCTTTCTTCTGACAAGAAGGTGGCGGAATTATCATCTTGGAGAATCCAGATCAAAAGTGCTCAGATTTGGGATGGCAAGTCCGCCGCACAAGCGTAGTGCATTCTCCCTTATTTTTTGGGAAAATCCTATGTCCATTAGTAAAGTATGAACAGATTAATGATGACGTCACGTCGATTATGAAATCTTCGAACTAACGCTCTGGCGTAAACATTTATGATTATTATTTTTGTAATAACAGTCATAAAGCCGCGCTTATTTTAATTTACCGTACTATAATTGTACAATAAGAGATATAATTAAGTTAGATAATTACTTTCTGTAATACGACTAATAGTCGTATTACAAAAGATAATTAACGACATTTATATTATTTATATTTTTAATAATGTTCACGTCGCAGCGTCAACAGCGAACTTTATTCGCAGTGGAAGCTTAGCTTAAATAAGTGTCGCGTAACAGTGTTCAATTCGTCGCTAAATACATACAAAGCGAAGGAGCGTGATCGATTTATTGTGTTCGTTCTTTCGATTAATAAGTTAACAGCTTGTTAACGTTACACTGAAATCGTGGGCATGATGGAAACCGTAATCCGGTAATTATTCGCAGAGAACAAATAAAATGATAACCTTGCAGAGCTAAATGAAATAGCGTAGCTTTGCGGTGAGGAAATTTGTCAACTCATCTAATACTGTAGGTTCCACAAACGTCGACAAAGGGAAATGTCAGAAAAACGCAATGGGCTCCGAAGAAGGCGGAATAACCATCTAAAATATCTGACCCACCTAAATAGTTGACCCACAGCAGCTTTTGAAGTACCCCACATGGTACCAAGCCAATGATGATTAGTGTTTTATGTTTAATTTTACTATTTTTAATAATTTTTAAAGTCAAATACAGGGGAACAAAGGTTTTTTCTTAACTGAACTCTATATTACTACATTTTTATTTAAACAACCTACCACCCTTACCTTTACCTAACCCAGTACGTTAGATAGCACTAAAGCTTGACCCTACAATATATTAATTCTCTGTACGGGTCCCTCTGACCCCTCATTATTTGTAATACCTTCACCAAACCAATGAAACATGGAACAAAGGGAAAACGGGTTATGACGTATAAAATAAAGCGAATAAAGAGAGCTGTTTATTGGGTACACCTTGTCGCTATGTAAAAGTTGATTTGAATAAGGTACAAGGGGACTTCGCAGAGGGTTGGGATTCAATTTTCTGTGGTTATGTTGTTGTACAGTACTCGTAAATATTTAACGCTTGTTACGAATTACTGGATTTTAGTATGAACCATTTATTGCTCATACTAAAATCCAGTAATTTTAATATGAGCAATATTAGTTGCAATCGATTACTTTTTAAATCATTAAAGTAAAATTATTAATGAGGTGATGAGTAGATATTAAGCTTTAATATTGTCTATAACTATAAAACAGACAGATTTCTACTGGGCATTGAATTTGAATATGAGTAATTATTTATGTACTCGTAGATTAATAATATATATATAAATGTGTGTATTAAACACAGTCTATATTAAAGAAGTGGTAGCATATGGGCCGGGCGTTTGCCTTAGAGCGAGGGCGACCTGGTTTCCACAAAAATTACTTAGTGATATTTTAAGTCATAATTCACGTGCCCAGCAATAAAAGAAAAACATCATGGATAAACCTGCATAACAAATACGACGACTTGAAGTCCTTCATCCCACACTGGAACAGACGCAGTCTGCGAGCAGAATGTACTCTTCTCGTCTCCAAATCCCATGCAAAAGAGTAGACCGTACTCGGCAGTGGAATGTTGATTGGCTGTTACTTTTATTTTCACTGACAAAAATATAGCATAGCGTGTAGTGGGAGCTTAAAAGAATCTACCGACCTCATCTCACCCCGAGGGTGTCGTAAAAATCGACAGAGAGAAATTTAAAATCAGAAGATGGGCAGCAGCATCTTCCTGGAATATCTGAATAACTAAACTGCGGTTGCAAAGCCACCTGCCAAACGTGGCAAATAAGACAAAACCCCCCTAAAATGAGAATTTCATGTTTTTGTGGCTATCACAGTTGACAGTGTGACAGTTAGTGATATGGCGAAATGATCATATTAATGAAATGACGATAATGAACAACACAGCAATTTTGTTTTACACTGATCATAAGAACATAATGGAATAAGAACAACTTACCTGACGAACCTGCTTGTACTGCTCCTCGAAACTCCAGCCAGCTGCGCTGCCTTCTGATGACGATGAAGATGCGGAGCCGGCGGGCTGCGCGGGTGGCGGTGGAGCGGGGGCTAGGAACGCGGGAGGTGCATAAGGAAAGCCCCCGGGAGCCCCCGCACCAGCCAACGCGAAGACGCTGCTGGGGGTCGACAGAGGAGCTCCCTGTGCCAACGAGGCCAGCGACGACAGGTGCGGGTGGAGTGAAGTCTTGAGCGATTCAAAGTCATCGCGGACCTAGGAATCAGAAGAAATGGGTTCTAAAAATATTAAGTCAAATCTCGATAAAAAGTTTATCTCGATAAAGAGCAAAACGTTATCCCGGTGGTAAGTGCAACGTCTGCCCATAACAGATGCCGTGGTAGCCCTAATATTTCGGTGTGAACAACACGATGCGCCCGACACCCTGAGACATCAGTTCTTCATATGCCCAGTGACGCTAGCTCTCAGTACCCTTCAAACCGAAACACAGGGACGTTTGCACACTATAGCTTTACGGCAGAATAACAGGCCCTGGAGTGGTACCTACCTAGACGGATTTCCTTATAGAAATCCTACCACCAGTAAAGTATATAATTTTTCGGCAATCGACTAAAATGGCAACCCATTTTCATAAAAATTAGCAGCTCTTCATAACTATTAAAGTCTATAATTTCTTTTAATTGTGGTACTCTATCGACTAAAATCGTGTCGAAAATCGGCCGTTCGATCTAAGCTTTAATACTTATACTACGATCTTTAAGAGCTGCACGCGTGGGACCGAACATTATCAGTAAGGTACAATACCTTACGGCGCAGTCATGTGGTGGGCTAATTTTTGCCAGCGGCACCGCGGCGCACAACTAAAATTAAACTATTTTGAATCTTCATCAGCGTGCAAGACAATCCGCCACCTTAGGAGCTGATGCATGAATCCGAATCCTGGATTTTTCTAGCATTCCCCATAGTCGACTTTTGCGACACCACGGGATAAAGAGTTGTTGCAGATTCCCTAAGGCCGCCATCACATGGCATGATGGTATTGGTCAAATACCATTATCAAAAACCTTCATTCACTTTGGAGGCTGAGACTTGATATAAAGTAATACGTACATTGATAAAATCACGACCTCCGCACGACGTCGCGTTTAACGAAGCTACTTGCGAGTCCTAGATTCGAATCTCAGACAAAGCTAATATATTACATACCCTGACATTCAGTAAGCTGAGTGATTGCTAATAGTTACCAGTACTATAACATACTTTGCTCATCCAACAACTCCTAACTGTTAAAGAAAAGATATCACGGAAGATATTAATTGGCCGGGGAACACCATTACTGAGTCATTGCAACCGTGCCAATAAATTTTTGTCAAAAAATATATTTTTACCTTTAGCTCCCTCTCAAGTGGTCGCGGAGAGTTCCTTTGGTGCGGATGGTTAATCTGGAGGTTATTGATCGGCTGGTGGTTGATCACGGCGTGGTGGTTCATGTTGTGCTGCTGGTGCTGATGCTGCTGCAGCGACTGATGCGGCTGGTGTTGATGCTGGTGGGGTTGATGTTGGTGTGGCTGGTGTGGGACTGGCGCGTCCCGGCCCACGCCCTCGTCGGAGCTCTCGCAAGACTGCTCCCCTGACGATTCACCTTCTGACCGCGCCGACTGTGAATAGTACAGTAAATTAGTAACTGATTCATGGTAATTATAGCTTATAACACAAAGCATTAATCGTTGTAAACGCAAACAAAAGCCGAAATACTATAATGCTAATTTTGTAACAGCCTTTTTCTTTAAATTTCATATTGATACTTTACTATACTATACTTTGACTACTGACCAATTTGTTAAAAACTGATTCAAGTTCCTAACCAATTGGTTTGTACATTAATATTTATACCTTTTGCAAATTTAAAACTAATATTTTTGCGCAACTACTCTGTGGTGATATTTCCGAAAGATTTTCTGCAAGAATGACAAAACAATAATGTATTTTAATCACATAATGCCACTGTATTTAGGTTTATACAAGTCTCATTTTGAACTGTATGCAAGAGGCAGGTGCTTGTAGCGTGAAAAGCATCTACTGGAACCAACAATTACATATAAATGTCGCGAGCGCGTCAAGAACGGCCATAAAAACTTAATAATAGCGGGGTAGTTAAAATTGTCTTATTCTTGACGACTATACGAAATTCCCGTCTGTTTATATTCAGTAATGATTTCATATAGAATGTCTTCGTTTTTACGGAATTTCAATTGCTTTACGCAGTTTTGGTTTGCTAAAAATCAACTTTTTACTAGTGGTAGAATTCCATTCTGCCATCAAAGGTTTTAAGTAAAACTTCGTCTTTCTGACAGACAGAATAGACACCATAATCGAACTCCATTCAATAATAATCGGATTAGTTAATACAATATTATTTTAATTCGCTTACAATCTGAATTCGTTGGTCGTAATATTACGGACAATTGCCTCATGGTTTCGGAGCATATGTAAATACAGAGCTTGGGGGTCTAAAACTCGTCAATTACTATTCACATTATTTGCGTGCACGCGGTATGGCTCTATAAACCTATATAATATAAGCTACATCGCCGGCAGATGGCGGTGTCTCCGCAAGAAGCCCCAGGGTCTTATTATAAGTAAAACTGTCGTTTCCAGGAAATTGCAAAAAGTAATACTCCTCAGCATTAAACGCAAAGCGACTATATTAGCGACGCTGCTCTGCGCCAAACTTCAATAATTTTTTTCAGCATATAATAAAATATTAGCTTTTAAAATGATACACGGATACTATAGGCCATACAAATTCGTCCATGCAGGACATTAACGCAATGCCAATCGCTCGGCAACTGCGCCATGCGAAACGCAGAAGAACAATCACCACCAACTTATCAATCAAACCTGTGTATGATTGCAGAGTTGACCTGAACCGTTCCAGTGCTGGACATTAGCCTCGCCCAATATTGAAGAATTTGCCAAAAAACCGGATTGGCGATGGCAGTACCAGATGCGTCGTGACTTAGACGGATCATCGGACGGGTTGCCCGTCACTGGTTTGTGTATTTTTACTTCTGGAATTTTTGAGATGGCTATTCCGCCATCTGTCGGAAATCACAAGATTTTATTTTCCTACCACCACATGCCAAAGATAGGGTTTTGTTTATACGAGAAATTGCCCGAGACGAACAAAACGTTTACCCGATGGTAAGTGCAACGTCTGCCTATAGCAAAATGCTGGGTCTACCATAACATTTCTGTATTGGCACCATACTGCTCTGGACATCAATTCTTAAGCCCAGTAATTACACTAACTATCAGTGCCCTTCAAACTGAAACTGTAATGTTTGCACACTACTGCTTCACCGCAGAATAACTGGCTCCGGCACCACCAGTGAAAGTAATGAATGAAATACATATTTCCTTATTATCACATTTTTTATTTTTTATTAGTTACAGCACACTGGTCAACCAGGCTCAGAGATAAAGAGGTTCAATAGAGAGTCTGTTTTTTTTTTAAAGTGACGAAACGAGCCAAACGTTCACCTGATATTAAGTGCAACGTCCGCCCACAACAAATGCTGTATCACCCAGAATATTTCTGTGTGACACCACACTGCGCCCGTCACCCTGAGACATCAGTTCTTAAGTCTCATATGCCCATTATGCTAGCTCACAGTGCCCTTCAAACCGAAATACAGTAATGATTGCACACTACTTCTTCACGGCAGAATAACTGGCACTGGGGTGGTACCTACCTAGACGGATTCCTGCATAGGAATCCTACCACCAGTACTATTAAAAGTAAAAATATTTACTTTTTTTTTTTCAAAAATATTTTTATACTAATTATAAAACGAAGTACGGTAAGTGAAATTTCTCAGACGTATCTAAAATTTTCTGCGATCTTGCTCAAAAATAATTAGATGATGACGTGATGTACTCGTATATTATAAAACTCCTATAAAATCTGCATAAAAGAATTTACACAGAGTTATGAACAAACCACACATCGGTTAACCAGTCTCAATATAAAAGTCAAGTACATCGAAATCGATATAACAAAACTGTAGCGCAGGCGGCAATCAAATCGTTGCTCGGAATGAGCGCATTTTGCGCCGCCGCCGGCCCGCGGCCCTCAATTACGACATTAAAATTATTATTTTATTTCCATTTTTATTTATTATTCGCATTATTATATTGTGTGGAGTTATTATCGGTGAAATGTTTCGTTCGGATAAACGTTCGAGTCGAAACGACACGCAAGCTTCCCTCAATGCAACCGTCACAGGGTACCGCGGAAAGTAAACCCGGGAAATATGAATCGAATTTTCATCTGTTTTAAATCATTGTTCCTTTCTATTTTTAAATGCCATTCATTTAACATACATACATACTTTTCCAAGAGAAAATGGTTACTCTGATAATTAAAATATCAAGTATAAAGCTTATAATTATGAACATACGGGACCCCGTTGGTACAAAGCTTTTTAGTCTGTCCAATAATTCATCAATTTAACTTTCTCATGTTCCCATGTTGCTACTGGATTCCGTTTAATCTTCTTTTTATTTCATGTTTTAAAACCGATCACGATTTTATGAAACAGTTCTATCATTATATAATCATGACAGAACTGTTTTATAAAATCGTAAGTTACATTGAACTATATTATTTTGGCATAAGCTTAAATAAATATTAGGATAATAAATACAGACACTAACATTTTGTTATTATATTATTGAGTGACGCATATTCAAAACCAATATCTGCCGGCAACGACCAGTAGGATAACGTAAGAATAACGCTAATGCACAAGTAAACAAAATCAAAAACTCCGGTACATTGTTGAAATCTAACGCGTGATTTTATAATATAATATTAACTGTAAAGGCACCGGTAATAATCAACGTGTCAACATAGCTGACCGAAATTTCGCCGCGTCTTCATGTCTTCTGCTATCGTAATGTTTGATTTTGTTAGATGGATATTGGCCTGAATAAATCAAGTAATCAATAAATACATGTTTAGACTTAAAAAAAGTGGTGCTACATTTATATAGTAGAAGAAGACGAACGGTGCTTTCCATATACTCGTAAGAATCGTGTGTTCCTGCCATTTTATTATTTGCATATCTCCTGCAAACTTTGCAAGGAATCAGTATTTCCAAACAGTTCTTTGCCAAGCAAACTTCTACGAGTGAAGCTCTACATTTCTGTACTATAAAAAATTCGAAATATGTCAAGACATATAAAATCGTACTATCAGTTTCAATAAGTTTCAAAAAATTATAAACCTCACAAATAACCTTCGTTGTTACAGTTTAAAACGATGCCTACAAATTGAAAAGTGAAATTAGTCTATCGGAACCATTAAAGAACCAACTCGCTCATGTTTTGGATAAACAACGAGCGGGCTTAAAGATGTTCTCGGAAGAATCTCGAACGATACTCGCCACGATTTAAGAACGAGGACAACACCATTGATTAACGCCTTCAACCGATGTCTGCTTCAACCAAAACTCGCCCCAAAACTAGGAAAAATTTAAAAACAAAACTGAATGAAATAAAACACTGAGCACACTGACAACTAAAATAATAATAACCGACTTTTTGTGACCCACAATATGATATTACTACTTTATATTGAGAGCGTATATGAAAATTAGGCCAGTTAAAATTGGATCGAAACAATAATGACAATTTGATCCGCACATGACTACTTTTCGAAACATGATTAGTAATTAGACGTATTTAAATAAATTCTATATATCATGACGTGGCCTTCATCCCTTTCGTTTATCGTTACATGATCTATTAACATTATCATAGTATATGTTACGATAAACGCACCCACGATACAGGAAAAATCGTAGTAGTACAGTGTGAAACGCATCGTTTTTTTTAATCTTCTTATAAATGCGATGCCCCGCGCTATGATTTGTCCAGTATTGTAAGTGCTTTTATGTTGGCTCCGGCTGGGTTTCGAAGCCCGGAAGGTGACTGAAAAAAGTCAGTTACTTTGACCACTATGCTACGCTTATCATCATTCAATATTATAGAGCTCCCAGCCCACAACTTTTCTTTCCCTGCTAATAATAATATAATAAATCTGAAAAGTTGTTTGGATGTTGTTAATCAATCACGCCAAACGGCTGGGCAGTATTGTTGAATTGTTTCGTGACTAATCGGATAGATGTTGCTTTTTCTTCCCGAAATTCGGCTTTTATTGTTTCTTATAAGAAAGTCGCAGGTAAAAGCCAGAGTTAAGCAGTTACAAATGATTATACGAGTATATGTGTAGGCAATGATTGCGACAATAACGATAGGTGAAAACAGCTCTCAATACAATGTAATATTTGTGATAGAAATCATAATCACGTGTCCGCTAGCATATTTTATGGAGCCAAATCAAATAGAAACTTGTAATGAAAGATGTCGTGTACGCTCGTCTTGTTCGGTGTGTATGCAAAGCAAATACGAGCGGTAATAAAATATTGGACATTAAGTTGTTAATGCCAATGGAGATATCGTCGGCGAGTAGGCGCGATCCGAAAATATAGAGGACTCGTGTTAATTACACATCGTTAACAGCTCGATAGAGAAAGAACTTGAATGCCACAAAAGTTGCTAATATTATGATTAGTTACAACTAAAAAAACATGTGGGCAGTTTACACGCGTTAGAAGTGAAAATCTTCTGAAAACGAAACTTCGAGCGAATGAGACGAATGCGGAGTATCAGGAGTAGGGTTTATTCATTATAATATTATTACTAAGTTTAAACCTTATTTTACATTTTATTTCACGTATATTACATTACATATTATACAGATTAGAATTCGAAAATATAAATATAATGGGAAAAACTGTATACTGTATTCTATTTCATTGCCTCGCGGGATAATTCCTACAGATGCACGTGTTTGTCTCTTTTTCGTTTCATAGAGTTTCAAATCGCAACGATTGTAAATAAATGTTCACTTAAAAACACACCGGACGGTGTTTGGCAGCAGCGTCTGAGGTTTCTTGTACTAAGATAATCAATTGGAATGCCGAGCGTGGTGATTACACCAAATCCTTCCTTTTTAGAAGTAGTCATGTCCAGGATAGGACTAGTATTAGGTTGATAGCGGATAACGAAAAGTTACAAATATACCTTTTTATTTAAGTTTTTTGACGCATGGTGATTATTGTTCTTAATCACATATTAAGTTTTTTACGAAAAAACTTATATTTTTAAAATATTGAATAATATTTTATCTGTGAATACTTCACTCCTGCAATGCGAATGTTCACCCGTGCACTCCCTGGAACGTTTATTAGCGGGATCCGTCACGATGAGCTTTGTCCACACATTAGCAGAGTTAGCACCCGGGACTCTACTACCTGCTTATTTGCCTAGACCAGTCCATGTGTTTGACTAGATATCAACATAACATATCTGGCTGTATTCACGAGTTTATTGCGACACTCATTTGTGCAACGTATTGTTGACGCCGAAGGGAAATCTGCCGTATTTGCATAACGTTCGAGGGAATTTCAGATTGTACAACGCTTGAACAAATTCAACATAAATATCACAGCACCGCAACGTCCATTAAAATCTTAGCATATTTAATATTCAATTGCAGTTCTTGGAAACGCTATTAATGTTTACATCCCGCGATATAGTTTTATTAGCGAAGTCTTAAACCGATCGTCATCAAAACGTGAAATAAAATCAAACAAAGAAGATATCGGGAGATGAGTTCTAGGCGGGCAGGCGGGCATGTCACAATGTAGCGGCATTAACTGAGGTAACGTTCACATTAGCGGATGTAAAACAACCGCCAATAACCCGAAGCACGCATCGAGACGTCGACAAAGCAACAGGTTCTTGGCTCAACAAACACACTGTGTTTACATTACGATCCTGGGGCTTCATTTAATAATTCTCGGGAACTAAAAGCCTTTGAACATTTCATCAGATGACCCTCGCTGTTTGCACACACTCCTGCCTCGAGATGCTAATGTGGACACAAGGACCTGTATCGCCGATCTGCCTCCAATGCTTTTATTGTTAGCCATCTATTCCAATAGCGCGGCTTTCCTATATTTTAATGTAGCCCTTTGTTATTCGATCTTCGATCATACCTTTACAGACATTAACCGTCTTTTATTCTGTTTTTACATAAAATTTTAATATTTTTAAATTATGTTTACTTGAAACAAAGCAGTCGCCGATAACAGTTGGTCGTGTCGTCGTAATATGTGGGTATGTGAGGAAGCTATAACTACTTTGTAATAAGGCGAGTATTTGAGCAAAACAAAAGGTGATAAGGAGAGGTAAACAACCTGACCCATTGACGATGACGGCGTGGTGTCGCGCTGCGCACATAGCACCGCGCCACTTTGTAGTTCGTATTCAACCACAAAAAAAAATAGTTTTAATCTAGCACAGACTGGAACGAATAAATAAATCACCAGTCAAATAAATATATAACATAGTTCATCTTCATTTTCATCATCGTCATCATGATCACTATCAGCAATTTTTTTGAGATCCAATGCTGAATATAGCCCTTTATAAAATTCAGCCAGCAAGGTTCACCGCGAGCAGGTGATTTTGACATTTCGTGAAAAAAAAATTGTTGGTAAGTCCCCTTTTCAATCTAGGTTAGTTCTTACCCAATTGAGTGCGAATGTTTTGAACATATTAGACACGCTAATTTCTAATAGATGTTTCTCACAATCGTACCGTCAGTTGAATTTGAAATCGTTTGGCCGCTTAATATTATACAAAATACCGCAACAGCGGTAAGTAAAAAGAGATCGTGTCGCTTATTGTGATGATAATTATTTTAGAAAACAAAAACTAGAAAGCGGACTGCTAAAGATGCCTATCTGTTAATTATTGTCACCAAATGGCGTCCGTTATTGTAAATGACTCAAAATGGCGGAGTGACAAATCGTTGGGTTTCGTGTACGTTACGTTTGATTGACGCGTGCCAGATTCCGCGGTGTCGATACAGGTGATCCAAATATGATAACAGTTATTCTAGGCACACAAAATCCAAAAAATCAGTCACTTCTCAGTTAACCACTAGTTCAGGGAAAAAAATCATATAAATGCCACGATTCCGGGACTACTCATTGAATACGACTGTCACATCAAAATGGAAAAACACGAATCAACTGTATTAAACCTCTGCTTGAAAAAATGTCACCAAAGATACACACGACTTGGGAACGCCTCTTTCCTCCATATCCACAGTTGCACGCGGGCTAGAGTTAGTGGGAGAACATCGACGGAAGACGAACACGCGAAGACGCCATCGACTCCCTCACTGAAGAAAATGTGAAAAAAGTTGAAGAAGTTGTATTGGAAGATCGAAGAGTGACTATCAGGCATGTAGCTGAGGTCACAGGGATCTCATATGGCAGCATTCAAAGAATCCTTGCGAACGAATTGCATATGAGAAAGGTCTCCGCGCGTTGGGTACCGAAAATGTTAAACGACGAGCAAAAGAAGAAACGAGTCGACATGTCAAGAGCAAATCTCGAAAAGTTCCAGGCAGACAAGGATAATTTTTTGTCACGTTTTGTGACCATGGACGAGACCTGGATCCACCATTTTGATCCTGAAACAAAACAACAATCGATGACATGGAAACGATCCGATGAACCGACGCCGAAGAAATTCAAAGTGTCAAGCTCAGCAGGGAAGGTTATGGCGTCTGTTTTTTGGGACGCTGAAGGAATAATCATGGTGGACTACTTGGAAAAGGGGGCCACTATTACAGGCTCCTACTATGCAGAACAAATAAGAAGATTGCGGGAGGCTATTAAGGAGAAAAGGCGAGGCAAACTGCGGGCTGGAGTGCTGTTCCATCAAGACAACGCACCGGTTCACAAAGCTGCAATTGCCATGGCTGCCATTCAGGAAGCGGGCTTTGAGCTGGTGGAACACCCCCCCTATTCACCAGATCTAGCCCCCAGCGACTTCTATCTCTTTCCACGACTCAAGGAACACCTCCGAGGCAAGAAATTTGACGATGATAGCGACGTGATGGCCGCGGTTGAGGACTTTTTTGAGAGTCAAGATAAAGATTTTTTTTCTAAGGGAATTTTAGGATTAGAAAAGAGATGGACTAAATGTATAGACTTGCTAGGAGACTATGTTGAGAAATAAATTTATTTATTTATTTTATTCATTGTGTTTATTATTGATTATCATTACTTTTGGATCACCCCTCGTATACCTTTATACATATTTATTTACGCGTAGAAAGCGCAAATAAAGACGAGTTCTTTTAAAGTTACGATTGAGATAATGAATCGATGTTTACGAAGTCTGCGTAATACGAAAAACATCGATGTGTAATCAATGTGCATCGCGAGAATAATGGTACTTTCATAGTCTATTATGATAATATTTGAGATTGGAAAATATCGAAATCGTTGAGACAATTTCGAAGCGTAGCAAGGCGACGTGTTTAAATATTGACATTTCTCACGAGCGACGCCGGCGGACGCGGCTCGTGCTGTAACACACCTTGTTACTACTTTACTAGCCCTATTCCTTCCGCTTTTCACACAAATAGGTAAGAATCAATCGCTTTTATTGCGTGTCGTATGTAGGCGCGCCTTCGACGACTACGAGTGATATTTCGGAGAACATGAAAAAGGTCAAGTTTGGTTTCCCAAGATCAATTGACAATGCCTTAAGTTAAATGGAATGTATATGTGTAGCAAGCGTCGCGTCCTCTCTATCGGCAAATGCATAATAATTTTTTACCTAAAATGTCTTAGCAATGACATTACATCATCGGGTTGAATTGCAACAAT
Source organism: Luehdorfia chinensis (assembly GCA_019845155.1). NCBI lineage: Eukaryota > Metazoa > Arthropoda > Insecta > Lepidoptera > Papilionidae > Luehdorfia > Luehdorfia chinensis. The sequence goes on along the minus strand of JAHVAK010000191.1, from coordinate 11,867,187 downwards.
TTTTAAATTTACTAAACAACACTGGTCTCATTTAACATAAATCGAAAGAAAAAACCCGAGAATGATTCCCGGACGCAATGCATAAATTTGTCGTGCATACTGCAGAGTTCACACTTATTTACATTACTCAGCTTTGCAGTAAACTTGTAAATATCCATCATTGGATAAAAGCTTTTGTGATACTCTCTTATTTGATTTGAGTCATGGTAAAGGAAAAGTTAGTGATTCACGCGAATATCGCCCAATGTTTACTTACATTGTATAAGGAAAGTAATTTGAATCTTAACATGTGGTTAAATATGTGGAATGAAAAAAAATTGGAAGTAAATGTCTTTGTTTTTATTATCTTAACAGTATTTTATTAAATTTGAAGAAATTTACACGTGTTGGGATTAAAGTAAAAAATTGCTAAAATCTCATACATATTAAATATCTAAAATGCTTATAAATAATAAATTAACTTATCGAAATTAATCGTACTCGTTATTTGAAAATGGAGCCCTTAACATGTTGCTCAATGCTTTGCTAAGAATCTTAATTTTGCCGTGCGCTAAACGGGCGTAATTATCTCAGTATTTGTACAAAAGGTGTCCGGTATATGTCATTTCCTTTGTGAAAAACGTCAACTTATACAAGTACTGACAGTCCCAACCTCATTGCTCGAAAGTTACGTCGAACAGTTCGCAAAAATTTATGATTTGTATAAAAAAGAAGAAGGTGCATTTTTAATTATAAACTAATTTTGCAGTTTTGTTGATACTAAATGCAGTACAAAATCAGACTTATATGATGCCAACCACTACTGAACGGTTAGCCTATATTATATCAAATCACAATTTAATCAGGATTTCTCTTACATCGTGTTCGTCCTATAGCGTGTTACAGACATAATGTTCACATTCACACACAATCAGACACGGAACAATTATCTATATTACATACAAATATTTGTCCCGTGCGGTAATCGCGCTCACGACCCATAGCACAGAAACTAATCGCTTAGCCTCTGTGGCACACAGCATTGTCGTCATCTAGTATAGAAATGTAAGGCAGAGTGATTGCCCCCTTCTGCGGATACTTACAGCATCTCATAACAGCACGATAAACGGAATATATTCTTAAAAATCCTGTTCGCACTATATTAAGAGGTAGGAGATATCAAAAAGTGTGTAAGGCCCTAATGAAATATCTTTAAAAGAGTAAATGATGATTCTATAAAAAGACAATTATAATAAATGATATGAATAAATACGTATGCCACAGCATACGTATTTATTCATTTAAAAATATCATTATCTATTTACAATGTTGTCGATTTCGTAAGACATCGAGACAATGGCCGCGTGACGATTGTAAACCGTATCGTTAAACGGAGCCTCAACCGCGTTTAATTACTGAAGGCTTGCGGCTGTCGTAAAAGCTGAGCAGGAAACTAACGCCCTGACCGCAGATAGGTCAAATGGAACGGGTCTAGACTTTGTAGCCGCAATTATACCTTTATCTGTGCCCCTCGTGGAGTACCACGTGTTATACTTAAAATTTGTACTTATTTTTTCTGAATTAAATTCAGACAACTTGATAATGAGAAATGTATTAAGTTTAATAAAAAAAAACTGCAACCTTTGAGGTCTGATTTAATACCAGTAAGACTAGCAACTTATGATACTCGAATTTTTTATACTTAACATTTCTCCAAAAAGGTTAAAGATAATTATAACTATCGTCGACGTTTTCATTACTCTACACACTGCGTTTTATGAATCTGGGAAGAACGAGAGCACAGTATACTCGCACATACATTGTTTAACCGTTCTTTACAATAAAGTTTCTTTCTTTCCTTCAATACGTTTCACAGAGTAAAAATAAATTCGTTAAATTTAATATTCAGATATAAAATAATACTGTCTGATTTGGGTAAACAAATTGCTTATTTTAATTATAATAATTCAAATTTGATTATGATGCTGGTATTTTTCTTAAAAAACCTGTTAATTTACTGCAGTCTGTTCTGGGAAAAACTGCCTCAAAGTGCACCAGAAATCGATCAAAGTGTGTGGTCTTTCGCCAATGAAATAGGTATGAAGGAATATGTAAATATATTTCCTGCGTACGAGTGTGGGAGACTGTGCAGCTTTCAAATAATGTAGCACCATTCACAATTCTTTTCACACGTTTTTCGACTGAGTCTCAGAACTGATGTCTCAGGGTGATGGGCACAGTGAGGTGTCACATAGAAATGTTCTGGGTGACACAGCATTTGTTATGGGCAGACGTTGCACTTACCATCAGGTGAACGTTTTGCTCGTTTCATCACTTTCTTCTATTTTAAAAAATGAAAAAAAAAGAATGTACTTATATCGATAAATATGCTGTTACATTTGGTATGAGCAGGTCATGATAAATTTTTAAATTCAGGATTTGATGGTACATCGACTACATACGTACTGCATTCATTGGCGTATCTAAAGCTATTTTCCAGGGGTGCTGAAAAGCCATAGTGTGTGAAGCAGAATGCAAGCAATAAAATTAATTTCTACTTGAAGTTAAGCCATGTTTCGGCCATCGATTTGCAAGGTTTATTCATTTCAAAGGTGTTTAGAATTATTTAACTGTGTACCCTAGAATGTTAGGATACAAACCCAACGTAATGGGAAGGGCACCACATAACTCTGGGGTGGGTACGGCCCGCCCCCTCCCCCTATATATGCCAACGCCTGCAATGAGGGTGCTACGGATGGAATCTTTTTCAGCTCAGTGACTTAATACCTTTTGTGTTGGAGTTAATTGAATTGTTTAAAAAAAATAGATCTATCGAGTGCATATAAAATGCTGAGTGGCCTACATGAGTAGCACGCTCCTGGGTTCGAAACCAAGCCGGAGCCTACCTTACAGATGAAACACGAATTGTGTGTTTTTTGGTCGGGTTGTGTTGTGATTGTTCCAGTGTCTCTGACACTGCATCATAGCGTACCTTCCACTTAATCATGAAGGAGATGTCATCATCATCTGTGCCGTGAATGCTATATCAAAAACAATATAATTTCATGAAGGTTCACATGCAATGTTCCAGACACGGGCTTAGTTAACCTATACTAAGTCAAATATCGATAAGTGGAACCAAAAATTATCATGTCAAACAATATAAATAGGATGGTTAGCAGTAGGACATTCAATTACATGTTCACATAAATCAACTCGTATATCCGATGAAGATCGGCTTCGGTTATCAATCAATGTGCCCGTGAAACCGGACAGTAGGACGCGTAATGTCACATATCGAACGAACGACATCATTAATTTAATTCTGATGCAATATAAATTATAACCGAGATGAGGAATTGGGACATCGTTTCCTTTGCATTGAGAAAAAGACAACACAAATGACAGTTCAGTCTTAAATTGCGTAAGAACTTTTGGCGCCAACTCGTATACCTTGGATTACATACGGATTTTTGCTTTTCCTATATATATTAATACGTGAATAGAAAACATTGTACCCTTTTTTAAGCAAATTGCGTGCACGAAAGGGTGTCAGGTTAGGCATAGTATAAGTTTGTATGGACAAAAAGCGAGCAAGCTTAAATTACTATATAAAAAAGCTTTTACAAATACATTGAATAATAAATATTAAATAAAATAAAGCATTCATTATTTACGCTTATACTGACAATGTCAATTGCATAATAGTCTGTGTTGTCAAACAGTCGCACAGAGTAGAGAGTGTCACCATTATACAGGTGCATTAATTAAAATTGCACCTGTATCATTAACAAAAAAAAAGGAATGTAATTGGACCTCGGACGGTAACTGAAAATCAGTGCCTTGTTTCCTATAAGAAATAGGTGCACTAAGCTACGGCCTACTTGTACCGTTGCAGTGCACACACATCTGTACTGCTCAAACGATGAAGGACAAAGTTAGTGATTATATTTAAATATTCTATATAATATTTTTTAAATATTTATGTGTGTTCTGTCAGGACATAAATGAACAACCAAGCCCTTTCGATAACGAAAACAGAAAACAAATATGGAAACAGAAATTGATGGTAGTCAGGTAGGTGGAAAACGAAAATTTGCTTTCCACATTAAAAACGGAGGTAATTATTCTATAACATCGTATACACAAAATTTACAGAGGACAGTCGCACACGCAACAAAAAACATCGAACTTCTCTAACTTTTTTTTTACGTGAACGTTCCAAAAGTCTCGCCCATCAAAACAAACATTCAAAAATCAATATGAACCCTTTTCGATAGCGTTCAAATAAGTCACGTTGATTTAAATAAAACAAATCAACAAAGACCTGTTTGAAATATTAAGGAATAGTGCCTAATCGAATGCGTCCGATCTGTCAACCAACATTGTATTTTGATAGTATACGGAATAATTCAACATCGGCTTTGTTGATACAGAGATTGAATTGATGCGATCGCATTTTTTTTTCTTTTGATAGCTTATTAAAATGTATCATTTTCGATACACACCTTGTATCGAAAATGATACATTTTAATAAGAATATATTGCATATAAGCAATAAATGTCGACGGCTAAACAATTTCTTATTTGCACTTTACAATAATTATACAGATTCAATTAAACGAAAACACTTATTTGTAAAAAATACCGTGAAGATATAGTAACAATAAAATTATATTTATATAACATGAACATTTCACAAAAAGAAAACGCTAAAAATTATATAAATTTCGTTGAATTGTAATATTGTAAAAATTAAAATGCATTTTTTAACTACGTCTTGGCTGACGAATTAAGAATATGCAATTAAAACTTTAAAAAAGGACATTAAAAAGTATTTTAATAATACTTCACATAAAAATTATCACACTTTCTCGTCGTTTCGATTAAAGAGACCGCACCCCGCTGTGCGGGCGCATTCGATTTACAAACAATACACGACAAAACCACACGCATTTGCGTCTTATTAATCCCATCCTCCTAATATGATTTTAAGATCCCTCAATGGGCTATAAAAACTTCTTTACTTTCACATCAGTTAACTAATGTCCAATAATACTAATAAAATGTCTCTCAGAATTGCGATAAATCAAAGTCAAAGTTTCTTTATTCAGTTAAGGCTCGTATATAAAGCTCTTATGAATGTCAAAATCTACACCGGTTCAAAAAATAAGACCTTCTCAGAGAAGAGCCGGCAAGAAACTGTGAGTTCTTTCTTTTTTGCATTGCCATACTACATGTCATTTATAAGTTACATAAAAATTACATCATAAATTTAGTAGCCAGGGTTTGCAAGTGCAGAGTAAGAGTTATTTCCACACATCTCTGTCCTCTATGTAATGATCTATTTAATAATACGCTTTTTCTAATAATGTCTTCTTGACAAGTTTATTGAATTCTATGCCATTTAAATGAAACTAATTTTACGGATTTTATCGCGTTTATTTTTTGTTATTTATAACCCGACATTTCGAGTGCTTTACAGCACCCATGGTCACGGGGGGACTGAGGTGACAGATGTCCTGATGTCATAGTTAACCCGGAGTACCTTCAGCTTTTAATTATTATTTGTGGTCCGATCTACGCAGAAAGAGCTAATTGTGTCTTGAAGTCTTGCAGTGGTATGCTTGGTTTTTGACTTAATTTTATTAATTATAGGATCCCAAGCTGGTGGTAATACCCTTCCTGGGGCGGCGATGCGATGGAAGTCTGCAGTCTGTGACCATGTTCTGGATCATCCCAACCATTACATCAGATTTGATAAACCACAAATCCTCGCAAAAGAACACCGATTCCTACCAAGGATGATTCGCGAGGCTATTGAAATTAAAAAACATCCTAATTTTAATAGAGAAGATGGTTGGGTATTACCACCAGCTTGGGATCCTATAATTAACTCTTTCTGCGTAGATCGGACCACAAATAATAATTAAAAGCTGAAGGTACTCCGGGTTAACTATGACATCAGGACACACAGTCACCTCAGTCCCCCCGTGACCATGGGTGCTGTAAAGCACTCGAAACGTCGGGTTATAAATAACAAAAAATAAACGCGATAAAATCCGTAAAATTAGTTTTATTTAAATGTGTAGTGTTCGCGTAAATATAAGAAATCATTATGAATTCTATGCCAGTTTTTTAAGTCACACTTTTAGGAATTTTATTATAAAATTTTATGGAACTACTAAGAAAAGATTTTCTAGTTTTGGCCAACCTAAACACAGGAACCTCTAGCGCGTCACCTCGGCCCATTCTACAGGATACAGTCACTTTTTTATTAAATAAATACATGTGTTTCCGTACGTACATTATATTTTCATAGATATACAAAGACGGAAGTGTAAAATAAAATTAAAACAAATGACCACCAATTAGTCAAGCCTTTCTACGTTATAAGTTTTATCGTAATCGTGACGCTTAGCGGGCAGATTGGTAATTACTGAACCAGACGCCACAGACTCTGGCCCCTGATCTATTTAGGTTAGGCACATTTTCGTAAGATATTCAGTCATATCATATCCATTCAGTCGACATCTATGACACCCATGGGAATAAATGACGATTATTTTCGGACGCCAACACACTGTAAATTATTCATAAAAAAGTGAATAATTTTCTGGAATATTTTTGGACGAAATATTTATAAATAAACATACTCAAACACTTGTACTTTATTAATATGTATGTTCTGATAAATTTATTACTCGACCTAATCTGATAATACAAAATAACATTATTATTAATGATTAATCTCAAATAGAATGACATGAAAGTAAGATCGTGCCTTAAAAATACCACGCTGGCATACCTGAAATAATTGATAAATCAATGCAGTTCTCAAAGCGAGGGGTACTAAATCAAAAAGAATAAGCGAGTGCCCATCGCAATGTTTTGACGTAGAGAAACGCGCGCGATATTAAACAGTTCCCGCTAGATGGCGCGATAACTAGCTGTCAAACTGATCTGTCATTACCTTATTAATGGCCGACGGTCTACACATTAAAAGGCTGATCACATTCCTGAGGATAATGTTTTTTGGTTTTATTAAGTTATTAAGCCAGAACTGTGCGGTAGCGGCTTAAAGAATCTACCACTCCATCTTATCCCGTAGGTGTCGAAAAAGTGTGTCAGCAGTGGACTAGTGATAGGTTGAGATGATGATGATGATGATGGTGAACTAAAAATAATAAGAACTAATAATCGAGAGTAATTGTTTATGTCTCTAACACTAAGAAACTTTGATTTTTATAATATCATACAATTTTACTTAAAGTTATAATAAACAGAAAATAATATGTATTTATGGTATATAGGGAAAGAATAACATATGAAGGAAATGTTAAGCGTGAGATATTTGAATGTTGTTTTAATATTGCCTTTTATTATAAAATCTAATAACGATTTTAATTTAAAATTACATAAAAAGTTACGTAATGTACGTAAGAAACTTATCGTCATCAATAATATTACCTAAACCAACTTCAGTGACATTTTTATTAACCCATTATGTTTATGCATTTGAAATTTTGAGGTACGCAAAATAAACAACAGTCTAATTAGACGTCTGCATGCAACATTGGATACGTAATATCCTGTGCATCAGTATTTCACGAAGCACAATGGTTCGCCCACGCAACGTCTGGCGTGAATCTCGCATATCCATTTGCAATTTTTAATAATTTGCATAAAGACTTGCCAAATGCACCGCGAATCAGAAAAGTAGCATCAAATTATTCCAATCTTAAATATTTATCTGCGGCTCCAACCAAGGAAAGTAAACAAGACTGCATTAACACTTTCGCTATTGCCTATTTTAAAAAAGCAAAACTGCCTTATTTAAACGAGCTATTCTAACATCTAAAAGTTCGCAAGATGAATATTTAAAAAAAATATATACAACGTAACCCAACTGTCTTAAGGTTAAAATCATGTAGTTGAGAGATCAAAGTTACGGCGTTTTGATGTTCAAGCCTTCGTCGAGTGGACCACACACACTCGCTCGTCAACATTTGGTCTTTAGAACAACACAATATCACTTAGTATACTTTACAGGTAAACTAGTAGCTTTTGAAGACGTCAGACGGTTGGGGCCAATATAGTAGTCACGTTCTTGATCTATTAATCGCGTAATAATAGCTCAATAACATTTATCATTTTTATGTTTTCCATATTTGTAAAAAATTGTCGTGTCGACAGATTTTACCGGATCCAACGTTTGTGCTTAAACACAAATTTCGGTTTTCCGGTCTGGTTGTGTTATGATTGTACCTGTCTCCTACTCTCTCTACTAGCCTGCCTCCGATCTTTTCAAATGAGCGCAGTACATCTTGTGCCTTTTGTTAGGTCTAAAAGGCACCTCTGTGTGCGCGTACTTTTGAGGCACCATGATATCTCCTGCACAGTTGTTAGCTTCCGACAATATTCGGTAGTTGTCGCCGTAGTCGAAAATCCGCTTAATCGTTTGTTTGCATGAATCAAATTCTTGTGGTTCAAGAAGAATATGCACCCGATACATTTATGTTCACCAGTCACAGTATAACCGCTAATACAACAGGGAACTCGTATGTTAACTAACTATAAGTACAACCTGATTGTTTTATTTATATTTTAGTAGGGTAAATTTACCACTGTATTTAAAATAAAGGGAACAGAGACAACAGCGAGTGGGTGACGACCGAACCAGTAGCAAAGATTTTCGGCAGACAACGCGTTGTAACTCACAACGAGGATTTGCATTTTTATTACTTCTTTACACTAGATGACATTTGTAAAATATTTAACTGACCGATAGCAGCAGAAGGTGGCCTTACTCCTGTAGCTAGATAATCTAAGCCCTAAAAATATTTCTGATGTGTTCATTTGACGGCTCACGGATTTCTGCGTTATGGGTTTTGTGTGCGATTTTCGTGTTCGGTTAATGAAACGCACCAACTGTACAGGAGGAATCCAATTGTAAGGTAACTTTTTTAAAGAAGAATGAATTGTCTTATCTTCTGTTACAAACAATTTAAGTATTCCATATTCTTTTAGCCGATAGGTGTCCGGCAGAGTAGAATAACACCTACCCCTATCCTACCGAAGTGACATAAGAGGCGACTAAGGTATTGTATGGACAGCCTCTATTCGTGCAAATAAGACTATAATATGCATTGCTTTCAGTATATTGCTCGTGGAAACGCATTGAAGAGTAAGATCTTTTTGACTCATACCAAAATGGCAGCGACGTGGTTCTCCACCAGTCACGTCTCTTTTGCCACGGGTACGAAAGGCGGACTACTTGTTTGGTCCCTGCCTAGCCCTTACATGGAAAAAAGGCGTGATATTTATGTACGCATATTCTTTTAATTATTTTCTTAAGTAATAAATAAAATAAAGTGTAAAGTTAAACGTTCAAAGGTTCTGTGTTGTTTTTGTATAATAACTCCGACCATTTAGAATGGGTATTCAGTTTCCAATCGGAAAGTGCCAACGAACTATATCATATCTATACTAAAAACAAGATTTCAATGCTTGTGCAAGTAACACATAACGAAACGTATGAATGAATTGAATGTTATTATCTAATCTACGCCGATCTAAGATCTATCTAATCTAAGTTTCAGGAAGTAAGCTCGGTTTTCTTACCTTGTTTACAATTATTCTTCCGATAAACTGATTAGAACTTTAATTCGTACAATAAATGTAAATTTAAATAACTTAAGTGCTGTACTAAAATATACAAACGAATTTAATTTTTTTTTTATCTAGCAATGCTATTAACATTACAAATATTCCTGTTAACCACTCCAACTAAGGTTTAAAACTCGGGCTAGGAGATGGTTCACGACAATAGTCGAATGGAGGGCTCGACTCTGCGGGTTCGTTTCGCAGACCGTACATTAAGCCATAAGGCTTTTGGCGCTTAAATTCCTTTGAAATAAATATGTTAACAGATCATTTAAATATTTTAAACAACGTAATAATGTAGAAAAAAAAACTAAACGCCAGCTTAGAGTACTGTCTGCGAAACACAATCTTAGGTTTGGTTGCGCCGCTCGATATTGCACACAACCTACTACCAAAAGCATTTAGGCTTAATTCATCATCATCATTTCAGCCAATAACCAGTCCACTGAACATAGGTATCCTGCATAGATTGTCACAAAAGTTTTTAGGTCTCATTTTGGAGGGATTTTGCCATAGTAACTATGCACGCTTGGCAGGCGGGTTGGCAACCGCAGTTTATTTATTCAGACGGTCCAGGAAGATGCTGCTGCCCATCTCCTGGTGTTTATTGTCTTTTTTTACATTACCAAGGCGTACTTGTAGATGTAAACAACGTTAAGAGCACTGCTAGATTTTTATTGAGAAGCTCATAAAATTTACGCGGTCGAATTTAAGTTATTGATAGTCAGTATTGTTATACAATTAACCACGGTTTAAACTTTGTGACAATGAAAGCAGACGCAAAAATGTAAATAGAAAATTAAAAAATAAAGAGACGAATGATGATGATTTTCTGCTGAATGATTTCGTTCCTTCTGAATATTGTCGAGAGCCATCAATGGCGCAGGAGATATTATAGTGTCATAAGTGTACGCACAAACACAAATGCACTCACTTGTCCCAACCTACCCGCGTCCGAGGTAACACTGATGCGATAAGATCGGAGGTAGGCGAGGATGCAGTGTCACAAAACAGCCGGACCCGAAAACCAACAATTTGTGTTTTACCACAAATGTTGGCTCCGGCTGGAACCAAACTTAGGATCCGCGGCGTAGAAGCCAGGTACTCTGAACACTATGCCACGCGGTCGTCAGTACATTTTATGGAATTAGTAACATTTATTTTATTTAATAAATTCAGGCAATACTTTGCGGAAATCCATTATAATGAATGAAAGGATTTTTATTTGCTAAGCAAAATTTTAAATGTTTTTTTTTTATTGTATAAAGTGACGAAACGACAAAACGTTCACCTAATGGTAAGTGCAACGTCCGCCCACAACAAATGCTGTGTCACCCAGAATATTTCTGTGTGACACCACACAGCGCCCGTCACCCTGAGACATCAGTTCTTAAGTCTCAAATGCCCAGTGATTACGCTAGCTCACAGTGCCCTTCAAACCGAAACACAGTAATGCTTGCACACTACTGCTTCACGGCAGAATAACTGGCCCTGGGGTGGTACCTACCTAGACGGATTCTTGCACAGGAATCCTACCACCAGTATCTAGTTTTCGAGGAGCACCGTCCGAGGAGGAGGAAGGGCCCATCAATAGTATGCACAAGCATACTAATACGGTCACCGGGATCCTCCACCAGACACCCTCCACCACTACAACACTACACTACACTACATATAATTTCGGTGATGACTACACTACACTAGGCAATACACACCACAGAAGTCGAGAACGCGACACTTGTTTCACCGCAGAGGTGAATTTTTTATTTAAACTTTTTCCTCCATTACATTTAATTTGTTAAGTATGTTCTACTTACTTATTATTCTAAAGTTTTAAATTTTTTAATTGTAGTGTTGTAAAAGATATCAATAAGTTATATTTAAATTAAGCAAATGATACAAGTTATTCTCAGTGTTGTGCGGCAGGCATCGCGCGGTACTCCACACGACAGGAAAGGGCGTGCCGGTGTACTTTAGCGACACTTCGTCGAATTCTGCACCGAACGATCGCTAACCACATTTTGTAACATTTCTGTGTATTTATGTACTTATAATTTTTTATAATTTATTTAAAGGACTTGCAAGAGTTATAAATTAGTATTTAAGTTTTTGTTCATTACGAACATTAACATAACTAACAATTTCGCGCAAACATTTCATGTCAAAATAAATTTAAAGAATGTGCGTAATAATTCCAGGGCTGGGTTGGTGCAGTCGGTTCAGCGATAGGCTTCTTTGCTATGGATCGCGTTTCTGTGTGTGTAAATTATGTCTGTAAACGCGCCTACAATACAGGAGAAATCCTAATGTGAGGCGACGTTTTTAAACAACTACAGAAACGCATTGAGGGTGAAAAATATAAGTGCTAATTTTGCATTAAAGATAAGTGATACCCTATACTCGACTGCCTTTCGGAAACAACAAGCTACTGTCATTACGTGGGACCACACGGAAGGTAAGAAAAGGCAATTATGTGACAACATTAAACGTCCCAAGTGAACTGAAGAGGGTAAACATCGAACGCGGGGGCGGAAAACACTGATCCAGCCGTAACACGGTAGTGTGATGGCCCTCCAGGGTAGAGATACTCGACAATTCCACAACATGGGAGGGCGATCTGAGCGGGTTGCAAAGGATATTTTCGTTTTACTAACTATAGTTAGTATTTTAGGTTTATTAACCTACCTACCCTATAGTGCTAAATTAATTTTTCCAAGTATCTTTTGATAATTTCAAGAAATTAATTACATTATTAAAAATGTGCTGTTTATGGAATTCGTTAACGTTATTTTGAGATCGTATTCAAGGAACAATAATTTTTAAATTTTAAAAGATTATTTATTGGCAACTCGTAACACTGCATACAACAAGAACAGCGCAAAAACTGAATTGTCATTATCACCACAAAACAATACCTATTGAAGCAATCCTGAAGGTCAGACACTTCCCAATGGCGTATATATTGAATTAAAAAAACAATGTAAATTAAAAAGGTAACAAAAACTATATAACGTGATAGAATTACCATAATTAGATGCATGCATAACCCTCTAATGCCGACGCCTGTGGAGCCGTATTAACAAACAGATAGAGGTCGAGAGCGCGAGCCTGCGGGACCACCGGTGGTAGCATCAGAAAGTCAAATTGAGTGTGAAAAGTGCGAGTCACTTTAGGGTTGTTTACGTAGTCAAGATATAATATGACATATTTTTCGTAATAACCTAGAACAGGTCAAAAGTAAAAAAAAATCTTTTAAATAAAATACATTACATATATTGTTAAAAAGTATATTTACAATTTGAACAATTTAATGCATATTTTCGGTAAAATGTTGCCTAAAAATATATTTTATTTGAGTATAAAATTGAAATTTGATTTTTATTACACAGTCACAAATGACACAATAAATACGCTGCATAAAGAGCAACGGCGCCGTTATGTAAAATTAGAGGGAGTGCGCTAATAAAACACGCTAATATTGTTAGATAATATGACTGCGAATTAACATCTACGAATATTCCAGATCGATGACTACCTAAGCTTTATATATTTAAACAGATTTATAGATAATTGGTTATAGAAATAAACATTAGAAGATTGAACATTTATATGAGAAAACTATAGACAAAAATAGTTTTTAGTATCAACATTTCAGCGCTACTTAAATTCTGATATGGCGCCAAAAAGATCGACTAAGGTGGTCTGGGCCCTTTATATTAGGCCCATTGAGAGATGCCCTGATAGGTATAGAGTTTCCCTTTGCAACTAACATTTTAGCTTAAATTAACCTAATCTATTGCACGTTAACGTCCTGGTCCTGGAACAGAGTCACATGCAAGTCTGTGTCTGTGTCAATTATACGAGTATGAGTAACACCGAAAATTGCTTCTGCTGAGCCCTTCGATCAGCTCTAAGGGAAATGCTAACTACTTGTTTACAGTACGCGAAACGGAATGGCCGCAGCTACAACTAATGTAGGCTGAGGTGTTAGTATTCGAAGCAGTAAATTATCGACCTATGATACTGATGTACTTAAGGTTTCTGCGTTTAAAGTGATAAATCGATAGATACACCTCAGAGTTGACCATGGACGGAGGAACATGGAAACGTAAGTTCTTTGTCTGTGGGAAGCAATATACGAGTATTAACTCAATGTTAGCTGTTGGTTAATGGTACGTGACAAACTTATATGTCCTGCAAGTACAATTTAATAACGCGTTTAGCATGCTTTTGAGCCTACCACGATTCTGCAGTGTGTCGAGAATGTTTGCGGAGGCACAGATTAGACTTCAGAGCATAATTACAAATCAGGTGGATTGACCCATCTAAAAGGGTATTTACGTTTTACGATCCACTACTGCACAATTTTTTATAAATTTTAAGTCTATAAAATAGTATGTATTATAGTTTACCTTTCTAGGGATCGATATCATGATCTGAAATAAAGTGTATTTTATTATTATTAACAGCTTGCTACACGATAACTTATTCTAGTGACATACAAGGTTTACTCTGGCATTTCGAGATAAATCGAACAACTAATAATTCAAATGCTACTGAATCCAGCCAAAGCAAATACAATCGCATTTTAGCTTTCGTTATTAAGACCACATTCAGAAAGAATATGCACTAACACACATGTCTTGAGGCTTGATAGAGTACTATAGGAATTCGTTACACACATCTAGTTTTATCTTGTTATATTACACAAATCTTGTGTTACAAACAGCATAGTCTATATAAAAATGGTACATTTTTTTATTCTGCGAAAACATTAGTCATAATATAATATAATAGGAAAGTACTCTTACAGACACAGACTATAGTTAGAGATCAGTTTCATTGATGATTTAATAAAATTTCATTAAATTCATTACTTATATCATAAACGGACATCATTGAAAAACATACATACTTATGATATTATTGGGTGAATCTCTTCAACCTCAGTTTAACAAAAGGCCAAGCTCGAAAGCTCGCTGAACGACTTGTGTTAATGCCCCATTCGCACTTCTATACAGTTCAAGTCGCCGAGAAATGCCTTCAAAGCGAGAATCGATACTTATTTGCATACGCGATAAAAGAGACCAGTCAACATGCATGATATATTAAAATCACGTCTCCGGAACAATTAACAGAAACGAGTGAGCGATCAAATAATAAAAAGTGCCTTTGTCATTATAAACAGTCGAGCGACGTACATTTTCTTAGAAACACCATAACGTCAAGAATAATAATAACTTAGTAATGTCGATGAATCGGTTTTCAGACGGTCGAAGCCAATCGGGGCGTCGCGAACGCAAATTACCAATATGGCGGATATTATAATTGTTGCGTTCACACGCGTTAATAATGTACCTTTTGTGAAGCTTGTGGATATTTAACGAGTCTATTTACAGTCCCTATTATATTTTGATAATCGAATTTTTAAATAAATTCTGATCACTAAATTGAAAGTACTTTATTCCAGTGTCAAGTAACATATCCAGACTTTTGGCGCCAACTTGACATGTGGCGGTAGTTTTTTTTAAATATTTATAATTTCTGTGTATATTTTGAATTTTGATGTTGAAACATTGATAGTTTATTATGCAGCAAGTGCCTAAATTGCACTTTTGGTTTTGACTCCATCAGTCCAGCAAATCTTCAGTAAAAGTCAATAATTTTACTGTCAATCGAAATTTTGAAGTCTTGCTACTTGAATATTGTATACTTGACACTGGAAAATAGTTTAAGAATGTTTCCATTATTAATTAAAAAAAACAGGTATAAATATATGTTATTGAACATTTTCAAATACGTAGCAATCTTAAAGCAGCAAGAATAAAATTTCGTTCGTCAGTAAAATTATAGTTTATTAATATAGATATAGAAGATTTATAAATATTTTCAATGATGTTCATGCTCCGTCGTGGCTTTTACAGTTTAATCGGACACTTGGTTTGACTCAAACATAAATACTTAAATAACTCCACTAACGATTTGCTGGACTGATGGATACAAAACGAAAAGTACAATTTTATTATGATTTATTATGTTTACGCAAATACTACACATTCAATAAAACAAGATACTATTTATAACCTAAAATACGAGTGAATTAGAACAGTCCACTAAAGGATTTTATTATATCCGCAAAATATTTTTTTTAAATATGAATTACATTTCTGTTAATTGGCGACCGCGAGGCTTATTATTTTGTAAATAGAGTAATTAAAACAACCTTGACCAATATTGTGTAAAACTATTAAATATTGATAATCAGTTAAATTTCCCACTTGTCAGTCATCGTTTTTTTCCATCATTCACACATGACATTAGATACGTTTAGCCAATATCAAATGACTGACGCAGATAGAATGTACAATGCTACATAAATAACTATTCATATTTATTGATATTTTCCGCCATAGAAAATGCGCGTTAGTCAACCTCAAAACCTTAAGAGGACAAAAAGCCGAGACGAGACGCATCACCTCCAACCTCCGATTGAGAAACCCAATTTGAATAACAATCAATAAATTAATGTACGGACGTAATATATTCATAAGCAGGAGCCTGCGACACGCCGACACTACGAGCGCTGAATCTAAATGAAATTTTATAAGAAACGCTCCTTTTCAACGTCCTATTATGGACAGAATGTAATACTTTTCTTAACTTATCATCATTATCGGTCGCCATCACAATGCTCTTTTGACTCTGTGTCGTTAAAGTGGACTAATCTCTCTTTACACGTGAAAACGAGCGGCGCCGAATGAGTTTCTCGTGTCGGTATAATTAGTCTTGCAATTGAAAGCGTGCTTTATTTCAAGAGACCGGACAATATGGACCCGACACGGTTAGCCAACGGTGAAACACTTTCACGAATACAATGATAAGTTCAAACGGTTGTGATTCGGGTACGTTTTGTTTCATTTACGCCGTTTCGTTAAAATCTTCGACACCTTTAAATTTACTTTACAAATATCCAAATGCCCATTGACCACATTTTAAACGAGCCTATCCAGAATGAAACAGCATGCAAAACTGACACGTTCAGTGTCTTTTAAATAGAATAGAATAGAACTATTTTTACGGATTATATTGCGTTTAATTTTATACTATTTATTTTAAAGAACACCGATTCCTATCAAGGATAGTTAGCGAGGCTATTTCAAAAAAGAAGGGATAAGCTAATTTTGAGTAGATCGGACCAAAAATAATACATTATGTTCTGAGAAGAACCAGCAAGAAATCCAACGAGCAGTTTTTTCTTGTTATGTATTTTAAAAATTATAGAATATAACTAGTCTGGCCATAAATACTGTTACATAAAAACTTTTCTTTTTGTCAACTCTTTCATTACTTTGAATTTGGAACACGTATATTATTTTAAAAACTTCTTTCGATTTTGCGCCATTTCACATACTTTTTCGTGTTTATAATCAAATTACAATATGGAATGGGGTGTTAAAGAAAATAGAATTGCAGTGATCGCCTTGCACAAAGTGGGTATGGAGCCGTCGGTCATATTCGAGTTCGAATATCGTACTATCAACAGATACAACAACACTTCCTCTGTCGAAGACCAGAAAAGATCGGGGCGGTCGCGTGCTGTTAGAACTACAAAGGCTGTTAATACTGTTAAAGCCAGAATTCGTCGAAACCCCATTCCCATCCCATTCGTCAAAAAGCAAAAAATCTTATCGCGAGAAATAAAGATTTCCGCTAGGACTCCGTCGCGTATTATAAAACGCGGATGAAAAAATGTTCACGATTGAAGAACACTACAATAAGCAAAATGATAAAGTGTACGCTCACAGTTCTAAAGATGTTGCTCAAGTGGTCGGAAAGGTACAACGTGGTCATCATCCTGAGTCAGTGATGGTTTGGTGGGGCGTGTCTTATCAAGGAGTCACAAAACTACAGAAAACGTCTACCAAAGTGTATCAAGATACAGTCTTGGATCATGTTGTGAAACCTCACAGCAATACACTTTTTAAAAATATACCGTGGACTTTCCAGCAGGACGCTGCACCTGGTCACAAGGCACGAACTACCCAAGCCTGGCTTGAAACCGACGTTCCGGACTTTATAAGAGCTGAGGACTGGCCCTCATCTAGCCCAGACCTCAACCCTTTAGACTTCAAATTATGGTCAGTTTTAGAGGACATGACCTGCTCTAAACGACACGGCGACATTGAGTCTCTTAAAAAATCTTTGGAGCAAGCAGTGGCGAAATTTCCCTTGGAACCAGTGCGTAAATCCATAGAGTCGTGGCCAAACAGATTAAAGGCCTGTATAAAAGCCAAAGGTGGCCATTTCGAATAGAATATTTTTTTTATTTTTTGCTGTGACTAATAAATATGTAGGAATAAATTTTAATAGCATTACATTACTTCATTAAAAAAAATGCATTTTCATTTGTAACAGAACTTATGGCCGGACTAGGTACAATATATAATCAGCCAGTGTGGTTGCGGCAAAAGAGAATCTACCACCCCATCGCATCCCGAGCCAAGCGTGGCAACTATGGCAAAATCCCTCCAAAATGAGTGCTACAAACTTGGGGCAATCTATGGGGGAGGCCTATGTTCAGCAGTGGACAAGTGATATGCTGAAATGATAACTAAAGCAGCAGAGAAGAGTAGCAGTAGAGTAGTAGCAGTTTAACGTCAGTCAGTTTTTTTATTGTTTTTACAGTATTAGCTGCAGAGCTAAGTCTACTTGCCAGTTTAGATATTGAAGTTAACGTTAATAGTTCATCATCATCATCATCATTTCAGCCCGCAACAAGTCCACTGCTGAACATAGGCCTCCCTCATAGATTGTCACAAAACACGGTCCCGAGCCACCTGCATTCATCGCAAACCGTGCAGGCCGTCGCTCCATTAGTAGGGACTTTAAACTGCTTTTGGCGGTAAAAGTTATTTAACATTGTTTTAATTCATTATTCATTCGCTGGGGTGTAGCAGTATGTCTGACGGTTGCGATGTTGCTGTGGCTAGATTTAAATGGGTTAAGTATTCACTGCCATTGGCGTTGGTTATTTTCAAGGGAGAGACTGGCCCCTGAAAAGCTATGGTAAAGTAATATCTACTTGAAGTGTTTAGCCATATTTCGGCCATTGATATTTATTTCAGTATTTTGTGCGAAATTATTTAAATACCTTCCTATCAGTGTTAAAATTATTGAATTTTAGGTCGGTAACCCAACATTCCGGGTTGGGAACGGCCCACCCGGCTGCTCCCCTACATACGCCAATGTTCGTTACCTTGTTTTAACTGAATAAGTTTATTGACAGTTTCTCTTCGAGCTTAATCGTAATTAACGATATTTCGCTAAAGACAGTAAAGGCAGGCGTAAATTTGTAATTTGTTCAAAAGAAATCATTAATAAAAATAAATAGAATGAATAAGTCTGTCTGTTATTTTTGATTTGTGTTAGTATATTTCGTTTTGTACGTTGACTTACTTGACGAAATCAAAACAACTGCCTGTTTGTTATGGACTGTGCAAAAGGATATAAAAATAACTGTTTCATTATTTATATATGATGTACAAAGTTAATAATAATATGATTTTATTTTTAATCATATTAATTATATAAGTTCATTATCTGTAGCTCATTACTTTGTCGGTGCTCAAAATGAAAATATTTAAATTGTCGTCGGGCGACGACATAAATAGCATGCTCGTTAATTACCGACTGTAATCACATTTCGCCAAACGCGTTACGACACACATGTCCCATCCCTTCGCCGTTCTAAATTTAAATATTATTTAGGCGGGAGCTCGCGCTACGCTCCCTGTCTCGATAGAATCGAAAATAATTTATGAATCTTTGTTAGCGTCCTTTGATGTAAATAGAAATCTTTTCAATGTTTACCTTAAAACAGAAACTATAGAAAAAGAAAGATACTGCCATGGAAAAAGGATATGAAATAGTTCAATATTTGTAATACTGGAGAGGAACTAAATTTTGAAACTGAAATCGGCGATTAAAAAATACTCTCGATAAATTAAAAGACATCGAGTTATATTATATATTTATTTAGGAATGTCATGATTATATTACGTTCATTCAAATTCACATTCATACACATCTTCATCAAAAATCAACAAGCGTACCTACTGAAAAATATTTTATAATAGTTTACAAGTTTTCAATTAAATTTCGATTAAATTCGCATACTACGCCAGCAAAAATATAAATTGTCATAAAAATCTCGACAAACCTAATCGCAACATTTTCCTTGTACGTATTGGTGACGCATTAACAACAGTAAATATTTACATTAAATTTACCTAATCGAAACGTGATAACGCTTGGGAAACAAGTTTTACATATTATTTAGTTAGCGTTGTTGATTTACAGTTAATGTAATTTTACATTTAATTTTATATTTAAGATATTATTATATTTCGTAGAATTAATTATATTTGTACTCAAATTTTAACTGCGATGAATTGATTAAAATGTTACTCTGGTTTGTTTATATTTTATACTGCATTTACGAGTATTTAATGAACTTACTATACAATTATTATATATTTACAAATTTTATAATTTTATTGAATAGTATACAAATTCTTATAAAAATAATTCTTATAAATATAAATGTGAAAGTTTGTATGTTTGTTTGTTTGACATTCAATCAAGCTCAAACGGCTGAAAGGATTTTAATGAAATTTGGCATAATGGTTAATTTTGTCATGGAAAATGTTATAGGATATTTTTTATTATCAAAAATCAATAGTTTCTTTTATTATTAGGGAAACAACTAGCACATTAACTAAACTTACTTAATGAGCCGTGGTAGCTCAGGAGCTAGGCGCTCGCTTTGAATTTCATAGTACGCGAGTGACCTGGGTTCGATTCCCGGTGCCGGCACCACTAAAATTGTTAATTGCAATTTTAAGTGCTGATTTACCACGTGCTCGGCGGTGAAGGAAAATATCGTGAGGAAACCTGCATGTCTGAGGAATAAAAAATATTTCAAAGACATGTGAAGTCCGCCAACCCGCATTGGAGCATCGTGGCGGATTCTTCCTAGCTCCAAAACCCTCTCAGAAATGAGAGGAGGCCTGTGCTCAGTAGTGGGACATTTATAGGCTGAAACTTTACTTTTTTAAAACTTTTACTTAATGACATTTACTAAACTAACATTTCTTTAACTAAACTTTTATGTAACTAAAATAGACTCGAAGATGAAAACTGGCAGATCATAATCAGCCTTTGGTATGCTAACAAAAAAGGTTTCCAGAAATTATTAAAAGTTTAGTTATAAAAAACAAATTTGTGTTAAAATTACTGAATCTGGTTGCACAGCATCTTCGATTCACTCTTAGACATTCGCATGCCGTCACGTCAGCCTGGGGCGGAATTCCGCTTCGATAAATTTACTTGAATATTGTGACGATATACTCGTAGTGTGCACATTAGTTTCCAATACTTTCTCTCGAACTACTACCTCCTTGTAACACCGCTAAGCCGGCCAAAGGGAAGAAGGCTTCTGGAGTGACAGCCTCGTACAGGCAAACGCAGTGTAGGGCGACCCTGCACTAGATGGAGCGGCGACCTGCTCGGTCTTGGGGGAAGTTGACAGATGCAGGTGGCTCTGGACCGTGTTTTGTAGCAATCTGTGGGGGACGTCTATATTCAACGGTGGACTAGAGATAAGCTGAAACGATGATGATGTTGTAAACTTCCAAATCTCCCTTTACATTTTAAGCAAAATACGACTTTATATACCCATTTCAAATATAAAATCTCATTTTGTGTCACAGTACGACTACATATAACCATGTTAAATATTAAATCTCATTATGTGTCCCAGTACGACTACATTACCAATGTTAATTCTCATTTCTCCGTGTGATATAGCTGGCATACCGCAACGTGACGCCCTCTCCTGCTTCCAATTTTCATTAACTTTATAAGTCATCAACTTCTTACCACATATATGTTGACGATCTCCAAATTTATGTCCAATCTTCTCTGGAAGATCTGCTTAAAGTAATTGATACGATCAACGCTGATCTGAGTTCTTTTGTGCTGGAGTAAATCATACGGCTTAAGCATTAATCCAAAAAAAATCTGAGTACTTCGTAATATGTTTAGAAGATCATTGGAAGTTTTACAATTATTACAAAAGTCGTCTACCACCTATCGTGCTAAATGGTACTCATATTTCGTGTGGTAAAAAGTTTAAGAACTCATATTCCGTATAGTAAAAATATCAAGAATCTGAGTAATATATATAAGATATGTGAGTATATATTGACTCCTGTTTGGCTTGGACTCCGCAGATTAATGAGGTTAGTCAAAAAATGTTTTCTGCTCTAAGTTCCTTACGGAGACTACGTAATTTTCTTTCTATGGCTACTACAGTTGCGCTTCGTCAGTCTCTACTCCTGCCTGTACTTGACTATGTTGATATGTGCTACCTTGACATTGTTTACATTACAGAAGTGCAGCTAATAAACTTGAGCGGATTCAAAATTTGTGTCTACTTTTTGTATTTCGGCTTCGCAAACATGATCATATATCTTGATTTATATGGTTTAAAGAACACCGATTGAAGCGATAAAACCGCTTTTTGTACCTTAAAAATAGTAGTTCTTGTTTGATTCATTGATGCCTATGTAAAAATTAACTGGGATAACCCAAGAAGAGTGGTCAATATAATATGATCTAAATACAGACAGATTCTACCAAATATGCAGCTTGTTTCGTATGCCGTCCATTATTACTGTATTCAAAACCGTAATTAAAATAGCGAGAGAGTTATTTGTGTAACTCGTCGCATTAACGACTTTTTAAAGTAATAATATTATGCCACAATTTAAACTCCCACTTCGCCTACACTCGAAAGAGTACGAGAGAAAATAAAGCAATTGATTGTGAATAGGCATAACTAGGAAACTTTAAAGAGTATTAATCGCTGTTATTTTTTTTTATTACGTTACTGTCTTTTGTCACATCTATACTAATCCAAACTTAAGTGTGAAAAGAAGACTAGAAAATAAACTAAATGCAAAAGTTACTCTGTCTGTCCTTCTGTCTGTTTATTACCTTTTCACGGTGCAAACGCTGCACGGATAGTGACAAAATTTGGCACCTACATAGCTTTCATTCTGGTGACGGACATAGGATACTTTTTATCCCGAAAAATCAAATAGTTCTTACGGTACATTTAAAAAGTCGCGAGCATCAGTTAGTACCTTTAAAAGCACATAAGTTTGCATACATTTTGTTTATTCAATTACGCCTTTTATATAATAACTAACGCTCACCTTCAATATATTTCATAAATGTTAAATAAGTTTATTTTTTATAGGAGAGGGGGCAAACGAGCAAGCGGCTCACCTGATGGTAAGTGATCACCGTCGCCCATGAACATCCTCAACACCAGGGGAAAAGCCGGCAGCCTTTAAGGAGGAAGTAAACTACATACGAGTATGTCATCTAAAAAATTATATTTATTTTAATATTTCAACATACACAAATGATCTCTCTATTACAATACACATATTCATATTCCGATCATACAGCGGCGCAGAAGTTATTTTTATAAAAGTAAATATATTTTTATACTTAGAATTTATAAATTACCCCAATAGTGTTGGAAACAGCGGTGTAAAAGTTATCATAGCCGCAATTATTATTTATTATTTTTATTTAATCAATTGCCTACACATCTTTGCAAATTGGATGTTCTAAGTGGGCCTCTTTTGATTTCAACCTGCAATCCTATCGCGTGACTAAATCATGGCCCCCGGGGAACAGTAGCGAAGACCGCGACTCCAAATTGCCGCATGTCAGTGCTGCCACGACCCCGGTATTCGATACTCCGACTTGATTGAGCCAGATTAAAGAAATCGTGGGAATTTTCTGTTCGATATGCCATCGGTTTAAGATTATTTTACCTCTTGAAATATAAATCTAGAAGAAATGTATATTATATTAATGTGCATCACTGTGATGTATGTTATCCGAAACTATCTAGTCAAATTCACTATAAACGCAATCTTATCTTACTATTATAATGAAACAGAGTTTGTATGTTTGAACGCACTATTCTCAGAAAATACTAATTCGATTTGAAAAATTAATTGTCCATTAGATAGCCTATTTATAAAGGACGATTCTAGATTATAAAACTTCATGACACCGAAGTGCCAAACTGTAAATGCTCAGGTCAGCCAGGTACCAGTAATGGGCTTATTTTACGGGGGTAATTTATATGAACCAATCTGAAATCAATATCTAGACCTCAATGATTTTATTTTTAGTTTCATTTGCCCGTTACGTAAGTTATTAACCAAATTTAGTTAAACGCGCATTGGAAGTCCGCCAACCCGCATTGGAGCAACGTGGACTCTCCCCAGCTCCGAAACCCTTTCAGAAATGGGAGGACCTCTGTGCTCAGCAGTGGGTCATTTATATGCGGTTATTTTACTGCTTAAATATTATGTAGTTTTACTGAACATGCCCGTGTAAATACGTATTTATTTATTTATCATAAAAACTTTATTGTTCACCTTTACATTAAGGAAACCAAGGGCGGAATTAATGCCTATCGTCATTCCCTGTTAGTCAACCCATGGCGTGATCAAATGTAGTGGAAGGAGCATAGTAACAAATGAATAGTTTATAAAAAAAAAAAATTATAGTTATTGCCGACCGTGTGGTGGCGGTTTGAGATAATCTACCTCTCCATCTCATCCCGTTGGTGTCGTAAAAGTCGACAGAGGGAAAATTAAAACCAGAACATGGGCAGCAGTATCTTCCTGGACCATCTAAATAAATAAACTGCGGTTGCCAACCCGCTTGTGGCAAACTATGGCAAAATCCCTTCAAAATGAGAACTCCAAACTTTTGAGGAAATCTATGGGGGAGGCCTGTGTTCAGCAGTGACTAGTGATAGGCTGAAATGATGATAAAATTTATACAAACTGTATTCGCATATTTCATTTCAACATTATGACAGACTCGTGGCAGTCAAAATTAAGATTACAATTACTTTATATTCAAAACGAAATACGTTGCACCACACTGTAATTTCTCTTGTATTTTAGAGTGTATAGCTCCCAAGTATATAGCTCATACAAATATTTATTTTGTGATGGAACCGAACCCGCGACACATATCGCAAAAGCCATTTGCTGCATCAGTCATCAGTCGAGCCTACTTTACTAAATTTGTTATTACCAAATAAAGACATTTGTGTTTTTATATTTCTTTTACCAAACTGCGTAAGCGTATAAGTCCTTCATGTCAATTAAATATTGTAATCCAATAGATAAATATCGAGTGTGTGGTTGGCTTTTGAGTAAACTGTTTCAGTAAGTGACAAAGCCGGCATACAAGAAGCCATTTCAAATGACTAATAACTTAAAGAATTAAGTGAGAATTGAATGAAGCATACCACTTTTAAAACATTGGATGTATTGAAATATTTTGTTGAACAATTTAACCTAATCATTATAGTTTGATTGCACAAATTAAACGCAGCTGCAGCATCCCCGCAACAATAGTAAACGGCAATCGACCGTCAATCACGGCATTACGATATCGCGTCGATTCTCACGCGTTTACTCTGTAGCAGCACGCCACAGCGCTGTTGGTGCGTTCAGGATAAACGATCTCGATTCTTGGAATAATGCCATGTATAAACATGATGATACGTTATAGATTATACCACTGTATCTACAAATCCTATAATTTAAATAAAGATGTATTGTACGGACCTAATTTGTCAATTTATTTGGTATAGAACGTTCAGATGTGCCTGTGCTCAGCAATAAGACATATAAACGCTTACTTTACGTTACTTTACTTTTATAAACGAGAATTCTAGAAACACTTTAAATCAGTTATATTTCATTTAATTCTAATGACTTGGTGTGGTACATTAATATAAAACGTAAAAAAAATATAAAAATGCGTCGATGTATGATCACAGTTAGAGTAAGAAATGCGGACATGATTCCACTATATAAATACAAATAAAGAAATTACTTGTTTGTTTTCTGTCAGTCTGAACGATTAAAACATAAAAAAATGATTTACTTTTCTTCGTCGTGTGGTGGCTGCTGGCGGCATAAGAAAATCTGCAACCACGTCTCATCCCGTAGGTGTCTTATCAGACGACTAAGGCATTTCCACCTGGAAAATCTAACAAGACAGGTGTCGGAATAACCATTTTGACGCCACACCGAAAAGAAACAAACCGGCGACGGGAAGCATCTAAATGTCTAACTGTTTGGTTTTTTGGGAATCAGCTGATGTCCAGCAGTGGACTATTAAACAGCTGATAATTATGGATATTTTCATAGTTTATATTACAAAAAATAATTTAACCTTAATTGTATTTAGATTTTCTACAATACTAGATTTCTACACGGTGGCTACCGTTTAATAACGCTCGATCTGATTACAAATAACCGTGATTAGATAAATCTGTGCGGTGCGAGACACGCGGGCGGGGCGGTGCGGTGGCGCACGCTAACGTCCTGCCAGCGAAAACGTTCGTATTGATAATCTGTGGTAATGATAGGAATAATTTAATTTTGAAGACAAACGAAGCTTGTTATCTAGTACTATAATGAATTAAACTTTGAAAATAATTAATCAAGTAGGCTGTAATGTTTTATTATTAAGATTTATCAGTCATTATTTCGATTCCCAAGTAAATGAGTATAATCAAATTAATGCTTATTAAACACTGGAACAAATTACTCCAGTCCTAATTCTTCGATGATTCCAAGTTCTAGTACATGGTAAATATGCTGCGGTTTATCATTGAACATGGGAGCTAGTATTTTATGGAACTTGTTATCAGATTGCTTTATGGTTGGAATAGGTCATGAGAACGATATTTAAATAATCACAATAAAATATATTCATTATTATTATACGTAATTTAACATTTCCCCTCGCATTGGTTGTAATTATTTCACATTTATTTACCTCTATATAAAAAGCTAGCATGCGGCTGGTACTTATCGAAATAATCATAAGTAACTAAATAGTTTATTTCCCGCGTTCAACGCTTCATGCAGCCTTAACGTCAATATTGCCACGACTGCGTTTCCAGTTTATAATATGCGATATTATTGGCTTCTAGAGGGGAGGAGCGGTGCGTAATTAGAGGATAGCGGGCAGGTCGCACGATAACTAGTCATAATATTCATAATGACGAAACAACCGACGCCGCCATCTTGAATAAAACGATGGGGGAAAAGTTTGCAAATAACTGTAACTCCTCACCCTGATCAAGATGTTTGGCATTTTACATTTGATACTTTTTTTACTATATATTTTTTACTATATTTAAGTACTAGTAAACAGTTTAAAATGGCACCGGCGTCCATTTTTTCCATCAACAAATGTGTCGCCCAGAATATTCCGTGTACCACACTTCGCTCGTCACCCTGAGACATCAGTGTTTAAGTCTCATACGTCCATTAATTACACTTGCTACAAGAGCCTTCAAACCGAAACACAGTTATGTTTACACACTGATTGCCGGTAGAATAACTGGCCCTGGGGTGGTACCAACCTAGACGGATTCTTCTTCAGGAATTCTACCACTAGGAATAAAATTAAATCTATTCAATTCATCATTTTGTCTACCTTCTTATAATCCAGTTTTTTGATACTGTCATTACCAAATGGCGAATGAAAGAGACACTATTATTGTACACGAAAGATGATTGAACGATAAATCAACTGTATAACACATGCGCCACATCACTAGCACCGCTCTCCAAATGCTACTTGAAAAGAAATTTTCGAAATTTCTAAAGGCTTTTGTGAATCTTATTTCTTAATGCGCTTTATTATGCGGTCGTAATTATTATATTTAATGTGACTTTTTGTCGCTCTTGTTTGTCTGATGACGACATCTAAAACATTAAACTCAATTAAACTATTTGCATTTTAATCATATAACGTTGCTTTTAAAACTATTGTGTGTTAAAAATAATCTTGCAATAACCGATTAAAGTCTGCGGTTTTGACCAAATCATAACAGTTTTTTTGGATAAAATCTTAATATTACGAACGCGTAGACGAATTATTTGCCAATCTCAAATAATATCCTAAAGTCGAATAAACTGAATTCCAGAAAAAAACTAGTTTCTATTTGTCAAATAGTAATAGTAATCGCCGATACAATAGGTACACTAATTTTTGCTAATGGAAACAGAGTCTGTGGTGAAAGGCGTCTGGTCCGATTGCCAGTTCGCCTCCCTGGCATGGTGGTTATTGCAAATCCTATCAACTTGCGTAAGGCCTTATATCCTGCAATGAGACATTTAGAGGTTAATTACGATGATCAGGATAGCTTCTGAATTTTTTCTTAGTTTCGAGAGTATTAAGTGCTTAGTTAGCAAACAGTTCCCCAAATGAAGAGCTATTCATTATTTGTTAAATTTGTGAAGTGCATAGGTCCTCACGAATCAAGTTACACTAACAGATTTTCTTTGTCCTCTCTTGTTAAATAAAATCTCAAACTTCTTCCCAGAGTTGTGTTTATAGAAATTTACCTGATGTTTCCAGGTAAGGTTTAAGGTTCGGTTTGGCTGTGACGTCAGAAAATTTTGTCTCTTCTAATCATTAATTTACAAAATGTAAGATTATCACATCGTGAACATAAAACAATTACGATTACTTTTTTGAAATGTCACATAATATCATTTTTAGGGTCGGAATATAAATAATGGGAACATGTAAATCGAGACGGGGATAACACAGAGGGTAAGGGAAGCGTGCGCACGCGTCGGTAAGCATGCTTGAAATTATATGTTTATAAATAACTTAATATAGACGGAAAGACATAATCAAACATTAGATATGGACATATCGAATGACGAATTTTAATAAATGATTATGTAGAGCATTTGTTACATGTTGAATAGTCCATGGACAATAAGACGACATGCCTACTTTATGAAGATAATAAATGAGATCTAATATGACAGAAAATAAAATGAAGACTTTCATATGTACAGTTTCACACCAATTATATCTTGGAAAACTTTACTCAAAGCTTTCACTCAAAGCTTTCACTCAATATAATAAACAATAAAATTAAAATCACTCCCGACAACCACTAGACGGCAATATAATAAATAGTCACTCCGACCATAAATTATAATTATTTATACGAAGTTTACTTTTTGCTTAGCTTTACGACGTAGCCAACCTTAAAATCAAAATTGTATAGCCCAAATAAAAATAACGGCACTTACTACCCCAGCAGTAAACAAACAAGTACCGCTACCTCCCCTGTCGTGCCGCTGCGATACCTTTGCGATACCTTTGTTGATACTTGAACATTTTGACATGTAAATATATTTAAATCTGACTCTCGGTGGTGTGCGTAATCCAAAAAAAGCTCCATTAAAGTTTTTTTAATTGATAGTGAGTGACAAGACGAGCAAGTCATTCATCTGATTATGTACCACGAATGCCCATAACAGTTAGTGTCACTCTGTGATTAAAAGACCTAAGTCGACCCGCACTACGCGCGTCCCTATATTTTATATGTCTCGTATGCCCTCTATTTGCACTAGCTTCAGTACCTATCAAACCAAAACTCAGAGGTGTTTGCTTACCACTGCTTGACAGCAAAATAACTGGTACTGCGGCATCTACCTTGGCGGACTACTGCATAGAAATACTACCACCAGTGAAAAATAAGATAATATATGTAAATGTACAAATGACCAAAGGTAAGAGACATCACGATAGAAAAATACTAGATTAGACCCATAGTCTATTACCTGTGCAAATTTGAAAATGTGTGTGTAATTTAAAGATACAATTATTTTAGCATCTAATTTAGGTCAACAATAAAAAATATTTATAAATTAAATGTTTCTTGAAAGACAATTTCAGTATAACGTCGATTTTTTATTTTATTGTATCGTTTAAATGAAGCAACGAGGTTTAACCGTTACTTATATTAATTACATTCAAACAGAATTATTTATTTTTAAAACGGTACACTTGCATCGGCGACAGTGTTTTCCACATTGTATCATCAGGATCATCAAACCATTTAAGTCTGCATAATGGCTAGCCTTCAAATACTTCATTCTTTGCCAAAAATTAATTTACTAATTAAAAAGAAAATTTATGTGAAAGAAAGAGCAAGACAGAATTATGTGGCGCAAAATT
This sequence comes from Luehdorfia chinensis, assembly GCA_019845155.1. Classification (NCBI taxonomy): domain Eukaryota; kingdom Metazoa; phylum Arthropoda; class Insecta; order Lepidoptera; family Papilionidae; genus Luehdorfia; species Luehdorfia chinensis. The sequence continues at coordinate 11,837,367 of JAHVAK010000191.1, read as the reverse complement.
TCAATTACTGTAATGCTCATGCGGCTTTAAATCATTACCTGTTGACGTATCTACACTTAATCGGTAAGAAGTTGAATCATCCGATTTTTCCCTAGTCGAATTTTACGACTTATAGGACCCACGGGATGGGGATAGGGTTGCAGATTCTGCTATGTCGTCACCACACGACAGTTTTTTTACGATACCCTAAAATTCTATACAAATTAAAAGCTTAACTTAAACTTTTGACAGTAATAAACAGAACGTCAGACTAATCGCTTGTTTTTTAAATTAATTATCTCCCGTCGTACAACGGTAGTATAAACTTATACTGAGTCACGAATAGTCAATGTTATGTATGACGATCTTGTGAGATCACTCACGTGCTAAATATAACAAAGATTGAATTCTGAGCTACCACGACTTTTGGGTTAAATATATAGGACTAAAAAACTTAAAACTAAACTACTAAAATTTGGAATCGTTATTTTCAATTTGTCAGAAATGTTATAGGCATTTCCCTTAGGGTAAATTTACATTGCCGCGGAAAAGGAAGCAAGGGAAGCAAAGAGAGTTTTTTGAACGAAATTGTGCATAACATTTTGAACTTTCTTTCCATAAGATAACGTGAAAATTAGATATGAGGGCAAAAATGAGTAGCGCGTCTTCCCGCGATTTCTCGTGCATTCACGAAAATTCGCGTAACTGCTGTTGGCGACGTCGAAGGAATCCGCGGGAAGTAGTGCGAAGAGGGTAATGCGGCGTCATGAACCCAAATATCTTGTTTTCTTTATTATCTTGTGTTCTTACTACTTTTCTCTTCTTCTGCTCCATAAATAAACGAAATAGAAACAGTATTCAAGTTCACCATCCTTGTCAAGTAAAGATCATAGACTAAAACACTGAAAACTTTTTCCATCCGCAAGGTGCAGCCGCAAAAATGATTGAGGATTTTGCTCCATAAGCGCGACTTTGCGCGCCCTCTCGCGCATCAAGCCGAAATAGACGCTTCCCTTACCTTTTCTTCCAAGGCAACGTAAATCAACCCTTATCGTTAGCCGATATTTAGTTGATGGATATGATTGGGTGGATTCTCTAACACATCCGCAACACACGACAACGAATATTTATTCGCCATTGATATTTCAGGTTAAATATTAAATAAAAATTTCATATTAAATAAAATATGTGAACTATTTAGAAATAATATAAGTAAATCGAGCGGCGCCTTTGTGGTGTCTATGTCAACAAGCTAGATACGGTCGTTGGCCAACACATCCACACTTGCGCTTATGTAGACAAATAGTTCTAAATACCCTGATACTATTTGCCGATGTTACACGATTTCGGATACTCTTTTCTGTTTGCTAATACATAATGTGCCTATTATAATTTAACTTTCTTCATTCACATATCAAGTTAAAGAAAGTTTACACAGTAAATTGGTACACAGTGTATGGACGTATAATGAAAAACATAATTTCTCCTTAAATTGTCATAACAAGTATTGTTCATTGAATTATTTTCGAGAATTAGCTTAATAAGTTTTATCGTAGCGGACTCTCATTATACAGAGTAGATTTTCTTCTGTAACCTGGATGTATTTTGCGGATACAAAAATAGAACATGCGCCCAAGACCCAGAACAATCTATAGGCTTTTGCTACATAGTTGGTTTCGAACCCGCGACCCATACAAAGTATTAAGAACAAATTAGTTATTTTGTAACATTAAAAGAAGAAGAGATAACAATTAAAATAATCAAAATAATCCTCTAATGTCTATAGAAAGTTGAAACATTATATCTTACGGCTGTAATAAATCCGTAAAGAAATTATTCAAATTGAAAACTACAAGTCACAAAAGATTTTACTAAACGTAACCAATACATAAATACAAAATATCGTCGATTTGCGGTCACAGTTTTGTTTGTGACCAACTGGCACTTAAGAATATTTACTGATTAAAAACAATTCTTATAAAAAATATTTTGTAAAAGATTAAATCAACAGTAATGTCAAATTTCACATTTACCGTTTTTTAAATAGAAGAAAGTCCCACTACTTCGTTTTAAAGATTTAGATAGTAAAATAGTGATAGAATTCATAATTGATTATGTCGTTGTTACCGACAAGGGATAGAACATAAATATCTTTATGATTTTCATTTTCAATTATGTATTATTATAATATACGCTAACATGTTACGTAAATGTAGCTTAATGTCAGATACTACGTATTTAATTTATTTTATTCAATGGTGAGAACAGAAAGGTCGAACAGAAAATATAATTTAGATCTTACCACTAATTATAAGACTGGAGAGTTTGTGAGTTTGAATGCGCTAATCTCAGGGACTCTCTACCACCCCATCTCAGCCAGTGGGTATCGTAAAAGTCGACAGAGGAAAAATTCAAACCAGGAGATGGACAACAGCATGTTCCTGGAACATCTGAATTAATAAATGGCGGTTGCCAACCCGCCTGCCAAGCTTGGCAACTATGGCAAAATCCCTCCAAAATGAGAGCTTTCGTGACAATCTATGGGGGAGGCCTATATTCAGCAATGGACTAGAAATTATGATAATTATACGCCGTATATATTAAGGAGCCGGACATTACCGAAAAATCTCAAACGTACGGCACAGTCATGGCGGCTTATTTTACGCGAATAAAACTGCTAGTAAACGATAAAACCTAATAGTTTAGGGACCGACAAAACATAACATCGCAGGTTCGGGCCCAGCACGCGAGGATTGTCGTGTTGGCAACTACAGTTTATTAATTCATTCTTCGACAAAGTTTTAAGCAAGCTTGAGTGATTAACGGAAATATTTATAATGTTAATAGCGTTCGTACTGTTTTTTTTTACTATACTATAAAAGAAAGACCCAACAAAATATTTCTAAAGTTATATCCAAGAAAGATGACATTTAAAACATTTTACTATTTCATAAAATTATAAATGTCCCCCTGCTGAGCACAGGCCTCCTCTAGATGGATCACGTGATCCATTTCTTCATCCATTTCCGTTGTTTCATGCTTTTCTTTTATTGGACGTAATGTGACGAAACGAGCAATAATAATATTTTTGGTGTAGTATCTCTTTATGTCTATTTTCCTCGAAATTACTTGGAGAGTATTGCAATAGAAAATAACTCACAATTCTGTTCAAATACCAAGTGAAATTTACGCGAAAATACAACAAGAATCGCTGATTCTCAATTTAGCTACCACAAAGGAAAAATACACCTGCCCTGACGGACAGTTGTTCTCTACAACAATTTTATTTCCACCTACAGTTTACTACCAAAAATGGCTACTGTATTCTGATCCCTGCGTTTCCTTCATTTTACTCCTGCAGGGACTGTATTATTAGGTAACGACGGAAGGGGAGCAGGTCATTTTACATTAAGCGGGGTTAACACGGTGTTTTAGTGCTAGTAAATAATTATGCGCCTAATTTGATGAGCAAGGAGGTGCTCTTGAAGGTTGTTTATGCGGACTGGCCTCAATTGAAGAATATTGGGACCGATGTAATCAACGTTCAGGCACCAGTTCGACTGCTAACCAGCGCATCTGCCTTTAACAGATGTGAAGCTAAATTTCATTCCGTTAATTAATATATCTGTCTATTTATTTATTTAAACTTCTCTACACTGAAATACACTGAAGTACATACGGCGGACTTAACGCCTAAAGGCTTTTTCTCCCAGTCAACCATAAGGCTAAGCAGAGATAAACATACGAGTATGATAGTCTATAAATGTATGTCTCCTTTGTCTACATATTTAGTGTTGAGTGAAATTTGTTTATCATAGATACAGTGTTGAAATTCAGATCAGTATCTTATTATGGTATTATATTATTTCCTTAACACTAACGGCATCTGAGTAAACTTTTGAAACTTAGGATCCATTCCGTAAATTAGTGTATTTTTAATCTGTAATTATAATCTACAAATTTACACGTTCTGGACAGCTCGGTCCGGTTAGGCAGCGAGTCATCCTACACTACCATTGTCGGAATAAGAATGTTCTGTTGTGACATTCCCGTGTAGATACTTACGGTTCCTTTTCTGAACGCTTGTAAATTCTACGAACGAAATAGTAAGCCCGCTTCAGCTTACAAAATATTTGGATACCGTTAGTTATAATAGTTTTATTACAGATTTCAAATCACTCGAAGAAACTCCGGATCAAGACTCCCTGTTTATACCAAGACGTTATTTTATCGATGCTCATAAAATCGATGCAACGCTATCGTGTTTCGTATGCGCGGTCTCAAGGCGGGAAACCCCACAAATGTTAACGCGGGCTAATCAGTACTGTATCAAAACTTATCGAACTTTTACTAATATAAAAACTAAACATGAACATTGCACGTATGAGTGAGTACGTTATCGATTTATTAATGTAAAAAGAATCATAATCGATCGATTTAAAATATTTAAATTATCATAAAGTTCTGCAACAGAACGCAGACACATCAATACAGAACTGACAGGTACACACAGCAGCAGCTCGAAACAAGCTTATGCGAATTTAAAAGTTTCATTAGTTTCTCACGGAAGCCGTCATGAGAACTTGACAAAAAAAATTCGAAGTCGGTTAAAAAATTAAAAAATACTTGTTTTTGCGTATGGTAGAGGCGTTAGAGAATATGTCGGCCCTTTTAAGCCGTGGTTTTCGTAAAAATATGCCGACTGTTGGTGGTGCGATTCCTATGCAGGAATCCGTCTACCTAAGTACCACCGTAAGGCCAGTTATTCTACCGAGTATGTTACTGTGTTTCGGTCTGAAAGGGTATTGAAAGTAAAAAAGTAACAGCCTATAAATGTCCCACTGCTGAGCACAGGTCTCCTCTTATTTCCGAGAGGGTTTTGGATCCGCCATGCTGCTCCAATGCGGGTTGGCGGACACACATGTCTTCAAAATATGTTTTATTTTTCAGACATGCAGGTTTCGTCACGATGTTTTCCTTCACCGCCGAGCACGTGGTAAATCAGCACTTGAAATTGCAATTAACAATTTTGGTGGTGCCGGCACCCGGAATCGAACCCAGGTCACTCGCGTACTATGAAATTTAAAGCGAGCGCCTAGCCCCTGAGCTACCACGGCTAGTACTGAGAGCTAGTGGCGACGGCCGCAGTGTGGGCCTCACAAGAATGTTCTTAGTGACACAAATAATTTGTAATGCACAGACGTTGCACTTGACATTTAGTGTACGTTTCGTTCTTTTCGTCATTTTCTCCTATAAAAAAAACTGCGTTCGCCAATTTGCCTGCTTAGCGTAGCGGTTACGTCCAATCCTTCCAACTTGGAAAGAACCTATGGCCATCAGTGGATTTTTACAGGCGAATTGATAAACTATATTTCTATGTTCACTACAATATGTGCTGCGATGAAAAAGATAAGCGTGAAGTAAATGGCGTAAGACACTGTTCTAAGAAAATTTATAATAAAATCTGTATTGAATTGGATTAAAGTTCTCATCAATTAAAGTAATCATCAAAGGCTTTAGTATAAGAAAATCTATTAGCACCTTGACTACTCGTTTGTACAGTTGCAGAATAAAGCCTTCCGTCAATTAATAAATGAGATCGTATTGACAATAACCTAACCAGTCTAATATTATCGTGTGATAGCAGCTTAAGAGAATCTACCACCCCATCTCATCCCGTTGATGTCGTAAAAGTCGACAGAGGGAAAATTTAAACCAGGAAATGCAGCAGCATCTCCCTGGAACATATGAATAAATAAATTGCAGTTGCCAACCCGCCTGCCAAGATTGGCAACTAAGGCAAACTCCCTCCAAAATGAGAGCTACTAACTTTTGTGTCAATCTATGGGGGAGGCCTATGTGCAGCAGCGGACTAGTGATAGGCTGAAATGATGAACCAGTCTTATTTATATCTTAGCCGGTTGATTTCTAGATTACTGCAACACTTCAACCTTCCGGCTGCGACATTTCGAATGTTAAGGACATGTATTGATACCATGAGCTTAGCACAAAGACTGTCTTTATTTTATAATTTTCTCCCTTTACATCACATATTAATTTTACATATACCGACAGATATAGGGTTCTGATCTACTGATACTTCTCATTACTTACTGGAAATACCCCTGCAGTTTGTAAAAAAACGTACGGATACATAAACAATCTTTTGCTGGCTAAGCGATTGGCTTTTATGAAGTCTCGATAAGTATTTACCTCAACACAATTTGTCAGTAAACGTACCCACGGTACACAAGAAATACTAGAGTGGGGCAACTTTTTTTAATAAGCAAAATAATAATACACTATTAAATTTGTGTGCCCAACACGTTCAGGCCTGTATCCACGCAATGCTCTACAGTATCAATCATCCCCTCCCCCGCCCACCAGATGGAGCTAGCTCGCAATAATAACCACTTGCCATTTATTGTTTTCCGAGGAACAATCAAGCATGTAAGAAGCCATTAGCGTTCTTTGCTAATGGCGATATGCATCGTGTAGAAAATATATTCTTATGAATTCGAAAGTAGGAATAACTTTTTTTTTTATTTTACCTCGACGCGACTGTCAAATTGCACATGACATAATATAGAATTGATGTGTCGCACAGAACCACAGAAACAATTTTATTTCATTATTTACAGGTGATGAATGATAATGTACTTCAACTTTTAAATAGATTCTCGTTGATGTCTTCTCATTAGAACCAGAATATGTACGAACACTAAATGCTTGACTTAAATCTTCCATTAAACGCATGCAATACATAGAAACAAATAAAATAAAAGGGTCTCTTTTAGATTTTCAAATGATTGCGGCTTAAAACTCTTAAAACCGATATAATGTTAGTTAAAATTTGCTCAGTTACAAATTTAAAAATCTCTAAGGCTATTGACATCTAACTTTGCACAGATTATTTATAATCTGTAAGTTAGATGCGCAAAGTTAGATATGCAAACATTCCAAAATCCACGCGAAACAACAGTAATAACGACTAAAATAATATAAAGCAAAAAAAATCTTATTCGTTATCAAGTCACAGCGATGCTTGTAACGGTAATGCAATACGTACTGCTTACGAATAAGACAGTCACCTTTATCGATTCGAGGCAACCCGATAGTCTTAAGTCGTCAACTCGTGCCTACTTACATTGATATCAGAGGATTATACATGTTTATGGTCTGCGCTGTCGCTTTTTTTTAATCAGCTTATCTTTTTAATATTTCGCTACTGCTTTCTTTCGGTAATTTCTTCGATTAAATTACTTCATTTGAATGGAACTATCGCTTTGGATGATGACATTTAGAAAATTTATTCTTCATTCAAATTTATCTATTTAATCTTTATTGCACTTACTTATAGACTATCTGTTCCAGTCAACAAAAGGCTGTTGTTGATTTTGTAAGCTATTTTCAATTTTTTGTTCTTATTTTATACTAATACTCGTAACTAGCAGGCCGGAATTTTGGCGCCAACTCGAAAAGTGGCGGCGGTGTTTTTATTGAATTTTGTAATTTCTGTGTATATTTTGAGTTTTGATGCTTAACATGCAGTAAATGATCATGAGAGTGTACAGTTATTGGAAAATTCAATTTAAGATCAAAATTTTACTTTTCGTTTTGTGTCCATCAGTCCAGCAGATCTTCATCTTAATCATCATTCATCAATCCAGCAAATCTTCAGTAAAAGTCAACTATCGTTTTAATGGAATTATAAAAAAATTATTGTTCGACATTGGCAAAAATGGCTCAAGTTTGGTAGCTAATTCACGAAGAAGACAAGCAAGCCACTATCCAGCGTTCCTCCTGTTCTTTACAGCCTATAGCAAGTATTCTGCTGAACGTAAGCCATTCCACGTAGCGTGCCACGAAACACTGTCGGTGAATGCAGGGGCTCACCGAACCTCTCTTACGAAGGTTATTTGCCAATCTTGGCCACCGGAATCGGAACTGAGTTTATTTATTTTGATGACACACAATGTTGCTAGCTATCACCTAGCTTACGTATTCTGGCTATTCCATCGATTTTTAGGAATTTCGTGTATGTTTAGTCTGTTCATTATTATTTATCATCATTGAAATTTAACGACGTGGAATTGGAGAGAACATAGTACTAGTTTTCTGAAGGCCGGGGTTAAAATTTGTGCATAAACACAAATGTGTTGTGCATCTAAAGTTTACGTCTATTAACCGCACTCAAACGATACAGGAATAATCCTTGTCCCTTAGGAGTTTTATTTCCACTTACGAATAGGATCTTGCAAAAAATTATGTTGATGTTGAAAAAGCGTACCTTAATCAATAAACTTGCGAAATAAAGTAAAAGAAATGCAGGTGAGAACACAGATGTACTTCAAGACTAAGATAAACGAAACTATCTATAACTTTAATTATTATAATTATAATCAGCAGTCTTTAGAGTCTAGAAAGTTTACAGCTGGACATTCCAAGTCGACTTGGATTCGCCGTAATCACCACTATTGATAAACCGATGTCCGGCAGTGTAGAATAGCACCGACCTCTCTACCGAGGCGTCATAAGAGGCGACTAAGGTATTACACGGACAGCCATTCTCCGTGCAGAATAATACCATAATACGCAACGTTGTTGGTGGGAACGCACATGGGGAGTGACAATTTTTTGACTTATACCAAAATAGCGAGGACGTGGTTCGCCACCCGTCACGTATCGTTTTCCACGGGGGCTAAAAGTGGGCTTCGGGAGTGGTCTTTATCTACCCCTTTACATGGGAAAAATGTACATCCAGATTCGCACCTTAGACGCTGCTGAACGTCTTCGGTCTAGATTACTTTGTTCTGATATAGTTTGCCATTTGTCGGAGACCATGGAATATTCTGGCTTCACAGCATTAGCATTCTTTGTTATTCATTACAGAAACAATTATTTACCGATAAATTAAAGTAGTTTTATGACTTCATTGCATTAGAAATAGCCTAAAGTATTACCGAAAAGTCAAGCTCTCGTAACTGTCGAAACCTCATTCGTATACAGAAGTATTCGGTTATTTAAAAAGAATCGGAATATTTTATAGATTACTGTACATTTTTAGACACACTTGTGTATTATATAGATATGTATTAAGTACTTATATCAAAATGCTTGTGATCTTTTGTAGCAAATACCGCCGATAACGATTTTAATCTCGATAAAATAAATGCTTTCGAAACATGAGAAATCGGTAATTAACAAACTTAGGAATTATTATAACTATATTTCCACTAGAAAAGTCTACTGCTAGGAATAGGCCGCCAATTTGGGAGCATTTATCGTAATCATTGTACTTTTTCTAACCGGTTGTTCGTGAGGTCAATAAAAGTCCCAACTGATCCTTTTTGGATCCTTTTTGACATGGCACTATCAATTTTGTTATTTTTTTCAAACTGTGTTTCTTTCTTTCTAATCGCAACAATTGGCAAGCGAATTGGCGATCGAAGTATCAGACAATTTGCCACCCGCTCAGTATAACGACATATGTCGGTTGGTTAGTAAAGTAAAGTAACAGCATATTAATATCCCATTGATGATCACAGGCCGCCTCTCATTTCTGATCTGAGAGGGTTTTGGATCCGGGAAGAGTCCGCCTCGCTGCTACAATGCGGGTTGACAGACTTCATTTGCCTATGAAATATTTTTGAGGTATGATGATGTATGACTAAATACATGCGGATTTTCTCACGATGTCTTCGTTCACCGCTGAGCAACACTTAAAATTGCAGAAAAATTTAATAGGTGCCGGCACTGGGGATCGAACTTAGATCACTGGCGTACTGTGAAATTTAAGGCAAAGCGCCTTGACTTTGAGCTACCACGGCTCGGTCAGTAAAAGTTTTTAATAATTTCCTTTCAGGAAAACCTGCCAGTCTATAATATGTTTTCCCTTGAATGCTGCATGTTCCTAATTTTTCTTACAAGAAATGAATCTTTTATTAACCATAAAGTCAGCAATACTCACAGAGCTCAACAAGAGTTGAGTTGTCTTAAGCGTTGGCATATCTTACCAGAAAAATGCAAGTGGTTGCATATATTTCATTAGATGCATTTGTGGTGTAAGTAGCAGAGTCGCGTTTAATTAAGGGCAGTCCTGCGCCGATCGGAATATCGGAACGCGATTATAATGTTCATATGACTTCGTGAAGACCCACCGATGCCGTCGTGATACGACGGTGTCGGTTTACATAACTCCACACAATGTTTGCTATTTACTCATTTGCTGTACGAACATCTGTGCTCATTGATTAAAATAATATTTAATCGTGTACGTCTAGGTGTGCCGACATCGATTTCTTAATCGATCACTCAATATTGTCCTCTTTAAAGAAGGCTTGTTTATAACCAGTTTCTGATTAAATCATTATTCTTATTTATGATTTATCGTAAATCAAGACGGACTTTATGTTTAAATAGACGGATAGAAAACAAAACGTATTTTCGTCACCTTTTATTTTCATGATAATTAATTCCCAGTATTCGTGCTTTCGAGTACAGTTTAGGTTTAGTACTCAGTACTGTACCTGTGTAAGTACCGAGTGCTTTTGATTTTTTTTTATCAACTTGGTGTAATAAAAAATATCAACATAATTTTCCTAAAGTTACTCACTAAGCGATTACATCAAAGAGTCGGGTCAGTATTGTGTCAATATTATGTTAAAAAGTTTTTATTAAAGTTTTATACTTGATCAAGGAAAAAAAATATGAAAGAAATATTTCTTACTTCTAATATTTTCTCCTGCTACAATATTTATCAAATCAGTTTAACAGCAGCGCACTCAACACCGCAGTACGCGGTGGTAAGTACACGTGTACATAAAAACATTCGTACATCTCATTACCATTCATTACCGTCAATCTAAAGGTTGTACGGAATTGCTTGTTACATCCTGTGAGATTGGGACTATTAAAATGTTTTACAGAACCAACAAACTATCACATGACTTCGAGATACTAAATTAGAATAGGTACGAAAATTTAATACTTGACGTACCAAGAAATAACAACATGTTGATTGTGACATAAAAACATTTTATCTATGTCCCGAATGCAAAGAATGTCCGGGACAGAGTGAAGTGTCTTCCACTTCACTCTGTCCTGGACATTCTTTGCAAGAGCAAGAAAACGGACTCCGTCACAAGACCTCACGATCGCTAGGAGGAATATTATTCGACAGTCAGTACCAACCTAGGGCACTGAAAGCTAGTGTAAGGGCGCATGAGAGACTTAAGAACTGATGTTTCAGGGTGACGGGAGCTGTGTGGTGCCACATAGGAATGTTCTGGTTTTAGGTGACAGCATTTGTTATGGGCAGACGTCGCACTTACCATCAGGTGAACATTTTGCTCGTCTTGTCAGTTTATCCAATAAAAAAGTCCACTGTTGAACATATGATTAACGATCACAGTACCAGATACCTCGCACCTTAGCTGCCACTGCCTGTTAGCTGATCAATATAGGGCTGAAATAATAATACAAGGCTGAATAATTTAAGCCTGCCACAATTGAGCCATAGCTAGTGTAAAGTAAAAAACAAAAGTTTCCTCAGGGTTTTGGAGCTAGGAAGAATCCGCCACGCTGCTCCAATGCGGGTTGGCGGACTGCACATGTCTTCTAAATACTTTTAATTTCTCAGACATGCAGGTTTCCTCGCGATGTTTTCCTTCACCGCCGAGCACGTGGTAAATCAGCACTTAACAATTTCAGTGGTGCCGGCACCGAGTATCGAACCCAGGTCACTCGCGTACTATGAGATTTAAAGCGAGCGCCTAGTCCCTGAGCTACCACGGCTCTTAGTTAGCTAGTGTAATTACTGAGCAAATGAGACTTATGGACTGATGTCTCAGGGTGACGGCCTCAGTTTCGTGCCACACATAAATAGTCTGAGTGAAACAGCATTTACGTCGCAGACGTTGCACTTAACATCGCAACGATTTGCTCGTCTCGTCACTTTCTCCCACAAAAAAGTCTTAAATTTTTTTAGCATGTCCCATAGTTGACTTTTACGACTATGATGTGATGAAATGGGGTTAATTGAGGTGGATGAAAATTATCTAAGGCAGCCATTGCACACGGCAGGTGTATTTACAACGCGTAAATAATTGTTTTGTTTTAAGTAAAATAAAACATGGAGTAGGGTCTGGTCCTGGTCTGCTATTGTTTCGCACACTTCTCTTTGGTAGTGAATGTTGCGTCTGCGTGTGGTCGCAGATGTAGTGACAAAGATAAGAGAAGGGATGCTTAGGTGATCGTTGTTAGTTGGAAGATGTGGTCTCTGCCTAACCCAATTGGAAGAAGGCGTGACTGTATATAAAATGACAAAAGATGTTATACCTCAAGATGTTATACTGTTTGGTTAGCGGCGCACTCAGTCACTTATCACTTACTTTCACTTAAAAAAATTACAAAAACCATAAAATGGAAGAAAGTGAAGTGACGAGCAAAACATTCACGTTTTGAAAAGTGCAATCCTGCTCATATTAAATGCTGTGTCACCCAGATTATTTCTGTGTGGCATCACACTGCGCTGGCCACCTAAGACATCACTTTTAAGGTTTAATATGCTCAGTTATTACACTTGCTAACTTGACGGCAGAATAACTGGCACTGTGGTGGTACCCACCTAGACGGATCCCTGCATTGGAATACTTCCATCAGTAATGAATGCTAATATAAACAATGTTAAGATCATACTATACATACAACGAGTAAACAGTATATTAAATACTATTCATTTTACAAGCAAAAAGAAACATACTAGAACAAGATCCTTAATCTAATAAGATGACTAACAACATGAATCGAAGGAAATGATGTTAGTCACGTTTTAGTGGAAAATATGAAATGTTTAAAATGATTGCACCTGTACAATCGAGATTATGAATAATCGCTGACTGTCAAATCTATTTATATTATTCTCATTTTCGTAATACTTAGGCAATAATATAAGCTATTATACTTTAAAAAATAATCTACTTAATATAAAAGTTATCTTTAGCCTAATAAAACAAACGATTTAAATCTAAATTCCAAAGGACATATTGAAAGAAGAAATAACATTCATTACAGATTAAATCTATACGTATAAATAAAATAGAAATATCTGTCAGTTTTCTAATTTTTAGGTTTTAAATACCTTTTCGTCAATATTTATTATTATAAGCCAACTCATTTCGTGCATCATCGAAATGTCTCAAAAATACTACGCTCATCATCTCCTACACTACGTGCATCATCCATTTATAGTTTATACCTATAGCTTCCCAAATGCAAGATGTAATAATAGTACAAATTGAAATGCATTTTAAAACGTTGGTTATAAAAACTTTTACTCCTCACAATCCGCCAAAAATTGTTTTCTTTCAATAATCAATGATTTTTTTAAGAATAACTTCACAGTAAGTCTTCATAATTTTCTAATATCAAAGTTATAAAGCAACACGAGAGTTCAGCAAACTTTCTAGAAAGGTGCTGTGCAATACGAAATACATACATAAATGAATACCACTACTATTCATTGAATTTGAATAAAACGTCTTTTGGTCTAGCCGCTCTATTATTTTATATCAATACAAATGACTGAGCAATTGTGAACATGCAAATATGGCGGCAATATCCTAATAACTAGGAAGCGCAATTATAGACTGTATGAGACTGTATCGTCAGTTTTATTGTAATCAGAAGAGACTAACGTTGGTTGGATACTTGATGTATCAGTCTGTTCCCTTATTGCTCTTCACTTACTAAACAATCATCGTCATCTAGCCTATCACTAGTCCACCGCTAAACATAGGCCTCTCCCATAAATTACCACAAAGGATTGTAGCTCTAAGTTTTGGACGATTTTGCCATAATTTAGCGTGGCAACGTAAGGCAGGTGAGTTGGCAACCGCAGTTTATTTATTAAAATGTTCCAGGAATATGCTGCTGCCCATCTTCTGGTTTTCGATCGATTCGTCGGTCGGTTTCGGTCGATTTTAACGACACCCACGGGATGAGATGGAGTAGCAGATTGTCGTAAGCCGTGTGGTGCCTAATTGTTAATTCAAAATTGTCAGTATCTTGATCAGTATCAGATCTTCTGTGAACGTGAAACTCTTTCTCTCTCTCTGAAGTTTCAGTTTTCAGACTATCGCCGCAAATACATTTCTACATTTTGAATTGTATGAATATCTCAACTGTTACACCAACTTATTTATTCTTGATTGTAAGTATCGTAAAGTAGTATATAAGAGTAATAGTTAATAATAGTAGCATATAGTAGTAATAGTTTCGATCAATCTCAGCAGCAAGCCTCCAAGCAGTCTACTGCTGAACATAAGCCTTGTCTTAAGCCACCACCACACGGTATGTAACTAGTACTCGATGACAACTGGTGGTAACATTTCTATGTAGAAATCCGTCTAGGTAGGTACCACCCCAGGGCCAGTTATTCTTCCGTGAATCAGTAGTGTGCAAATACTACTGTGTTTCGGTCTGAAGGGCACTAACAGCTAGCGTAATCACGGGGCATATGAGACTTAAGTACTTATGTCACACGGTGTCGGGAGCAGTGTGGTGCCACACAGAATTGTTCTGGATGGCACAGCATTTGTTATGGGCGGACGTTGCACTTAACATCAGGTGAACGTTTTGCTAGTCTCGTTACCAATAATAACAAAAAAAATGCTATTCATTACTTTTAATATGTCTTGATAGATTTTCTTTTGTAAAATTACTTGCTTTTATTTCGTCGTTATTTTATTTCGTCATGTTTTTATACACTATTTTTTTATCCTTTATCCGAGTAGTTAAATTGTTTTTTTTTTGTTTCTATTATTTCATCATGTTTTTGATTGTTAATTTTTTTTTAGTGTGCTCTTGTTTTTTACCACAGAAAAAAGAATACCTTTTGGTTTTTTTGTGTCTAATTGAGTCTAATAAGCATCTATCAAGCTTAATTTTCAACGTTACACACCTACAAAACCGTTAACCAACATATTTTTTCTTGCTAATCAACAATATTAATAGGAATGCGATATTAGCCAATAGGGAAGGTATATCGAATAAATTGTTTCCATACACATGCGGGTACCCGCGGCCAAGCAAACAGCCTGCACTGAAGTTAAACTTATCACATTAATTATTAATCAACCGAAAATAGACTTTGAAATAAGAAATGTTAAGCCGAAGTTAGAGTGGAAAAATAAATGACTTATACAATTTTTATTATAATTATTATTCGTTTGTACAATTTAATAGTTGATAGAAAAATGTCGTAAACGATAACGTTTGCTTGGAATTGCTACGGGTTGGTATCGGCTCACATGTTTATATTATGCAATGAATTTCTTTGATTAACAAATTAATGTTAGTTAATTGATTATTTGGAACGTATGCGCAAGTTAAATTGTGTGATACTTTTTTTTACTCCTATAAATATTACCTTCATAATTTTCTACTGGTGGTAGGACTAGTGTGCATAAATTCACCCAGGTCGACTGCCAGTGGACCGCAGTGCCAATTATATTAGGTTATGCAACGTTATTCATAATTGGTATAACATCCCGGCACCTACCCTTTGCTACTTTGATCTGATAAACACAACGGTGAAGTTTTAATGACAAAATTTAATACTAAAAATATCCATACAAAACTTTAAATTATTTGTTTTGTAAAACTTTACCCGGCCCTAACTCAGAAAGTCGTCACCCCGAACCGGACAAATTCAAAATACGTTTTCTTCTCCATTTAATTTATGTTACCCTACTACGGCGTCATACTATCAGATTTACTTCGCAACATATTTCTTTAAGCTTCATGTTATCCAAGTACTTGCGTGTTCTTTCGATGGCAGCTCAATGGAAAAACGCCCAATCAAACTCAGAGTTCATTGCCTCGATCAGCTGTATAACAGGGTAACCCTAAGAGTTTTAAGCAAATTCTATAAGTCGACATATCTCCTACAGGTATCACGCTATGACGCTCATTATATTTCTTGGGGCATATACACATCGTCCCTAAGCCAAGCCTGCCGGGATGAATAGGATATTACAAATGACCCTGTATATCAAATGAGTTAAGCAGTGAAGTGCAAACACCATTGAATTTCAGTTTGAAGGCCACTGAACTTCGGCTTGCGTACAAGGTATACGCGTAATTCACGATTATAGAAGAACCTGTCGAGACGAGCAAACCGTTCGCCTGATGGTTAGCGCAACGTCTGCCCATAACAAAATGTGTCACCTTTTTATGTGGCACCACACTGCGCCCGTCTCCCTGTGACATAGGTTCTTAAGTATCATATGCCCAGTAATTGCACTAGATTTCAGTGCCTAATGTTTGCACCCTACTGCTTCACGGCAGAATAACTGGCCCTGCGGTGGTACCTACCTAGACCTGTTCCTGCATAGGAATCCTACCACCAGTAAAATAATCATAGC
This sequence comes from Luehdorfia chinensis, assembly GCA_019845155.1. Taxonomy (NCBI): domain Eukaryota; kingdom Metazoa; phylum Arthropoda; class Insecta; order Lepidoptera; family Papilionidae; genus Luehdorfia; species Luehdorfia chinensis. Next base: position 11,820,961 of record JAHVAK010000191.1, on the reverse strand, counting down.
CGAAATCATACGTACTCCTACTCGTAACATATTGAGTAACCTATATCAACACTCAGAGAAGTAAAATTTAATTTTTATGTCATAACATTGTAGACGTAAAGAAGGTCTATCAGCTGTAAATAATAGTGGTTTATATTGTGGGTAATACCACAAGACTATGCAATAATAAATACCGGTGTAATTGGAGATTTGGGACCTGCGATAAAATAACAGCTAATAAATGTCTCACTCTTGACAGAGTTTTGAAAGAGTGTCAGAAAGAGTCCGCTACGCTGCTCCAGTGCGTTTTGGCGGACTTAACATATGATTTCCTTTAGCAGAGTATATGATTAATCAACACTAAAAACTGCAAATAACAACTTACACGGAACATACCTACTTGACAATACACACATTACAACATACATATAATATCTTACGCGCATAACTTTTAGTGCGCCGTTTTACTGTTATTTTATATGTTGAAACATTATTTACACCATAAATATGAGATGGCTAATGTCTCTTTATACAAATAGCGACACTTTGGCAAATATTACAACTAGGTATTGCCAATTAGTGAACAATGCGTTAATCAAGGTTTTAATAAATTAACCCTTTCGTTACAACGGACGTTGTGAGAGATATCATCCATCACTGCTAACAATTCCGGATTTGACCTACAAAATCACTTTATTACTGTGGGAATGTTAAACTAGAGGTTAATTTAGTGATCGTCGAATATTATTGGCGGCGACGTGGTTCGCCACCCATCATATATCGTTTCCCGCGGTCGCGAAAAGTGGGCTACATGTGGCGTCTCTGCCTACCCCTTATATGGGAAAAAGGTGTGTATGTATGAACGAATATTATTATGACACGATTACATCCTCCTGACCGACTTTTAATAACGGCATCCACTTATGAATAACTAATGTCGAAAGCTATCTTTTTATCTTTTGTTCACTCCGCAAAAGATATTACTAGTGCTACAAATGTACGCGCAGACATAAGCACTCACTCGTCGTAACCTATCCGCGCCCGATGTAACGCTCATGTGTCGAAATCGAATGTAGGCTAGGATGCAGTGTCAGAGACACAAGCACAATTACAATACTACCAGACCCGATAACCAACAGTTTGTGTTTTGCACAAATGTTGATTATCGGGTCACAAAACAGACTAGGATTCGTACCCAGGACCCGCGCGTAGTAGTCGAGTACTAGGCCACGCAGTGGGTAGACGGAATCACGCAATAATCAATACCGCACCCAGGAATGTCAAGATTCATTACTAATATTTTACCAACGTTCGTGGTATGATGACAGTTTAGCTAGTCCATCGCCACATCACCACACAGAGGCGACTGAAGGAATACGATGACAATGATGATGTCTCCTTAGGAAAATTTCAAACACGGCGACATCTTCTGGAATTATCGGAAGCTATTTACAATGCAGGAGATATTATAATTTTATAATACGACAAGTGCACGCACTCACTCGTTTTAACCTACTTGCGTCCGATACAACGCCCGTGCGATAAGATCGGAGGTAGGCTTAGATGCAATGCCACAATCAGACCAAAAAACCATCAATATGTGTTTAAAGCAAATGTTGGCTCCATCTGGGATTAAGACCCGTGACTCGGTGCGTAGAAGTGAACTACTTCGATCAAGAGGACCAAACGGCTAATATATGGTCGTTGGGGCTAGCCGCAACAAAGTGGCTAAAATGCCTCCTATAAGGCATAATGGAGTCTCTTTGCAAAAAGTAAATCATTTTCACTCAGAAACAACATGGTCATCGAGAGGAAACGGAGGGTTCTGTCGGCCAGGGCGAATATGATTGCTCGCAGGTTCGCGCATTCCTCGAGGCAAGTGAAGGCTACCCTTCGGGTCCTATACAACAACGTGTTCCGGGTGTTGATGGGGCTGCCCCGTTTCTGCAGCGCATCGGGGATGTTTGCAGAGGCGAAAGAAAAAAAGCAATCTATGCGAGATTTCTTTTTTTTTTAATTATTTGATAAAAGTGACGGAACGTGCAAAACGTTCACCTGATGGTAAGTGCAATGTCTGCCCATAACAAATGCTGTGTCACCCAGAACAGTGTGACACCACAATGCGCCCGTCACCCTGAGACATCAGTTCTTAAGTCTCATATGCCCAGTGATTACGCTAGCTCACAGTGCCCTTCAAACCGGAACACAGTAATGTGTGCACATTACTGCTTCACGGCAGAATAACTGGCTTTTAAGCTACTATGCGTAAGCGCTGCGTGTCCCTGGTGCGCAGGGTACGAGCCAGCCCCAATGGCGTACTACGGATGATAGCGGGCAGCGTGGACTGTCCCTATACGATGCACTGTGCTGGGTTACATATCCCCAACAGTGGTAGATAGGATTGGTGGTATCACCTCCTAACATAGCTATTAAGTTCTGTGTTACTAACGAAATATGAGTCTTTGATACTTGATAATAAATGAATATTATTTGCTTGTTTCATCACTTTATCGAATAAAAAAATAAATGTATGGGAATAAGGTAAAGGATCTGAAATTAGAAATACCTGTTGTTTGTTTATTTATTTACCGAAAATATTTTTTCCGTAGAATACTAAATTTTCTTCACCTTATAATCTTACTACTATAAAAAAGCTGAAGAGTTACAAACTCTAGACGCGTTTTGTTTGAACTGTTTGTACGCACTGATCTCAGGAAATACTTTTTGAATAAGATAGCCCGCTTATTGAGGAAGGTTCATGGTTTTTTTTTGCATTAAGTGATGAAACGAGCAAAACGTTCACCTGATGGTAAGTGCAACGTCTGCCCATAACAAATGCCGTGCCACTCAGAAAATTTCTGTGTGACACCACACTGTGCCCATCACCCTGATACAGTAAGTTCTTAAGTCTCATGTGCCCAGTGATTACGCTAGCTCAAAGTGCCCTTCAAACCGAAACACAGTAATGTTTGCACACTACTACTTTACGGTAGAAAGAACTGGCCCTGAGGGAGGTACCTACCTAGACGGACTCCTGCATAGGAATCCTACCATCAGGTTGCAAACATTACCAAGAAAGCCGAACTGTGAATGCTCAGCTCGGTGAGGAACCATGCGGTACTGCGCAATCATGTGACCGGCGGGCGAAACCGCGGGGCACAGCTAGTCTCATTATAAAATGATTTCAATCAAGTAGATTCAACTAGATAGGATGTTGTTACGCGTCAGCTCGACTGCGTCAACGTTAACCCACGCCACCTTTCCTTTATAAATATTGAATGTCAATACGATTATTTACGACAGATATATTGAATATAAATGAGAGATAAAAGATCCGAGCTCGATTCCTGTGTAAAGATCGGTGACAAAGGCGCTTTTGTCGAGTCAGCCATTTTATTTGTATGCAAATTATAACTTTAACAAAGGAACGTGATATTAAATAAGTAAAATAAACGAATACAGCTTAAATCATTTTGATAGAACATAAAATTAATAAACTTTAAGTGTGAAGCATTTTAAATATCCCATTTTAAATTAAAACTAAAAATTACTTACGTTCATATAATTTAGACAACAATTTGGCGGTTGAATCTTTTAACTTTAATAATGTCATTGAAAATGATCAAAAGTAAAACAAATATTAACGATTGCATCAATTCCCAAACAAGCGAAAAAAATTGCATTACGAAATCAATACAGGAATCATGTAACACGAACTAATTCCACCAAAAAAAAATGTGGGTAAGAAGTTTTAACGCTTAACATTTTAGGTTCTGTGTTAGTAAGCCTTCACCTTCGTGTGGAGTGGGCACGCGACCAGGTAGCTGCAAGGGTGAGACACCTGCCGAAATTTTTGACAGAACACGTCACACCCCCTTTAGCGACAGATAACAAATAAATGATAACAAATGGTGTTTTCGTTGTATTTGTTTTTAATAAAAAAGTGTGCATTAAAAACTGTACATTGTTATTATCAATATAAATTTTATTATGACCTTTTTGCCGATTTTGACCAGGGTGAAAATTTTCTGCGTCTCTGTTTATCTGCGCAGGATATATTACCAAGGACAGAAAGAAGGATCGGATGCAGTGGAGAGACATGGGACTAACACAATGGATGCAGAACCGAAAAACATAATTTGTGTGTTTTGGTCCGTAAGGGATTGGCACCTAGAACACTACACTAAAAGCAAACACACTGACATCTGTACTAAACGGCCGCCAGAGTTAATCAAAATACTATATCCTTGTCAAATTTCTGTAATAAGTGTAAATAGTAATAATAATAATAATGGTGCATGACTAATGTTAATTCTGGCTATGAACTGATGATGATGATGATGTTCTCCTAGCCGATTTCAACCACGGCGACAACTGCCGACTACTGTCGAGAGCCATCAACTGCGCAGGAGATATTATAGTGCCACAAGTGTACGCGCAAACACAGAGGCACTCACTCGTCCCAACCTACCCGCGCCCGATGTAACGCTGATGCGATAAAATCGGAGGTAGGCTAGGATGCAGTTTCAGACACACGGGGACAATCACAACACAACCAGACCCGAAAACCAACAATTTATGTTTTAGCACAAATGTTGGCTCCGGCTGGGATTCGAACCCAGGACCCACGGCCTAGAAGACAGGTTCTCTGACCACTAGGCCACGCGGTCGTCCAACTACAGATGATATGGTATACTTAATGTAAAGTTGTATGTAAAAAATTGTTCAATTTAATCAAAAACTTGCACTTTATAGCACATATTTTATTACAACTATCTGGATATATTCAGAATCTTCAATCGTTCACGACAGTTACGTCTAGTTGGAGAGTTGTCATCGCTAAAGAAATAAATATAAAAACTTGCCAATTATTTCAATTAACAAAATGTCTCGTCGACAGGAAGAGGAAGCTGGCGGTCGCCTCAGAGCTCCGGTTCTATGTTTAGTCCACGATTGTGCACTGAGCGACGGCGAGGTTTGATTAATTAATTTGTGAGCTTTTCGCCGAGAGGGGGATAATAAATTGTGCGTGCTTTGGCCTCCCGTGAGATGTCGCCAGTGGACGACACACCGCTGAATAAATGATATATTCAAACGCTAACATTAAATCCGTCTAGACTAAAATAGATTGCTAACGATGTCTTATAACAGGTAAATGAAGTCCTCAAGCCCAAAAGATCATTAAAATTTTTAGCCCAGAATAACACTTATTGGCCAAGTTTGCATTTTGATGAGGCAAAGGAACGCAGTCTTCTGCGGCATCATACAAAATTTGTTTTAGAATAATTATTATAATTTTTGAACAGAGCGCGATTTTGCAAATGGGTTTCTTATATTATCTGAAAAACATATTCAACAGACCGCTTAAAACTTAAACGTGGACAGAAAATAAGAAGGTCAACTTTTTGTCAAGACAATGTTCCAAGAATTACAAATTAACACAGGCTATCCACGTGGTAATTTTTTTTCAAGAAATTATGAATAGCAACAAAAATGGTTCCGCTAAATAAACAATGCTCAGTCAAAAGCCCTAAGTCGGCACAGATGTTAGAAGGGACGTCCTTCATCCCGTATTATAAAACCCGAGCCGATTTTTGTTATTAATAATCATATCGGCGCCATTTTCGAAAAATGCCGCCAAGACGACATCACACATGTTGCGGGAGGCATCGCAGACGCATTGAATTTATTTGCATACGATGAGTTTATGCTTCAAATTGCAACTGTATTGTAATAGATGGTCAGTTCTTTTTAATAGAGAATTAAATTGACCCTTATTTGCTTGCTTTTTACCTAAAGTAAAAATTATTGTACACATTTTATCATACGAGTCAACCAAAATAATTATTTGATGAATGTCTGTCAACGTGAACATGGCTACTATGTCTATTTTTAATCTAAATGCGATAAAATAGCAATTAATATTTTTAATCAGTAAACTGATTAAAGACTAGACAAGGTAAAGCTTTCCTACTATGGCTTATTTTATATTGGGCTAATTTCACGCCTATGCCGTGACTGATGAATAAATATTTACTTGTTATTATTACACATTCAGTAATATTGACTATCGTAAATTTCATTTTAATTAATAAGATAATTTAATATTTTCCCTCTTTGTCTTATAAAAAAACAATGACTATTACTAAAATTATGTAAGCTCCTCTTATGGACATAGGTAAATAAGAAGTAACATTTTAAAAGTTCTACATATTTTTTTCCAAATCCTTTCTTAAACATTCTATGTGAAAGCGCTCTACCTAAATTCCAAACAATGGTATCTTTAAAACAATTGAATACGTAGGTGGGTAACTTTTTTGTGGAAATAAAGGTTTTGTACGGAGCAGGTACCTCAACAATTTGCTTTACTACATTTATGGATTTTGTTATGCCTTGTTATTATTTGACGAACTAAATGAGGCATTTTGTCATTATTTTAATAATATGTTTTATTTGTATTTCGTCTTACTCATAAATCGAATAGAAGAATCTGTCTGCTATTGAAGACTTTTTATATCGAATAATAGAAATAACCAAAAAGTCTAACGTCCTCCGGCAGATAATTATGCCAGACCTAAAAGACCACGGGCGACGGAGAGTAGCATCTAAGACGTCTGGTTTTAAAACAAATCCTTTTAACTTTGTCGAAGCCACGTCCAGCAGTAGATATATCCAAGAGCTCGAATAATACTTGGTCTTATACTAGGTCGACCTCCGTGGTTTATGTAAACTTTAAAAAGTGTTTTTTTTAATGTTTATGAATTAAAAATGGCGCTAGAAATATCAGTTATCTTTATTTATTCGTTCCAAGATTTAGTGGAATTCTTTCTACGATGTAAAATATTTTTTATAACAATTATAAAAAACATACTAAAAGCCTAATAATATTATTATTTTATCGTTCACACCCGGAAATTTTGGCAAATGAAGATAAGGAAGAAGCAGACTCACGAGTAGCACAATCATTCGAAAATTTATAACAAACCCAAAAGTCACACACACTATGTTTATACAATTAGAAGGTAAGTAATAAAACCAAACAAAAAAACAAAACTTTTCTGTAAAGGAAACATGTTCCGTAAATCTAAAATGTAATTTCACATTATTTATATATTAACTACAAGCTGATTAAAAACAAAATGCATTTGTGGGTTAACAAATAATATAAAAAAAATCGATATGTCATAGATTCTTTAACTACTTTCATACTTAAGAATTTACTCATACTCGTATTTCATGTTCGTAATTCAAAAAGGTATTATCAAAATAAACATGACTGCAACGCAAAAACTAAGTTTTAACTAGTTTAAAAAAATTAAGAATGCACTTTTGTATTGCACTAAATAGTATCTTTCAGCCAGACAAACGCACATAATAAAGAGTCTCTATTCTCACGGAATATAATATCTCTCACCGAGACTAATCTTCTTTTTTTTATTAGTGTCAGAATTAGTAATGCTTATCAAAATTTAATTAGTATAAATTATAAACAAATTCTTGCTGGTAGTACGTGTGTACTCGTAATGTTTTATTAATAAAATGTATGCAGAATGCACTAAACTTACCACTGGACTATCGTCGCCAAGGTCGGAATCACGGTCGGCGTCGGCCATGGCGTACGCCGGCACCGGCTCACGATTCTTCACCCGAATCTTGGCGGTTTTCTGCGGCACGGGCAAGGATAACACGCCACACGACGGCACGTGTTCACACGCTACACACACGCACGGACATACAACGGGACGATCGCGGAGGGAACTTACAGGATACGAGTATCACCGCGGCTCGCACGGAATGGTATGGCGAGTTGCCGACCTAGCGCCCCCTCTCTGGCGAAGCCCCGCCTTAAGGCGTCCCGCGTCACGGCGAATCAAACCGCGCGATATCAAACTGATATTTCAGTTATACGCTCCGCCCGTTTCGTTTATATTGTTTTTATTCGAGCTATAAAATAATCCCGCCGTCTCGATAGAACCGCGATTATGAGTTGCAAACGCAACGGTTGCAAAGCGGTGCGACCGTGTCGCTTGCCATAAGTGAGGTGGTTAATGCGAATGTAGGATAAAAATGATTGCCACTTATTTAACGTTTATAATTTTTTTGAATGTTATAAATTTAGATACCTCATTAAGACATTATCACAATATTTTAACGACACTCAGAAGATACCATAATGCTATGTAGTACAAAGGACATTAATGTAAGTAAAAAGTATACATACATTGTAGGTTTTAGTAACAAACTAAAGTAAAATATACCAGTTGTTCGATATCACAGAGTGAAGAAATATTCATAGGAAAACCTATTCTTTCGCTTTTACAACATTATCTCAAAAATTATTTTATTTTAATTTCAGTTAGGAATGTTTATAACGATGATTTAACCACTGCAAATGATGATGATCGCTGTTCATCATCCTTATATCGAATTATAATCAATAACTATCGTGATGATGACGATGATGATGATGATGTTCTCCTAGCGGATTTCGACCACGGCGACAACTTCCGACTACTGTTGAGAGCCATCAACTGCGCAGGAGATATTATAGTGTCACAAGTGTACGCGCAAACACAGAGGCACTCACTCGTCCCAACCTACCCGCGCCCGATGTAACGCTGATGCGATAAGATCGGAGGTAAGCTAGGATGCAGTGTCAGAAACACGGGGACAATCACAACACAACCAGACCCGAAAACCAACAATTTATGTTTTAGCACAAGGCTAGGATTCGAACCCAGGACCCGCGGCTTAAAAGTCAGGTACTCTGACCACTAGGCCACGCGGTCGCCAAAAACTATCGTAAGCTACTCCTGAACATAGGGAAGAGTCCCTATGTTGAGTAGACATATTTCGCTTGCTGTAAAGCGATATTCTTTTGGGGAAAAAGTCTGTCGGGAGGATTGTACCAGCAAGCGCTCTTCGATGCTCTTCGCGCATTGTGACCAGCCCATTTATACTTTAGCTTACTAATTCTAGAGTCTAAAGGCCATCGCCGATTTTGCGAATATTCATGGTGAGCTGCTTGCTCGTTGTCTTCTATTCTATAAAAAAGAACCTTGTTTTTACTAGTACTGCGGTTCAATCGCGCAAAGAAACTCCGAGCATAATATCTCCGAAGCTCGTTAAGCAACTGAGATTTTTCGTGACTACGACCTGGAATACCGAACTAAGTCTCGGTTCCGTAGGTCATGCCACGCACTGAATTCATAGTTTTGTTTTGAGATATTCAGGTATAATGGAGGAAGAGACGTGACGCAAGCCTCTTATTTGGCTTCTAGTCAGTCAAGTTATATGATGTCTTAATGTGTTCATTAACTAAGACGGACGAATTTTTCCAAAAATGTGTTAGTGAAATAATTAAAATAATTTCAATAGAAATTATTTATAACAACATCTTTTAATATTGTATACTATTCCATTCTAATACTATTGAGTAAGGATATCCAACTCTACACCTGAGCTATTGAAGGGATATGCTTGTTGTTTCATCGCAAGATTAAATCCGACAACGTCCGCAGCAGAACTAAAGTACGTAATCGACGTAAACCTTAGGATCATCAAGCTGAGGCGACAATGGGTCGGCCATATAGCTCGTAGAAAAGATAACAGTAGGGGAGGAGATACCTGCACGGTTTTGCGGAAAGTCGCTGGATGCAGGTAAGTCAGTACCGTGTTTTATTGTGATTTAGTTGTAATAAAGGCTTGCCGATAGGTCTCAGGTAGAGGAGAACCTACCTCTTTCCTACCGAGGTGTCGTAAGAGGCAACTTATATTTTGTACGGACAGCCTTTATTCGTGGAAAATAAATACCATAATATACTCGTACAATGCTTTCACTATACTGCTCGTGGGAACGAAATTGGGAGCAAGTATTTTTTGAATCATACCAAAATTACGGCGACGTGGCTCGACACCCGTCACGTCATGTTTCACGCGGGGGTGAAAAGTGGGGTACGTGTGTTGCCTCTTCCTACCCTTTATATGTTACGTGGCGTGATTTTATGTTTGTATAAAAAAAATATTTTGTTTTTTGGTGAAATATGTAACAAATTAAATAAGACAGGAAACAACTGGCGACTGAGCTTCAGCATGTCCAGCAAGTTTTGCACAACAACAAGGTTTTGGTCCCGCGCCTACGTCACAGGACCCGAGTGAAACCGGCTACAGTCAAGTGTGTACCTGCTGTTGTACCATATGTCACAGGAGTCACGAACAATTCGCATAAATGATGAAATGGAATACTCTAAGTCTTTTTCGATCGCAAGTCCACTGCCGACCCCCCCCCCCCCCCCCCCCCACGACCTTATTGCCACATAGTCTTGAGCGAACTGCATCATACGACTTCGATCGGGACATGCTTAATTGAGATTATTTGGTGCTGCTTTGCCAAATCAGTTTAAGATACTATTGTATAATTTACAGATTACCTACTTGTTCCGTCTACCTTAGGCATGGACACTAATATCTATTGACCTTCTCTGTACTTGAAGGTACTGTTAAACGAGCAGCCCTATTACTGGGAAGTAGTCCCAGCATTAAAAACCAGAGATAAAAACCTAGAAATCTGCTACGTCTTCATTAATCTTTATTCAAACGGATGCAGTTTCCTGTCTTCTTTTTCGTGAAACAAGTAAAATGCTTGTAAAAGCTTATGTAAGAAAGTTTGTTTTACAGATGTATTTTCATCTGCTGCCATGTGATGGTGGCAAAAGGTACTTGCCAGTACTGCTTACTTTTTTTTTAAAACTTGGACGTTTTTAAATAATTTATTTTTAAAACCAAAAAAAAATATTCATAGCACGATATATAATATTTTTTTTTAATGTCATAAAAGTGACGGAACGAGCACAACGTGCACCTGATGGCAAGTGCAACGTCTGCCCATAACCAATGCTGTGTCACCCAGAAAATTACTGTGTGATACCACACTGCGCCCGTCACCCTGAGACATGAGTTCTTTAGTCTCATATGCCCAGTGATTACGCTAGCTCTCAGTGCCCTTCAAACCGAAACACAGTAATGTTTGCACACTACTGCTTCACGGCCGAATAACTGGCCCAGGGATGCATAGGTGTCCTACCACCAGTAAATTTAAAGTAAAATGCGAAATTATGACAGTTCCGAAAGAACTTGACAGACACCATTAACAATAACGTTAAGTGTTTTTTAGTTGTTAGATAGAAAATATATATCCTATTTTAATAAGAGAGACAAAAAGAGAATAATCGCGGATTTTGTCAATAAATATTTATGATATTTTATTTTTATTTATTTTATGCATCGTACAAATACTACTGCGATGATCCACACATTTTCGGACCTAGGTTATTGCAATAAGTATTTATTTGTATACCGATTATACGTGTTAAGACATAGCAAGCATAGATAAAGTGACGGAACGAGCATAACGTTCACCTGATGGTAAGTGCAACGTCTGCCCATAGCAAATGATGTTTCACTCAGAACATTTCTGTGTGACGCCAAACTACGCTTGTCATTCTGAGATATCAATTCTTAAGTCTCATATGCCTAGTAATCACACTGGCTATCAGTGCCCTCCAGACTATACGCAGTAGTTTTTGGACTGTATGCTCATCTGTATGCTATTTGTATGCTCATCATCTTCATCTCATTTAACGAGCCGTGTGGTGGCGGCTCGTTAAAAGAACACTACCACTCCATCTCATCCAATGGATCTCGTAAAAGACGAATAAGGAATTAAACTGCACTGTGCACCCAACAGCGCATGGTGGCGATGGGCTCACCACCTACGAGTATCACACCAAGTGCATTATATTGTTTTAAACGTGGATTGGGGTAGTCATCTGTTTTTGCACTCTCGACGCCCTCGGAAGAAGAAAAGAGAAGGTAGAAGAAAGACTTACGCCGCCACTACACGGCGCTCCCTTTATATTAACAATCATAAAATTATCGAAAAGAATTTATAGCCATAACAAAATATAAACTTGACAACTTTACACACTGCCAACTTCAACAATGGGAGATACTGGGGAACCCATCGCCACACCACTTGCCGGTAGTATTGTTCCTTCCACAATAGATAGCCCATATGTTACGCAATGTATAAGTAATTCTGCATGTTCTTCTGGCATGTTGTTCTATGTTAGCTTCCTAATTACAATTGAGATGCAGTCTTCAACAGGTAGGCATGTAAATAACGACTGGACATCAAAACTGACATTGCCTCTCATACATAGGGCAAAGAAAAAGATCAGTAAAAACCCGCGTTAAAGAACATATAGCTGCATATTACATCAGATTTGATGTAATGTGCAACCACAAATCCTCGCAAAAGAACACCGATTCCTACCAAGGATAATTCGCGAGGCTATTGAAATTAAAAAAAAACATCCTAATTTTAATAGAGAAGATGTTTGGGTATTACAACCAGCTTGGGATCCTATAATTAATAAAATTAAGTCAAAACCAAGCATACCACTGCAAGACTTCTAGACACAGTTAGCTGTTTCTGCGTAGATCGGACCAAAAATAATAATTAAAAGCTGAAGGTACTCCGGGTTAACTATGACATCAGGACATCTGTCACCTCAGTCCCCCCGTGACCATGGGTGCTATAGAGCACTCGAAACGTCGGGTTATAAATAATAAAATTAAACGTGATAAAATCCGTAAAATTAGTTTCATTTAAATGTGTAGTGTTCGCGTAAATATAGGTAATTATAATCCTACTAACAGTCAAAAAAGACTTAACAAGTAAACATCACGAGTAATGTTGATCGACAGTTGGTCTATTCTTATATAAACTAATAGTATAATAATAAAACCATCAATCAGCCATACTATTAGCAAGATATATCCAACCAATTGCATTATATATCCAAAATCTGATCTATTTATAGTTTATACCGAAACAGCGAATACAGCGATTTTTCGTTGGTGAACTGCTTAAATACTCACAATTGATGATTCCTCCACTATTCGCATCCCGGCTTAACAGTGAGAAATAAAATCAGCACCTACCGATGGATTTTATGATACAGATATTCTACATTAGTACAGTAGATTAGTATAGTACATTTATATATATAAATACAGGTATCAGGATTCCTATGCAGGAACCTATCTAAATAGGTCTAAACCAAGTTGAGTAAAATACTCTATTTATTATAAAGTATTGTTGGCGAACCTAATTTTAGCTGTACTTTGTATTCAGTAAGTTTAATGGCATCACTGTATTTCGGTCTGAAGGTTACTCAGAGCTAGTGTAATAAATTACTGGGCATGTGAGACTTAAGAACTGATGGTACAGGGGGACAGTCGCTGTGTGGTGCCACACAGGGATGTTCTGGGTGACACAGTATCTTTTATAGGCAGACGTTGCACTTATCATTTTGTAAAAATTTTGTTAACCTACTTTATTCTTTAAAAAAATACTAATTTCGAGCTAAGTTAAAAATAACAAATAAACAAAAGTGAGTCTTAATACGGATTACGGTTTTCTTTGCTAGTCATAACCAACATAATATTTAACTGTATTCAGGTATATGATGTATTTTAATATAAAAAAAGATGGACAAACAAAGAAGGCAAAGGATTATGCTCGCGCAAAAACGCTACGGCTTGCGCTGAAAATATAATACATTCGAAATATTATATTATAAGATTATATAACTGTAACTAAAATTAAAGTGAAAATGGCGATGTTTAATTCACTAAAAAGTTTTTCTTTCGATCCTGAGGCACCTGCATCCATCGACGTCCCTTAAAATTTGACAGATATACTATATAGAGCAAATCTAACGAGCGATTATCTATCATATGTTTACTAGTTTTTTTTAAACAATACAAAATATTTAAATAATTATGTTTTAGACAATCGAAACCATGAATGATTATATTGCCATTATTTTTAAACCACATTAAATTTGTAATAATTTACAGCTAACAAAGTTTAAGTATTTACATTTAGTTACGTTGCCCATGGTACAAAACACGAAACCGGAGACACAGGGTACATAGGTTCAGACAGCAACAATTAATACGGCCGGCAGATCCATCGCTTGTCGAACACTGCACACTGAACCTGTTCGCCTTGGAGCGCAAGTAATACGACTACAGCGGGAATAAAAAATTATGGTCACTAAGCATTAAATTAATATTTTATGATACAGATATTCTACATTAGTACAGTAGATTAGTATAGTACATTTATATATATAAATACAGGTATCAGGATTCCTATGCAGGAACCTATCTAAATAGGTCTAAACCAAGTTGAGTAAAATACTCTATTTATTATAAAGTATTGTTGGCGAACCTAATTTTAGCTGTACTTTGTATTCAGTAAGTTTAATGGCATCACTGTATTTCGGTCTGAAGGTTACTCAGAGCTAGTGTAATAAATTACTGGGCATGTGAGACTTAAGAACTGATGGTACAGGGGGACAGTCGCTGTGTGGTGCCACACAGGGATGTTCTGGGTGACACAGTATCTTTTATAGGCAGACGTTGCACTTATCATTTTGTAAACATTTTGTTAACCTACTTTATTCTTTAAAAAATACTAATTTCGAGCTAAGTTAAAAATAACAAATAAACAAAAGTGAGTCTTAATACGGATTACGGTTTTCTTTGCTAGTCATAACCAACATAATATTTAACTGTATTCAGGTATATGATGTATTTTAATATAAAAAAATACAAAACACGAGAGTATATTTTTGTTTTTTTCATAACAAATACTTTTTAAATTAACATGAATTATTTTTACTTTTGCAATGTTTGGATAATTGTACATTTTATGTCCAAATCTAAATTATAGCAAATGATTCGTCTCCACATATTGACTCTTGGTTGGTGCAGCGATAACGGCAAATCATCTCAATTTAGGAGTTCCAGTATCCAAAAATAAACAGATAAAGAAGACTTGTAATAATGAAGAATCCCCGTTTCGTATATTACTATGCCTGAGATAACGTCAAGGTTTGACTTTTGTAAAAACTTAACATATTAGAACACTTAATTTTCGAGCAAATAACGTATCGTGATTGTGTGCTCGTGTGTGACATTAACTTAATTTGATCATTCATTTGACTCGTTTCTTATTTCGATTTTAACTTATAAATACATTCGATTTGATAACTTCTAATCAAGTAAGATTTTTTCAGTAACAACTATTTTTTTTATTTGATAAGGTGACGAAACGAGAAAAACGTTCACTTGATTGTAAGTGCAACGTCTGCCCATAACAAATGCAGTGTCACCCAGAACATTTCTGTGTGACACCACACTGCGCCCGTCACCCTGAGACATAACTTCTTAAGTCTCATATGCCCAGTGATTACGCTAGCTCTCAGTGCCCTTCAAACCGAAACAAAGTAATGTTTTCACACTACTGCTTCACGGCACAATAACTGGCCCTGGGGCGGTACCTACTCAGACGGATTCCTACATAGGAATCCTACCACTGCCACTAATTTATGATAAGGAAACAAACTTTCATCTCCTGATTAATACAATATAATCTACGGAATTTATTTGTAATAGGCACACATATTTGTTTAATATTATACCATTTTTTATTGTTAAAACATTTTGTGTCAATTCTTTTTATAGATAGTCTATATAGATAGACATAGTAGTAGTTTGAGTCGTTCTTAAAACTGTAAGTGGAAATAACTTAGATGGTGTTTCAATCTTTACCAGATAGGGAAAGTCCATAAGGTAACAAAAAAAAACTATTCTATTACATATCTTTATATATATAATTCTTCTGTGCGTGTGTATGTCACTGAACTCCTCCTAAACGACTGGACCGATTTTAATGAAATTATTTGTGCGTCTTCAGGTGGATTCGAGAATGGATTAGATTTACTATTGAACTCAGTAGGTGGCGCTGCGATCGAGATATAGGAAAATGTCAAAAGTCACTTAGTATAGTTTATCGAAAATTCGAATATCGGAAACCGTTTGTTGAATATATTAATTAGCAGGCAAGCCAACGTCCGGGCAGGACAACGTCTGTCGGGTCCGCTAGTATATAATAAATTTACGTTTCGTATACTTTTTTATTGTGGTTGCCTTTCATACATGCCTACTTGGTGATTACCAAGGCATTACATGCCTGATGTATGAAGGCCAACGAAATCCTGGATCGGCTGGATAATTAATTGCATAACATTATATTTAATGTAGAAAGGAACATTAAACAATTAAAATAAAAACAATAACCCTATGTTTTTGCCGGTTCTTTTCTGCAGATGTCTAATATTTAGACCCAAGTTGATTTTTAGATTCATAGGAGCTTGAGATGAGCCTAAACTAAAATAAAAAGTTTTTGACTTAGCGGACACTATTTATTGACCGAAAAACAGAAAAACAGTTGTCACCTTTAAACACAAATAAGTACCTACATTGCAATCACAATAATATAGTTCAAAATTACCATTTAATATACATTATTTCAAAAGACCTATAAGAAATATAAGTAGTTAAACATCTACATTATTTTCTACCTTTCTTGTAAATTGCACCAATCTCCTTAGTAATCGCTCTAGGCTGATTGATGAAGCTCCCCCCTCCACGCCGCGCTCAGCCGCCGCCGTTTACACCAAGTGATCCATGGCTATGAGATCTATTACTCTGACTACATTACCGCGATGCTTTTATTTTAAGCATTAAGTAATGCGAATTATACACCCTAATAGCTTCACATAGGTATACTAATGGTGTTCATAATATAACCATTGATAGTATATGACACCTTGTATTCAAATATATTTATATATTTATTTTATTTGACGAATTCATCCCGTAGAACTTGTAACAAAACAGGATTTGTTTTCCTAAAGAGTAATAGTTAATATTGAGTACTAAAAAGCAAGGATTTAATCAATATAGACGACATGTAATTTACGGAACCTTTTTTAAATGTTTGTACATTTTAATTACAAAATCTGTTTTCACAAATATAAGAGTTTTATAAGTTCTTTTCCGGTTTTGTAAGACATAAGGTTATAATCGCAGCAGATAAGTTCTGTTTTAGTTTGCAGTGTTCTAGATAAATTTACAAACAGTCATCTCTCCTTCATCGATCACCTAACCCATTGTAACTAACTTTAATGCACGTTAACAGAAACTAATAAAAAAGTCAAAGATTAATGTCGTTATGTCAACTATGTGGTTCTTTAGCGCAGATGATGCAGTAAACTGTCGTAACAAAATAAAAATGACTAACGTACTTATTCTCTTATTGACAATTTTCTTATTTTTAACTTGTAGTGAAATTTGATTTCTGAATGGATTCAAGAAAAGTCAATACTTCTCAGATCAAATTGATAATCAAGTATTAAAAGAACGCCGATAGATGGCGCTCCGCAGGATGTTCATTGATTATGAACTTTCTCATTAGATGGCGCTACTTAAGCAAATTACACGGTACAAAGTCACGGGCCTTCTCCCATTTTTAAAGAAAGTAGATAGCAATGAAACGTTTTTTCGATTATCACGGTTTCAAAAAGTATAAAAACTAAATTGTTCACATATTTGACGTATGCATATGTTTTTTTTATAGAATAGGGGGCAAACGAGCAGGTGGCTCACGTGATGGTAAATGATCACCGGCGCCCATGAACAACTACAATACCAGAGGAATAGCAGATGCGTTGCCGGCCTTTGAGAAAGGAATAGGCTCTTTTCTTGAAGGTCCCTAAGTCCCTAAGGTCCCTAAGCCGTCAGCTTTCAGCGTTTTTCCGGACCGTATCGGTCCGGAAAAACCGCTGACGGCAGCACATTCCATAACATGCAAGTGCGTGGCAGAAAAACGCATTGTGGTGGAATGCCAAGCATCAAGGTGGCGACGATGGAATTTGAGGTTATGCCGTAAGGTACGATGGTGAAATTCAGCGGCTGGAATTAATCCGAACAATTCTTCGGAACACTCCCCGTGGTAGATCCTGTAAAAAATGCAAAGAGATGCAACATCGCTTTGCAAAGCCAGGCGATGAAGCCGACCAGATAGGACATTGTCGTCGACGATTCGAGCCGCTCTTCGTTGAATGCGGTCAAATGGAAGGAGCTGACACTGGGGTGCCCCCGCAACCCGAACCCGAACCCTAAACCTGCGCCTTATAAAGTTGCAAGCGGTGGGCCGGCGTGAAGTACTATCTCGCTCTACTAAGCACGCCAAGCTTTTTGGAGGCCAATTTGGCCTTCCCTTCCAAGTGACCGCGAAATTGAACGTTGCTCGATATGTTGACGCCAAGGATTCCGATACAAGGATACCGATATAGAGGGGGCCGGGTGGGCCGTTTCTACCCCAGAATGTTCGTCGTCGTTTCAGCCTATCGCTAATGATAGGCTGAAACGACGACGAACATTCTGGGGACAACATTCCAGTTCTGAACATAGGTCACCCCATAGATTGCCACAAAAGTGAGTAGCTCTCATTTTGGGAGGATTTTTCCATAATCGCCACGCATGGCAGGCGGGTTGGCAACCACAGCTTATTTATTCAGATGTTCCAGGATGATACTGCAGCCCATCTCCTGGTTTTTATTTTCACTTTGTCGACTTTTATGACCACGGGATGACTTGGGGTGGTAGTTTCTCTTAAGCCGCCACACAGATTACCAACCCAAAATTCTAACGTAGGCTGTTATTCACACCAAAACACTCTGAAATAAATTTATAAATAATTTCAAGGAATAAACATATCAAATTCAACTTGGTCAATTTTAAACTCTCGGAATTTATTAAATCCACAAATATTAAAACGAAGTAAAAAGTATTGGGTACATTATCTTTATATACTCGTACATTGTCTTAATTCGATTGTATTTTTATGTACTCTCATACATCTCATCTCATATTCATGACTATAAATAGAAACATACATAACATTATTACACACATGACGTTTCCGAACCGATTTGGATTATATTTTTGCTATTCAAAAAGTTATAATTTGTTATTCTTATAAGATTTTTAACTTCATTGTGATCTTTTTACAGTGTAAAAAAGCGTTTCACTGCCTTGTAAGTTTTTTCACATTCTGTTTATTTTTTGATTTGATTTGCTTTAAGTGAAACTGACCCTGACCGCATAAGTCACACACACTAAATAAAAGTTGTTGAGAGGTCGAATATTTAAAATGTCTTTCGTCAAATAAATTTTACATTGATGTATTAATATATATTAAATGTCTGTTAGAACATAGGCTTTCCATTTATCGTCGTAGTTAGTAATTATTTAATATTAATCTTAATCACGAAATAATTATCAATTTAAGAATAAAAATTCTTCTTCAATTGATTGATGTAAAACCATGTACAGAGACGGCGTGTAAAAACAATCATCAGTGAGTACCTACTGCAGGGCATCAGCATTCCTCACTCCGCCCCAACCCTCCGGGACAATGATAAATTAACAATATTATTGAACAGCGAGACTCAACGGGAAAATTAAATTAGTCAAACACCTCCTTTATTACTGTGTAACACAATTTGCCATGTTAAATTATAGAAAGTCTGTCAGAGTGCTTTGACATTTTTACACATGTCTCGGGCACCGCAGTTTGTGTTTTGCATTAACTAGTGAAGGAATTATTATACATTATTTGTTGTTTTGTAGCTTAGGGTGCGTTTACTTTACCGTGTTACCGATTTACCGAATAACTATATTAAACTGAATTTGGTGATCATATGCATATTTTACGTATGCATAGTTTATCCGATAATTTATGGCGATGACGATGAGGACGTCGATGATGATGAACTTCTGACCGACTTTGACTACGATGTTCTCATCTGGTTAACAACAAGGTGGGCTTCAACTCGAAAAATGACGGTAGTGTTTTAATAGTATTTTGTAATTTCTATGCATATTCTGAATTTTGATGTTAAATATTGATAGTCTATTATGCAGCAAGTGCTTATGAAAGTGTACAGTGATTGGAAATGCAAGTTAAGATGGAAATTGAACTTTTCGTTTTGTCTCCATCAATCCAAAACTTTTACTGATGATTTCATAAGTAAAAGTTAACTCCCTTAACTGAAGAACAAGGTGTCACCAGCTGCGTAGAATATATTGTCACTACGTTATATTTAACCGTAACTATAAGCGAGACGTGGTCCTTCACTGCAGGCCGCATGAGGAAGCTCAGAGTCGAGTCAACGAGCTATGGATAGGGCCCTACTTAGAGTTCCTCTGCGAGATAAAATCAGTAATGATGATAATCGCAGCAAAATTAGAGTAACCGACATACTCGTACCTCTAAGGATTAGCGAGCTGAAGTAGTAATGGCCGGACCAAATAACTCGTAGAACCGATAACCGTTGGGGAACAAAGGTTCTGGAGTGGCAACCTCGTGCCAGCAAACGCAGAGTAGGACGACCCCTCAATAGATAGAGCGACGACCTGCACGGTTTTGCGGGAATTAGATGGATCCAGGGTGTGTGGCAATCTACGGGGAAGGCATATGTTCAACAGTAGACGAGAGGAAAGGCAAAAGTCCTCACTTAGTGCACTATACTCGTATTTCGATAACTAAAAGTGCAAACACAGAAGCACCCACTCGTCTTCACCTTCCCTTATCCGAAGGAAGAAGAAGGTAAGGAAAATGTTTTCGCTTTACTTTTTGCAGTGTATTTTTCCGTAAGTGTAAGAGCGAACACTACGGCACCCACACGTCTTCACTATCCGAAGGAAGGAGCAGGCAAATAAAATGTCCCCGCTTATTATATCTCTACTGGTACCATGTATACCTCATAACTATAAGCGCGAATACAGAAGCTCCAACTCGTCTTCACCTTACCGTATCCGAAGGAAGAGGAGGAGAGGAGAGGGAGGCAAGGAAAATATCCTCACTTTACATTCCACTGTATTTTATCAGTTACTAAAAGTGCGAACATAGAAACTGTAACTCCGTTTCACTTTGACATATCAGAAGGAAAAAGGACCTAAAGAAAATGTCCTCTACCATTTAATTACTTTTCCTTCAGATATTCTTATTGCAATTTCTATTAATATTGCTAAATACGTAACGCGTTTCTTGTAAAAAAAAAAATAATTCTTAAACCACGGCAACTGATAATAAATACATATTTAATTAATTTTATTGAACAATTTAAATGTAAGGACGTTTTAATAACATACTGGAAACTGCTTAAGCTTGCTTTTATCACATTGTCCATTATTTATATTTATGGGGTAACCCTGTCTCTTATTGCTTTTTGTGGCATTTTGCATTTGCTAAGCATTAATGTACGGTCGTGGTTTGCTCGTTCATGTACTAGTATGGTTAAGTGTTTCTTAGTAATACGTCCTGTGAAGGTGCAAATGAATAGTATTTGTACGTACCCAGGTTTGACATACATTATTTTTATTTGGTAACCACTACTTTTATATTTACTGCTCTGAGAATTAAAAACAAATGAACAGTCTTAGGTATTGATGGATTATATTAGAAAGTAAGTTATGTCAGAGCCATCTTAGACCATGTTGGGCACACAGAGTTTGAGGCACTTTTGTATAGCCAAAAAAACCTGAATGAAAATATAATCAACACTTAATGACACAACACACGCAAGAAACAGTGTTAAGCACTTTTTCTTCTGTGCGGTGAACTAAGAAACCAATGCGTTTTTTTTTTATTATTTCTTCTCCTTTTTTGATTCTGGCAATTAGCTACCACATCGATCCATTTTTGGAAAGGTCGAGTAATAATTTAATTATAACAAAGACTTCATTTCGATCGACAGTAAAAAGATAGCTGACTTATTCTGAAGACTTGCTGAACTGATGGAAATAAACGAAAAGTACAATTTAGGTCTTGAATTGAGTTCTCCAACTCCTGTACACTTTCAAGAGCACTTATTGCATAATAAAGTATCAATATTAAACATCAAAACTCAAAATAAACACTGAAATTACAAAATTCAATAAAAATACTACCGCCACTTTTCGAGTTGGCGCCAAAAGACTTATTTGTTTAGTAAAGGAAAGAAAGTTAATTTGCTAAGATCCGCATGCAAAATGTAAAATGGTGTGTATTACCTAGTTTTGAAGAACACCGCCCGCCCTCCCTCAACAGCGTGCACAAGAAAACCAATACCGCCACCGGGAGCCACCACCAGATACCCTCCACCACTACCACTAGGCAATACACACCACTGAAGTCGAGAACACAACACGTGTTTCACCTCAAAACGAGGCATTATCAAGTGATATTGACTGTACGACAGTCAACCGCCGAGAATCCGCAAAGTAACGCCTGATTCTATTAACTATGCTTAATTGTTTGTTCGAACAAAAAGTACGGGGTCCCCATAATAGGGCTCGTGCCACACGTAACCTTAGGGTAAAAACGAAACTGAATCATGTAGATCTTTGTTCAGACAACATGACTAATTCAATCCAAAATAGAAGGTCAAAGGGGAGGTTTTATCGACAAGAGTATCAAAATCAATGGTCATATGATGATAATAATGACACTGACGAGTTAGTTTGAGCACAGGCCACCTCTCGTTTCTGAAAGGTTTTAAAAGCTAGGAAGACCCTTCCTTCAAAGCGTGGAAGCCACGGTGCTCGAAAGTGTAAGTTGGCGGACTTCACATGTCCTCGAAATATATTTATTCTTCTGACGTGCAGATTTTCTCACGATGTTTTCTTTCTTGAATATGCTCATATTTGAAAACAAACGGGCCTTCTCTACAAACTTATCTCTACAAATAAATTAAATTGTAGTGTCTGTCTGTGATATCGCAGTAAAGACTTATACATAATCTCATATTGTAATTTTCAGGATACCAAAATTCAAACACGCGTTTTCAAAAATGTTTTCTGTCTATCTGTTTGTTTATACGGGCTACTCTCCGAAATGTTTAGGGTTCCTGTGTAAAATCTGAAAAACACGGACCTGATTCACCTGCATCCATCGAAAACTGTGTAGGTCGGTGCTCCAATACATTTTAGTTCATGGCAGTTTAAATATTTCTCTTAATATCTTAATAAGTGGTTTAGAAAATGCATAGTTCTCTTTTATTTGTATAGATAGGGTAAACGGCAAAGTATTACCAAAACGCAAATTTAAGTCGCACGTTGATGAGATTAAGGAAAAGTATTTATTGTGATATATACTAACAGACATTCCGCAATCCGGTGAAGCTGTAAAAGCCTTCGCGCTAAGAGAGAACGTAAGTCCAAAAAAAACACTTCAACTTTATTTATTTGTATGTATGAAGTTTTAGAGTATCTGAGGTTAATGTTTTTGTAACTAACGAGGTTGTCATCAAATCAATAACAATTTCAATTAATACTCTATCATAATGATTTCTTATATTTACGCGAACACTACACATTTAATAATAATGTTTAATTAAATATATATTTAATATAATAATATATATAATCAAATTTAATATAAATGGTCATGGCCATGGGTGCTGTAAAGCACTCGAAACGTCGGGTTGTAAATAGTAAAAATTGAACTCGATAAAATCCGTAAAATTTGTTTCATTTAATACTCTATCATTTTGTTTGGTTAAATCAAATAATCTAATATATATGTTTGTACAAAGACCATCCTTAATTATTAGTATGCATATACCTTTAATCTATCAGTCGCGGGTAAGTTAGAACACCAGTGCACGCATTTTTGTATAATAAAATTTAGAGTAAATGTAGTAGGTATATTTTAGTAAGAAATTATGTTTTTCTCTGATATATTATACTGAGAACGTTAAAGTTTAGCAGACAGAAAACCAAATAGATAATAATGCCCCAATAGCTTAATTGCTCTCAGAATTGCAATGATTTTTGAAAAAGAAACAGATTATAAGGCGAGTGTGAAGGGCAAGTCCGTAAGGGTCGACACATCCGAACGAATTACGTTCAGATTGAAAACGTTTTAAGAAAAGACCACGTAAAGAGTACAGCAACCGACAAGCTTGTATGAAAACTCATATGAAAGTAGAAGAAGCTAAATATGTGTGTCAGGATCGTAACAGCTGGAAAATGTAGTCTCTGCCTACCCCAATGGGAAGAAGGCATGACTCTATGTAAGTATGTTTTGAATTCAGTTGCTGTCAATTGTTAGTGACTTAAAACCTTTTTTTTGTGTCATTCAATATAAACTAGCTTACGATCTTAAATAGAATTAAAAAGACAATTACAAAATATTACAACATTTATTATATTTAATGTTTTAGACAGTTTTAAGTGATGTTTTGCATTCCTCTCTATATAAACCTAATTCGTTTAATTCGAATCGTTACCCGTTGCTGGCCAACAGCGAGTTTTAAAATAAATGCTATTTATGATTCGATCGTTGCATCAATATTTGTATCGATGTCTCGTTGCACTTGTCGACAAACTAAGGGGAAGTAACGATTGGGACGGTCTGCTCTCTGGGCTGCTCGGTCTTGGGGGGTTCGGGCTGCTTCGCTGGACCTGTCTTCGTGATAGGTACGATCCTCTCACCGCTGTTAGGCGCAGGGCGTTTAGGTGCCATGATCGTGAGTACTCCGTCGGAGGATAGAGTACTGACTATATCGGAGGTGTCGTAGCCTGAGGGAAGAATGTACCGCCGCGTGAACTGGCGAGATACGAAACCGTGTTCGTCTTGCTTCTCCTCGTGCTTTCCTTCGACTACCACGCAGTTGTTCGAAGCTTTCACCGTGATTTCTTCAGGAGCAAATTGTTGAACATCTAGGATAACCTGAAAGAAAAATAACCTATCTATAAAGTCACTGTAATATTGATTAGTGTGTAATAACAATAGATTAACAATAGTTACCTCTTTTAATCGAACACTTCTGTAGATGAACTACTTCCATGTTCTAATCTTACTACTATAATAAAGCTTGAGAGTTTGTATGTTTAAACACACTAATATTAGAAAATACTTATTCGATTTGCAAAATTATTTTTGCTTTAGAAAGCCCGTTTATTAAGAAATGTTCTAAGTTGAACTTTTATCTCCGGCCTTTAAGAGCCGCATGCTAAGAACGAGAAGGGCCGAACTGTGAATGCTCAGGTCAACGAGGTACCATGCCATGTAGCGCAATCATGTGGTCAGCTTATTTTACGCAGATGAAACCGCGGGGTACAGCTAGTTGAATATAAGATAGTTCTTATATATAAAACAATTTATCTGCATCAAATATAGTAATAATAAACACTTCCAGGAGTTGCAAGGTCATTGAATACTCTTATATGAGTTGCAAGGGTATTCAATATCTTTTATTTTTACTGGTGGTAAGATTCCGGTACAGGACTTCGTCTAGGTACCCACCGCAGGGCCAGTTATTCTGCCGTGATTACTGTGTTTCTAGTGTAATTACTGGGCATAGAGACTTAAGAATCATGGTGTCATGGTGTCAAGGTGTCATGGTGACGAGCGCAGTGTGGTGAACACGGACATGTTCTGGAATGGACGGACGTTGCGCTTACCATCAGGTGAACGTTTTGCTCGTTTCGTCACTTTCTCCTATAACCAAATCGGAGCTAGGACTACGTAGCTGTGTATAAAAAGTGACGCGTCTATTCCTATTTGGTTGCCCGTCGGGGCGGATACGGTAAATCTTGGGAGGCAGCAATTTGTCCAGCGTTGAACTTCTTAAAGGGTTATAATGATTATAATGAAAACAGATTATTCCGCGCTATCGCCGGGCCACAAAGTTTTAAAGGACGGCAAAGTTTATGTAGATATTATAGTAAAAAAATTAATTATGCTGTAGTCCTCACCTCAAATTTTTCTTTAGTCATATTAATAGTTGAGGCGGACTCTTGTCTGGCAAGGCTTGTTCTCCAAGGCCTGAAGTAGGAGTTCCTAAAGGCAGAGCTTGAAGGTAAGGAAGAGAGGGAAGAGAGCAAGTCGTCTTTACGGAGGCCCATGCCGAAGTGCTGGTCAAGCAGCCGGGAGGGGCGATCCCAGTCATCCCACCAGTCGCGGAACATCATTGGGACTATCGACATCTGAAATTTTTATTTTATAGTTTATTAAAAATAAAGTGTCACAAAATCTGTCCTGAAATTAAGGCAGCGCTCTTATATTATCTAATTCAAATAGTCTCTTTTTGTGTCGCATATAACAGAAAACGACATAGTTTATGTTGTGTGGTAAAAACATAAAACAAATGCTTTTACGAAGAAAATTAATTAATTTATGTATTAGGTAATACTTATAAATATCATTTCATTAATGTAGAATAAAATTGATTTGTTAATTATAAGTTATAATCTACATCTGCAATGACATTGTAAAGAGCAATCGTGAATTAATATGTGGAGGTTATATCATATAGATCTATATTACGAAAACTAAAAAATCTACATTTATTTCACTATTGCTAATCTCGTATATTCCAAATGAACTATGTAAAAAATTACAAAAGTATTAAACTTAAATTTGATAACTAGTAATTCAGACAAGCTTAAAATTTATAAGTAGTCGCTAAATAGCTTCACGTTTTGGCAAACATACATAAGATCACGACTGTATCCCATAAGGGGTAGTCAGAGACTAGGGCACTCACTGCAAAAACAGATGACTGCCACAATCTACGTTTCACCAAAACAATATAATGCACTTGGTGTGATAGGTGGTGAGCCCATCGCCACCATGCGCTGTTGGGTGCACGGTGCATTTTAATTCCTTACTCGCTTTTTACGAGATCCAATGGATGAGATGGAGTGGTAGTATTCTTTTATCGAGCCGCCACCACATGGCAAACGGTTTATTTAATCGTAAATAACAAAAAAATCGCACAGTAAACATACATAAACACGATGCAATAAATAACCGAGGAGATAAACAGAATGTGTATTCAAAATGGCGTATTTTTACATTTTATTACGCTGTGCAAATAGTTCGGCGCGCAGCTAATAACTTATAAATAGCTATGTAAAAATATTGAGTAAGGTGAAAACATTAGGTACGGTGAGACAAAGCTATTTTGAAAAGGCACATTTTTATAGTGTTTGTTATACGATTATTTTTAATTGTTGAAATAACCGACGTCAAACTTAAAAGTATGATACATGCGTTTCACATTATAACTGACCGCGGTTGAGCAGGAGATTGATCATCGTACGAGTTCGCAATCATAATTTTACAGCATTTACAGTCTGAGTTGGAAGAACATCACCATTATTATTTCTGTCCTTCATAGTTGACTATGGCAGAAACACATTTGGGTTTAAATATTGTAGTGTCATAGACACTATTTAGTAGTAGTAGTAAGTAAACTAGACATGGACAACAAATTTCATCATTATCATTCATCATCTAAGCCACTGTCACTAGTCCACTGCTGAGCATAGGCCTCCCCCACAGATTGCCACAAAAGATTGTAGCTCTCATTTTGGGAGGATTTTGCCATTATCTAGAAATATTTTTTTTTATTATTATTTCAGAATTTTATAGTATAGTCCATCATCATTCGCTAAAAATTCCACTGCTGAACATTGGCCTCTCTGAAGTCAGGAGGATTTACCATAATCGCCACGGTTGACAGGCAGATCGGCGATCGCAATATCAGACTGCTGGCCTGTTTGGCCTGCCCAAATCACAGTGACACAATATCTTTTATACAAAAAAAATAACTGCCTATAAATGTATATATATATTTTCGGTGATGTAATTGCTGTTAGCCTTCTCGGCTTTTACAGCTTCATCGGATACTGTGCTCGCGGGCCAGGGACCCGCGTGCCAGGTTTGGTTTGACCCAAACATAAATAAATAAATAAAAACTCCTACAAAAACCTCGAAGTTCTGACTGTGTCGCGTTCGGTGCCTATAAATGTACTACTGCTAAGTAGCCTCCTCGCATTTCTCAGAGGGTTTGGCAGCTGAGAAGAGTCCATCGCACTCCTCATATGCGGATTAGCGAATTCACATTCACATGTCTTTGAATATAGTTCTAAGTATATATTTCTATTCCTTAGACATGCAGTTTTTCTCATAATGTTTTCCTTCACTGCAGAGCACGGGGTAAAACAGCACTCAAAATTGCAGAAGAACTTTAGAGGTCGGCCGGCATCTCAGATCGAACTCTGTTCACTCGTGTACGATAAAATTTGAGGCGAGAGCACCGCCCCTGAGCTACCTCGGCTATCACTCAAAATATGCATTTGTTTAAATTATATTAAAGAGTACAAGGTATACCAAAAGTCACAAGTCAAAAAACATAAAACATAGTGTTGAATCATTAGGATTAGGATACCTAACAAAGATTTAGGTACAGACTTTATTTTTCGTAATATATTTAGGTTGCTTTACAGACATAACACTTGCATACCGACAGGAATATTGGTAAATACTTAATATTATTCTCGAACTATTCCACGTATGATTCACCTTTAACGTTTTTAGATCTGATTCAACTACTCGCATTGAATTTCGACGCGCCAAGAACGTTGTGCGACTCCAATCACATCGACTATCTTCAGTTTTGTAGACGATAAAATTAGGCGACCTATTTCGGGAAATGCGCCATAATACTATTTTCACAAATGCATTAATAAATTTCCGTTATTATATTACTTTTTTTTCTATTTCTAGAATTCAAAAACAGTCTCACTAATTTTAACTTTTGCTACTCTATAAACACATAGTTGCACTAAAATGTTTATTTTTTTTGATAAAATCCGAGAGAACCAATTTAACAAAAACAAAAAACTCCGAAAGCAATTGAAAATTAATCCATATTGTTGATAAATGTTACACTATAGCCACTAAAAACATGATTTAACTTTTTATACACTATTAGAATAAATTAAACTAAGTACCTTGTGTTTGTGTTTGTTCGTTGCAGGCGCGCGCTGCTCTGTGCTCGTGAGACTACGGTGGCCACATCTCAACGGAGATTTAAATAGAAATTTCAGCAGCCCGACACCATGTGACTCAGCGGGAAAGCTCCTTGAATTAGCAACAACTGTAACCATCATTGGTCAACTTTATCAGGATTGAGTAGACCTGATCTCGAAATATATTTTTCTTGTATCTTTTAATATGCATTTTTGAGACTTTTTATACTCTAGTTATCATTAATAATTTATTTTTATGTAATCGTTGTATATTAGTAATTCCTGAATTAAAACACGGTCGTATGATTATTAAACAGGTGTTCTTATGCCGAATAAACGATTTCTTTTCTATTATTACTTTTAAATAGAGTAATAGTTTTCTTAGCGTTTTCCATACACCTTCGCTGTAAAGCTTTTTGACGTGTATAAAATGGTAAGAAGCACTCCATTCTATAGTAAAAAAAAATATATTTTTACTACACATCAGATCACCTAAAGATTCCTCTATATTGTGGGGGGGCGGGGGGATTTTCCATAGTTGTCACGTTTGGCAGGCGGCTTGGCAACCGCAGTTTATTTATTCAAATGTTCCAGGAAGATGATGCTGCCCATCTTCTGGTTTTAATATTCCCTCTGTCGACTTTTACGACACCCACGGGATGAGATGGGTTGGTAGATTCTCTTAAGCCGCCACCACACGGCGGCTTAACTTAACTACTTTAACGAAAATAAAATTAACCGTAACTAGAATAAAAGACAGTAACTACGGACGAAATGACTAGAAGTGTTTTCTAATGATAATCTTGAAGTTACCAACCCTTTTCCCCTTAACATTGACAATTTTTAGTCATTAAAAAATTCAATTTTAAACTAAATCTACGCTTAATTTCTGTTATCAGGACATTTCGAATTATTACACCTTAAAGCATGGCCATATCAAATGATTCGTGAAAAGCTATTGATTTAAATTTTTTATGCAAAAAATACGTAGGTGTCTTTCTAGAACAACTATATTATTAAATATTTTCCATTTGCAAGTATGAAAGGGTAGCTAAATTTAAAGTTTTAATAAGAATAGTGGGTGTACAACTCGTTGTTTTTCTACGTGTCCACTCAGTCAATGAGTGCGTATACAAAAATAGATTTGAAACACGTGCGTTTGTCTTGAACTTGAAAACCTTTCATAAACCTGTAGTGCAAGCTATTTTTTCGTAGAAGACTTATGTATTAGTAACCAATAACTAACAATTAAAAAACAAATCTTAGAACATTAAACTTCGACAGACGAGCTTTAGGATTCTTCCATTTTTAGTGGTTTTCATTAGTGTTAAGCGAATGTGAATAAAATACAATATACTTAATGTTTTTTTAAATACATACACTTTTAAATATATGACTTATTTCACTACAATAGTTTCCTATTACTTCTTCCCGCTCCAACTAAAGAACTTTTTTTATAGAAATACGTAACTAGACGAGCAAATCATTCAAACCGCTGCGGTGTCACCAAGAAGTTTACTTTTGGAAGGTTCTGTGTAGCACCGCTCTGCGCTCAGCACCATGAGACTTCGACTCCTAATGCCCTATATTTACACTAGCTTCTGTCTCCTTCAAATTTAAACAAACAAACAAAGCACACCACGGCTTAACGGCCGAAATGGTGGTACCGACCGTGGCGGATTCCTGCACAAAAATCAGCCTATCACTTGTCCACTGCTGAACATAGACCTCCCCCATAGATTGCCACAAAAGTTTATATCTCTAATTTTCGAGGGTTTTGCTATAGTCGCCACGCTTGGACGGAGGGTTGGCAACTGCAGTTATTTATTCTGATGTTCCAGGTAGATGCTGCTGCCCATCTTCTGGTTTTAATTTTCTCTCTGTCGAATTTTACGACACCCACTTGATGAGATGGCGT
Source organism: Luehdorfia chinensis (assembly GCA_019845155.1). Taxonomy (NCBI): domain Eukaryota; kingdom Metazoa; phylum Arthropoda; class Insecta; order Lepidoptera; family Papilionidae; genus Luehdorfia; species Luehdorfia chinensis. The sequence continues at coordinate 11,790,273 of JAHVAK010000191.1, read as the reverse complement.
GGTAGAAAATCTCCTAAGCCGCCACCACACCGCCACCACCATAACATTTTCCGAACCAATACTTCCAGTGATAGCTTGAGATGACCCGTAATTATTTCTAGCTTTTAGTACACCATAGATTGTACCACAAAACAGTTTTAACTTAAAAAAGTTACTTTGACGTTTTTGTACCTGTATTTAAATTTTTTCTTCCGTTTAACCAATTTGAAACGTGCAAATTTTTAGTTATACGGATTAATCTGGCCATGATAATGACAATATCCTATTTATCGGCTGCGGTGACAAAAACATATAAAAATCTAGGTTTGGTCGACCTTTCTCAGATCCAGATTGTATTAAGATTTTGTGTTACCCTTACCGACGGAGCATATTAGAGTACTGTTGTGACGTTAGAAATTCTACTTACGCCACACATAGTAAAGAATTTGAATGGAAATGAAAAAAAATAAAAGTTTGTTAGGACGCTTAATTACCGCACGTACCAAAAAAACAATTAAGTAAAAAGACGACGTGGTAACTCGGGGGCTAGGTGCTCGTTGTAAATTTCATAGTGTGCAAGTGACCTGGGTTATATTCCCGATGCCGGCACCACTAAAATTGTTAATTGCAATTTTAAATGCCGATTTACCACGTGCTCGGCGGTGAAGGCAAACATCGTGATAAACCTTTTAGTTTGTCTAATTTATGACATATTTTTTCTTTGATTCCATGATAATAAATAAAAAATACCACGGAAACATCAACTTTTTTTATTTGATAAAGTGACGAAACGAGCATAATGTTAACCTGGTGGTAATTGCAACGTCAGGCCATAACAAATGTTAACACCCAGAATATTTCTGTGTGATACCACACTGCACCCATCACCCTGAGACATCAGTTCGACTTCATTTAGGAATTTGAGCCCGGAGTTTAATGGCCATGTGTCTGCTGAGATGAGGCCTACGATACTAACTAAAAACTAGCAGATCCTTAAATTTCTCAGCAGGTAGTACCCACACTAACAGCATCTGGATTTGTAAAGTATATTGTATTAACATGAGGACAGCATACGCATGGGAATTAATTAGATAGAGGTTGTTGAAAATCGGTCGCAAGATTTGGAACAAATGTGCGGAACGGGAAGATGAGTTCTAAAAATATAAATAATACCACGTAAGAAAGAAGAAGTTCTGTAGAAGTTAAACTTAAATCCTCCAAAGAAAAACCATATTTAAAGCTGTGCAGGATTTATTTTAATTTAAGATAGTTTTCATTGTAGGTAAAATTAGCCGGAAAATGTCACCGTGAAAAATAAGTCCGGACCGAAATCGGTCCGGTCTTATTTTTCTCTACATTATATTACGACGCTATATTATTAGAGCTAAATTAAAACTATAAACAACACAGTCCTGTATTCATGCCAAATAACAAATCGTTGAGTAATAGAATGACGTTTATCTTTACAAGGTATATTGGCAAAGCACAGGGCTTATCGTCGAGAATTATCAATTTGTTATAGAAAACGAACCCGTCCGCGTCCGTTCTCCGATCTGAAAGTTTTTTTTTCAGGGATTTCTTTGTTTTCATTTCATGGTCTCGAGTTCCTACAATTTCATGGTATAATAATAAAAAATAATCTATGCTTTTTACTCAAGAGTTTTTCTTTTAGTGTATAAGCCGCAGCAAAAATGTTGCGGTATTGAATTTAGTAGTCATGAAACTCCAGAAATGTGTAAGATATTACGTGCCGCCAGCGGTTTTTCCGGACCGACATAACTTAGGGACCTTCAAGAAAAGAGCCTATTCCTTTCTCAAAGGCCGGCCACGCACCCGCTACTCCCCTGATGTTGCGGATGTTCATGGGCGGCGGTGATCGCTTAACATCAGGTGAGCCGCTTGCGCGTTTGCCCCCTCTTCTATATAAAACAAAAGATATTGCAAATAGCAATGAAACAAAGACTAAATTGATGCCACAATTACTATCAATAATATTTCCGTGTGGTAGCGGCTTAAGAGAATCTACCACTCCATCTCATCCCGTGGGTGTCGTAAAAGTCGACAGAGGGAAAATTAAACCCAGAAGATGGGCAGCAGCATCTTTCTGGAACATCTGAATAAATATACTGCGTGGCAACCGCAGTATATTTAGCAATATTTGTGGATTTAATAATTTCCGATAGTTTAAAATTGACCAAGTTGAATTTGATATGTTTATTCCTTGAAATTATTTATAAATTTATTTCAGAGTGTTTTGGTGTGAATAACAGCCTACGTTAGAATTTTGGGTTGGTAACCCGTGTGGTGGCGGCTTAAGAGAAACTACCACCCCAACTCATCCCGTGGTCATAAAAGTCGACAAAGTGAAAATCAAAACCAGAAGATGGGCAGCAGTATCATCCTGGAACATCTGAATAAATAAGCTGTGGTTGCCAACCCGCCTGCCAAGCGTGGCAACTATGGAAAAATACCCCTCAAAATGAGAGCTACACACTTTTGTAGTAATCTATGGGGGAGGCCTATGTTCAGCAGTGGACTAGTGATAGGCTGAAATGATGACGATGATGATGATGATTGCACTTCGTGTAACTAGATTTGGTAGTGTTTACGTTAAATAATTTTTTTTTTTGGAAGTCAGGTTTGATAATACAGCAGATTAAAGTAAACTCAAAAAATTTAAAATTACAGACGGACGTTATTTTATTTTTGTGTTTCAAGTAACAGTCAAGAAATATCCCACTGCTGAGCACAGGCCTTCTCTCATTTTAGAGAGGGTTGTGAATCCGGGAAAAGTACGCGACAGTGCCTTAATAAGGGTTGGGAAACTTCACATGTGATCGATTTTTTTTTATGTCTCAGACATGCAGGTTTCTTCACGAAGGTTTTCTTCTGCAGGACGTAGACGTCTGTCTACGGGATGGACGTGTCAACATTAATTTTAAAAGTTTAAAGGGTGAGTCGACGCCACTTACATTTAATAGTTTTTAGGTCACTTACTTTTAGTAGTGTTCGTTGTAATATATGAGTATATCGAAAATCGGTCCTTACCAAATAACTCAAAAAAACCTCTATTTTTAAGTTATCAACGCACCCGACCCACTACTTCAGTATGTAAACCGATATATATATACACATTAAATTTATATATATAGAACGTGGACAAATGTAGTAAATATAAAGGAACAAATGATATTAACGACGTCATTGTGAAGAAGTTCCTCTGGAAAACCGGTTAATAATCAAAAGTTTTAAATACCTACCCAGTCAATGTCAATTATATATTAAATTAAAAAGATTAGTGGACCATCTGAAAACCAAAGTCAAATTTTATGAAAAAATATTGAAATCCTTCAGAATAAAATCACATAGATTAAAGAACCAATAAAGTCACACGCGAAGTCTAAAAAAGAATTCAAAGATATGTCTTCCAAATATTATTTATGAAAGTCACAGATATTATGAAGAAGACACACTAATAGACAAGGCGTAGAAAAAAATAGAGCAAGGAAAGGAATTATAAAGCCAAACTGCTGTAGACGGATACACCCGTTGGAATCACAGCTGAGGAGGTTGCACACACCTTCATTAACGATATTACCCACTTTCTTACTCAATTACGCAGTCGGGTGAGTCGAATACGACTCGTACCGGCATCGCGTCACTCACACCATGCGACGTTTGTGTTCTCAGTGTTCAGAACAAAGAACAAGCATTAACGGTTTTCGCACCCACAACACAAATTTGATTATTAATACTTATTAATTTCTATACCACTTCAGCTGCTATAATATATTAATGACTTTATGATATTTGATAATTACAATTAAAAGGTTGACTATATACTGTTTTATTTTGATTATTCATATGTCATATAGAGATTCAGTCAATTCAACATTCAAAATAAAAGCAGTCTTTATCGTATTTTAACATCCGTTCCTTGCGACATTTTACTCGTATTATATATTCGCTGAAGACCGCGTCTACGTTCGCGTCGATTTTGTTTTTTTTTAAATACCGTGACAACTCGATTTATGGAATAAAAAGTATCCTACATCCGTCTTCCGGATGCAAACTATCTGTGTGCCGAATTTCGTCAAGATTGGTTCAACCGTTGAGCCGTGAAAAGGTAACAAACAGACGGAGGGACAGAGACTTTCACATTTATAAGAATAGTATGGATGATGGCTTATAAAAACTATGAAATTATCTAACTTTTTCGGTTTTCTGTTGACTGCAGTTATGTAAGTTACACAATGTTATCAGTTTTTATAAATATGTCCTTATCGTGTCCTTACCATTTTTTGGTCATTGGATATTTAAAAGGCTCGTTAAAAGAATACTACCACTCCATCTCATCCAATGGATCTCGTAAAAGGCGAGTAAGGAATTAAACTACACTGTGCACCCAACAGCGCATGGTGGCGATGGGCGATGGGCTCACCACCTATCACACCAAGTGCATTATATTGTTTTGGTGAAAGGATGGATTGTGGCAGTCATCTACTTTTGCAGTGAGTGCCCAGTCTCTGACTACCCCTTACGGGATACAGTCGTGATCTTATGTATGTATGATATTTATTAAACTATTCAAAATAATTGTACACGGAAATTCAATCCTTCATAATAATTGTGGAAATATATCAAAGCAATCAATAAGCTGGTAGCGGTGTTCAAAAGTGGACTAAGAAAGGCTTAAAATGATGACGATAGTGAATAAATAACCTGACTTTTTTTAATTATCGAAAGTAATTTATTCCACAGTAAATCGAAATATTTTATTCTCTTTTTCTGGTGAAATCAGAATTGCAGGATCTGTGGCGGTATAATATGATCATCCCTTATGCTATTACCGACCATCTCTCATAATTGATAGCAAAAATTTGTCCCATTCGTCAGCGAATAAAGAGCGAATATTTTTAATGATGGTAACAAGAAATATGATTGCCAAAATGTCGTCACAAGGTGGTACGATAAATAATAAATAATTATAGATATTCTCTATTATTATGTATGATACTTAGTGTATCAAGAGTAGGTAGCATAACCTTTTTGTAAATTTTTAACCTGTTATTTAATATCTATAATCAATCAATCATTGAACTAATACACAAATATTTTTTATTACATGTCTCAGATTATTGGGTTATTACTTATGTTTGAATGACATTAAGCAACTTCAATAAATTCTCGTTTTATTTATTTATTCATTTATTTTAGAAATAGTCGTAAACTTTTTTCCAGTGTCAAGTAACTTAAGCAGGAATACAATCATCAAGCAGGAAAACTTTATAATTTCGGTTGACAGTAAAATTATAGTTGACTTTTACTGAAGTTTTCTGGACTCATGGAGACAAAACGAAAAGTACAATTTTGGTCTTAAATTGAATTTTCCCATCACTGGACACTTACACAAGCACTTGCTACATAATAAACTATTAATATAATACATTAAAACTCAAAACATACACAGAAATTACAATCTTTAATAAAAACACCACCGCCACTTTTCGAGTTGGCGCCAAAAGTCCCTCGTTTTATTTTGTACTAGCGATCCGCCCAGGCTTCGCACGGGTAGATAGATATTAGAAAGATAAATTAGTATTTTATTTGGACAAATAGAACAACCGCAATTCCTTACACTAAATTTTTTGTAGCGACTATTCTCATCGGCGGCTCTGCAGCTGGTCAGAAAAGATTACGTTATTTTACTAAAATAATGTTTTATTTATGGGAACATAAGCCATGAAATATAGCCAATATTTAATGTCGTGGTAGCAAAGTAAAACGACCGCTCTCGACCGCTGCACATGGGGAGCCGCGCACCTCGATGTCCAAGTTGCATGAAGCCGGGCGGTGGCGCGGCGTTCGAGAGACACTGAGGCCGCTGTATTTTTTAAAGAGCGATTCAAAATGTTTAAATAAAAGAAAATATATAATTGAAATTACAAACCACTATTCAATTGTTTTTTTATTACAAAAAATAAAATGAATCGTAATGGTTGTTCCCTCACACCGCAGCATTTTTCTTACTTTCAGCATTTTTATACCCGTCGTAACTTCTAAACGATAGGTCCGATTCGAATAATTTAGAGAGGAATTTACATGTACATAATCAACCTTGACTATAAAACTATTTAGAAGGATAAGGATTAATATCACGATACGAATGTCATCATCTTTCGATACTACCCGTGTTTTGATTGACTAATTTGAATAAAAAGCGGTTATTGTGACTTAACTATAATAGTTAGACATATATAGCCTCGCGGACTTTTTTGTGAGTAATGATGAGTACTATAAAAATGTAGTACATTATTTTCTTCATCATTAATAGTTTTTGCAGCGCACGCCAAATAATGACTTTTATCAGTAAATTTTTGATACCTTGAGTTACAGCATAACAATTTTCGTAGGAATCTAAGTTTTTTTTAAATTAAATACAACTCATGTTAGTCGGTGTTAATGTAGTTGTATATACTCGTAGGTGAAAGAATTTTTAAAATCGGTTCTGTAGTTTTTGAGTTAAATTATTACAACCAAAAAAGTTTCAGCCTATAAATGTCCCACTACTGAGCACAGGCCTCCTCTCATTTCTGAGAGGGTTTTTGGAGCTAGGAAGAATCCGCCACGCTGCTCCAATGCGGGTTGGCGGCTTCACATGTCTTCGAAATATTTTTTATTCCTCAGACAAGCAGGTTTCCTCACGAGGTTTACTTCACCGCCGAGCACGTGGTAAAAAATTACAACCAAACATAAAAAAAATCAAATCTTTCCTCTATAAAATATTAGTTTAGATTTACTGAAATTTACTGTTATAATACCAAAAACTACCAATATTTAAACTAAAAAACTACTGAAATGTACTGACTTTAACCTGGCAACCCTACCAAATTACAGATGTTTTGGTTTTGCAGCCCTGCCGGCTAATGTCAATGTCACAGGAAATGTTATTGTTCTTTTTTTATTTTCATTATTTTGTCCTGGTAATAATTGATCTATTGCTCCCTTAATCTGTACTCGGAAATAAAGATACGATCTAAAGTATAAATGAAGAAAGCCACAGTTCAGTAAATCCTACTTTATCTATTGATTCATTTTGATAACGCGTAACCATACCACTGAAGCATGAATTAACTAACCTATGCTTATTTTGTTGCCCAATGCAATACCGGCTAGTGGAAACGGTTGCCTACATATGGTATGCTATGCACCGGTGCTTAAGCGAAAGTTAGTAAAGTTGTAAATAGTGAAAAATTAAGAAATATTCTGAAGAACATAAAGGTTTTACGCCGGGTTGTTTTATTAAAAGATCTGTAATTATGTTGTCTTGGCTGCAACATCGATGGACAGGTCTCTGGCTGTTAATAATGGCATTGGGGGCGTTTATATTGTTCCTGTATGGGTTTTTCCCATTAAAGTATCATTCAGGAAAATTAGCACATTTAGATGATTTACCTAACTTCATAGATGGTGTCAGGTTAGTAAACATGTTTCACAAAGTTCATATTATAGACATTATCTCGAAAAATAAAAATTCTTTAAATAAAAATGCTTGTACAACAAGTTGTACAAGCATTTACGATGTATTTTTATTATTTAAATGGGGATATAAACTTTTAATGTTTAATTGAAAGAAATGTTTTTAATTTTTACTTTACTTTATATCATAACATCACTATTATTTTAGCATAGATGGACAGGAAGTCTACAATGCTGGTGAAAACAGTGTTGTACTTATGGTAATAGATGGCCTAAGATATGATTTTGCTACAGAGGAGTTCATGCCTTTTACTGGAGATCTACTAAAGAATAAGTCTGCTTGTATCTATGTGTCTGTAGCTGAACCTCCAACAGTTACAATGCCTAGAATTAAGGTGGGTTTTTGTTTGCATATTTATAATACCATATCAATTTTTATTGATAAATGTACTCTATTATCTTTAACCAAATTATCATAGAGGGATCATCTGTGTTACCTAGTTTGCTGCATTCCTCACTGAATTATAATTCAGTCTGTTATATATGTTTTTATGAGCATATTTACAAATTTTAGAATATTCAATGATTGTTTACCGCCATAAAAATTTGATTCTTGTACTTACATAACAAATAACATAAATTAAATTATATTATTTGATTAATTAGAAAATAGAATGAATGTTGGCTACAGTATTTTCGGATTAAGTGGCCATCAGGTGAACATTTGCTTGTTTAGTACAATCAAATGTGTGCAACATTTGCCCATACCAAATGCTGTGTCATTCAGAACTTTTTGTGTGACACCACACAGCGACCTTGACACATCAGTTCTTAATTCTAATATGACCAGTGATTACACTAGCTTGCCCTTCAAACTGAATAATTATATACATTAATAGTAACCAATCTAAGATATGATGTATCTTAAAATGTTTTAATTTTTTTTTGAAGGAGACTGATTTGGGATGTGAAATTGTTTATCTCAGTTATTTCTTAGTTACAAATAACTAAAAAAGTGAAACAAAATAATTGTTAACCCTGTGCATATTTTATTAGCTTTATTTTAATTTTATTATTCATAATACTCACAATGCCAAAGAATTAATTGGGCATTTCATCAAACACAGGATTTTGTTGTTTCATCTGTCACAATTATATCATGTTTATTTTAAATTTGATGTAGCATTGGTTGGTGGTGTAAATCACTACTTTATTGAAAGTATTAATTAACTTATTATTGAGCTTATTACCTATGTACAGTCACCAGAAAGAAAGAAGGAGAAGGCACAATGGAGGCGCACTATAAACTTCTGGCGGGACATATTCGCAAGTGTCACTTTTTTTTTATCAATTGCTTATCAGTTTCGTGTAGAGTTGTAATCGATGTTTGATAACTTGGACTGAACTCTGCAGTGAATTTAGATTAATATTTGTGTTTATGACTCTTTTTATTGTCCTAAGAATGATCAAAATTGAAGACACAAATCAGTTACAACCCTACATGACTTATACCCAAAGAAAAAACATTCCAAATTTTAAAAAAAAGTTGCGGGTTCACATAATGATATCTTATATTTATGCTACATTGAATAAAACTAAATTAATGGATTTTATCACATTTATATTCAACAAAAGTCGTGGTGTAATAAACTTTTCTGTTAATTAAATCAAGCCAGTTTTTTCTTTGGTATTGTGAGATTAATTTGGTATTTGTTTGTTGCTTGTAATAATTGTTAAATATTGATTGTTAGATGTTAGTTGCTTATATTGATTGATGGTTATACATCCTTTTGCACAAGGCTTTACTTTGGTGTAGGTAACTTGATACTTTGCCACTACATTTGAGCAAGCAGCTTACTGTATAAAATCATTTATCATTAGCAGTCTATTGCTAAAGTTGGAGATAGTGGTGTAATTAATTTACACTTTAAATTGTGTTGAATCAATGAAAATTTTCCATTTCATTTCATACCAAAGAAGGTTTAATTGCTTGTTACTGTGTTTATCTACAAGCATGAATTTATTTGCATCAATTAAATTGCAGAACCATGAACATGAATTACATAAAATTCCAATAAACTTGCATGCACAATGTATGATAGGGATCTTTCTACTTTTTTTGGGATTTACATTTATTTTCTATTTTTGTTCTTTGGGAAGCTTATTGCATATATTCATAAGTACTTATTGGTGAAAAACTAAATACAGAAGAGCTATTAAAAAGCTGCCAATAGTATACAAGACAAGATAAAAAAACAACCATCAATGAGTTCACAAGCTTATAACTTAAAAAAAAAATTAGGCAGTAAATTGATTAACAAGGACATGCATAACGGAATTAACACTACTGGAAAATAAATCAATATGTTTGTCTTCACAAGCATCATTAATTTAACTACATGCTCTTATAACGATAGTTGGTATGTGTAAGAGGCACTTGAAATATATTAGACAACCGAGATGAATAAATGAATAAGAGGGAACTCTAATTAATAATTTTTGTAGTAAATCGCTACAGTCTATAATTGCATTAACTATTTTCATTACATAAATAACATCAGCTATGTTCCTCCTCACACGTAGGGGAAGTAGGTGTAGTCTTATGCAACGTTGCTACTACGGTTCGTAACGCATACAATCTTATAAAACAGAAATATTTTTTGTATTCGTACGATTCGGTCACTTTATAAATGTTACAGCGCGGATTCCAAACTTCAGATGCATATTCGAGGTGACTGCGGACATATGCACCATAGAGCACTTTTAATGATTTTATATTCATGAAAGGACTGGATGACGTCATTACGAATCCAAGCGCTTTTACAGACTATTTGACTATTTTTGTACTCCTCAAACGTTAATTTATGATCATGAATAACGCCGACATCGTGGCTTAGGGCTTCTCTTGGGCTTTAAGTTTGTAATCATACCGTATTGTATATTGTTTGCGAGCGTACGTCATACAAAAACATTTTGAAATACCTATATCCAATTTATTAAATCTATAATATTCATCGAGTCTATAGAGATCTTCTTGAAGTAGATAAGTATTAGGCACAGTGTTAACAGTATCAAAAACTTTCATATCAACTGCGTGTGAAACAAATTGAGAATGTTTAAAACAATATTTATGACATTTATTGAATTGAATAAAACATGTCATTATATAATTATAATATATTATAATATTTAGAAATATTTTGTACATCTGCAACACCTCTAGTTCTGCAAATATTCACGGGCGGGGGTACCCCTTTACTATTAAAACCGATATAGTGCACGCACGCACTCGCACGTAAAAGGTTCCGTAACATTACTGTAATTTTATATTACGTGTTTTTATAGCTCATTAACTTTCTTGCCCAAGCACGAATGTTGGCGTGATATTCATTGTTTAATTTTTAGTGCTTTTGTTTTCGCATAGTTTAGGGGGCGTCCATTAATTACGTGAGACGTTTAGGCGGGGAAGGGGTTCGAGCCGAATCTCACCCAATCTCGCGTGGGGGAAAGGGGGTCTCATCAAATATCACTTAAACATTTTTCCGCATGAAACTAAAGTTGCGAGAGAACTGACTTAAGTAAAACATGTTTCTCTACTAAAATTTGGGTAAATCCTAAACAATAATGTTTATTGCGGTCATGCGAACGCCACAAAGAAGCACAGCGCCTCTATTTAATAAATGATTTTCTCACTGCGATTTTAGACATTCTTAGTAGTCTAACTAGTCTTAAAAATAATCAAGCGCAGATTAACGCTAAATGCGTTATGCTAAATGCGTATCCACAAAAACCTCACGTGAGATTAAGGGAGGTGTTCGAGCAAGATCTCACCAGGAAGAGAGAGGGACTCGAAAAATCACCAAAATCACCTCACGAAATTAATAGACGCCCACTTATGAGTAAATCTTACTAGTAACAAGCACATTATTACGTCACTACTTGCTTGTGCACTGTTTGATTAAATCTTAACCTTACCCAGTATAAACTCGATTCATGTGCTCATAAAGTATGGCATGGAACACATAAACCCAGGTATAAATAGTCACAATGGTTGAGGGCACGTTCAACTCATCAGCATCTGACTGCAGTCATATTAAAGTCCTTTGTACCGTGATGTAAACTATAACGCGATTTGGGACTGTTTTATTCAGATTTTTAGTCATTATCATTATGCATTATTTTTTTTTTGAAATTTAGCATGTGCTTCACTACGACCCTACCTGCGGCGATGCAGTTTTGGGTTGTAAACGTACTAGCTTAGTAAAACTATCCGCACTCTTGAAGATACTCGTAATTTAATTATCATTTATTGGACTTTTTAATGACTGATCAGTCGAGAGTGAGCAATTCACAAGACAAACAAGTTCTTAATCGAAATTTCTAAATGGAAATAAAAAAGAAATTTCGATATATACTCGTATATATAATAATAACATTGTTTCTTATAAGAACTTAACTTTTAAACTGCATCTATAAATATAATGTATAAAATGAAAAATACAGAGAACTCTTGAGCATATTTAATGCTGAGTAAGATGGTTCTAAATAACACGGTGGTTTATATAATTTCGCCTTTTCATAATTTTTACTCTATCTTAAAGTGTGTGATCTGCATATTATATGGCAATTTTGCTAGATGGGATGGTGTAATTTACAAAAATATATCATAATGTTAAAAAATCTTGAACAGGCTATGATGACGGGCAGCATATCTACCTTCGCCGACGTGGCCCTTAATTTTGGAGCACCTGCCGTACGCGGCGACAGCGTATTACGGGTCGCATCCGCTAGAGGCCGACGCTCTGTGCTATACGGCGATGACACCTGGCTCCGACTCTTCCCTGGTCTCTGGGCAGACTATGACGGCACTACTTCCTTCTATGTGACGGATTATACTGAGGTGTGGCAAAAGTTACTCTTTTAACATTTTCGTTGAACAAGAAACAATACATTTTTCGCACTTAAATCTCAGTTTATGCTTAAAAAAATGTACCTGTCGATGTTATATATTAAAGAACATCACTATAAAATATAATCCAATGTATGGCACATTACTAGCACATAGTTAAAAAAAGTTTGTTTATTTTTAGGTAGACAATAATGTGACTCGCCATTTAGACAAAATTCTTGCACCAGACGATAAAATGAAGCCAACATTCGACTTCCTCGTCCTTCATTATTTGGGGTTGGACCATATAGGACATTTGGAGGGCGCCCGCAGTCCAAAAATAAAGCCTAAACTGGTTGAAATGGATGACGTCGTCAAGAAAATATACACTGCAATGCAAACATGGGTATCTAAATATTGTATTTATCATATAAGACATATGTATTTATCATAGAAGAGGTAGGGATTAAATATGCAGGAATCCGTCTAGGCAGGTACCCCCTGAGTCAATTATTCTGCCGTGATATATAATTTCGGTGATGTAATTGCTGTTAGCCTTTTTTGGCTTTTACAGCTTCATCGGATACTGAGCTCACGGGCCAGGGGCCCGCGTGCCAGGTTTGGTTTGACCCAAACATAAATAAATAAATAAACTCCTACAAAAACCTCGAAATTCGGACTGTATCGCGTTCGCTGCGTGCTTGCGCGATTTAGAATATCTCAATACGATTTTAAGTCGTCTAATGACCGTCCGAGGGAGGCTGCGGGCCTCCATTCGGACTGTCGACTTGTGTGTCGGTAACTCTGGGCGGTGAGAACCGCCCTGGAACACGGGTGTATCGTGTGTACGCGGTGTGATTGTCGACTGCTGCGCGCCGCTCTCTACGGCTATTAAAGCTATTAACTGTGTGTACAGTGTAGCCTGGATCGTGACTGACCGTATCGTGGTCAGGGAGTGCTGAGACATCCGTGTCGTCTAGCACGTTTCGCGGGCGACGTTTGCGTTCGGTCGCGTTTCTATCCGGTCGGTAATTTGCTGCTTTAAGCTGCTGTGAAGGAGTAGTGTGCAAACATTACGGTGTTTCGGTCTAAAGGTCACTAAGGGCAAGTGTAATCACTGGACATATTAGACTTAAGAACTAGTGTCTCAGGGTGACGGGCGCAGTGTGGTGTAACACAGAAATATTCTGGGTTAAACAGGATCTGTTATGGGCAGACGTTGCCCTTAACAACAGGTGTACGTTTTGCTCGTCTCGTTATTTTATCCAATAAAAAAAGACATCATAATCAATCTCCCAAGACGTCAACCATGTCCCGCACATGGACCTCTGTCAAGTCGAGAGAATTTTCCGTAATTGCTACGCTTAGCAAGTAGATTAGCGATCGCAGCATTCTGAGATTACTAATCATTTCAGGTTATCACATCATAGGGACATGGGGGAGGCCCCATACATCGCCTCAAAAGTTTGAAGCTGTCAATTTGGGGGGATTTTGTCATAGTTGCCACGCTTGGCAGGCGGGTTGGCAACCGCAGTTTATTTATTCAGATATTTCAAGAAGATGCTGCTGCCCATCTCCCGGTTGTAATTTTCCCTCCCTCCTACCCCTATACACAATCGTGGCATGCCGTCGTATGAGTGAAAATAGTGTCCTTTCCCCGGCATACTCGCAGCCCTCAAGATTCGTACTTACTGCTGTTTAAAATTATTTCTACATTCAGGATCGTACCGGCATCCTCATAATATGCGGGGACCATGGTATGCGGGACGCAGGCGGGCATGGGGGCTCCACGCCCGCTGAAGTCCTAGTGCCGCTGGTCGTGTTGAAAAGCGACGGCTTTCAATGCCCGCATCCGTAAGTTATTATTTTATTCTACATCTACGCTCTAATCTCTAGCTTGACCCTTTTTTATGTGGTAGAATCAAGCTGCAGCAAGGTACTGGTGTACTGTATGAAGGGGTCCTCTCGACTCGACAAAAAACAGGCCTTCATTAAATATATATAAAGCACTAGCATACTTATATACATAGAGTCACGCCCCTTTCCCAATGAGGTTGGCAGAGATCACATCCTTCTTCACATTTTGCTAAGATCCTCACACACATCGTTCGCTTCTTCTACTTTCATTATTATTTTCATACAAGGTCGTCGGTTGCGAGTACTTTTGACGTGGCCTTTCCTTAAAAGGACTTCGATCTGATTGTGACACGTTCGCCTACTTAGACCCTTACCGGCTTGCCAATTCACACTCGCCTCATAAAAATCTAGTACGTCAATCTAATTTTAATCATCCTCTCTACGTGTCCAAACCATCTAAGCATCCCTCTCGCTATCTTTGACACTACATCTTCTACCACACTACTATTACGACAATCGTATTGCATCCATCCTCTCTTCGTGTCTAATCCATCAAGGCATCCCTTTCGCTATCGTTGTCACTACATCTTCTACCACACCACAACGTTCCCTTATCACAATGTTTCTCACTTTGTCCATCGAAGTCACTCCAGCTTTTCATATCCACACCATTAATCTTACTTTCTTGTTTCTTCTGTCAGTACCAACATTTACTACCAAACATAAGTCTAGGGATCAGTACTCCTCTATGTACAACTAGTCGAGCCTTTTTAGATACGTCCAGGCTACACAAAAAGATATGTAGCCATACATTTGATTTCCTGACAACAATCTTCGCTCAATATCACCATCGTACTTCCGTCTCCCGTAAACTTTGAGCACAAGTATACAAACTCTTTCACTTGTCCCACTTTTCTTCTTCATCAGAACTCTGCAATCAGTCATACTTTAATCTCTTTCATAAACCAATGCTTTCATCTTACTTACATTCACTTTAATCCCTTTGGTTTTTAGAGCATCACACATAAAATTAACCATCGCCTGCAACTCCTCCGATGACGCTCATATAACCTGATAATCAGCACATAAAAGCCAATTGACGGCCAGATCATTCATTCTTAATCCATACGCACTTCCAAAAAAATATTTTAAGCAATTGTTTATAAATAAATTAAACAGCCTCAGCGAAGCTACACATCCCTGTTCAACTCTTCGATGTTACATCACCCGGTGTAAGCCCCGTTTATCATAACAGCACTGGAATCCTTATAGAGTAATTTCAGTACTTGAATCAGGCTGCCACTGACCCCATACATAGACAATGTCCACCGCAATGCATTCCGTACCACGCTGTCATAAGCCTTTCCAAGTCTACGAGAGCGCAATAGACCTTGTGACTTCGAGCCAAGAATTTTTCGGCTGTACTTCATAACGAAAAGATCTGATCCATGCATCCCATTCCTGTTCTGAATCCCGCTTGTTCATCCCATATCTTCTCTTCAGTTTCATTCCTCACTCTCTGTGCATACAGTTTGCCGACGATTCTGAGAAAGCACAATTCAGAAAATGCCTCTGTAGTTTTTGCAGTCTTGCTGCGACCCTTTTCTTTTGTAAAGCGATACGATGACGGCTTTATACGATACGATACTTGCCCAATTTCATACTGTTCAACCTTTTCACAATCTATTCAATACTAATATCACTTTCATCGCAACCTTCATTCATGTCTTCGGGTTGGGCCTGTACATATCCTCTTTCTCAATTAAGTTTTCGAAATATTCTTTCTACCTCTTTAGAACGCATTTCTATCCTCTCACAATACCTCCATCCTGGTTTCTGATTATGTCCATTTGCGAGATCGAATTTTTCCTTCTTGTTGATCTTAAAGTCTTCCAGAAGAACTTGATGATGTTTGAAAAGTCGTCACATAACCTCCTTTCAAATTCATCACTTACTTTCTTCCCACGACCTCTTTTGCCACACCCTTTAACCTGTTATACTCATTCCTTGCCCTGCTTACATCATCATTCGTTGCTTTTTGCATTCTTTGATTGGATTTCATCGCATTACATTTAATCTCAGCACACTTTAATTTCCTGAAGCTTCACTCCCACCTACTCATTAAAATCGCCTAGCATTATGATAAATAAAACCATTATACGAGGGGTGATCCAAAAGTAATGATAATCAATAATAAACACAATGAATAAAATAAATAAATAAATTTATTTCTCAACATAGTCTCCTAGCAAGTCTATACATTTAGTCCATCTCTTTTCTAATCCTAAAATTCCCTTAGAAAAAAAATCTTTATCTTGACTCTCAAAAAAGTCCTCAACCGCGGCCATCACGTCGCTATCATCGTCAAATTTCTTGCCTCGGAGGTGTTCCTTGAGTCGTGGAAAGAGATAGAAGTCGCTGGGGGCTAGATCTGGTGAATAGGGGGGGTGTTCCACCAGCTCAAAGCCCGCTTCCTGAATGGCAGCCATGGCAATTGCAGCTTTGTGAACCGGTGCGTTGTCTTGATGGAACAGCACTCCAGCCCGCAGTTTGCCTCGCCTTTTCTCCTTAATAGCCTCCCGCAATCTTCTTATTTGTTCTGCATAGTAGGAGCCTGTAATAGTGGCCCCCTTTTCCAAGTAGTCCACCATGATTATTCCTTCAGCGTCCCAAAAAACAGACGCCATAACCTTCCCTGCTGAGCTTGACACTTTGAATTTCTTCGGCGTCGGTTCATCGGATCGTTTCCATGTCATCGATTGTTGTTTTGTTTCAGGATCAAAATGGTGGATCCAGGTCTCGTCCATGGTCACAAAACGTGACAAAAAATTATCCTTGTCTGCCTGGAACTTTTCGAGATTTGCTCTTGACATGTCGACTCGTTTCTTCTTTTGCTCGTCGTTTAACATTTTCGGTACCCAACGCGCGGAGACCTTTCTCATATGCAATTCGTTCGCAAGGATTCTTTGAATGCTGCCATATGAGATCCCTGTGACCTCAGCTACATGCCTGATAGTCACTCTTCGATCTTCCAATACAACTTCTTCAACTTTTTTCACATTTTCTTCAGTGAGGGACGTCGATGGGCGTCCTTCGCGGTGTTCGTCTTCCGTCGATGTTCTTCCCAACTTAAACTCCTTAGCCCAGCGTGCAACTGTGGAATATGGAGGAGAAGAGTCCCCTAATGTTTCCACCAAGTCGCTGTGTATGTCTTTGGTAGACATTTTTTTCAAGCAGAGGTATTTAATGACAGCTCTGATTTCGTGTTTTTCCATTTTGATGTTCACTCCTTGACAGTCCGTATTCAAATGAATGTAGCTCCCGGGAATCGTGGCCTATTTATATGATTTTTTTTCCCTGAACTAGTGGTTAACTGAGTAAGTGACTGAAATTTTTTTGTATTTTTGTGTGCACTAGAAATAACTGATTATCATTACTTTTGGATCACCCCTCGTAAGTAAATAAAACCATTATAAGTAAATAGTATAATTTATATTCATATGCTCTTAATTTTCTTTACGCCGCTAGACCGTGGTTACACCTTCGGTATACGTCACGACACGGTGTCAAGTGCGTAAGACAAAACTTAATAATACTACTAATACATATATGTAAATCAAGCAGTTAATATATTATGCACATAACTAATTGAACGTCACTTATATCTGCAACAGAATGCATTCAAATATATAGCTTGCACTTTCTTGTTAATCTGAAAGGACATTGCCCAAATTCGCCTAAGAAGCAACATACGTTTGACATGTAACATAATTCTTAGCTTATTTTATGCCCTTTATTCCAAATACTAGACTTCAACGGACACATAAGATTAATAAAAGAAAATTAAATAGGCGACATCATTGCGACACTTTACCCTTCCCCGAATACCATCTAAAATCATCGCTACGGCTCTGGATCCGTAAGTCAAGAGGCAAGAACAAAAGCTGCTTAAAGCGCTAAGTCACGCACATCATCAAATACAGTATTAACAGTGCGAGCGAGAAAACAATATGGGGCAGACCGGGTATGGTTGACCACGTTTTTGGTTATAATTTTTTTAAACTATTGTCTTTATGTCATTGAGAAATATTGTAAACTGTGCCAAATTTCATAGTCAATTATAAAAATAGGTTCTAAATGGTGAATATTATTAAATGAAATCGGGATTTTTTTCAGTTTTAGGAAACCTCTCCGCGTTGGTCAACCTGCCCCAGTGCTGGGGTAGGTAGACTAGTCATCTGGAGCAGGTGAGCTTAAATTACGGGATGACAAAATTTAATGTGTAATAAAAATTTCACAGAGATATTCTGGGTGACACGGCATTTCTCATTGGCAGACGTTGCACTTACCATCAGGTGAACGTTTAGCTCGTCTCGTCACTTTATCCGAAAAAAAAATGTCATTCGTTTTGCAGAATTCTTCGCAGACGGGCTTATTTATAATTTAATGATTAATTTTTATCTCAAACTTTGATTTTTTTCGTAAACCAAAAATAATTTCGAAAAACAGCAACATATGGATCATCGTCAATAAACCGCAATACGCAATTGGCCTACCAACCCCGACCGGAGCTTCTGCCTTCAAAAATTCACTAAACTATAATGCTTTGCATAATAGTCATAATACGTATTTGTATACATTTTATAATAATTTACTTTCAATTTCAAATTAAATTTATATGAGCTTGTCTATAAATTACAATGTAAGAACGAAAAAGATGTGTTGATTAAAAACTACTTAGGTATCCCAATTATTGATATTACGCTCGTAACTGGCAGTGAGACATTTCCTCGTGTCCCGCGTTCTGTGCGAATGATCGGTCAAGCTGCGAACTTTCTTTGAGTGAAACATTGATTCTCTCAGTCAAACCTGCAAGAAGCTAGGAGCATCTAGTCTACCTACCCCAGTCCCCAACCAACCCCGGTCTGCCCTATTAATATTGAATGTCATGACATTAGAGTATTGACAAACATTAGACAAAATCACACGCAAGCGGCTATCTTTTTTATGTAATTTTGGCGATCTTTCTGTTTGTTTGTAAAGTGTTGAGAGTGGTGTTTTTTCGATTTGCTTTTCTACAACCGGTTAATAACTACTGATATTTTAAAATAAACCTAAAATCGAACAGCAAGGCTATGTAGATTTATCTCAAAATTGAAAATGTTTTGTGTTATAAATAAATTCCGAGAAGTGTCGTTCTAAACTGCTTTCACGGATACATAGGCTTTATTTTGAACCCTATAATCAATGTTCTATGACTGCTGGTTCTTGGGCGAACTTTGTATGTGAGCTGACCTTTCATGTATTGTAACCATTTTTGGTTCTTCATCAGTTTGCTTCACTTGCTATCGCAAAATCAAACCGGCCCACCATTTTCCATTCAATTTCTATGCATTTTTGCTATTTTTTAGTTAAAATAAATGAAAAAATAAAAAAGCCTTTTATTTCTTGCAGTGTTAATTACAACAATTTTTTATCTAGTTAATTAATACTATCTTCTTTTTAAATAAACAATCGTATTATAGTGTAAGTAGTTTATTTTATTTAAAATTAAAGTGTTGGTATATGTTTATTACTAGTGAAAAAGTATAATATAAAAAGTATATATATATATGTTTATTCTGCAAAAACCCCTCTACAGGTGAAGGCCTCCTCCAAAGATAGCCAATGTTCTCTAGACCACGCTATTTAAAACCAATTAAGATCAGCTGTTTTTGATTTCGTCTTTCCACCTAGCATAGGGTCTACCTTTTTTACGCTTCCCCTGTGGGCCTTTCCATGCCATCACCCTTTTGGTCCATCTCAGATCTTGAAGACGCGCTACATGTCCAGCCCACTTCCATTTTAATGTTAGGGCGTGTCAGAGCAGTTAAGTTAAAATAACATTGCTTATTTTATTTCTAAGATAATCGTTTTTTAACTCGGGCAAGTATAATCAGGACTTACACCTATACAAAAATCGAATACTAATATATCCAATTAAGTAATAATAGTCCTGATAAATCATGAAACGTGTGGCATTACGCTGAGCCCAAAACATTTGCGCTGACTCAATACACACCCAATTAAAAAAATCTATTGTCTTACTGTAGTAACTTCTAGTAGGTGTATTCTTTTAGCGAAAAAATATCTTTCTATTCTATAGGGATGCAAATTTGTTTTGTGGGCTATTGAATCAATATCTGCACAGATTAATAAAATAAGTCTTTAATATTTTCGTTTCTTAAATAAAGTTACTTCTGTCCTAAACAAATTTTGTTGAAAAAAAATGTAAAGCAGTGAGCTTCACCGGGCACGAAATCACTATGTTAACAAGCATCTGCCACTGGCGCCAGTTACCTTTCGATATTGAACTACCTTCGTACTCGTAGTTCCATCATCCACCGTTCCACATGGCTTTTTATATTTGATGGCACTTAGATATTGTTTAGTATAGTAAAGTTATCAAGAGAGGCTAAGTGAATTTAGTTTGCTAGTCAATGTCCGCTGGTTCTTTCAAGAATGCTTATTGAGTTCATTCAAACATTTTTTTTTAACGAATCTTGCATGAGAGGTGAAGGTTTTGCTCGTCTCGTCCAAAAAGCACCCAGAACATTTCTGTGCGACTCCACACTACGCCCTGAGACTTCAATTCTTAAGTCTCATATGCCCGTCAGTGATCACATATTACTAGCTATCAATGCTCTTCAAACTGAAACACTAATGTTTCCACACTACTGCTTCACGGAAGAATAACTAGTCCTGCAGAGCGGTCCGACTGGACGGATTCCTAGATAGGTCCTACATAGAGTCCTAGGGCAGTAATGTGCAAACATTACTATGTTTCTGTAATCACTGAGCATATTCGACTTAAAAACTGATGTCTCAGGGTGACGAGTGCGGTGTGGGTCACACCACACTCGTCTGTCTCCAGTAATGTTCTGGGTAAGACAGCTCACTTGCTCAGTAATGTACGCAGTTTGTTTTCAAAGGAGACGCTATTTGCGAGCTTAAACAATTTTATTTAGACGCGGTCCAGGCCCAACGGTGGCCCAAGTGGACGTGGCCCCGACCGTGGCTTGGCTGCTGCGGGCGCCGCCGCCGGGCGACAGCGCGGGCCGGATACTGCCCGCGCTCATGCCGTCGGACACGCGCCAGCACCTGTACCTACTACACGCGCTCGCCGCACACAGCGCGAAACAAGGCCTACCCACCGACACCGGTACTGTATAATGTTGCCGGTACCGTAGCTAGTGATCAGATGACCGCGTGGCTTTGTGGTCAGATGACCGCGTGACTTTGTGGTCAGATGACCGTGTGGTTTTGTGGGCAGATAATCGCATGGCTTTGTGGTAAGATAACTGCTCTAATGATGATGACTATCTCGGAAGGAGCAGGAAGGGCCAGTAGTAGCTTGAGAGGACGGGGTCGCTTAGCCGGTACTCTACCGTATTTGCCGGACAATGCAACTAGGTCAAGTACTCCCTGGCAGTATTTATACGCGATAAAATCCATAAATATGTGATTTTCGAATGTGATAAAGTTACGGCTTTTTCTTCTTCTGAAAATATCCAGCTGCCGCCCACTAGTACTGAAAAATATGAAAATATATAATTTTGCTCATATGAGTTTGGGATATCATAACTAACACCGGCACTGTACAATGTTACCAGTACTGTATCTATTGGTCAGATGACCTCGTGACTTGTGGTAAAATTACCGCGTGTCCTAGTGGTGATGACACATTGTTTGTAATATAAGAATTATTGAAAGCTAACAATAATGAAAAGCTGAAAATAGTCCACATTAACCATGATATTAAGACGTTCAAAAACTCAGCCTCTCCGAGACCATGAACTGCAATAATATATGTAATATACAATACATATAATCACACCTACACATGTAACCCACTTTTCGCCCCGCGGGTAACGAGACGTGGCGGACGGCGAACCACGTTGCCGCCATTTTGGTACAAGTCAAAATGGCAATATAAAGTTAAGTTAGATGTGTTAAAATCCATTAATACAGTTTTATCCAGTGTTGAAAAGGCTCAAGTAAAGGCTTTTCTGCTTATGAAAATTTATTCAGCTGCTACCCACTAGTACTGAAAAATAATTTTTAATTTATTATATTTTCATTTATTATGCTCATATGAGTTTGGGATCTCATACAATACTTTTGACATATTTATTTTTTACAAATTTATTTATATCTACTGTCATTTATGAAAACTAAATAACTACCAAAAGTTGTTTAAGCTATTTCGAAATACTTTATTCATATCAAATTTAACACTGTTTTCAGTCATTTGTGCACACATTACTGTGTTTCTGTTTGAAAGGCACTGTAGATTGCTTCGGGTTGATTTCCGCAACTCCTTTGCGTTTTGAAAGGCACTGATAGCCAATATAATTACAGGGCATATGAGACTTAATAACTGATATCTCTGGGTGACGAGCGCAGTGTGCTGCCGTTAAGAAATGTTCTGGGTGACACAGCATTTGTTGTGAGCAAGCACTGCACTTACCATCAGATGAACAATTGACTTGTCTCGTCAATATCTTCCATAAAAAAAAACATAAATACATAGACGTAATTATATGTATATATGTATGTTACAATTTGTCTTACAGAATTTTACAAGCAATTCAAACGTGCCGAGAAACAGTTCGCGCATTACCTGGCAACAGGTCAACAGAGCGCCGCTAAAATTGCCAAGGACTTCTACGACGAGTCTCTAGAGGCGATGTCGAAGTACCTCACGGAAGCTACCGCCGAGTTTGACCTCTTTGCTATCAGCTTCGCCACGTTATTGCTTTATATTGTAAGTCTTTATCATATATATATATATATATATATATATATATATATATATATAGTTATATTTACATAGCGCTATTGAAGTTTAATAGATGCTTTATTATGTATATATACATATATATAAAATATTACCGGTACTTAGACGTTTTTTCTAGATCAGAACACACGATCTGGCGGGTAAACTACACTTTTCATTGGCACAATGCCTGAATATTTAAAAATCACTATTATTGAAATTTACTTAAAAAAATTCAAATACACCAATTTTTTAATTAGTCAGTTTAAATCCAATTTTCTAGGAATAATATTACGTTAAACTACTTTTATGAAATCTGTCTGTAAAACGCAACCACAATACAGGAGAAATCCTACTGTGGGGCATTGGTTTTTAAAAAACAAAGCTAAGCAAAATTACTTGAAATAAGAAATTGTATGATGTTGCACAAAGAATTATTATATGTTACACTACTTCAGATTTGTTTGATTTCCCGCTGATAACACCCCTAAAGTTGTTAATTGCAATTTTAAGCGCTGATCACGAGCTCATTGTTGAAGGATAATATCGCGAGAAAATCTGCATGTCTGAAGAATAAAAAGATTTGTCTTCGAAATCATTTTGTGAGAAGTCCGCCAACCAGCGAGGAGGCGGGGAGAGTATGCCACGCTGCTCCAATAGCAGCGTGGCATACTCTCCCCGCCTCCAAAACCCTCTTAAAAATTAGAGTAGATCAGCAGTGGACATTTGAAAGCTGATACTTTTTTAGATTTTTTAAGAGCATAAAAGTAAGTAGATATTGATTTTCATTTTTATTTTCAGATAGCTGCATCGATTCTCTGTGTAACACTGTACTCGTTACAACCAGACATGCGTCGCAAACCAAGCACGCATGGTCACCATCCTTCCACGGCTAGTTTGGTCGTGGCGTTCGTTATAATGTTCTCAATCTTCTCCACCTTCCTCGCCATTTCCTGTTTCATAACGGAAACCAAGAGCCCGTTCTGTTCCTTCAATCCACTTTGGTCTATTGCGTTCCTCGGCGCTGCATGCACTCTAACTATAGTATACTTCGTCATCAAAATTGGAATCGAGGCAATAACAGATATGTCAGCGTTGAGGGATTTGAACGCCATCGACTATTTGCTGATTGTTGGCACATTGTTCCACTCGTGGTCTTTCTTTGGAACAAGTTTCATCGAAGAGGAGCACATGACGTGGTATTTCTTTTGGAACACGCTGATGTTCTTTGTGTTGATACGCACAATTGTGGTGATCGTGATATACTTCAGCAAGAAACTGTCGGGTGCAACTGAGATGCAAGAGAAACCGGAGTTGGAGCGGAGAATGAGTAGTGTTGGCGTCAGTATTCTTCCCAAGTGGGTGTTATTGATCGCTTTGCATAGGTAAGTTATTTTTGATGTTACAAATTATGGTTTCTTATATTTACGCGAATACTACTCATTTAAATATAACTATTTTTACGGATTTTATCGCGTTTAATTTAAACTATTTATAACCCGACGTTTCGAGCGCTTTACAGCACCCATGCTCACGGGATTACTGAGGCGACAGATGTCCTGATGTAATAGGTAACCCGGGGTAACCTCAGCTTTTAATAATTATTTTTTATTTTTTAGTTCGATCTACGCAGAAAGAGCTTCCTGTGTCTTCAAACAAGTGGTATGCTTGATTTTTTAATTAAATTTTATGAATAATAGGAAAATCAGGATACTTTTTATGTACTACTGTAAATCCAAGATTCTGCAAGCGGTACGGTACCCCGGGTTAACTATGACATCAGGACATCTGTCACCTCAGTCCTCCCTTGACCATGGACGCTGTAAAGCGCTCTAAACGTCTGGTTATAAATAATTTAAATTAAACGCGATAAAATCCGAAAACATAGTTTTATTTCAATGTTATAAATTCTATGTATTATTGTATTTTTTTATAGAACGGTATCATTACCATCGCTATCACCCCGACTACGACTAACGACCCGTTTTGTGAATATAAGAACCTAGTTCCTATATTCATAAATTAATCTTTTTAATAACAATCGATCCACCATCCAGCGTCTTCCTGGAACATCTGAATAAATAAACTGCGGTTGCCAACCCCTCGCCTTCCAAGCGTGGCAACTTTGGCAAAATACCACCCAAATCGAGAGCTACAAAGTTTTGTGGTAATCTGTGGGGGAGGTCTATATTCAGCAGTGTACTAGTGATAGGCTGAAATGATGATTATGATGATGAATAACAATCTGTTGGTTTTTGCTTGTATCGTCACTTTCTACCTGCAAAAAAAACACAAATTATTTGTTCATCGGTGAGCACATGATAAACCAGCACTTAAAATTACAGAACATTTTCAGAAGTACCGATACCGGGGAGCGAAACTAGGAAACTAAAGAACTATAAAATTTAAGGCAACCGCCCGGCCTCGTAAGCTACAACGGTTCTATTCCTCTACCAAACATTACTGCATAAGTGCTATTGTCTTATGTTTTCCTTTAAATAAAGTATTCCATGTTATTATTTATACATATTATAAGAGATTTTTTAGGATTTTCTTTGAATACCAGTTATCTTACCTTTTGAACTTGTTCTTAGGTACCTACGAACAATGAACCAGACCGGAGACAGGTGGATGTTTCTACCAGACACGGCAGATTGGTTGAATGCACCCGAAAATACTGCCTATCTTCAAGCTCATCTTAATTCTAGGTAATCCAACTCTAAAGCTCTCTATATGCCCTTTATAGATTGTAAAAAAATATAATCCGCTAACCCGCATTGGAGCAGCGTGGCGGATTATTCTGTCGTGAAACAGTTGTGTGCAAACATTAGTGTTTCGGTTTGAAGGGCACTGTGAGCAAGCGTAATTATCTCTCTCTCTCCCAATATGTCTCAGGGCGCAGTGTGGTGCCACACTGAAATATCCTGGGTGACACAACATGTGTTTTGGAAAGACGTTACACTTACCATCAGGTGAACGTTTTGCTCGTCTCGTCGCTTTATCCAATAAAAAAAAATCTTGCATCATTCCGAGTAATATAGGCTAGAAGAAATAGATAATAATTTTAATTTTTAGTTAATTTTTAGTTTACTTTTTAGTTAGCTTTTTGACATGAGAGTCGTGTTTTTTTAATTTTTAAAATTATTAATTGCAGGAACACTTCTTACACTAGGAATATGCCTATGGAACACGAGGCACATGAACAACTACATGCAAGTGCACACGGCACTAAGCATTGTGGCAACTGGCTGCATTCTGTGCTATCGCGTCGCAGCCGGCGATTTAGAATCACCATTACCAGAAATAAAAACCTGGGACACCGTTACCATTATTAATGTGTTCTGGAGCGTTCTGTTAGCTCAGTTCGTTTACGAGATACTCGCTTATGTGGGCGTGTTCAAAAGCTGCGGATGCAAGCCTAATGAAAAGGAGAATCAAAAGTTTGAATATAATAAACCCAAAGCTAAATCTGAAGATTTTTTCTACGAACCAATGGACGAGCCTTGGAACATTGACAATGTTAAGCTAAATTTGGCGCGGTCGCTCTCACACATAATGCTGAATGATTTGATGTTAATAGTAATATTGCTTATGCGGCCCCACAACGTTGTAATGGTGCCCAGTGTGGTAGTGACGTGCGCACTGACCTCTCAGTGCTTAGACCACAAGCTGCTGGATTCGAGGCCTGGCAGAGGCACGGAAATAGTCGACCTAATCAGCCAATCGCTCGCGCATATCTGGATTGGGATGGTATTCTTCTTTTATCAGGTTAGTTCCTTCTCATTTGATATCTTCGTTTTGTATGTTTCAAGGAATTAAGTTAATTAGTGCATCAATAATAGATAAAATGCGAAATGAAAGTTACGTTTTGATTACGATCTTGCATCGAAAAACAAATTTGAAATATTTTAAGACTTATTTGTGTCTTACTCAAATGATAAGTCCAATATTTTTTCATATCTTGGCGTAAATTTCATGATCTATTACTGTATGTAACTGTACTGTTACTGAGTTTCAGTATTATCGTAATCAATGTTATCAATAAAACAGTACTCTGCAAAAATTACTGTTTTGGTTTGAATGGCACTGAGAGCTAGAGTAATTACTGGGCATATGAGATCCTAAGAACTCATGTATCAGGAGGACGGGCGCAGTGTGATGCCACAATGTGTGTAAATATTTTTAAGTGTATGCGTGTTCTACGTCTGTTCTACGTACGTATTGTGTTTATTCTTGTTAATTTGATTCTTTTCTATTATAATATCTTAGTTGTTGCACCTGTTACGAGATCTTACCACACCATGGGTTCGCCCTTTGTTACCTTCGGTGTAAGGTCTAGCAGTAAAGATTAAATAAATATTAAGATTACATTTTTATATTAAGTTTTATATTGCGTTATGCTTAGGCCGATCGGTGTCTGGCAGAGTGGAACAGCCCCTACTTTTTCACCAACGAAATGTCGTAAGAGGCGACTAGGGTATTCTACAGACCACTAGCCTGTTTTCGTGCAGGATAACACCGTAATATGCAATGCTGTCATTACACTGCTCGTGGGAAAGTTCTCACGTACCGAAACGGACGTGGTCCCCCCCAACCGCAGCGAAAAGTGGTCTACTTGTGTGCAGTCTGCCTACCCGTTTTGGGAAAAAGGCGTGAACGATCACGCCTTACGAATGCTCGTGATGCCGTTGCGCAGGGTAACTCGAACAGCCTCGCGTCGGTGGACCTGGGCGCGGGCTACGTGGGGCTGCGCGAGTACTGCCCGGCGCGCGTGGCGGCGCGCATGGGCCTGCACGCCTACGCCGGGCCCGCGCTGGCCGGCGCCGCGCTCTACTGCCGCCTGGCCGCCAGCGCGCACTCCTGGCAGCGGTGAGCGATGCGGACACTATTTTTTTTTTATTGCATATGCACGCGAAACGTTCACCCGATGGTAAGTGCGACGTCTGCCCGTAACAGATACTGCGTCGCCCGGAAAATTCCTGTGCGACACCACACTGTACCCATCACCCCGAGGAATCCGACTAGGCAGGTACCACCCCAAGGCCAGTTATTCTGCCGTGAAGCAGTAGTGCAAACATTACTGTGTTTCGGTTTGAAGGGCACTGTGAGCTGGCGTAATCACTGGGTGATGGGAACAGTGTGGTCTCACACAGAAATTTTCAGGGTGACACAGCATTTGTTATGGGCAGACGTTGCCCTTTCCATCAGTTGAACGTTTTGCTCGTTTCATCACTTGATACAATAAGAAGTTAACATCATTGTTAGTTCAGCTGGAGAGTTGAATAGAATTATCAGGTTATCTCCAAACCTTAAAACGCAAGCGCTCACACGCACACACAGAAACAGAGCGAGAGAGAGAAACGGAATCCGTGACACACTCTCTCTCTCACACACACACACACACACACACTTAAAACAGTCACATAGAGAGCAGAATATATATATATTTTCGGTGATGTAATTGCTGTTAGCCGTCTCGGCTTTTACAGCTTCATCGGATACTGTGCTCGCGGGCCAGGGGCCCGTGTGCCAGGTTTGGTTTGACCCAAACATAAATAAATAAATAACATAAATAAATAAATAACGAGCAGAATAGAGAGACACACTTAGACACCGTCCCACACACGCACCCACATACAGAGAGAGAAAGAGACAGAGACACACACGCACACTCATAGGTCATATTGAAAATACTCCGCTGTTGGCCGGAAGTATTTGCATACAGCAAAAAATTTGATGTTTAACAAATAATGTGCAAAGATCTGAATTTTGACTGTGCTATTATTAGTAAAATATGTAAAGTGAGTATGTTTTTTTTGCTTCAGGTATTTGCAATCAGTTTGGCGAGTCTCAAACATCTACGCACTACACCGGGTCTATGCACTAGCTGGATACTGCGTGGTCGCTGTCATATTCCGACACCACTTGTTCGTCTGGTCCGTGTTCTCGCCAAAACTGTTGTACGACTTCGTCGCGACCGTTATGTCTGTGCAAGCACTTGCGACAATCGCGGAAATTATATTATTAACAAACCTAACAAGTTGCCTTGCAAGAGTTTTTACTTATAAGTCGATATCGTGATATGCAGTCAAGTTTCATTAACAATAGAGTGTCTGAAGTAAAAGTACAGAAACGCGACAGCGAGATCGTTGTTTTTTTTTTTCGGAAATCATTCTGAATCTTTAGATATTAAGTCGTTGGATAGTTGAAGCGACATCATGGAACATTCCCTATGTAAGTTTTGATAATCCTGCATCAACCTGCAAAGCAGGCTTTCACAGACTTATGGCGTCAACTCGGAAAAGTGGTGGCAGTGTTTTAATTGAATTTTATAATTTCTGTATATATTTTGTTTTTATGTTTAATATTGACTGTTTATTATGCAGCAAGTGCTTGTGAATTTGTGATAAGAAAATTCAATTAAGGACAAGAATTGTACGTTTAGTTTTGTCACCATCAGTCAAAAAAATCTCCATTGAAAGTTAACTATGATTTTACTATTGTTCGACATTTAAAATTTTCTATGGTCACTCTCGTGACTGACTTTACATTAGCAGAATTCTATTGAAAGAGGCCAGAATTAAAAAAAGAAGAAGAATACCGTTGTCGACTGAATAGTTGTATTTCAACAAGAATTCACGCTGTAATCAAACACAGCTTACGGTAATTATTTATAATCGTAATTTGAACAATATTTTGAAAGTTTAATTATTTTATAGCAGATACCATTTCTTTTGGTTATACATTCCCAACCGATGGTTCTCGGACCACCTGTGGTCCACAAGAACGGAATTTAGCTGAGTAATAAAGCCTTAATTTCGTACATGGCGTGAATTAGTTCATCGTCATCATAATCGTCATTTCAGTCTATCGGTAGTCCACTGCTGAACATAGGCCTCCCCCATAGATTGCCACAAAAGTTTGTAGCTCTCATTTTGGAACTTTGCCATAGTAGCCACGCTTGGCAGGCGGGTTGGCAACCGCAGTTTATTTATTTATATGTTCCAAGAAGATACTACTGACCATTATCAGGTTTTTATTTTACTCTGTCGACTTTTACGACACCCACGGGATGAAATGGGGTGGTAGATTCTCTTAGGCCGCTACCACACGGCACGGCACGAGAATAAGTTGATGTGTCGCAAATGTGTACTTTACAATACTTTTTTAACATAATTTTGATAAATACTGTATTATGGTATACACTTCTTTTGAATTGTATATGTAATAGTTATGGAATTTTCACATTATGTATATATAATATAAAATTATTGTTAATTTCGAGGAATAAAAAAGAAGAAGAGTTGTTCACCGACGACTTGTCAACATATTCACGCCTTGTACGGAATCAATCTTAAACTTTAAACTTACTACGCAAAAAAGATTTTCTCCTTTGCTTATGATTTAAACCAAGACCAGAAATCGATTGGAAGTAAAGCCTAAAGTTTAGGCCAATGCAAAATCATGGAAATATTTTATCGTTATAAAAAAGCAATAGAATATCGACTAATTTAACTTGTGCGCCTTTTCTGTATCAATTCGGCGGCAAACAATTTATTTCAACATTTATATATAATTATTATGTTTAATTAAAGTAATAAAAGTAAAATAACAGCCTACGAAACCCCGGGCTGGGAAGATGAACACCCAGTCCCTGAGCAACCATGGTTTTATATAATACTAGCTGTGCCCCGCGGCTTCACTCGCGTAAAAAAGCCGACCCCGATGATATTACTTATTTTTCTAAGTTACCCGTTATAATATCAGCTATCTGTCAAAAGTCTTAACGTCAAAATCGGTCCAGCCGTTACGGAGATTAGCCGGAACAAACAAACAGTCAGACAAAAATTTTGAAAATGTTTTCTTTCATATGAGTGCCGTATAGCAAATACGAAAAAAACATTGAGTAAAAAGCTGTTATTTTGTTATTACAAACAGACACTTCAATTTTATTTATTCGTAGTACAGATAAATTATGTTAATAATCCGATATAAATTGATGTGGATAGAAATCAACTCCAAATGCTCCAAAAACTCAAAATGGAGTAACCATTATGCACTTTAAAGGAATTTTGTGGTATGCATGTATTGATATGCAAAAACCCAAGATACACAGTTCCATACAAAAATCACTTCAAAAAGCGTCCTGGATCGATCAAAACTAATCACAGATCATAAATTCCGATTAAATAAACACAGGTTTGATCTTATATTCACGAGATAACGTAGCTTTTCAAATGAAATCAATCTATCTATCTATCGTACAACGTTTTTAAATTCGTTGCTAATTTGACACAGCTGAGGTAACCTAATCGAAATGAGCGCATCATGCGCTCTTTTTTGAGCATGTTTTTGTATAACAATGTATGCATGACGACTGTGGGAATTTCACTCCAAGGGAACTTTAAGTAAATGAGACACCTTTCTTAAAGGCTGACAACACAACTGCAATTCTTCTGGTGTTGTGGATGTTCATAGGCGCTGTGATCACGTGAGCCGCTTACAATGTATAATTTTTTTAACTATTTTTAATGTTTCATTCTGGTCTTGTATGGCCTGAACATAACGATCGTTACACGAGTATTAAAAATGTGTGTGATATTAAATAAACAGAATTACTAAATTGTTTTATTCCACATTAAAAATATAATTTTGTGATAAAATACCAAAAAAATATTTACGCCAGCTAGCTATTTTAGTACAGCTAGCGTATATTTTGTTAAACGTTACAGAATTCATGTAATTCGTTGACAAACAATATCTTCCTTGACCAGATTTTTTTCTTGTCCAAAACTTTTGATGTAACTTGAACAATTTCATTATTATATAATATTTACTCATATAATATCTATAAACTTCTAATAAAATCTCTTTGGCTGTAAGTAATATCTGTATGTGGCTGATGATGACATTTAAAAGGTATCATTTCAAATAAATAAACAAATTAGTAAAATGTTGTTTCCAGTTATATATATTTCATTTGTTTTTCTTTCTGTCGAAATGCGTGAATATAATAAATTAATTCGATACATTTTAAAATGTTATTATGTTATACTAAAAAAGAAAAAATTCCACGCAAACCGCCAAAAAAATTTTATGACGTTTATGGACCTAATGCAGTGTTCGTAAGAGAAGCACAAAGTCGGTTTAAGCATTTTCTTTCCGGGAATTTTGATGTACAAAGTTGCACCTCGCTCTGATCGCCCTGTTATGGATAAAATGGACGCCATTTTAGAAAAAGTGGACCAATATCGGCATATCAGTAGTTACGCCATAGCTGAAGAACTGGAAATTGACCAAAAAACAAGTTAGGACCCTTTTCAAAAAAGCTAGATAGACAAAAAAGCTCCATATTTGGGTGCCACACGAGCTCACTGAAAGCCTAACCTAATAACCGTGTACTCATTTGCGATTCTTTACTGAGAATTAATGAAACCGAACCGTTTTGAAGAGATTGATAACTGGTGATGAAAAGTGGATCATGTACGACAATAAGGTGCGAAAAAAGTCGTCCTCAAAGGTCGGTCAGGCTTCTCAGACTTTGCCAAAACCCGGATTAACTCGCAATAAGATGACGCTGTGTGTATGGTGGGATTGGAAGGGCGTTGTTTATTCATGAGCTTTTACCGCCGGGCAGAACCATCGAATCGGATCTCTACTGCCAACAACTAATGATAATTAAGCAAGAAGTTGAGAGAAAGCGGCCGGAATTGATCAATAGAAAGGGCGTTGTCTTTCATCACGTCTACGCTAGACTACACACATCTTTAGCCACTCAGCTAAAATTAAGAGAGTTTGGCAGAGAGGTGTTAATGCATCCGCCATGTAGTCTTGACCTTGCACCTTCAGATTTCCAACTGTTTCGGTGTCTTCAGTATTCTTTAGGTAGTGTCAGGTTAACATCAAGAGAGGGCTGCCAAAACTACTTGTCGCGTTTTTTTGCTCAGGAGGCCCAAAATTTCTACAGCAAATGGATCATGTCCCTACCTTCAAGATGGCAAAAAGTCATTGAACAAAATGGCACATATATGCTGTAATTAAATATAAATAAAATGTCTTCTTCAGTTTTCATATAAAATTGCGAATAAACTTTTTCCATCATTTCTTCATAACATTTAATAACTCATGTAGTTTGCAATTTTCGTGAGAAATTAAAAAAAAAACTTAAGTAATCGAATCCACGGGTCGTAGAGTAGGGTTGTCACGTTTCCGCAACTAGCAGAACAAATAAAGGAGAGAAATTGTTGACGAGTATGTTGATTCGGTAGTAAAATAATTCCAACATATATTTTCACCAATTTGAAAAAAAAACACGTTTTAATAAGTTATTGTAAAAACTGTCTTGTTCCATGTGACAACCCTGAGCTGTATCGAATGATTGTATGAAAACTTAATAAAATTGTGTCCCAATGTTGCCTTGGCATACACACGGGAAAGTAACTCAATGATTTAGATAAATTACTAACAACCAAATGGTTTAAAAAGTTTTAGGTACATATTAATTTGGAAATTGAATTAAAATGTGATGTTTCAGTCTATTTTAACAGGCAAAGTTATGGTACAGTGGTCCTATCTTTGCCTCCTCACCAAAGTTTAGACAGAATTCTGTAAAATATACATTGCAAGGCTAAACACTAGGAAGATGCTGATTTGAACATTACTTCGCAAGCATAACTGTAGTCCATTCTAATGAATGGACTACAGTTATGTGAATTTTGCGATATTGGTAAAAATATTCAAAATTCAGGCAATGTTTCGGCAGTTTACGGTACCACTAAACTTGAAGTTATATTGGAAAATAAAATAACTATGTATAAATATAAATATTTATAATATAATATAATAATTTATATTAATTGAGAGAAATAAAAATGTTTAACATTTCAATAACTTCTAACGTTCAAAAATACTTTCAACTTAATAAGTACAAGGAATATTTATTTCTCATATTAACGAAATAATTTATCTACTACGTAACTCGTAAAGTTTTTGATTTTTATCTAATTTAAAACATTTTATACTAAAATACAGAAGTCATGTTTTATTTATGTCTTATTTAGATATTTTTGAATTAAAACATACGACAATAGCTGTACATTATTTTATTTTTATTTGTGGTTTATTGAACTTAATAAAACTACATGAATATAGAAAAGATTGAAAACTATAAGCATAGAGTAAAAGTGTAAAATATATATTTCAACAAAAGATAAACTTAGTGCATTCTCTCTGCAACGTAAAAGAGCCTAACGAGTTAGTCGGCTCGGCTCGATTGGTCAGCGGGTACCCAGTAAAAAAGAGGCTTATAATGGGTTCACTGCTGATCGTAGACTTTTCCCCACTAGAGAAAATACCGTAATCGCTATCCTTGGCAGGCGAATTAACGCTAC
The DNA here is from genome assembly GCA_019845155.1 of Luehdorfia chinensis. NCBI lineage: Eukaryota > Metazoa > Arthropoda > Insecta > Lepidoptera > Papilionidae > Luehdorfia > Luehdorfia chinensis. The sequence continues at coordinate 11,755,862 of JAHVAK010000191.1, read as the reverse complement.
CAGTACGAAATAAAATTACCTTAGAGGCCCGTGACAAGTCTGTATTTTCGATCTAGGAATGGTCAATCTGGCGTTTGTCGAGAGGACTTGCGATTTTTTGGCATTTATTTTTATTGAATGAATCGTCGCCATTTTACCCGCCAGAAATTGGTAAGTGTATGTTTCAATCAGATATTTTGTGAAAGTTCAAATCATAGATAATATCACAATAATCTCCTAGACCTCGAGGGCTTGATTGTTACTAAACCCCTTTAATACGACCGGGCTGTTTGTTGGGCTAGTAAGTTCACTCTGGCGTTCTTGTTAGTTCAAACACTTTTATGGTATTTTTCTATGCAGTAATCTGTCTAGGTAGGTACCACCCTAGGGCCAGTTATTCTACCGTGAAGCAGTAGTGTGCAATCATTACTGTGTTTCGGTTCGAAGGGCACTGTGAGCTAGCGTAATCACTGGGCATTTGAGACTTAGAACTGATGTCTCAGGGTGACGGGCGCAGTGTGGTGTCGTCACACAGAAATATTCTGGGTGACACAGCATTTGTTGTGGGCGGACGTTGCACTTACCATCAGGTAAACGTTTTGCTCGTTTCGTCACTTTATACAATAAAAAAAAATGGCACTGTACATGTCCACATCTTTCAAGTATACGAATCGTTGTCAGAATTTGATATCACAAAAGAACTTTCAAAATCAACGGAATAATTTGGTAAACAAACACCAACCTTTAAATAGATGACTGATATCATTAAATGTTATTGCAAGTATAATCAATTATTGGGAGTTTCTGGGCGAACAAAATTCCTTATTCCTGATTTAAATTATATTGCCACAGACTAAATTAAATAAAAGTGGTCTGTTTAATTACTTGAATAAAAATCAAAATGTTTTCAACGATTTATTAATTTACATATATGAATACCAAATTTTCCCTTCATTCTATAACAGATATTATAAAATAAGACCCCATACCTAAAAAAATTCTAAGTGATGTACTTCGCTTTTTGACACCTTTTCATATTTACATACACATTCTAGTTATTTCCACAAAGTTGTCACCGAAAACCTGAAATGGCGTCACTTTCATTTGTGAAAGAAAAATTAAATGCCCTTTCTGGATTTCTCGAGATATAATACAATTAAAGGCAATCAACGGAATAAGTGTAGAAAGCGTTTAAAAATGTACTTATGCTACAGTTATGGCATCCCATGGTCATTTTTACAAACAATTTTGATACCTAATGAATTCTATCTACGTCAGACAATGTAAAGGATACAATATGACTTTCCAGTAAAACTTTGAAAAATAGTACTGCGAAATAGCTTTTAGCTTATTACAATAATTTTAAAAAATCGAATATTTTAGTCTGTAAGCGATTTTTATTTTTTATATTCTATTCAAGAACATAGAATCGGAAGCATAGTGATTTATTAATCAAATTTAAACCGATAATTACAAATTGCCGAAACTACTAAAACCAGTTTGCCGACAACATATCAATGTTAGGTACTAGAATTTGTATATAACTGTATGATTTTCCCATATTTAGTCTAATACGTAAGAGCATTTTAATGCGATATGACTGTATTCAAAATGTTTATAAGAACAACATGAGCACCAATGTTTAAAAATAATTCAGTACAATAATTTAATACAGTTATGAAGGCAATAGCTGCAGACTTTCAGTATTGGTCTTGGAATGCAATTTCAAAAATAATATTCATATAGGTCCTGTCTACCTGTCCTATAGTAAAAATTCCAAAAATATATTTTTGTCTATGGCGCTGACTTAATATTACATACAGAGTATATCATATGAAAAATTTTAACCTTGAAGACAGTGATAAATATAAATTTGCAATAATTAAAGATTTAAAGAATATATTTACACCAAAACTAAATACAGACCTCACTAAATAATACACTTTCTAATTTAGTTCTAAATACAAATAAAATACATTTGAAATTGAGGATAGATTTTAAGAAATCAGAATAGCTATTATTGAGGTTACAATTAATAATAATTAATGTCACATACTACACAAATTAACGTTTTTTACAATACCTGTCTCTGAATATTGCCCACAAAGTACTAAAATTTATTTTAGCGTTCAGAAATTATGGAATGACATGCACTGTCGACCATACGATGGTGTAGCGAACAGACTACTAGCAGCATATAAATAATGAAAATAGTTTTTAGTTGCTACACTCAACCTATAGGCCACTGCACAATCACGACACTACATTTTTACATCAAGCTTCAAATAAAATTTTGTACATTTGGAAAGTACTTTCAAGGCGAATTTTTAGAACATAAAAAATCGAGCACTAATTTTAACCGGTCTTTAATCGAAGCTAAAGACTATTAAGCAGAGCTCTATGTTGGGTTGACTTGATGAGTGTTGAATTTTAACAGAAAATCTAATATACATACATATACATGGTCACGGCTTTTTCCCATATAAAGGGTAGGCAAAGGCTACATATGTAGCCCATTGAAATCTAATGTCGGTTAAAATAAGTCTAATGTGCACCTTCTCCCGTTATAATCAATGGAATCTCGGTTTCCTGAAAAGAAAGAAACCACTGTAATACTCAGTCTAATTAAAGCAGAAAAACAGTATTTTTATTAAATTCTGACAGATTGTGCAAACACCAATGAGTTTCGGTTTAAGGAGCAATAGTTTAATTACAGGGCATATAAAACCAAAGCAATGTCTTAGGGCGACTAGGGCTATATGGTATAGCATCTTAGGTGAGTCTGCAACGGTTATGGCCAGGTCGCCGTTGGTACAATTAGTACAATAAAGTGTGAAATAAATTAATAATAATCTACCATCCCATCACATCCCATGGGTGTCGTAAAAGTCGACAGAGGGAAAATGAAAACCAGGAGATGGGCAGCAGCATCTTCCTGGAACATCAGAATAAATAAACTGCGGTTGCTAACCCGCCTGCCAAGCGTGGCAAATATGGCAAAATCCCCCCTAATTGAGAGCTACAAACTTTTACGGCTATCTGTGCGGGATACCTACGTTCAGCAGTGGACTTGTGATAGGCTGAAACGACGACGACGAAATATTAATTGCTTTTATGTTATATTTCATTGATGTTGGGATTCACTTGCAGGAATCCGTCTAGTTAGGTTCCACTGGAGGTCCTGTTATAGATTATACTAGGCATATAAGACTAAAGAAGTGATGTCTCAGGGTGACGGGCGCAGTATGGTGCCACCAAGGACTGCATAGTCCCTTCATTTGCTTAACCTTTTAATAATTAATTTAGGTAACCCAAATCAATAGGTTATCAGATAGACTGGGTAATATATCTAAAAACCCTTGATCTGCTTGAGCCTTAAAAATAATCACCTCTATATTGGCTAAGTAAATTTTTTTTAGGTTACAGGGTAAACAAATGGGTAATATATTAAAGGTAACCCTTATTTTTTGATAGCGGTAAACATCAAATTTTTAGAGTGTTATTTGAATATATGAAAAACTTGTGTTATACTGATCCTAAGGGTTCTAAAATATTATCTATTCTATTTGTTACAATCATAATGCCTGGAATTTTGATTTTCAAAATAGCTGCCACTGGGAAGAAATAGAAAACTTCAGTGGGTAAAAAAATTAATATCTGTACCTTAATTACAATTACAACAAAACTCAACATTGCTGTGAAAAAATATATATTATTATTAGCACTAGAGACTGGAAACAGATATCAAATTCGCACAAATTTCATAAGATTATCTCTTGATAACGGTAATAAGATGTAATTCTTACAAAGTACATAAGTAGTAGTGTTGTGGTTGTCCCCTCACTTGATTTTGGTAAGCGGAAAGTTTGACTCGTAGGTGTTATTCATTCCAAACTGTCATTATTATGAAAAGTTTAACACAACGGTTCTAAAATTGAACCTTTTCAAAATAAACCCTTGTAACCCACTCCAGCGGCTTGCCGGAGCAGTCCCTGGGTGCTACACAGAAATGTTCTGGGTGACACAGCATTTTTATAGGCAGATGTTACACTTTCCAACTGGTGAACGTACTGCGTTGTAACATTCGATGGATCATTTTGTAAATTTACTTACGAGTATGATACCGGCAACCGTAGCTCACAATATTTTGCCAAAAAATCTTAAAACAAGAAACATGATACTTTTAATCGCAATGTAACCATTTTTCACCGAGAGACAGCCTTTCAAAAATCACTACAATTTTTTTTGTCGTTTAATTTTCGCCTGTAGTATGTAATAAGTAATATATAAAATTAGTTTTACATGAATACAAAAGCAAAACAAGACTAAACTATGAATAACATACTATTTATTTACCTTTTCAAAATCCTCCCTTTTACTGCAATCCATCACCAAATAATCAGTGAGACTGCATTTTGTATCTATATACTAAGACACTGGCCACGCCTACCAGCAGACTTAAGAGGAGAGATCCCCAAACAAACATCTGCAAAAATTTATAATGATAATTATAATGAAGCACAACAAGCATCGAAACAATATTATACTCATATAAAATACCTAATACTTTTTTTATGTAAATTAGGGTGAAAACTTAATATATTGTCAAGGTGATCGTTTACTGGTGGACTGTACACTGGTGCAGTAAACGATCACTGTGACCTGAGGATGTGAGTATCTATACTAACATACTCAATAAGGAATCTAGATGTAGGTGTGTTGTTAACTTTAAGGACTAAAAACGCATCATGACCAGTAATTCAATCTTTGGTTTTTGTATGCAATGTGGCTCCATCACACACAAATAGAACCATTCAAATATTTATCAACTTTTACCTGCCCCCTTTATTAGTCATAAATTAAAACTGATTATATTTTTTTTTTCATAGAGTCACAAAAAGTATCTTCTGTCCTGTTTCCCTGTGGCAATCTATGAGGGAGGCCTATTTTCAGCAGTGGACTACTTATAGGCTGATATGATGATGTAATATTCAATTAAAAAAATATATGCAGTATCTATCACCTTAGCTTTAGATGGTTTTTTATCAGGCGCTGATCCAGGCTTTGGCTGACTGACAGCTCCCAACATGCGCTTTGCAAGACGTCGCTCAACAGATCTGTCCCGGGTAGCCTTCTGTTCGCAGCGCATGAGCTCCTTGCGAGTCCCGGAGTCTTCTGGAGCGGCAGCCGCTGCAGCCCGGGCCGCTTCCAAGGCTTCCGAATTCCGACCCATCGCTGTCAGGATGCGTGACTTGCGGTACAATGCCTTAGCATTTTTCGGTTGACAGGTCAGCACTCTACTCACGGCCTGAAAAAGATGTTCGTTGAAATTAAATAAAAAATGGCGTCAGTCAGGCACTCTCTCTCTCTCTCTCTCTGAAATTTGCTCCAGCAAATCTGTCTGGTTATTTTTGAGATGGATATTGACCGGGTTTTACAGCCTTTCTACCTGAGTCTACTTTTAAGACACCAAATTTATTTTCCTACCATACATCATAATTACAGTCAACCCAGTGCGTATATAAGCGTGGCAAATAACAACGTGGCAAAATACTTATTTCTATAAACAAATTAAATCGGCGACGACGTCGCTCACTACCCGAAATCGAGGAACGTGTGGGCGAAAGTGGGCTACGTGTGTGGTCTTTGCCTACCCCTTACATGGGAAAAAGCGTGATTGTATAATATATATGTATAAAAAATTATAAGCAATGCTATCCTTGTGAATTCACTCAGAGAACAACAAAATAAATCTCTCTCACAAACAATTAGGTTTATAGTGCGCGAAGTGCACGCACACATGCATGCACACAACAAACAGCTGTGGTTTTTAACGATGCCGCCGCCTTAAGTATTCTATCTGGTAATTAAATTCTTAGAGTTTTAAATATGTATTAGATCCTTACATATGAAATTAGCGTTTTGTATGGGAGGAATATAAAGTCGTTTTGTTTTGTAAAATATATTTAATTAATCAAAGTATGTGCCATTGTTATCTATGCACTTTTGCCATCTCATAGGTAGTTCATTGATCCCTTTACTAGAAAAATCATGGGGGCGAGCATCAATAAGCTCTCTGAAGGCAGTTTGAACAGTCACATCGGAGATGATTTTTCCTTGTAAGAAGTTATGAAAATTCCGTAAAAAATTGTAATCTGTTGAAGCGAGCTCCGGGGAGTACGGTGGATGTCGCAGATACTCCAATTGTTGTGCAGTGTGCGGTCTAGCGTTGTCCTGAAGCAGCAGTGGCCTGGAGCGATTGACCAGCCTCGGTTGTTTAGCAGCTAGTTCACCATCACGGTTTGCAGTTGCTGACAATAGATATCTGCCATAATCGTTTAACCAGATTTAAGAACAGCTTTCTTGTGAACGACTAGTCCACCAAACACTCACAAGTAACTGATTAAATTTTCGCTTGGGACAGGATTTGGCTGGTTCTTCAGGGTTGCGCCTTTGCGACAAACGCTTCCGATTATCGTACAGGATCCACTTCACATCTCAGGTAATGACCAGATTTAAAATCCCTTCATTATTGTGCCGGTTGAGCAATGTAACGCAGCAGTCGACGCGTATTTGCTGGTTTGCTTCATTCAATTCATGAGGTACCCACCGTTCAAGCTTTTTTACTTTCCCTGTTTGCTTCAAGTGGATTAAAGCAGCTTTATCACTCACAGTGAAGCCTGCAGCTAACTCTGAAGTGGTTTGCGATGGATCCGCTTCCACAATAGCCTTTAATTCTTCACACTTGGGTCTCCGGGACGTCCACGGGGCTGGTTTTGAAGGTTTTTCTTTTGCGACACCAGCGCCATACACATCGTTAATCCTTCAAGCTGTTTCTGCAGCACTGGTGACGGTAGAACTCGTACTCGTAAATAAAGCGATATTTCAAGTTTTCTGTTGTGCGAGATGAGCGACGATAAAGAAAGACTAATGAGGGAAAAACAAATGAATGACTGTTTTCGAAACTCAAATATACCAGCTAAATGGATTTAAAAATTTGTCTTTGAAATTCTTAACCAAAGAGGATATATTTCAGATCAAAGTGGCCTGTACGACAAAACGCCAACTTCATATGTAAGGACCTAATATATTGCCATTTGAAGGTTTCTTCATACACTTACGAATTTAAGCGTGGTAGAGAGTGTGAAAGATGAACCCCGCTCTGGAAGGCCTTCGACGTCAACTACTGACGAAAATATTAAAAAAGTACTTGATTTAATAATGGGAGACCGCAGATTAAAAATTAGAGAGATAGCCGAGATTATAGGCATCTCTTATGAAGGAACTCAAAACATCATTGTCAACGAGTTGGGTCTCCACAAGGTGTCTGCGAGGTGGGTTCCGCGACTGCTTTCAGTTGAACAAAAAAGGACGCGATTGACTATTTCACGCGACTGTTTGGAGTTATTTGAAGCCGATGCAGATGATTTTTTGAATCGTTTTGTTACTATGGACGAAAAATGGGTTCATTACTGTACACCGGAAACAAAACAACAATCAAAACAGTGGAGAAGACCTGGTTCACCACCCCCTAAAAAGGCTAAGTCGATTTTGTCGGCAAATAAGGTGATGGCTTCAGTATTCTGGGACTCGAAAGGTGTGATTATGATTGATTATCTTGAAAGGGGTCAGACTATAAACTCTGATTACTACTGCACCTTACTACGTCGTTTACGAGAGGAAATAAAAGAAAAACGTCGAAGAATGCTCAGAAGAAAAGTCCTGTTTCATCAAGATAACGCCCGTGTTCACACGTCAGTACAGTCAATGGCTGGAATTCACAACTGTGGCTTTGAACTGTTACCGCATCCGCCGTATTCACCTGATCTGGCACCATCAGACTTCTTTCTGTTCCCTAACCTAAAAAAGCACTTGGGAGGTCAAAGATTTTCGCCAACGACGAGGTCAAAGCAGCTGTAGACGCATATTTTGACTCTAAGGAAGAATCATTTTTTTTAACGGTCTAAATGCTTGGAAGGGGAGGTGGCAAAAGTGTATTGAACTTGATGGTGATTATGTAGAAAAATAAAAATATAACTGATTTAGTATGTGTTTATTTTCTTGGTTAGGCCGAGTACTTTTCAATCCACCCTCGTACTTTATTATATCCAACCATACCCCTAACAAATAAAGTTGGATACTGCAAATGACCACTCATACAACAAGTGTATGAGCCACCAAGACATTATCTAAAACGTTAATCGCTTTAATATTGGTACGGCCACCAAGCATATGAAGTATGAATCCTAAATTTCTGTACATAGTTCTTTCTTAAGTATCTTAATAATCACGAAACGTTAGTCTTGAGGTGAAGAAAACTCTTTAATCTTTAACTACCCCTAACAATCGGCACCCCATCAATGTTATAATTGTGTAGGGGTGTATAAGTACGTGAGAAGGTGATAGTCACACACTTTGAGATGTTAAATTATAGGCGGTTGTCTTTACTCCAATCTACTATGCTATCAAAGTCCTTCTGCAGCTCTTGTTGTTTCTTTGTCATCATCAATAAACGTGTTTAACAACCCCCTGGCAAATCATTTATCTTTAATATAAATTCTAGTGGTTCAATGTTACTGCCCTGACTTAAGCCAGATCGAGTATAATATGGTTCCGACCCGTAGATTGCTGTCTGTCTCTCATGTAACTAGTAAAAAAAAATCAATTTCTTTATTAATCAATTTGTCTACTGTTGCCACAAGATCAGTCAGGTAGACAAGAAGATTATTTGAAGTATTTCTTGCTAGACGGAACGCATACTGAGGGAGTAATAACTATTTATTGATAGGTCATAATAAGGTTTCAGTACATTTAATCTTTGCAACTAATGTTCTACATACTTATGTTATATCCTTGGAAAAAACAGACATTACAACAGAATCTAAGTGAATAAACAGCTACTGGTAGCTAATTTTTTTATTAATTATTGGTTTTTGAATTTCTTAGCTTGAACAAACAACAATACTTGAACAAACTAAGATACAGAAAACTACCTATTGGGAAAAGTTTTTTTTTTCTCTATATTATTTTATTTTAACTTAATTGTTAAAAAAAATATGATAGGATTCCATTACCTGTAAGGCAGCATCATAAGCACCAGCCTTTAACTGAGCTGCAGCCATGTTATTGTGAACTCTCAGACGTTCCTCCAACAGCTCTTGCAATGCATCTGAGGTGTTCAACATTTCGCCAGATGGCGTGGGATCTGTTATTCCTCCCTCACTTTCATCCAATGCATCAAGTGCCCGTCGATATAATTGGATGGCCAGTTGCGACTCACCACGGCCATACCACCAGTTTCCACGTGTACGGCGACGGATACTACAATTTACAGCAATTTATCAATTACCAAGCTTTATTCATATCCATTTGGAACTGTTTTGAACCATATGGTGGAGGCTGGACGTGTGGTGGCGGCTTAAGAGATTCTGCCACCTCAGCTCATTCCGTGGATGTCGTAAAAGTCGACACAGTCTAAATTTAAACCAGAAGATGGGCAGCAACTTCCTGGGACAGGCAATTGCAAATTCCCACCAAAATTACAGAGCTACTACAAATTTTGTGGCAATCTTCGGGACGAGGCATATGTTTAGCAGTGAACTAGTGATAAGCTGAAATTATTTTAATTATAAAAAGCGTTTATTTATAAAAAAAAACATTGATTATAAAAAGCATTTTTCTAGATAACCAGTAATGGTTCAAAAAATATTTATTTAACAAGCAACAACTCCTTTATTAGTAAAGAAAACATTTTATTATCACAATATAGTGTGGCTTTCAGTCAGTGTATACTAAAATTATCATGAGTGGCCAATCAAATTTAGCTGGGGTTATTTCAAGAATGCATAGTAAGTTTATTCCAGTGGCTTTCACACTGCTTTGCTCTGCGGACTGTTCACTTATGATAATTCAATTGTATATGCCTACCGCTGGATCGCAATTGCTCAGTTGACTCAATTGCTAAAAGATTAGCTTCTGCACTACAAGTCGCAGTGTAATTCCAGCATCGATAAAAAGTATATGTATTTGTGCTTGTGTAATTTACATCAATATACTGTTAAATACAGTACAGTACACTCTGACCATAATACCAAAGAAATCCTAGTTTTAATGATAGATTATGATGTCCTCTCCTGGTTCCAATAGTCGATGACTCCAACAACAACATACAACCAGATATTATAATTACTTATGGAATCAAAACATTGTTTAATTATACTGTAATAAAATACCAACATTTTGTTACATTTTGTTCTCATTAATCAAAGTTTGGTGAATGACACAGTCAAATTAAAATTCAATGCAATAAAATACTTATTTGTTAATCAGTTGACTATGACCTGACTGATAGATAAATAATTCAACCTTGACACATATTACCCTAACTTTTCACACAAAAACAAATTGCTATGTATTGTCTAAAAACTCAATTACACACCCAATTTCCATTCTCTCAGCTATTGACAAAGTATCATGCTCAGGTTCCTCCGTCCAGTCATGTAGCTCTAGTTTTACTTCCAACCAAGTTTCTGGTCCAATTACCGGACCTTCATACTTTGGTCCTTCAATTTCGCCTACCAAACCTAAACTCTCACCTGGTTTTAAACCAGATTCTCCATAGCCAAAACGCGGAGCCATATGGAGAAGACAAGCTTCTCCTTTATACATAAGGGTCAATGCTAAGTCTAAACCTTGAAGAACCTGAAATTGATTTAGCTTATTATTGTCGTATGATTTTCTTATGTTTATCCAAAGCTATGTGGGTGTAACTTTCCAATATGGACCATCGATATATGAGGTTTTAGAGGTGGGAGGGGGGGGGAGGGGAGTATAAGTGTTGCATGCTGACTACTCTTACTTTTTATTGTTAGATTTGTGGTTTCTTTTCTGTTACGGAAAACTTCTTTTTAAAAAGATTCTCATAAATTAGGAGAATCCTAATTTATGAGAATCTTTTAAATAATGTCCAATGTGTGCCCAAAAAGTGTGTTAAATAATGACTAATGTCCAACAGTAGACTTCTACAAGCTTATGAAGAATATTGTCAGATGAAGACACAGTCAGGCCAAAACAGACAAAGGAGGTAACCAAGGCAAGATAATTTAATCAATGACAGAATGATAAGATAACACAACTATTATTTATTTTCGACTGAGAATTTATTGCCTTTATGACTATAGCAAAATAACTACATTGCAAATAGACAACACTATTAAGATATTCTAATGTTAAAAACAAAAATTAATTTGCTTACTTCATTATCGCCCAAATATATCTTAGCATGATCTCTCTTTTCTATAACATCTCCATTGCCATCCTTAATTTTGATTTCATAACTAATTCTGCAAACATCGCTTCTATGTGGCCTTAAACCCTCTGATTCATCTCCTGATTTCATTATCTGTATAATGAAAAATAATATAAAGAAATGTAATTATTACAAAATAAAAATTTATTTTAATTCACAACTCCATTTCACCTTTTTAAGCAGTGCACCTGATCCCAAAACATCTTGCCACTCATCCTTCATCAACATTTGAGTCTCGGTTGACTTTTCTTTCTCCGCAGCTGCTGCTTCCGCGAGCTTAGCTTCTTCAATTTCATGAGCTGCAGCGGACGCCAGGTCCTCGAAGGAACTGCTCTCCGACTTGTCCACCATAGCACTTTCTCCTTCACTCATCTAAAACAGTCTCGTGATTTACGTCTCTCTTTTAGTGAACGACGTAAAACGCTGGTGGTTATATCAATACAAAGCGTGTGCGGTTAATATTAATAAAACCACCTGAAACAAATTACACTATAGCATATACGCACCTTCCCGATTTTTATCACAGTTGTAATACTTTAAAATGTTATTTTAATAAAACTTAATTAAAGTCAACGCATTACAATATAAAGTAAATCAAAACAACAAAATACGTGTACAATAAGATGACACTTCAAGTTTCTAGATTGACTTTTTGTTGATGTATTGAATGAAAAACTTCAATGAATTTGAAATATTTAAGTCAAATACCACAGATACACTGAGTAGACAAAAACATAAGTAGTAGACACAGACAAGATAGTATTTAAAGAAAGTAGTAGATAACCACAATAAATTTGGTATACAAATAATTATTATATTTAATAGCACTGTGGTTTTAATACAGAGTTCCCTAATATATTATCTTAACTATGGTAAAGAGCTAGAGAAATTTATTTAATCAACTTCAACAATCGTATGACACTACTCAAGTTCAGGCATCGATATCAGTGAAGTATGGTTAGTTAGCAAATAAAATATAAATATTTAATACGTTGATATTTACATTAAACATTATTTTATTTGTACAATCACTTAAGGCGACTAGCCACAGAACAATAATAAATAATACGCTCCAGCGACAGGCCATCATGGCAAATAAGTAGTTAAGTTTTTGTCGTGGCTGGTACCCTTACCACAGAAAAAAAATCGTCACATCGCTATTCCCAACTTGTTGTTCTGAATTTAAAACTATCATTTTTGAAGCATTTATTTTTATTGCCGATATGAGTCCGACAAGTATAATATCACCTTTATCTTTTGTACTAAGGTGTCGTAAGACGCGACTAAGGTATTGTAAGGACAGCCTATATTCGTGTAGTATAACACCATATTATGGAAATGCTGTCACTATACTGCTCGTAGGAACCAAATGGGGAGAATTGTTGGACTCGTACCAAAATGGCAGTGACGTGGTTCGCCACCCGTCACATCTCGTTTCCCGTGAGGGCGAAGTGGGCGACGTGAGTTGTCTCTGCCTATACCTTATACGGTAAGAAGGTGTGGCTGTATGTATGAATGTATATTTTCTATATATCTGTATCCGTGCCGATATACATCGTCGTCTGAACAAAAAGTTGTTTTCTTTGCTGCATATCAACGCAACTTTCTGTTTGGGAGCTGTAATGAAATTTTTCGACGTAAGAAATATAAATTTCGTTTGAAAAACGTTTTTTACAATATACCGCCGTTTCGTAATGAGGTTCCTCAACGGAGAAAGAAACAGGCGAAAGAAAATCCGTAGGTATCCCCTTTTTTGTAAATCCTTTTAAGGAAAACCAAAGCAAGTTCCATGTTCAAATCTATAACAAGATTAATTCAATCAATATATAAATAAATTGTAATCTCGAGCAGACCAGCCTCCACCAACACTGTTCTCCAAACACTCATATTTACTCGTAAGGTTTCAAAAACACATAAAAATATTTCTTGCTTGAAATTATTTACAATAAAAAAAACATTCTAATTTATCAATACCACAAAAATCACTAAAATTATGAATAAAATATTTATACTTAATTTGAACCAAAATACTCAGTTTGCCACCGTGTCCTGCTCAGTTCCAAAAGGTGGCATCCCATTCTATCTAACCGTGCGCGGACTAAATCTGCGTGTTCTGAACAAAATTCTATACAAGGGCCTCTATTCTTGGGGGTGTTCTGTGCTCTTTATTATTACTCTACTCTTTGGTTCTGTGTTGTTCTTCACGAAATGCTATACGCTCCACAGATTAAGAAAAGAATCTAAACTCTTTCAGCATGAAATAGTCTGTGCATTAATTAATTACTGACTTAAATTAAGCGGCTATCTTTTATTGATATTAATTATCCTGTCTATTCCACTATGCAGAAATATGAAAAACTTGAAAAAATTGGAGAAGGTACATATGGGACCGTTTTCAAAGCAAAAAATAAAGAAACTCACGAGATTGTAGCTCTCAAACGCGTAAGGTTAGATGACGATGATGAAGGTGTTCCTTCGTCTGCTTTACGTGAAATATGTCTCCTCAAAGAACTAAAACATAAGAATATAGTTCGACTTTATGATGTACTTCATAGCGAAAAAAAATTAACGTTAGTATTTGAGCACTGTGACCAAGATTTGAAGAAGTACTTTGATAGTCTCAATGGAGAAATAGACCTAGACGTGGTGAAATCATTTATGTATCAGCTACTCAGAGGCTTAGCGTTTTGTCATAGCCATAATGTGCTACATCGTGATTTGAAACCACAGAATTTGTTAATCAATAAAAATGGCGAGCTAAAATTAGCTGACTTCGGTTTAGCTAGAGCATTTGGTATTCCTGTTAAATGTTACTCGGCGGAAGTAGTGACTTTGTGGTACCGACCACCAGATGTATTGTTTGGCGCTAAACTTTATACTACAAGTATTGATATGTGGTCAGCAGGATGTATATTTGCAGAGTTAGCTAATTCTGGTCGACCTTTGTTCCCCGGATCTGATGTTGATGATCAACTCAAGAGAATTTTCAAGTTACTTGGTAAGTTATCAGAAAATTTTAGCAATTTAAAAGACTAGAGTGTCATATTTATCCTTAATATTTTTTTAGGGACTCCAAATGAAGACACATGGCCTGGAGTGACACAGTTACCAGATTACAAACCATTACCAGTATACCAACCTAGTTTGGGTCTTGCCCAAGTTGTTCCAAGACTGCCAGCCCGAGGAAGAGATCTCTTAGCTCGACTATTAACTTGTAATCCTGCTTTGAGAATGCCTGCTGATGATGCTATGGCACATGCTTACTTCCATGACTTAAATCCTTCTGTGAAGAATGACAGGTGTTAACAATCAATTCATCCTTATAAATGTACCTCAGAACTGTTATTTTGTGATAAAGACAATGTAGAGGTACAGGAGAACATTGATGAAGAGACTTAAGTATGTTTTATAGTTATAGTAGTTGTTATAAAGTGAATGTAAAGTGATGAAACAGTTAGTGTATTATGGTAGAGTTTATGGACATAAATTGCACCAAAACAAACACCCTTATCAACTATATGAGGGCTATAAAAATATTTGTTGAGTACAGGCGAAACTAGCAACTGATAATACAGATCTCATTCATTTAGCCACTGCACTAACTAAGACAAAAGATGATTAATTACAGTCTTCTTGAAACTACTCACTAGAGATGTCGAAAACTGTGACAAATGTGGCTTATAACCATGTTCTTTATCAATCTATGGGAGAGTCCTATGTTCAGCAGTGGATTTGCTTTAGGCTGAAACAAGTGTGTGTATAAATGTTTGTCCAATAACAGTTGTAATATCAAATGAAGCTGTAAAAGCCTAGATGGCTACTTGCAAACACCAAAAATTTATAGGGGCTGGAATAACAATGATGAATATATTAAATGTTGTAGATCATATCTGTTTAGGTAAAAAACAGAATTAATAGAATATCATGATTGAATTTTTGAAGTAATATTAATTTGCAACATTTGTTAAAAACCAACTTCTTATTTAATAACATATAACTAACTTTAATAATATTAAGTGTTTCTAAAAAGAATGATAAAGTACATAATTTAGTGATTATTAATTACTAGTCTAGTTACATACAATAAATAGTATTGTAATTTTTAATATTTAATTTATATGAAGTTGTTTCAGAACCATATAATTTACATTCATAGACTTAAATTTAGAGGGGTTCTCTCTAAATTTTCTCTAAAAATTTTGTGGGTGTAAAATTACCCATTTATTGAATAAAAATAATTGTCTATTCTCCTTCACTAAAGAAATAAAACGCTATGTTTACAAAATTTAATGTAAGCTAAAACTTTGATTGATTATGTATATATAATAATTAGGTAGTATAATTTATTTAATCATAGTTTATGATCTCATTAAATTACCAAAACTTTATACAAATAGGTTTAATTCATGAATGTGTATAATAGAAATACAACAAATATATGCAATAGTTGACCTAAAAATTAAGATGTTCAGGTAATTTGAAGAGATAATAATCTTTTGTATTTGATGTGCAATAAATAATTATTACTCTGTAACATTTTTCTTTAATGTTTAGGTCCTACGGATGGATCACATCAAATGGAGAAACCACTAATTAGGAAACCTTAATTATAACATGTTTTACTTGTAAATTTTGCTATAGTATTGTTAGTTAAGTCAAAAAAAACGACAAAATAAGACAATTTCTTTTTATCTGAAACAATGGTTATCTAAATAATATATTAGCGTCATCTATGACCAAGCATAAATATTAATATTGCATTCTAATTTAATATTACATTACAATAACAAATGCAATTTTTTATATTCATAGAAAGTCACACTCGAATGTTAATTTTTATTTTTCTATTTTATTTGTTTCATATTATCACAATCGCTTCTAATACAAATAATGTACCAGCGCCATCTAGCTAAGTTGAGTATCCTTAGAGAGAAACTACTTGTATACGCTTTTCTTCTGTGTGGTTGTACGTGGGGGCATGTCAGCCGTTTTTACTTCTGTTTCTGATACCAAAAAAAGCTTAGTATTCTTTAAAATTTAATGTTATTTAATTTGTCCAATTATGTCCTTTGTTTTTGGGTTTTATCAATTAAACAAAAAGTCAGCTTTAGAAAGGAGCGACAAAGATGAGTTCTCGTCACATGGAATGGTTAACTTTAACAGTCCATGTGACGAACACCTCGTGACTGAATTCACGAGGTGACCGACATGTGCGGTGGTGTGCCAATCGAAATTATTCCGGCAGTCGTGTCAACGGCAAACGAGTAATTCTAGGTCAGTCTTTCGGTACATCTGAGGCGACTGGGACTTCGTGACGGGTCGCACCGTGCAATTGCAGGTGGCGGTGGTGCCCCTCGATACCGCTCGAATCATCTGCCGGTTTCTTTCCTTTTCTCCCTAACCCCTGCTTTTTTTTACTACTATTTTCTATTCTGTGATGTAGCCAACTCATTCTCTCAAGTTTGCGCGTCTGAACCATTCGAGCCCATCAGATTGAGTGAATGTTGTAATGTAGTGTCGTCACATTAAACCATCGTTCGGTAGTGGAATGAACTAGAGCGCTAAACCAAGTAGTAGCAAATTATTTTTCCTCCCATACTTTAATATAAAATCAATTATGCGTATATCTTACTGCATGTAAGAAAAAGTTTTTAATAATAATAACTGACAAATAATACTTGTCAACAGACGTTTACAATGTCTTTAATAATTAAAGGTATTTAATTATATGCATATGCTTATATATTTAATAGGAATCCAACATGATATATACCAAAAATATACAACAGAAATATTAAAAGAATCGAATATTTAGTACATAGCATACTTATAGGCTATCTTAGCAAGTTAAAGTAAAGTAACGAGAGTAAATACAAAGTTTAACAGAAAAAAAAGTAATATTATGTATTAACAAATCATGAGGTGGTCTTATATTTTGTATAAAAGTAATTATGAATGCACATTCGTTATATTATAAAAAAATGGTGTGATACCGAACCAACCTGCAACAGACGTGGTTGTCAAATCGACGGTAGAAAATAGTACTTATCAGTATCCCTTATGTTATACGATACTTAAGTTGTACGGGTTAGAATTAATTAATTTAATTTGCGGACTGCGTTATATTTTTTCATGTTGTTACATGGGCGAATAATCTTTTCTTTTTTCAAATATATTAGGGCTACAACCTTCCGAATTGTCAGTTGCAACCACCTCCACAATGTGGTATATGCCTATTAAATTGAGACACAGTGATTTCCAGGGCAGACACAGGGTTTTTGAGACGTGATCTTTGTAAGTTTATATGTATTAATTTCTCCTAACTAAATACATCACCTATTATCCGAAGTATCGCTTATTAAGTCTTGGATGCAGTGTTAGCGACACAGTGTTATTTATGAGTGTTCCAGAAACATTTGCTTAGGTTAGGATTCGCATACTATACCCAGCAGGCCGGTACTAATCTACACTTTTAATGAAAATTTTGGGAACTGCGCTCGTATTTCACGTGAAATGAATTTAGTAAAACGAAAATTTTTGAGTACAGATTTGACTTTCAGTGTAAAAACACATCGAAATTAGTAGGCTTTTACTCCAACGATGCAGCTTATTGGACTGGTCTTGTCTAGAATACTCTGTTCGTAGTAGTAGTATTACTAGTAGTAGTTCTACAGAAGTAGTCCAGACTAGAGTCTTCTGTAGAACTGTCTGGACTAGATCGAAGACATTGTACCCCACAATAGACACACGACGATACATTGACGACGACATTCAAACAATCATCTCGTACTCATAGATCGGCCCGGTGCGGCGACTGGATTTCTGTTAATCACATTTCACTGTTCATGTATGAGGATAATTAATTTTATTAGTAATTATGTATTTAAATACATGGGAAAAACGTAGAGTTCTGAGCTATATTGCAAGATGCAAACAAGTTTTTCGACGGTTAAAATACCAACTAAAGCTTGTGTTTAAAGTGAAAAAGGTATAGAAAATGTGAGATTTAATTAAATCGGTAGTAAAATATTTGGCTTTTTTAAATTCTCAACTTTGTACTTTGTATAATCTTCTATTGATACATTTTAATTTTTTTATAACTAGCTGCGCCATGCGGTGTCACCCGCGTAAATTAATCTGACCAGATATAATTGCGGATATTAATACGGCATGGTACCTGAGCATTCACAGTTCGGCCCTTCTCGATAACGTTATGTTCTCTGCACACCCTAACTACGCCACCCTAAGGATCTAGTATAAAATCTTATAATCTGCCTTAATAAACGGGCTATCTAATGCGATAATAGTTAATTTATCAAATCAATCCGATTATTTCCTAGTTTTTCCTGAGATTAGCGCGTTGAAAGATACAAACTCTCCAGCTTTATCTATAAGGTATAGGTAAAAACTATGAATTTTCTAAACCACTAATTAACTTAATAAGAGAATTATTTAAATTATTGTCATGAAATTAAATAATAATGACCAAAATGTTAAATACTACCATAATATGCTATGCACTATCAACAATGTCACTATACTCTTCGTGAAAGAGCCACGGGGGTTAAAATTTTTTTGACTCGTACCAAAATGGCAGGGACGTGGCACACCACCCGTCACGTCTAGATCCCCGCGGGGGCAAAAACTGGGATACGTATGTGGTCTCTGCCTACCTCTTATATGGGAAGAAGGCGTGACTGTATATGTATCCATTTATCCACCCAGACATCCGCTCTGGATACATTCAAGTTTATATTAATGTCATGAACGACAATCTCACACCTGATATCATACAATGTCTCCATACTTATAAAATTATAGAGTGAAATTAATATGTTCATCTCGTATGTAACTTAAAATACGAGACATTTATAGGCTGTTACTTTACAAAAGGAAGCCATGCTATCTATGCGGCAGCGCGGTTGAGAATTAATAGTAGCGAATTTTTTTTATGACTAGGTCACTGTTAGCTTGAAGGCTTTTACATAGACATGCACAAAACAGTGCACCGTACTCAGTAATGTTATGTAATATCACCTGGCAACATCACACATCACTCGAACTATTACTCGAGCTATATTAACCAAGAACATTACTCGAGTAATGTACGTACGGATCGAAGAATTACACGTATGTAATATACCGACACGAATGTTATGTAATAGATATTTCGTTTAATAACTATTTAGCGCAAAACAATATAATATCCAAAAAAGTAGGCCTGTTTGATAGATTAATATATAAAACAACAAAAAATGCATTACGGCGTGTGCGAAACATCACGCTTGCTCATTCGCTGATTGCGTAGGTAGTATCACGACGAATATAGGGTGATGAGTGATGGTTAGGGCTGTAGTGCGATGAAATGTAATGCATTACACAGCCGCGTGATATTACGTTGGTAATATTTCAAGCATTACCTACCCATCTCTACTTTTAGCGCTAAGCCGACTTTGGACCCCCCTTGAAGCCCCCTTGGACCGTCAACCTGAGCGCGAGAGTAACTGACACGAGGGTGCCCAAGGGGGCCGGTTTCGGCTAGGTCAGTTACTTCATTTGGGAGGGCAATTATATTTATTGGTGGTAGGATTCCTATGCAGGAATCCGTCTAGGTAGGTACCACCCCAGTGCCAGTTATTCTGCCGTGAAGCAGTAGTGTGCAAACATTACTGTGTTTCGGTTTGAAGGGCACTGTGAGCTAGCGTAATCACTGGGCATATGAGATTTAAAAACTTATGTCTCAGAGTGATGGACACAGTGAGGTGTCACACAGAAATTTTCTGGTTGACACAGCATTTGTTATGGGCAGACGTTGCACTTACCATCAGGTGAACGTTTTGCTCTTTTCATCACTTTATCCAATAAAAAAAAAACTATTATCGGAATAAACTACTAGCCTACATGTTGCAGCGACGCTGCAGCCACGGCGCAGCTGTGGTATCAGTGGTCTACAATTACATGCGCCCTGATCATATCTACGATCTTATTGTATAAGCCTGTCGTAGGCCGACTACTCCTAGTAGTACACTGGAAGATTTCGCCGATGTGGGAACCAGTCCGAAAGAAAACAGAAACAAGACGCAACAAAAGTGTAGCAACATTTATGTCGCCACATGCGAAGCTCTAGAAATATCTCATACATTCCATAATCGCGCTGTGAAAGTTTTCTGAGATGCGACCTATATATACAACATCTAAATATTACTAGTAGGAGGAGACGTCCTCCCCAGAACAGACCACCCGATCTGACGGGTAGCTACCCTTTTCCTTGGCAATGTCATCTGCTAAAAATTTTTAAGGATTGTAAGTTTTGAGATTAATATTTTTGGTTTACACTAGTTAAAAAAATCTAGTTTTTAACATTAATTAAATTTATGTACATTATCGATAGTCTAATAATTATTTCGATTAAAACAATCAGAGCATTTCCATTTCGGCTCTTTTCCGCTTTCGGTGACTTGCTACCATATTTGCAGTACTCAAGGGACAGTCTCCTCGTTTGAGCCAAGTTGACAGAGCTTTCTCAGTCACAGCAGCACCAGCTGTGCGCTCTCTTTCACTATCTGATAGTGGTTGCAAGGCATTAATAGAATCCGTTGATGCACTGGCGGATAATATCATTCTGAATCTTTGTCTGAAAGTCTGGAAACAAAGAGCGAGAATTTACCTTATTATGTTATGCAAACATTTTTGTGTTTTGATATGAAAGGCACTGACACCTAGTGTAATCACTGGGCATATAAGACTTAAGAACTGATGCCGTACACACTAGCACTTCTGTAGCCATGTGGCGGCTTAGGAGAATCTACCACCTCATCTCATCCCATGGCTGTTGTAAAAGTCGACAAAGGGAAAATTAAAACCAGAAGATGGCAGCTGCAGCCTCTTTATCTTTTCTCCAATAGAAAAGTGTCATTCAACTCATATATTTTAATTGAAAACATTGAAGCCGGGGCCATATTGGGAAACACCCGGAAGGTGAGCACAGAAACTGGGAGCAGACAGATCAAGCAGTAGCTTGAAGAAGAGGAAATTGAGGGTGGCTCGGGCAGAGAGCCGTCCAGAATAAGCTGCACGGGCACCATAACATGAAAATATATACATGTTGAAGCCGTCAGCCAGATCAAGCATTAGCTCAAAGAAGAGGAAATCTAGGGTGGCTTGGGAAGAACCATCCAGAACAAGCTGCATGGGCACCATAAGCAACGAAATATATTAGTTGAACGACTCTTATTTATTAGTGGAACAGAGCTTGGTAAGCAAGTATTTAATGAAGTTTTTTTAGTTGGATATAAATATACAAGGAATCTAAACTGATGTCATTATCTTTCAAATATTGTAGTTGTTCCAAATTGATTGTAGCGTAAGCAGTATCACTGGCCACAGAAGAATCAAGTCCTTATGCATGAGAGTAAAACCATGAATTTAAAAAAAATTAAGAGAAGCATTTTCCATTTTACAAATACAAAATATGTATTTTAAGGCATTTCAAATACAAAATAAAAATAGGTATTTTGTATTTCAAATATTTTTTTTTAATTCATGGGCCTGTGAATAATATTTGTAAATCTTCAAAGGTCAACAATATATGAGTATCAGATTCTTATATTCAGAGGGTTAAAGAGATGTGGAGAGTCCACATGGACATTATACATATTTTCTACTTCAAACATATGGGTTGCTTGATGGTGTTTTCTGTCACTGTAAATAATATATATATATATATATATAAATATTAACCCTTAATTAAACTGATTTTTTTTGTTGATGTAGATAAACAGGTAGGTTAATGACAAAATCTGGTTGCTTGCATACTACGAAATTTAAGGCCTACATCTTGGGCTACCATTTTGATGAATTTTTGGGCCAGTTTGTTTTTGTCAAAATAATAATAAAAACTCGGCAGAGCTATACTTACATTAACTAGCGTATTCCCAACCTCACCTTTGATATCATGCTTTGCTACATAACATCCCAATTCATAAAAATGCTGACCTAACTTGTGTAAATCTACTGTACAAGCGTCAGCGTTTAATATCTCCCTATATGCTTCCTTATAAATTTTCGGTAAATCAACATTGATTAAAGGAGGTCTTCGAGAATACAAAGATTCTGCTAACCATAACGGTATTTCTACATTTGTTCCAGTTTTTAAGTCATCCTCCGTTGAAGAAGGGTCTAAAAAACCTACAAAAATTGTGACAAACGACGTAAAAAGGTTGTTAGGGGTTGTTATTTTTATTATATATATTTATTTTTGTAATACCCACCCATTTTAGGCAAATCGTGCAAAAATTTACATGGTACTTTTTCGTTACTAACTAATATATCTGATACTGACAAATAATTAGAGTAACTAGCCATTACACGAGTAGTAATTTAATTTTAATTAACTAATGAAATCAAACAGAAAATTATTGTTGACATTTGACATAAAAATAGAAAAGAAATGACAATAGAATTAGCGTTAAGCGCTTATTATAGATCTAATCGAATTAGTCGATGGTTTAGTTTAGTCGATTGTTATGAAGTAAAGTGTTACTGTGTCGACTTTAACTACTAATTTATAGCGCAGTGCATCTATTACTATATTCGTACTACTAAATAGGTAACAACAAAATATGGTGCAGCAGGTGTTCGCTGCGCTACAAATCAATTGTTAAAAGTCCGTGCGCCACTATTTTACTTGCAGTGTTCGTACAGTTCGTAGTTTAGTTGGTAGTTTGTCGATTGTTTTTTAATAATCATAGTGAGGAACTACTAAATCAATGGCACAATATTCGATTTTTTTTTGATTTTGTATAATTTCTGAGACCCAGTGCTATAAGTTAGGCTTTTGTGTGACGGTTGACTTTTGGTTGAAGCTGCTTAGATATTTCTACAAAAAAATATTTTTTGATGTATAGACATTTTTATATACGTAGTAGCTTGACTGGCAGCCGCTGTCCTGCCCGATCCGCGTTTGCGCGTTGTGACACGATGAGTTGGTTTCCCGAATTACATTTAAGTATGAAATTTTACAGCCACACGTTCACAGCGCCTCCGCCAGATATTGTAATTTTCTGTTTTTGGGTTTCCACTTAAATTTTAGAATTATATTAACGACTAGCTGTCCGTGTCTACGTCCGCGAAATAGGATTTCAAAGTATCCCGCTGGAACTATTTTATTTTCCTACCACCTCATCTCATCCAGTGGGTATCGTAAAAGTCGACAGAGGGAAATTGAAAACCAGGAGATGGGCAGCAGCATATTACTGGAACATCTGAAACAACTACGGCGAAATCCCCCCGAAATGAGATCTACAAACTTTTGTGGCAATCTATGAGTGAGGCCTATGTTCAGCCGAGGACTAGTGATATGCTGAAATGATGATGATAATGAAAGTATTCTATAAATGTCTCCGAGATATAAGCTATCTCTGTGGCAAATTTTGTCAAGATCGGTGCAGCAATTCAACCGTGAAAAGGTAACAAACAGACAGAAGGACAGAGAGAGTTACTTTCGCATTTATAATATTAGTAAGGATGTCCCAGATATGGTGTTTCTGTTTCCCGGTAATACTGTTTTGCTTGTAGTTCGAGCACAGTCTGAGGAGAAATTTAAAAGTTTTATAAATTTGATAAATTCTCAAGTTTAGATTGGAATAAAAGTAGTTGAAATAAACTAAAAATGCTCAGTTTAACACCACCAGAGATTATTAGGACAGATGAAATTGCCACCAGAATGCAAAAATCAATTTCGACGATAATGCTCGGGCTCACAGTGTTTGCTATGTCCAAGAATATATTTAAACCATCTGGGTATAACAGTGATGCAATGGTCAGCAAGATCCTCGGATATGAATCCATTAGAGCATGTTTGGGACTTGTTAAATAAAAGTGTTAAATCCAGAATACCAATCCCATAACAACCTTGCTTGCTTGTCCCAAGATACAATAGATAACATAATTTGTAGCATGAACAAAATGAAAACCAGGAGATGGGCAGCAGCATCTTGCTGGAACATCTGAACAAATAAACTGCGGTTGCCAACCCGTCTGCCAAGCGTGGCAACTATGGCAAAATCCCTCCAAACGAGAGGTACAAACTTTTGTGGCAATCTATGGGGGAGGCCTATGTTCAGCAGTGGACTATTGATAGACTGAAACGACGAACGACGACGACGACAGAAGGATGCAAACGTTAGTTAGAGCATGAGGGGGAAACATACATTATTATTCTTTCATTTACATAATGTTAAAATCTTAGTAATCTTTAATTTACAACGTTGTGTATATTAATAAAAATAATTTGATTTAAAATAAATAAATAAGTAACAGAGCTATTTTAACTTTTAATACAACTTGTTAGAAGATTATATCATATTTTAAGTTATAAGGTGTTGTTTTAAGCCAATAGATAACAATTAATAATTAAAATATGTAGATAGTTCAGTGATATCTATTTGTATAGATTATATGCCTTGTAGGCAATAAACAAAATTATTATTTTAACAATTTTTTCATTTATTAAATATTGAGTACAGACCACTACACAGTATACTATATAAAATGAAGTAACAATCTGAACTGTTATTAAAATCAGATTCTAAATAGTTAATCCCAGTTATGGTTGAGCTGCGTTTGGAACTGCACTCTAAAGAGAAATATCATCTCCTGAACTTGGTGTTTTCTAATTTGTAAGATTAATAGTGATTATACCACAAAAGCAAGCTGAAGTTTTCTTAGCGCCTCTTCTTGAATAGTATAAATTGTCGATTTTTTTTTCGTATAGCACATTTGACAATTTTTTTTTGGGTCTGCTTTATTTTTTCCTGGATTACACCACAATATTATTAAAGGCACCTTCTTTTTTATTTTTGTTACGATGTCTTAAATCAGGCCTCAAATAAAGTTGGTTGTAAATGTCTGATAAAACAAAGTATCAACCATGATGACCATGGTACCCATCTTTGCAATCTCACGTTTCGTCGCTTCTTTCAGATCGATAATTGTATGTTTTGAAACTTTTTCTAGCTGAAAAACTGTTTGCCATATAAAAATCAAAATGTTAGTTCACTTTACCGCCACGACGGTTTCTTCTTCTTCTTGGTGTTTTTATTGAATTTTGTAATTTCTGAGTATGTTTTGAGTTTTGATGTTTAATATTGATAGTTGATTATGCACCAAGTACTTCAAGGGCATAGTGTACAGTATTTGGAAAAATTAATTCAAGACTGAAATTGTACTTTTCGTTTTGTCTCCATCAGTCCAGCAAATCTTTATCTTTATCATCATTCATTAATCCAGCAAAAGTCACTTGACAAGTCAGTTTATCTTCAGTAAAAGTCACCTATCGTTTTACTGTCGATTAAAATGAAATTATAATAAAATAATATATATAATAATACTTGACATTGGCAAAAATGGCTTAATTTGGTAGCTAGCCAGGTTAATAAATAATAAGAAGAAAAAGTTCTCTTTTCACACAGACTATAATTTGGTATACAAGTAACCATAGATAAGATAGTGTATGGAACAAGTAAGTTTAATTCCTTTTAGTAGTCTGTGCATCGAATCTATGAAAGTATCGTTAATTCCGTTTTCCTACTGATAGCCGAATATTGTTTTTAGTTGAATTCTTTGTATTGTGCATTTCTTTCATTATTTCATACAACTTCTCGTCATGAGTTTCTTGATTAGAATTTTTTATGAATGATGCTGTTGTAAAAATAAGTGCTGAAGCTGTGTTATTTAATCAAGGAACCGGCATCGAAAAAGAGCCCTCCAAAATGTCGGGGTAAGTTTATGCACAAACAAAAGCTGACAAATATTATCCTATGTTGCAAACACTAACATTCTAAAAGCTGGTAAACCAATTTTATAATAAGTTTTTAATAATTATAATATCTTGATCGGTATTTTTAATGATTAACAATATTATAAAAGCAAATTTTAAAGTTTTTCTTATACCCCATATATGTATTTACTATCAAATTTTAGTAAAAATTGAATAAACAAAAATATGAAATATTGTTTCATCTTCCATCATCATCATTTTAGCCTATTTAAGTCCACTTTTGAACGTATGCTTCCCCCAAAGATTGCCACAAAACACGAGCCACCTTCGACTTTCCGGAAAACCGGGAAAATATTGTTTAAATCCCGATATTATTTGAAGTTATTTGTAAATAATGAACGAAGGAAAATTGTTGTTAACGCAATGTTAGTAACAAAGTTGTACTAAGACCTTTATTACAAATTAATTATATTTTTTGTAGGAAAGCCTACACTATGAAGGAGATGAAAGCCATCGTAGATTATTTAACTGAAAAAAGAGCATACAGTGAAATCAGAGGTAGAAAAATGTGGGTGGAATTTGAGAAATCAAAGGTTAGTGCATTGTTGTAGATATTGAATTTACTCAAGGTTTGTTGTGATTATTGTCGATTATTGAACAATTAGTTATTTCCGCATTCAGAGCTGTTTTACAATTATCTAAATAACCATTTGGAATTGTATTAATTTAAAATAGGCAATTAGGTAAATTAAACTCTGATACTTATATACCTGAACTTAAACTTTTGCAGTTCTATACTATTGCATATTTTCCAATATTTGAACAGAAAATTTAGAAAATATTGGGATACAGACTTTACTTTTCTTTGCTACATTACATGCAAAATTTTCGTTACTAATTATTTTAGTACAGTAATACACGCATAACTTGGGTTACAGTTTAACATATAAATACATATAAGTTATGTTTAATTGGGACCAGGGACTAAAGAAAAAAAATCAAAAACTAAATGACGAATGAAATCTTAAATAATACTAGAAATTATATTATTATGGTATTGATGATTTTTAGGATGTTACTTTACTTTTTTAAAGAATCAGTTTTACTTAGTTTGGGTGACATACATTACAAACAAAAAAAATTGTAGCTGTGTGACAATTTCGTGTGAAACAGTAATCTATTAAAATTCTAATCATTTATTTTGCACCCTGAAAGTAGTAGTATTTTAGTGTGTTCTAAATGTTGTGATGATGGATTCCTCTGTAATTATATAATAACTGATATATGTATTGTGATGATTTTGTTTCTCTAGTTTACAGATAGAACTTGGCAGAGTTTAAAGGAAACTTTTTTGAAGCGCATTCTACCCGACATTCACAACCCTTATTATCAGTTATCAATAACCCAAATTAGCAGTTTTAGGCAAGGGTAAGTAATAAGATATAATTTGTCCTTTCTTGAGAATAAATGGTAATTTATAACTTGAATAGGAATAATTTTATGCAAAGTGTATATATTAGATAGGCCCAGGGTGGAAAGTTAGATTAAAATAGACTGGATATCCAAATTCTATCTTTTCACATCATGGCTTTGTAGGACCGCCTTGACCAAAGTTAACCATTGTCCATAGTTTTCAAACTGAGTTTTAATTATGAAAAACATTGTCTTAAATAACAAGGAGTCACACAGATTTCTGATGTTGCCCAATTGAAGGAATTTCTGGACCGTTACAATGAACTAGTCAAAATATTTTTATCCTAGTTAATTGTATTTGGGTGGAAGGCTCTGCCAATTGTATAATAACTTGCTGGTTTCTGGGTAAACCTAGACATGGTGAAGGGTGTTCCTTGATTCAGCTGAAGAGCTGGTGTAATCACTGGGCATATGAGACTTAAGAACTGATGTCTCAGGGCGGGTGGAGTGTGGCATCACATAGAAATGTTCTGGGTGACACAGCATTTATTATGGGCAGATGTTGCACTTAACATCATTTGAATGTTTTGCTGGTTTTCTCACCTAATCCAATAAAAAAAAATAGCAAGTTCAGCATCATCATTTAAAATCATTTTTATTTTGCATCTCCCCAGTAGCTTATAGTTACACAACTCTTGTATGTAAGAACATTGACCAACTATATTAATTATGGAAGCACTACAACCTGTTTTTCGTTATTTTATACAAATACTTTCTTCAGTTCAAAAATGGTCAAAAGCCCCAGTGTATATTGAGGCTTTAGATATGTACATAAGGTGATACCTCTTTCCCATAGGGGTAGGCAGAGACCACATCTTTCCACTTGCTATACTTTATTGATATTTATCTTCCTCTACTTTACTTAATGTTTTAAAATTAACTATGAAAACTAAATTTATAAATTCTTTATTATGTTAATATTCACCATACTTTTAAGTTTAAAGTATTCTGCTGTTTAATTCTTCTTTAACACATTGTTATACTTTGCATTTCACAGTATTATTTTTTGATTTAAGGTGTGATGTAGAAACAAAACTGAAAAATAAACTAGAAATTAGAAGTCCAAGTGCAGAATCAAACAATAATGGTATGATTTAAATTTTATTGAAACGAAAACTTGGTTTTTGGTTTATTAATCACATATATTACTCTTGATGGTTTTATTACTTTTAGCAAAAAAGCAGCTAAGTACAGAGGAGCCTAGTACAAGCAGTAATAAAGAAGATGAAAAGATATCAGGTGAGGAAACAATAAATTCAAAGACTGTATCACATCACAGATCTTCAGCGGATACCATTATTCTGGATCCTTGTTATGAAACTGCTGAGGATATCCAAAGAGACTTGGAATCACCAAAACAAGGTAATCAAAATGAGAAAGAAAAGGATACTGATAAATCGCCTACAAAATCATTGCGTGATTTTATTACCTATTCAGAACCTTTGACACCAATGTTGCAAGAAGTAATTGAGGACTTCGCAACTGACGAAGAGCGCGAAGGTTCAGATACAGAAACACAGATGGAGGTTGCTGATGACTTGGTCACAGACAAAAATTTGAAAGGCACGAATGGTCATAAATCCGATGTCCCTGTTGATATAAGTTCTGAAACTGATGATGTAAGCAATAATGCAGATGTCGTAAATGAATCTCAGGATATTGGCAAAAACCAATGTGGTAAGGGTACAAATAAAATAGAAAAAAAATCTAATGAAACTGCACAATCAACAGAGAATAAAATCGAAACACCTAGTGAAGAAGTTATAGAAATTGAAGATGCAGGAAACAGTGAAAATGAAAAAAGTAATAAAGAACATACATCTGAACAAACGGGATCACTTGTACCTGACACAAATAAAGACTGTAAAACTGCTCCAGCCAACACCGAGACTGAAAATATTGCAGATAATATGTTGCAAGACATTGAGAAAGATGTTATCGAAAATGATAAGAAAAAAGATACGACGTCGCAGCCCACAGGCACACAGAATGATTCCAACACCACTGTTGATACTTTACTTCCCAATAATCAAGAGGAATTAAATATTGAATCAGATGCTGCAATTTCGGATTCTCGAAGTAAAACTACAATTAAAGAGGTACAAACTAAAAAATTAACTTTGAATAAAAACTCGGAAAAAAGTTCAAGAAAACGTGCAATTTCTCAAGAACCTACAATATCAAAACATAAAAGACTGTATTTAATTGAAAAGTCAAAACCAATGTCAGTGTCTGACACTGATGCTGCAATCCGTCAAAATGGCAACCTCAAAGAAGATCTTAAATCGGTACTGTCGAATAATAGGAAACAAAAAGAAAAAATATTACAAATTTCTGATAATGAAAATGAAGATGATACTGTGGAACACAAAAAAGGTGAATTAGAAAAAGTAACAGAAGAAAATGTGGTTGTAGATTCTAATGACATAATAAAAAATAAAGGTGAAGATGAACAAAAACTACTTAACAAATTTGACATGGTCAACTCAGATCTTCAAAACCCTTGCTTAAAGAGTGTGAGTCTGTATGATGAACAGTTTACTCCTATGAAATACAGCGAATCTAGTGATGATGTTATAGCACCCAACACCCAAGGCGTGACTCTGAAAACTAAAGTCCATAAAGAGAATAGCTCAGATGAAATAGTACTATTAAAATCACATTCAGAATCTGAAAAAAATGAAGTAAAAAAAAAGAAGAATATACCTGTGCCTCACATCATGCCTAGATCTGAAAGGGAGAAGGCTTTAGCAAATGTATTTGGATTTTCTAGTGGTAAGTTTAGAACCTGAGGCTGGCATGAATCAGTTATAAGGAATGAATAAATTTTGATAATATAATGTCTGTATTTGATTTAATTTGATATTTATTTAAAAAAAAAACAACAACAAATTCCAATTTCATTTACATACCTGAAGCAGCAATAGTAAATGCACTATCTAAAACCATAAGGTTGAACCATATTTGGTGTATACCTGTTCCTTTAAACTTATATTGTTTTGCTAAAGTTGTTTCAATGTCTTGTCATTAACATTGAGTTCTTTTTTACATACATGTTATTATTCTTTAGTCTGTTTTACAAAGATAATGGATATGTTAATTAAAACAGTCTTAGGCATACAGCTTTTTATTATTTCGTTGCCTGTCTTTATTTTGGTTGCTTCCATTACACTATACAAAATAAAAAGCATCTTCTAATTTATTACATGGTGAAGTATTAATATTTTTTAAAGGTGGAGTTGCAGGCAGCCGTAAAAGACGTGTCAGTTACCAAAACAGATCTAATCGACGGCAGTCACAGTAAGTGTTTTTTTGTTTCTTTAGCTTAGGAACATGAAACATATTATATATATATATATATATATATATATATATTATTTAAATAATTACCGTACCTAAAAAAAGAATAAAGAGAGGTCTCTTACACACTGTTCATTTATCATATCCACGGACATTCAAGGCAATTACCTAGAATTGTAATAATATACAGAGATATTATTAAAATTATAGCCCGGAAATTTATACGCAACTATTGACTATAATTCGGAATTTTTTGCGGAAATTTTGCTATCATTCGACATAAAGTCGAACATGTTTTAACATGTCTATTTACTTTTCAAATTATCGCAAAACACCTATTCAGATTCTACGGAACATTTTTGTTACGTGTAACATAGTTTGGCATATGTTTTTTGGTTTTATATTATTGTTACATTTGAACACCGAAATAGAATTTCTAGATCAAGTAATATAACTAAACTTTGCATTTAAACATGAAACACCCAATTCTTTGTCGGCAGCACAAAAATAAGTTCCGGATCGAGTGAATGGACCTCGGAAAGTGACACCGAATTTATTTCCCCGCCACGTGGACGTAGAAACAGACCAACCAGAAAATATCTGTAAGTTCTTTTTTAATACTTATGGTACTGTTGTCATAAGTTGATTTTTAAAGTGCAAAACCGTGCAGGTCGTCGTTTTATCTAGTTGGGGGTCGCCTGTTAATGTACACCATCTAATTATTTTACGCAAGGCAAAACGGACATGTTAGCTGTTTGCAATTTGCTGTAGGTATGAAAAGAACGAAAGAGCATACTGGCTAAAGCTCAGCTGTACCAAAAGATTTTTCTTACGGAATACCATCATATAGTAGTAACCTACATGTGTTTCTTGTGGTGAACCGGAGGCAGTTACTGGCAGCAAAGCGTTATGTATTATACCTAACAATACAACAACATTATTTTGTCGGAGGTTGTTAGTAGCGTTAGTGGTCTTCGATGCGTCGGGACTTAAGTAGACCGTGTTGATGCCGCAGGACGTCAGCCTGAGTCAGTAGTCTGGTGCTGTGTGTATGTCACGTCGGGGTCACCATTTGGCGGATGATATTGCCACGGAAATTGCTTGGGAATTATATTTATTTATTTATTAATCATTATTGTTTCCCTTACAAAGAAAGGATACAAAGGGCGGACTTAATGCCTTTAGGCATTCTCTCCCAGTAAACCCATGGAGTGGTGAGATTTTGATGAAGGTGTAACAATAAAAGACGAAAAATATAAAATAAACCCAGGACCTGCGGCTTAGAAGTCAGGTACTCTGACCACTAGGCCACGCGGTCTTCAAATAATTATATATATAAATATCTAATAACTGTTTCATATATGTAAATAGAAACATAAATATACATATATATATATATATATATATATATATATATATATATATATATATATATATATATATATATATATATATAAGTTCATTACATTTTATAATTCTTTGTACACAGGAAACCGAAATCGGCTCGAATTTTATCTCTAGAAGAAGAGGGCGGTTTGTTCGTGATGTACGGGAAGAAGATTTATCCTGTGGTGAAAGATGGGAAGATTGTAAAAAATTACGTCACTTATGCACCTGACCGTAAGTTTCCGAATATACAGACTGCTGGTCTGTAACATTTGTTAAAATATATTAATATTAACCAATTTAATGACAGAATTTTATAAAAATCTATTTATTTAGTTTACGTTCAAAAGACTGCTTTGTCAACGCGCGAAGCCGTCAACCTTTGGAATAGATCCTCTTATTTACTGTGTGTTCTCTCATGTGGGAGCTTTTCTATCGTGTTAGGGTGTAGGAGATAATATGAAATAAAAATTGTATTCCCCACTAACCAGGTTAAAGGTTTTAGTAGGCTGGTTTTTAATTTTTGATTTTTTAAATTGCATTCAGCTAATATTGTTCTGGCTTATTCATGACGCGTCATTGCTTCAATGCTTATACGAAAGGGGTAAAAAATATTTTCCGCGATACTTTTATTTAGAAAATATTAAAAAAAAAATGTATAATTTACTTCAACTTCTTTCTTTTCAGGCGATTCGGAAGATGAAGAGGAATCTTTTTGGAAGTTGAAATACATAGAGGAAAAGAAACGAACCGCTAAATTATCAAAGTAACTTTTGCTATATTACAATAAAAGTGATAGTAACTATCTTATTATATACCTGCTGTGCCCCGCGATTTCACCCGCGTAAAATAAGCCTACCACATGATTGCACTGTACGGCACGGTACCTCTGTGACCTGAACATCCACAGGTCGGCCCTTATCGGTATAGAAAGGTGCTGCACGAGGGCAACGTTCTGTTCTCGGCGTTCAGCACCTTAAAGCCGTAGGATTTTAATATTTATAGCCAATAACCCTTCTCAATTAAGGGTTTAATAATGCAAAATTATTAGTAACACCAAAATGCAAATTCGCATAGTTTCAAGTACATAATGGACTTTTGGCGCCAACTCGAAAAGTGGCGGTAGTGTTTATTAATTTTTTTAATTTCTGTGTATATTTGTAGTTTTGATGTTTAATATTGATAGTTTATTATGCAGCAAGTGCTCCTGAAAGTGTACAGTCATTGGAAAATTCAATTCAAGACCAATATTGTGCTTTTCGTTTTGTCGCCATCAGTCCAGCAAGTCTTCAGTAAAAGTCAACTATCATTTTACTGTTGATCGAAATAGAAATTTTAACGAAGATTCGAAGATTGTATACTTGGATATATGGCTGACGCACAAACCGTGCCGGCCAAGAAATGGGGAAATGAATAAATAAAGTGAAAGGATCATCTATTTAAAGTCTAATGTTAAGGATCAGGAATTGTCAGTGTAAATGCATATATGCGAGTGATTAATAATTTGAATTACTAACTAAATAGTTTTTCAGTGGCATAAGCGCAAAACCGCGCGATGCCAAAATAAAAAAAAAAAATAAGTACATAATTTCTAGTTTTCAGGTTGACGTATGACCGATTGATAAATGTAATGGAGCTGCGTGGTAAATTGTTGTCCAATGGAAAAGGTTGTCGTTTTTATGTATCAGTGAAAGAGTAATACTTTGCCTGCAATGACACAAGCCTACTTGAATAAAGAATTACTGACTATGCAGTAGGGTGTATTTGTGTATGTGTGTTTGTGTGAATGACTGGTATGACTAGCTAGTATTCTCGCAAGTTTGTTTTGATCATCTCTTTTTTTGTATACGAGTGTATATTGTCAAGTTCATATTTGAAGTTATCCTGTAATGAAAGGGCCAACGTTGCGACTTATCCTTAAACTTATTGTCCTATAGCAAAATGCAAATGTTTTGCTATGGAATTAATAAATATGAATCAATCGATATGTTCCAACATTAGTCTGACTTAAACTTCCTTGCAACTAAGTCTGCTTGGTAATTTAGTTATTTGAGGCACCGTAAATTTTTGTGTTGTAAGAAAAACAGCAGTATCCAGTAATAACTGCAGTTATATATAGTATATAGCTATATATACTATATGCAGTTATACATACAATATATAACAGCAGTTAGTATATAGTCATGCACTAACCATTTTCCTCATCTACATTTAATAATATTGTAAATTAAATACATTTAGTTTTATAGAAGTTCAAAATCAAATTATTAACATTTAACCAATGCACTATATATGAAAAAGTATTATTCACTTTGTCATGTATTAAAAATTTGTGTTTGATTTTGAAAAATAATACCATAATATAATGATCCCTCGTTATGTAAAGTAAAAGATTAACATAAACAAGAAATAGAAAGGGACCGAGAGTCAAAATCTTGTGAGTGCCAGGGGTACACTGCCCCAAAGGAAACCTCGAATTTAAAGTACAAAGATTAACTACAAAAAAGTTGACTAAATATTAGTATCAAATAATTTAAGAAATATTAATTTTTAGAATTGAATTTAGGCTTATTGTGATTTCCTCAATATTTTGCTTAATTTAAAATGAGAAACGATAAAAAAAAACAAAAGTATCTAATTACATTTGTTACTCATGGAAGAAATAATTTTAGTAAACTTTAAAATACATTTCAGTGTTTGAATAGTTTAAATTGTATTACCACCTGATCTACGAACAGTCTAAGAATTCAACTTTATTTTTGCAGATTGCTTACACAAAACATCGACGAAGATCGACCGTCCAGTGAAAGGGTTGTGCCATTCGATCAAAACAAGCCCAGTGCGTCTAAGTGAGTGGTCCATTGAAACTACTGCTGTTTTGTAAGAGTGAGAAAGGGGGGAACGGCAACATCTTACCGTTAACGCTGTGTAAGACAGAGTCGCACTAGATGGAGCAACAATTTGTACAAGTGGGTGGTAAGCCGATGGGTGCTGATGGCTGATCACGCTGTTGCAATGTAAGAGAGGCTTTCGTTCGATAGAAGAGTCGCAATCGTTTGCATCTATGATTATGAAAGTAATGTCATCGCCAGTAATGGCTGCTTGGATTACCCTAAATATGTATCTGTCTTTTTTATATTCATCTAGCCGTTTATTGACCACGGGGCATTTTAGACCTGTCTGGTAAGGGATGCAGTGTGATGCATCACTAATGTTTTAGGTGACAGAGCATTTGCTATAGGCAGACGTTGCACTTACCTTCAGGTGAATGTTTTGCATGTCTCGTCACGTTCTCCTATGAAAAATACTTCCGAATAGAATAGAATAAATTTTACTCAATGCAGTTTTATTTACATGAAACTCATTTAACTTAATTTTTTTAACTACACTGCGACGGAAGCTGTCTACTGCGCAGGAGATATTATAGTGCTACAAATGTACACTCAAATACAAGGCACTCATTCGTCCTTACTTACCCGCGCCCGATAATAACGATAAATCGATCGATATGACGATATAACCATCATGCGATGAGATCGTAGAGGTAAGCTAGGATTGCTCTACTATCTGTCTACTGAATCGATGTCATTGGTTCCATTCCCCGACTAGGTTAACTTGTACATTGTCGCTTTACAACATATATTGTGATTCTCTATACTTGTCAGTCTATATAGCATGCCTTGGCAAACTATGCAATTTAATTTTTTGAGATATATTTTTCGTTTAGTTTGGATTTTGGATAAACTCAACTTATACTCTAAAATAATAACATTAAATTTGTTGTGTTTATCCTTTACAGAGAACAGAAACTACTTAAAAATCAACCTGAAACTATAGAAAAGACGCCTGGTATGTATTATTACGACAGACTATAGTCTCTTATTACGATAGACATATTAGAATGCTTCGAAAACTGTCTCTTTTTTATTTTTGCAGGACAAGAAATACTATCAAAAGAACATGAAGATATTCAAAAAGCTGCATCCAATTCAGACAAGATGTTAAAAATCAAAATAACTAAACAAAACGAGGTACTAATATTTGATATATAAAGGTTTAAAAAAATTTAGTTCTTAAAAACAATAGCTATAATATATATTTTTCACCTCTTCGAATAAGTCTGTTTAAAAGTGGCGTCATTTAAAAATGTAATTCTACATATACAGACTGGAGACGACATATTAAAGTAACTTATAAATGTCTCACTGCTGACCACAGGCTTCCTCTCATTTCTGAAAGGGTTTTGGAGCCGGAAAGAGTTATTCCTCAGGCATTCAGGTTTCCTCACGATGTATTCCTTCACCGCCGAGCACGTGGTAAATCGAAACTTAAAATTGCAATTAACAACTTTGGTGGCGCCGGCACCGGGAATCGAACCCAGGTGACTCACGCAGTATGAAATTTAAAAAGCGAGCGCCTCGCCTCTGAGCTACCACGGAGACGACACAACGACAATAAATTAAACACGATCGGTACATTATAAAATTATTAAATTAGGTGTTACAAAATTCAATATTTTCGAACCAATTAAATGCGAAAATAATCTATACGTTTAGTAGGCACTGAAAATAAGAGCGGCGGTCTCTTTATACGCGTTGTTTTAATCCTTCGGGTGTTAGCACATCAAAAGGTAGGTTTCCGAGTGCGCCGGCGACTTCTAACTGTTAAGGAGACTGCTTGTTGGGCAACTTGAGGAACATAGAAAAATACTAGGAAAATCGTGAGCACGGCTTTAAAATTATGCTGCATTAGATTAAATGAAACTGTTGTAACGATTTTTATCGCGTTTAATTTAACTTAAATTCTTAGCGGTTATATTAGGGTCCCAAGCCGGTGGCTGGGTACTACTACCGAATTGGGATTTTTATTTTTTATTTGATAAAGTGTCGAGACGGGCAAAACGTTCACCTGATGGTAAGTGCAACGTTTGCCCATAACAGATGCTGTGTTACTCAGAATATTTCTGTGTAGCACCACACTGCGCCCGTCATCCTGAGACATAAGTTCTTAAGTCTCATATGCCCAGTGATTACGCTAGCTCTCAGTGCCCTTCAGACCGAAACACAGCAATGCTTGCACACTACTGCTTCACGGCAGAATAACTGGCCCTGGGGTGGTACCTACCTAGACGGATTCCTGCATAGGAACTATATTATAACCCGTAATTGTTAAAATTAAACGCTATAAAATTCGTTAAAATAGTTTTATTTAATGTCTTGTATTAGAATAAATATTAGATGTTGCTGAGGTTAAATGTTATGTTATTAGGAAAATATTATTGTATACTATACATGAATTACTTTTACTGTAGGAGGTACAGTTAGAAGGCCATTGGTCGCAAATCCACCCTGTCTTGGATCATGTGGTTCAAATATTTCACAAAGAAATTGAACCTAGAGCGGATGTTAGATCAACCCTACAATCAGAACAACGCAAATACAGTTCCAGCGGAATATCCACGCCAGTTTTTCCGGTACTCGTAGATCAAGGTAAATAAGACCTTTTTCTTTCAAATGATTATCGTACTTTTTTAATAAATTATTCTATAATATGTGACGTGTTGTTTTTAATTTAATACTTAATATCTCACAGAAGTGCGTGAAAAAGTCAATAAATTGGAAACGGAAATATTCAAAGAAATTGAAGCACGCGACAAACATGAAAATCAAAGTGTAGAACCCCAACCCACACAAGAAAGCAAAATCACCAAAAGGTAACTTCAGCCGAAACCACACATTTAAACTACCAATCATCAACTAACCTTTTTATATTTGTATTATTATTCTTCTTTTCAAAGGAGACCTGGAAGACCGAAAAAAAGCATATCGTCAAATGTAAGTGACGCTAAAACTCCTGAAAAGAAACCGAAGATATCAGTGGAATCACCGAAAATACATATTGAAGAAAATGTTGAAAAACTGGCACCAGTAGAAACAGAAAATGGAACAACTGCTACTGTAACAAGAAAGACGAGGACTCCTAAGAAAGTGCTCCACGGTACGTGAATATTGCTTAATAGAGAGATAATTTAAAAATACAGTATAAATCCGCCAAGACTCTTCCCGGCTCCGAACCCCTCAGAAATGAGAGTATCTCTGCAGTGGGATATTTTTACATAATTTCTTTTTTTTTATACTATAAATCTTCTATAAACAATTTCTATTATTAAACCTCAGGTTTATTTAATAAAAATCTCAGATAGTTACATTTCAAATTCCTTGTAAACATTTCATTATAAAAAAAATTTATTGGATTAGGTGACGGGACGTGAAAAACGTTCACCTGATAGTAAGTGCAAAGTCTGCCCACAACGAATGCTGTGCCACCTTGAAAAATTCTGTGTTCCACTACACACCGCCCGTCACCCAGCGACATCAATCCTTAAGTCTCATATGTACAGTCATTACACTAGCTCTCAGTGCCCTTCAGACCGAAACGGAGTAATATTTGCACACTAATGCTTCACGGCTGTATTAATTGTCCACTGCTGGACAGACCTCTCCCAAGAAGGAAGGATTTGTCGCAATAACCACTGTTGGTAGCCCACAACACAAGACACCTCGCACCTAAGAAGCTCCCGCTGGTTTACTTAATTTTGATCTGGTAACTTACGAAATAATTATTCCTTCACCTGTTTGAAGCCATGACATTTTCTAGGTATTTCCTAGGTAGGTATTAGTCGGCTATCACGACGCCCACGGGAGTTTATTATCAATAAGCCATCGTTTGTACTTGGATATTGGTGGGTAAGAAACTCTATAATGGCAGTGTAAATATTCTATCAGCCAATCTCATTCCATAAGTGAGTAGTAAGAGGCGACGAAATGGAGCAGAGGCCACAAGTATCTGGTAAAGTCCATTATACGGCGTTTTCCTGTGGCAACAGCTTTATTGGAAATACAAAAGTTTTATATTGCCTGTTTTAGAGAGCACAGAACGGAATGAAAATAATGTCATAAAAACAAGAACGAAAAAAACAACAGACGTTCAGCCAACCACAGAAGAAATAGTAGATGAGGAAACCGATGTGCGATACAAATTCCCTTCTCCGCCGCCATCTGCAAAGAAGACTTACAGGAAATCTGGTGCCAACAAAACCTCGAAAGATCAAAAACCTAAAAATAGATAGTAAGTAGTGATCACTTGTACATGCAATGTTCTGACATCTGACAATTAAGTCACTTTATTGTTCTCTATGACGCTAACTTAACACTTTCGAGGTTGTTTACTTTATAATATCAAAGACAAAATTTTAAATGGACTGAATGAAATTTATTTTAACTTTTAAGTACACATTAAGAATAATTTGCTTTGTAAAAAAAAATTCGTATTTTCTGAGAGAAGAAATCATGAGAACATTATAAGATATCATATGGAGTACAAGTAAATGTACACTTTTTAAATGTATCGGTTTTAAATCATATGTATTTTGTACCTTATTGTGCATTTATTTCGTCATATATCAAACTATTTGATCTTGAAATCATTTATATCATAAAAAAATGTTTTAGATAATCAACTGAAAGTTTTATCTGCCTGCAATTTTAGGTTTACATGTTCATATTATATTTGCAGCATTTGCGAGGGTTAAGAATATCTTTTTATTTTTACTTGAATGTTTGAGAATGGGAGCAGGTGTGTAATTAAGTTAAATAAATAGTTTAGTATCAAAATTGTATTTTTTTTCTAATGCCAACTAGAAATTAATGTTTTTGAAAAGTAATTATAGTAAATACATATTATCAGTAATTTTGTAGCACTCTGAATAGCATCAGTTAACCCGTATTGGGGCAACAGCTTGGCGGACTAGGTTGCAAACCCTCCAAGGCCTCTTATTTTGTGCCTGCGTCAGTATCAGCCATGGGATGTATAACTTTAATGTTATAGTGCATAAAGTGATTGCTCATTAAATATCACTAAAGTGAATAAATACTAAGTAGTAATGACTAAGTTTGACTAAAGATATTTTTTTTCATTCATTCATTCCTTCATATTTATCGCATCGGTAAGTGATCGTCATTGTAACCTGCTTCCATTTATATTTAAATATACATTTCGCTTAGTAGCTTTTTAGTTAAGAAATCGATACTTCTCAGTCACAATCGAGAGCTTCTGCTGCCTGTTTGCATGCTGTAACAATTTTTTTTTTTCATATTTAACAGCGCAAAGAAAATGATTGGAATATTTTCATCGCCAGATAATGTATCAGTAAACTCTATAGAAAGCAGTCAAGGTTACCAAGATTCCGATATAAGTCCATATATTAATATATGCTTCAGGAAGAAGAAAAAATTTAGTATCCCTTCGCTGTATAGCAGAGGAAAATATCACACTCGACAAAGTATTCGCAGGAGAACACAATTAAAGCCTGATGAAATACCTGATCAATCCAGCAACTCTTGTCCGGATTTTCCTTTACAATCGAGGACATTCCAAAATTCCAGTTTAAACACAGAAATTTATAGATCGGACTCGTATCAGTTATTGATGCCAAAAGTAAGAAATTCTTTTAAACAATTGGCAAAAATCGATGAAGTAAACCTAGACGATAAAATGGACCCTGAAATAGCTACACGAGACTGTTACATGAGTCAATCTCAATTTCATCATAATGAATTTAATTCCATCGCGACTAATGAATATACAAATTATTTTGATTTAGGCGGCGAAAACACTGATATCAATAACTCTAGCAATGTATCTTTGCCTCCTTCGCCTGTCCTTTCTATTGTAGAAAATATATCTATCAACAAAAATGCCTTCAGTAGTGTT
Organism: Luehdorfia chinensis; assembly: GCA_019845155.1. Lineage (NCBI taxonomy): Eukaryota > Metazoa > Arthropoda > Insecta > Lepidoptera > Papilionidae > Luehdorfia > Luehdorfia chinensis. The sequence continues at coordinate 11,714,865 of JAHVAK010000191.1, read as the reverse complement.
GACGAAGATATGTTAGAAAATGAAGTCGAAAATAAAGATGAAATGGAAGAATATAATCGCAAAAAGGACTTTAAAATAACTGATGTAGATGTGTCCATGCCTCTAATGGGACAGGACTGTGGACTTCAAACTAGTAGTCAAAACCTCTCAGAACTCAAATACGACCCAAATAATCTAAATATGTCAGCAGTCATTACCGATTCTTTTTTAAATAAAGTCTGTACAGTGAATATTGCAGATAATCCGAGTCTATCAGATACTATAAACCAAAAACTTCGTAATCTATTATTAGAAAGTGCACAAAAGCTAGCACGGACCTCTCAAGTAGACGATAATGGAGAAAGCAATAAAATGGATGTTGACATCAACCAAGCTAAAGCTACTAATAAAACTAGATTAAAAAAACGATGTTCGACACCACACAAACGTCAAGGTACTAGAAAATCAAAATCACGAAAACCTGAAATAGACACGTTTGTCGAAGAAGAGCGTATAGAATCTTGCTCACAAGGGGGAAGAAAATCATGTCCACCTTTTATTACTTTGTCCGACGCTATCGAACATAATAATCAGAGTGAAAATGAAAACGCAGTTACAAAATCTAAAAACTTGAAAGCTAGAAAGAAAAAAAAAGACAATATAATAAAAGTAAAAATTCTTAGACCTAGGTACAAAATTAGTGCCAAAGGGGCTAATATGGAACAGACAGCTAAAAACGCTTGTGACAAATCCTTACATGCAGATAGTGGAATAAATAATTCAGAATCAGGTGTTTTCCTTCAGGGGTTCAATGACAGTGTTGATCTCATACATAACCATTCAGACACATGTCTTCAAGTAAATGAATGTGTGGGTGACAGTATAGAATTTATAGAGAATAGTACAAAGTCTGTCATATCCTTGGAAACCAACTCCGAGCATTCGATTGAATCCCATGATCAGTTAAATAATGAGAAAGGTATTTCGTGTGAACTGTTTACCAATTACGCAAGTGATGCAACAAGTTTCCATAAAGGTAAGTGCACAAAGCACCAAAAGTTATATTTGAATGAAATGATAATAATTGTTCTATTTTTTGTCGTGACGCAAAACATCAATAGTCGTTAATTCATTAAACACTATCCTCTAATGAAACATTTTTAAAAACTTTATTATTACTTAATAATTTATCTTCTATCTAGTTTACATAAATATTATTTTATTCTGTTAAATGGCTTAAGTTTTGGTTTAGTAACTGTATCTTTGTCTGTGTCTTCCCTTTTATAACTATAGGATTCTCTAGTGAAATGCTATATTTATTTGCAGTTATCGAAACAACTAGACCGAAAGAAACAGAGAGTAATGAGGGTACAACCTATCACACACCAATGAATAGTGAAAACTCACCTCTCAGTATTATGACCGAAGATCTATCTAATGATGTGCCCATTCAAAGCAGTTCGCGGCCTTCTAAATGGTACTTTTTCTCCGAAGATGAAACCACGAATACAAACTTTGCTATTCAAAGACACTCAAACGGCGATGTTAGTTATGGATCGAATCTTAATAATCTATTTCCTGTCACTTGTGCTGTACCAGATTTATCCACTATAACGGAAATGTCTAAAGAAAATGACAACAAACCAACTGATACGGATGGGGACACGAGGAATGATTTCCTATCACAAAGTATATTTGATTGTAATTTTGATAGTAATATTTAATAATCTTTTGTTGAATTTATTAATTTGTGTAGTACCTTAAGCATTATTTATTAAAAATACGTTGAGCGTTTATTTATTTTGAAAGAGTTTGACAAATTTTCTTATCACTCCGTCCTTCCTTAAATACATTTTAAACATTTTAGTTTAGATTAGTTCTCATGGCGGGATTCCATAAATAAGCAAGAATATGATAAATGCTTATCTTTTAGTTTATCTTTTCAGTCGTGCTTTGTAAAACTAGTCAACTTTTGAACCTAGGCCTTTTCTACAGATTATCACAAAACAATACTGAGCCACGGCCACCAACAACACGAGCGTATCATTTCTGAAATTAAGTAATAATGAAATATAGCTAGTATTACTACGAGGGTGGATTGAAAAGTACTCGGCCAAACCAAGAAAATAAACACATACTAAATCAGTTATAATTTTTATTTTTCTACATAATCACCATCAAGTTCAATACACTTTTGCCACCTCCCCTTCCAAGCATTTAGACCGTTAAAAAATGATTCTTCCTTAGAGTCAAAATATGCGTCTACAGCTGCTTTGACCTCGTCGTTTGTCGAAAATCTTTGACCTCCCAAGTGCTTTTTTAGGTTAGGGAACAGAAAGAAGTCTGATGGTGCCAGATCAGGTGAATACGGCGGATGCGGTAACAGTTCAAAGCCACAGTTGTGAATTCCAGCCATTGACTGTACTGACGTGTGAACACGGGCGTTATCTTGATGAAACAGGACTTTCTTCTGAGCATTCCTCGACGTTTTTCTTTTATTTCCTCTCGTAAACGACGTAGTAAGGTGCAGTAGTAATCAGAGTTTATAGTCTGACCCCTTTCAAGATAATCAATCATAATCACACCTTTCGAGTCCCAGAATACTGAAGCCATCACCTTATTTGCCGACAAAATCGACTTGGCCTTTTTAGGGGGTGGTGAACCAGGTCTTCTCCACTGTTTTGATTGTTGTTTTGTTTCCGGTGTACAGTAATGAACCCATGTTTCGTCCATAGTAACAAAACGATTCAAAAAATCATCTGCATCGGCTTCAAATAACTCCAAACAGTCGCGTGAAATAGTCAATCGCGTCCTTTTTTGTTCAACTGAAAGCAGTCGCGGAACCCACCTCGCAGACACCTTGTGGAAACCCAACTCGTTGACAATGATGTTTTGAGTTCGTTCATAAGAGATGCCTATAATCTCGGCTATCTCTCTAATTTTTAATCTGCGGTCTCCCATTATTAAATCAAGTACTTTTTTAATATTTTCGTCAGTAGTTGACGTCGAAGGCCTTCCAGAGCGGGGTTCATCTTTCACACTCTCTCTACCACGCTTAAATTCTGCTATCCATTTTTTGACGGACGAATATGACAGAGCACAATCGCCTAATGTACTGACCATGTCATCATGGATGGCTTTTGATGATAGCCCCTTCTTATGGAGGTACTTAATGACGGCACGCTGCTCGATTTGCTCCATTCGCGGAAATTATGACCGATTACTTTGTTAATAAATTTATAAAATCACAACTAATTATCGCACACGTTTCGAACTTCACACAATGAACTAGTCTGAACTGAACTAAATAATGTGGGTAGATTTTATTTTTAGAATTGAATGGATCTGTGTTAGGCCGAGTACTTTTCAATCCACCCTCGTATTTATAAAATTTTTTTACTAACATTGATAAGTGTCACCGCGAGTTCGATTCGGTCGGTGAAGTTTAACCCTTAGAGAAAATCTAATTTCTACTCCTGAATTGATTTGTGGGTGGATAACTAGGTCTTTTTTTAGTTTTTTTTTTGGCTTTAGAGAATCTACCACCCCTTCTCATCCCGTGGGTGTCGTAAAATTCGAAAGAACCTAGTTCCTATATTCATAAATGAGTCTTTTTAATAACATTCCAATCAGGAGATGGGCAGCAGCGTCTTCCTGGAACATCTGAATAAATAAACTGCGGTTGCCAACCCGCCTGCCAAGCGTGGCAACTATAGCAAAATTCCCCTCAAAATGAGAGCTAGCAACTTGTAGTAATCTATGGGGGAGGCCTATGTTCAGCAGTGGACTAGAAATAGGCCGAATTATGATGATGAACTAGGTTTTTCAGGAGCACATATTTATAGGTGCTTTTTACGGGTTGTAGCTAAATAATACATTAATAATCGACAATAGGAAGTGCAATACTTTTACACTAATTTTCTCATGACTCATTCTTGAGGACTTCTTAGTCTGAAGTACTTTTTTTATTCTTCCCTACTCGAACGCCCAGTTCCTATATTCTCAAAACGAGTCGTTTTTCTTACGACCCGTTACATTAGCATATACAAATATATAAAGCCCCCCTCACGTACTTGGCCGCGACGGCAATGGCGGTCTCACCAGTGTGTCATCGAAGTATTACGCAAGTACTTACTACGAACATTTTTAAACACACAGAGGCATCGCCGTGTAACCATCTAGTGAACATTGCTCCGCTCCATGTTTGACCTCCCGAAGGAAAGTGAAAATGATAAGCTCGTGTGGGGGGCCCACACGAGCTTATCATCAACAGCATAAAGGACTCCAGGGCGATCTCTCAAGATTAACCCAAGTTTGACCTTGCCGTAGCATGATCTACGGTACATTGACTAGCCACCCGCCCTCCGGTAAGTAGGTTGGACACCTAAGGGTACCCATCCCGTGGCCGGTTCTCGCAATGAGGGCGGCAATACCCTAGAGAAGTACAGTTTTTCGGTACTCTCTTGACTGGCTCCAGAGAAGACCAGTTCCTGAGAGCTACCCCAATTAGCAAAATCTGTACAAATCAATAAAATTGAAGTAAATGTTGTAATAACAAAGTAACAGCTTTTTACTCAATACTTATGAAAGTATAGTACCGTATAAACTTACAAGAAAAAAACTATTTAAAAATAAAAATTGTCTGTTCCGGATAATCTCCGAAACGGCTGGACGGACTTCGACGGGATTTTCTCTGACAGCTGATATTATAGTCCGGTAACTTAGGCTACTTTAATTTTAGAAAATTCATTAGGGTACCGCGCAAAAAAATTAAAACCCCAAAGTCCGATTCAAATAGGGAAGTATATATATGACGGAGCCTGGCCGACGTCATGACCTTCACCATCACTCATGTTAATTAACTTAAGAATTTAAATAACCAACACTGATCAAAGAACCACCAAAAACAGTTTATTTAATTTAAACATTAATTAGCTATTAAAAACTAACCTAACTAAATAAAAGATAAATTGAGATGTCTCACACAGTTTAAAAAATAACTGATTATTCCAACGAAAATAGAATTAATGAAAAATGACAATAAACGCGTGTCTACCAGATACGCCGATCCCTTTTCGAATGGTCTCCGTCGCTCTATAAAGGCGGCTTAAGAGTTGTCCATCTGGCGTTTCAGGTGGGATAACAGACCATTTGGCAACTCTCAATAGCTTATTTAACTAATCAATTTAAACTTACTATTGCTAAAATCTTCTTATAATATTTACCAATTATTGGTGTGATATAATTAAGTCGATTACTTATTAATACCCCTTACAAATAACAATGATACTGACTCTAATTATTACGAATTCATTTCACAATCAATAAATAGTTACATGTTATTTTTTGATGTAATGCAAGTTTTGTGTCAGTTTTTTGAAGTTTGATGTAAAGCAGTGTTGCTTTAAGTCTGACCACGTTAGTAATAATGATTACATGAATAATCATGTTAGGATTTTCTTAAGTACTACTGAACGTCTCACTACGTCAGCAATACAGTCTATAGTCAGTTGTATCAGTTATAGGTATCTATATATAGTCTGTGTTTTATTTTTCGATATCATTGTACGTCTCACTACGTCAACAATATCTTAAAGGTAGGAAGGTTGATGCTGTGCTCTAGGCGTTCCTGTCTCGGCGCCGTGGTACACAGAAGCTCTAAAGGAATAGTGGAATGGGTGCTGCTGGGGTCTAGGTTTTATTATTGTGACCGTGGTCCCCAGTGGCTCTGAAATAATTGGGTTGATGCTGTGCTCTAGGCGTTCCTGTCTCGGCGCCGTGGTACACAGAGGCTCTAAAGGAATAGTGGAATGGGCGTTGCTGGGGTCTAGGTTTTATTATTGTGACCGTGATCCCCAGTGGCTCTGAAATAATTGGGATGATGCTGTGCTCTAGGCGTTCCTGTTTCGGCGCCGTGGTACGCAGGGGTTCTAAAGGAATAGTGGAATGGGCGTTGCTGGGGTCTAGGTCATGTTATTGTGACCGTGGTCCCCAGTGGCTCTGAAATATAAACATGCACGCAGAGAGGACATGAAGGAGCTTTTATAAATGATCTTATAACAGTATAACAGTAGCGAGGATTGTGCCATAGTTGCACGTTTTTGAGACAGACAGATATCTCACTTGATACCTGAATAATCCATACTTGAACAGTGGCAATGCATTATTAGTACACCAGTAAGAAAAAGGTAATTTGTAAAAGACAAAGATTGTTATCTCACCAAATGATATGTTGAAGTTAATCGGCTGCTTCCTCTAGGACCCTCTGGTGTGATATCGGAGACCGGGTCTCGTTGTTGGTCGCCTCTAATGCTGAGGTGTCGTGTAGCTCGTCGTTGGGTACTGACGGGATGACAGCGTGCTGCTGAAAGTGTTCTGGAACGGCTGCGTTGCTGTTGTCTGTACCTGCCGATACGGTTACCTGGTCGCCCGGCTGTGGTGCTCGCCGCAGCTGGTCGTGTGCCACTTTCCTGGGGCGGCCTTTTCCCACCACTCTTTTGACTAGGTAGCGGTCGTTTTCGAGTACACGACAAATTTCGTAAGGTTCGCTAAATTTCAGGTCCAAGGAAGTTTGGTTGCGAGGATTGTTCTTTAATAAAACGTAGTCTCCTTTCTGGAACCTGTGAATTTTGGCTTTATGTTTGTCGAAACGTGTCTTTTCTTTTTCTGCAGCTACCGACATTTTTTGAGTGACGTGTTGATGGAGCCGCTCAATGTCGACACTTTGGTCTTCTAGATTTACCAAACCAATGAGTTCCGGCGGGACACAGTGCTTGCGACGGGTAAGTAAAGTGAGCGGTGCGGTACCTGTAGTGCGATGTGGTGTGCAATTTAGAGCTAGTTGTAGGCAGTCTAAGGCGGTGTGCTATAATTCAGTCTCGTACTTCTTTATCATAATTAAGGCATTCTTTAGAACACCCATGACCCGCTCGACTTGCCCATTGGCTTGGCTTACTCCTGCCGCTATCACGTGTATGCTGATATTGAACTGGTCGCAATAGCTTTTGAAGTCACCCAGGAATTCACGGCCTCCGACGACAATTATCTGCGCCGGGGCTCCAAACAAGTGTATAGTTCCGTTTTAAGAGCTGCTAACGTACTTTGTGGGTTTTTATTTGTGGCATGATACAAAAGTATGTACTTACTAAAGGCGTCGATCGTTACGACGACATAGTCATGCATGCTAGTAGTGCCCAACTTACCGGTTATATCCATGTGAATGGTTTTCAAATGCCGTCGTTGGTTTAGGTATAGGATGAAGCCGGACTTGTGTAGCACCCGACGTACCTTAAGATGTTCTACATACAATGCAATTATCAACAAACTTTCTTACCACGGAATTCATGTTGTTCGAACCAATAGGTTTCTTTAATCTTTTGCAGAGTCTTTTCCCATCCGGTGTGTTTTAGTGCATTATGATAGCTGCTTATGAGGCTCGACTGAAACGTCTTGGGTACTACAACCGCCTCTTGGTGACCTAGAGTCGTGTCTTCCCAAACTTTCATAAGGATGTTGTCCTTCAAGATATAAACGTGAGCTTCTTGATCTTGTGAGATGCTGTCTATTTTGGAGCGGAGTATGGGATCACGGTGTTGTTCCACTTTCAGCCAATTCAAATCTTTAGTCATAATATTAAGCTCCAACGTACCTGGATTCCGACTGAAGAAATCTGCATGTTGGAGCGCTTGTCCTTTTCTGTACTCTATTTCAAAGTTATAGTTCTGGAGAAACGCCCACCATCGGTATACCCGAGGAAGTAATTCTTTCTTATGTTTAGAGGCCTTGAGTGCATTGCAATCTGTCACTACTTTGAACGTGCGACCATACAAGTACTGACGGGAATGTTTTATGGCTCTTACTACAGCAAGCGTTTCGAGCTCATACGAGTGGTAACGACTCTCTGCGTCTGTAGTGCGCATGCTCATGTAAGCCACAGCATGCCTGGCGCCCATTTATTACCTGGATAAGAACGGCTCCATATCCGAGGTTACTGGCATCTGTATGCAATTCGATGGGATAATATTCCTGAAATATTGATAACACGGGATCGGACGTCAGACTACTGAATTACAGTATTGCGCGCTTCTTCGTGACCCTCGTTCCATTGCCAGCTAGCGCCTTGCTTAGTTAATTCATACAAAGGTAACATTATGCGCGAAAAGTTGGGGATGAAGCGGCGGAAATAACCAGCTGGACCATTAAACTGTCTAACACGTTTCACATTTGTTGGCACGGGAGCTTTTACAAGAGCTTCGACTTTACGAGGACTAGGACCTAACCTGTACATCCGCTATTATATTTCCGAGGTATTCGATGGTACGCTTGAAAAATGCAGATTTCTCTATGTTGATAGAAAAGCCTGCGTTTTACAGCGCCATAAGAATTCTCTCTATACGAGAATTTCCCTCTTCATAGTCGACACATTTACTCAAGACATCATCAACGTAAACTTGAGCAACCCCTTCACTCCCTAAGAGGTGCTTGAGAGCCCGGTTAAAGCAACGTTGATACATAGAGCACGCGTTGTACAAACCAATAGGTATTGTTAAATACTCATACAAGCCATCAGCGGTTTTCTCTACTGACTGCTTAGATATGGGGATTTGATGAAACCCCGCAGCCATATCTAATGTCATATAGTAATATCCGTTTGTCAACTGATCTATTTGGTCGGAAATCAGCGGGAGGGGATAATGGTCTCTGAGGGTGTTGGAATTTAATTCGCGATAGTCAACACATAATCTGTCATCTCCATTTTTCTTTTTAACGAGGATAATGGGGCTCGAGTATGGAGAGACACTTTCTCTAATGATATTATGTTCAAGTAGTTCTTTAATAATGTTTTGTACTTTTTCGCGTTCTACGGTGCTTAAACGATAAGGGCCAACGTTCTACATATTTATTGGGATCTTTTAAGCGTATTTCTAACTGCCCCGTATTAACGCGTGTTTTAGGAAGGCCGCAAATGAATAAATAAGAATATTTATTTAATAAAACGCGCAATAGATTAATTTCATCATCGTTTGTAAGATCACAATTTAGTTTATCAAAAATTGAGTTATTTGACGTTATATGCATGACTGTATACTGTTAACTAACTTGGCACCCGTTGCCGGTACTAAAACGTTGAGGGTAGAATTACTAATTAAATTCATCCCTATTAAAATCTTCGAAGTCATGTCACCGTTTGGTACAACAAAGAACTGAATTTCTACATTTACGTCATCAATCACACAAACTGTAGCTAACGTAAATAGAGATATCACTGGAACTCCACCGATTCCGCGTAATTAATTAACGTGGTAAATTCTTTTGCCCGGGTGAGCATTCTGCACCGCTGTCGAAAATTGCTTGAAATGTATAGTTACCAATAACAACCTCCATATAGTTTAATTTTGGTCTACCTACACAATTTACATTGGAAACAACGGCTTTTTCTCGTCGGAAGCAGGTTTCAAATGTGTGACCAACTTTGTCACAAAACGTGCAGATTGACCTATTCGTAGGCACGAGACTCTTATTTAATATTTCTTTTCTATCATTACTGAGCAACTGCGGATTATTACTGGTTTTAAGTCTACAATCACGCGTCACGTGGTTGTTCCTTTTACATATCGCGCAAGAAGATGTACTTCTCGTTTCGTTAAGTCGCGGACGTTTATTTGGGGGTTGTGGGTTGTTATTGCTATGTGAACGTTTAACGCGTAATGTGGAGGCTACCGATATCAATTCCGGTACCGATGCCGCCCTAGCATTCATATATATATTTTCGGTATGTAATTGCTGATAGCCTTCTCGGCTTTTACAGCTTCATCGGATATCGGATAAGGCTTCAATCCCTTTCAAGCCTTGGTCCTGCAAAAAGCTCTCCACGGCATCCATCACCTTGTTATCGTCTTCGTACCTGTTTCCCGTTAAGTATTCTTTCAATTTGGGGAACAGATAAAAATCGCTAGGCGCCAGATCTGGTAAATAAGGAGAGTGGTCAACCAATTCTGGTGGTAGGATTCCTATGCAGGAATCCGTCTAGGTAGGTGCCACCCCAAGGCCAGTTATTCTGCCGTGAAGCAGTAGTGTGCAAGCATTACTGTGTTTCGGTTTGAAGGGGTTTTTCTGGGTGACACAGCATTTGCACTTACCATCAGGTGAACGTTTTGCTCGTTCCATCACTTTATCCAATAAAAAGAAAAAAAAATCGAAGCCAGCTTGCAGAATGGCCACCATTGCAACTGCGGACCTGTGCGCGGGTGCGTTGACGTGATGAAACAGCACGCCCCTTCGAAGTTTCCCTCTCCTTTTCTCTTTGATGGCATTCCTCAACTTGGGAATTAAAGCTGCATAATATTGGCCTGTAATAGTGGTTCCCCGCTACAGGTGATCAATCAACAATATCCCTTCTGAGTCCCAAAATATTCAGGCCATAACCTTGCCAGCCGATGCCACGGCACGAAACTTCTTCAGGGTCGCTGATGATGGCCGTTTCCATTGCAAGGATTGCTGTTTTGTATCGGGATCAAAATAATGGACCCATGTTCCGTCCATTGTTACTGAAACGAGACAAAAAGTTTTCAGAATCTTCTTGAAACTTGTCCAACAATATTTTCGAAACTGTCAAGTCGATTTTGTTTCTGACTGTCGGTTAACATTCTCGGCACACATCTTTTCGAAGACTTTTCACATATTCAAAGATTGTTTCAAAATAGATTGAATACTTCCATATGAAATGGCCGTTTCTTGAATTAAGTATCGGATGTATACTCTTCGATCGCTCAATACAATTTTCTCGACTTTCGCAACATTTTCATGGGCGACTGACGTCGATGGACATCCGCAACGATGTTCGTCTTCCGTGCTCGTTTCCTACTCGGAATTGAGAAGCCCACCTTGCGACAGTGGAATACGGCGGAGCAGACTCCTTATGTTGCCTCCAAATCGCAATGAATCTCTTGCGTCGTTAACTTTTTTAAACAGAGGTATTTAATAACGGCTCGCACTTCGTTTTCCTCCATTTTCGAGAACACGTTCCGACACGAAGCAAACATATGACTACATTCAGAAAAAAACAAAAGAGAATCAAAGATTTTTTTTTTATTAATATTACAAATATGTATCTGAGCTATGCCTGCCAGTATTTATTTATTTTCTTACAAAGGAGTATGTCGTTCTCACTTCTTTTTGATCCCTCCTCGTATATCACCGTATGGTTATAAGGTAGATATTAAGAGTAGGATAAAAGCAAGAAGATGGGTAACTGCCTCATCTTACGTGATGGCCGTTAAAAGAGGGTTCATACGGAATGAGAGACAGAACATTGAAAACTGTTGGTTGTTTTATTTATTTATTTTGTATATGTCAAATTTTGATTTTAAATATTGATAGTATAGCAGCAAGTGTCGTAAAAGTATGTAGTGATTAATATATTTCAAGACAAAATGTTGCTTTTCGTTATGTCTCCATCAGTTCAATAAATCTTCAGTGAATGTCGTTTTATAATTGAAGTTCTTTCAAACCTCTACAAAAATCTTAGATTTAGTTGAAAACGGAAGACTTTGACACTGGCAGAAAGCTTATGACTGTTGCAATAACATAAAAAAAGTAGAAGCACTATTGCCTCTCCGTTTGACGTAATTTGACATTAATTGTGGAAAAATTATCAAATCTATACCACTATACCAAAGAGTTATCTATGTGTATAAACAAATTACAAACACTTTCTTCATAACTGTCAGTGGTGATAAAACTAATAATAAATATTTTTTTTAACCAATAAATTTTAGATTTGTGCTATGTAAATTTGTATAATTATTAACTATGCCGAGGATTACACCTCTTAGAATTACAATCAGAGACTGTTTTATGTTAATACTGTTAATTATTTTTAATACCATTCATGTAACCGACTTGGGTAAGTTCTTGGGTAATCAATAAATTAAACGTGTAAATGTAACAAATGTTATCAAATACTTTTTGATTTTAGCTAATAACAACATGGATATAATAAGTAAAGAAAATAAATTGAAAGAAGAATCTGGTGACAAAGGTGTAAATTTCAGCGGTAATGATGATTATTTAAAAAGTTGTCCCTTAGTTGATCAAGAGATTCCGGATTGTGCCTTATTAAATTATCCATGCATAACTTGTGACAGAAGTATAGATTGTCTTTATGGAAGCTTTTACAACTACACATGTGTGGTAAAACCGAAGATTGTATGCAATGTAAGCCATCTCAATATTATAATATTTCAATTTACATTCATTTAAGTATATACAACACAGACTCAGTATTTTGTATTGATTTTAAAAGTTTTCTTACTTTTAGGGTTCAAAATCATTTAATAAAACAGCCATATGTCGTTTCTGCTACCAAACTGAAAAATGGGAACATCGCTGTGATCAAAAGGCTAATTGCAATTCTTTGGCATCACCTATGAAGTACTATTTGTAAGTAAATTTTTTTTAAATTGGAATTTTTATATCTTGAAGTTAATTTTTTGCTTAAGAAAATCATTACTTTTTTTTAGGACCAACTGTACAGTATCTGATGACATAATATGCTTGGGAAAACGAAGATTTTTGAAGAAAATAAAGTGTTCCTGGACATCAGGAACTCGTTGGGGTACAGCCTTAATACTTGCTTTAACACTTGGTGGGTTTGGCGCAGATAGGTTTTACCTTGGTCATTGGCAAGAGGGGATTGGAAAACTCTTTAGTTTTGGTGGACTAGGAGTTTGGACATTAGTTGATGCCCTATTGATTGGAATTCACCATCTAGGGCCTGCTGATGGATCATTGTATATCTAAGTACTTTATTACTGTATTTATTTTTAATGTAAGATTAAATAAATTAGGAAACATATTCAGTTTTATTTATTTTAATCAATTAGAAGTAATAATTCAATTTTTGTTCATTTAAAGTGTTGATAAACCAAATCAACAAGATCATTTTTCGGTAAACCGTTTAAAGCTGGTACATTGGAAATTTGTTTACTTTTTAATATTTTCTTCAACTGGGTGACTGTGAAGCTATTAACAGTGTTACTGTTAATCCTCTTCTGTAATTCATCTTCATTAACATCATCTAATTTAGTTTTTTTGGTTTTTATTTTAGACTCATTACTAGTCCCTGTTCTTTTTACTGACAACACTCCGAATGGCCCAAATAATTCCTCAAACAAATCATCTCTTATTTCTTGGCCTTTTTCCGAATTTGGCTTAGTTGTATCAACAAATTTTTCAATATTCTCTTCTTGTAAAGCTTTTGCTTCTATTGCTCTATATTCAGACTGTAATTTAGGATTCTCAAACATATCAGCTTTATAATCAAATTGTAAACTTTTCAATATATCTTTCATTAAGACTTTGTGTGCTTTTTCTACTACTGATTTTTCATTATCATCTTCAAAGGAAGGTATATCTCTTACATTTTCTACAAATGGTATGTGAATGACATCAAATCCAATTTCAATTCCAAGACCTAAAGGGTTAGTGGATGGCACAAGAGCAACTATTGTAGGTCTAGCATCAACCTTTGTACGTAATATACATATAGCTACAGTGTCCATGTCAGCACAAGCCTTATGCAAAGCTTTAAATGCTATTGTTGACCCTTCAATTATGCTTTCATTTGGAAATAAAAAATAACAAGTTTTCAAAAACCATTTCTCTTTACAAATTATTTTAGCAGGCTTGAAACCTAATAATTTTATCATACGAGGTCCAAAAGGGTTTTCCATTTCATTCTTTTCTAATTTAGTAAATTCTATTCTTTCACCACCATACTCTTGGAAGAACAACAATTCGGAATTTAATAAAGGGACCCCTTTGAGTCCAGTATCATTATTAGTATCTTTATGTGAAACATTGTCAGAACCAATGGTTACTTTTGTTGTCTTTGTTACAATTGTAATAGGTTCATTAGTTTCACTATTTAGCTTTGACGTTTTGTGATGGCTTTGACCAGATTTCAATAAATTGTAAATTCCTACACCAATAGATAAACCATTTCCAATTTCAAAGTATAATTTTGCAGCAGCTGAATGTCGATGAGAATGTTGGTACATTAAATTTTCTATGAGTTTGCTATCCCATACAGCTTTAGGTAAAATAATATCCTTTGATTTATTAGCCTCAATTAAAAATTTATTATAAAATGGATGGATTGCATAATCATTACTCGAAATATTTATAAATTTAACATCTGTGTAGGATTCCACTAAGTCGACAACTCTTTTGATTGTTCTTTCTCTGTCTGTTTCAAGTGGAGGATTGCATAGCTGAGTTAAAATAACAACAGTTTGTGATGACAGTTTCTTTTTGCATTTCTTAAATATTTTACTGCAATGCCATAAAACTTCAGACAAAATTAATTCCTTAGCTTGTCCGTATGATTGAATATTTGCGGCGCGAATTTTTTTATATGCATCCAAAGTTGGTACATCCATTGGAAATAGGTCTACAACATTATTTGTGTTAAACTCTGATTGAGTTTGTTCTGTTCCATAAAGAGAAACACCAACATTCACAGAGCTCGATGATCTCAGATATTGTTTTATCAGGCGACATGTTGCTTCATGTGCAATGTCAATTGTACTCAGATCTTCTAAAGCATTAATAAGTATAATAGTTCCTGGGACCCCTTGCCACTTAGAAAATTCTTCGATTTCATCATCTGATTCCATAGTTTAAATTATTTAGCGATATTATTAAATATAACTACTTTTATTAGTTGTGTGAAGTGTAAGCAAAAATTTGACTTAATAAATGACATTGGCATAGTAATGTACGATATACATCGATGACTGAATGAATGAAAACACTCGACTTAAAGTATCGTTACACTTAATTAATCCGATGTTTTATTAATTCGTAAACATCGATGTTTTTTATTCGATGCATCGAAGAGGCAGAACTGCTAGGATACCATTGCTTTCGCATAAGCTGCGAGTTTTATGGAAAATTGTTTTATCCTCCGAGGAGCGCTCACAAAGTGGTGCTTATGCGACTAGCTCAGTAAAGATCTTGGGCTTATTACTGATAACAATATGAACTGGGGTTGACATATTACCGAAATCAACCGTAAAGTCTCAGCCAAGTTGCGATTACTCTACCGTCTAAAATAAATCCTTCCTTTTAAGACCAAGTTCTTGGTTGTGCAAACGCTTATTTTACTGACTTTTGATTATGCAGACGTGTGTTACATTGAACAGTGACCTTCTTAACAAGCTAGAGCGCGTTTTCAACAACTGTATCAGATACGTTTTTGGTCTTCGAAAGTATGACCATATCTCTCATTATTGATCTCGCCATAATTGGCTGACTATCAGACTTAGGCGTAATACTAGAATTTTACTTGTTCTCTTCTCTATTTTAAATTATACTTAATAATTATAATATAAATTATAATATATCTACTACCTCCTCGTATCTTAAAGATACATTTCAGTACCTTTAACCCATGATAGGGTTCTTCGTTCCTCATCTAACCTTATGATTAATATTCCACAACACTTTTCAACATTTCTTTGGTAACTCTTTTGTAATACAGTTTACATTCAGCTGGAACTCCTTAGCATAAGATATTAGGTAGGTTTCTCATAAGCTGACGTTTAAAAGATTAATTCGAGAACATTTTTTTTAATAATTTTTTAAGTAGATATCAACATTGCTATCATCGATCATCGTGTAATATGTACTTAAATTGCGACGGACCTCGCTAGTCTTTTTAAAAAAACAATTAAAACTTATTAAAAGATATTTAATGTTCTCTCGAAGGTGGTTAATTTTAGAATGAATCTTATTCTATGTTAGTTATTAAAACAAAGACAATACTGTAACCGGATAGCATGGGAATCGTTATCGCTAAACTCTAATTACCGTCTAATCCGGGTGGCCAATGCTTACGTAGGCGTTATAAACAAAGTACTAGGGTTGGAATGATGTGACATAACTCCTCCCTCCGCTAGTTCGAGATTATCTGAAGGATTATCTCGCTTTTCCTTTATACAAATTTTAATCAGTTTATGCTTAAAAAATACAAATAAAAGAATCAGTATTATAATTAAAATTACAATGTTCACTAAGCTAACACTTCTAAAGGCGATTTTACTTTTGTTACTATTACGTAACTCACTATCGTTACTAAATTCACTCCTACTTTTCTGCAATAATAAATTTAGAAACTGGACATCAGCTAAGTCGATTCCATTGAGGGTGATGGGCTTCATTAGCATACTTGGCGAGTCAGTCGTTATCTTAGGTAAGCTGATTACTGGCTGCTTCAGGTAGGTTACATCCTTTCCTAGAGTCTGATGTCTTTTCAGAACATATCCTTTGATTTCCACTCTGCAACTATCATCCATTGTTAAAAGGTAAGTTCCCTGTATAATTTCTTGAGTTACTTCATTGTCGCAGAACTGACTCATTATTGTTTCAGGATATGAATAAATAATCCAACGATTTGACTGTACACGGTATATCTTTACATTTTCCACAGTTACAGGAATCGGGTGGCAGCTGGAAATGTTAGTATGAAACTGCATGATTTCAATGACGCATTTGTCGTCGATGAAAGGTGGCACGTCGTTCTCGTAACACAGGAACCGATGCTCGTCGATCTCCCGACATGACTCTGTGAGCAGCGTTGCTTTCAACCGTTTCACTAGTAAGTATGGATTTTTAGGAAGGATAAGGGTTGTCTGGCCATTTTGGAAGATCGGTAAAGGAATTAATTTGTAATAGGTAAAAATATCTTTTCTTATGAGTGGAATACCCATAATGAACTTTATTTGATTTTGTTTTATATAAGCTTTTATCTCTATAGTTTGTTCTAATTTTACAATATTTTCATATTTTACAGGAAATACTAATTTTTCGGTTTGTTCTATTTCTTTTAATAGTAGCATAAGTTCATCTGTATCGACTATCGACTGATGTAATACATTAATTTTACTAAAAGCAATAGCTGTTTCAATTTCGTTTAGATGAATGTATAAGTTTTGAAAATTATCAAGAAAAATGTTATAGAAGTTAGTGACTTTAGTACTAGTTTGACGGAAATTCGATTCATTTAAAGCTTTATTTATATTCTGAATGCTTTCCTCTATTCGTATAAAATTACTTTTAGTAGAATTTGCAATATTCGTAAAAGAACCCACCATTTCGGCTACTATTGTTATTTTATTTTTAATCGCGTCCTGTTCGGTGTGCATTTCATTTATTAACCTTTCGTATGTTATAGCGTCATTATTATCTAAGTTACCTGTAATAGTTTTTATCAAAGAGCCTAAAGGGTTGAGGAGGCCTCTTTTTAATCGCATTGAAGGGAACAATTGTCTATACTTTTCAATGGTAATATTCATAGCGTAATCTGTTTGCGTTTCAACGTCAGTAAAATCCGAATCAAATATTTTAATATTAAAACAACTTTGAACATGCTTTTTAAGTGACCTATATCTATGTACACTTGTTTCTAATTCTTCGTAAATTAAGTTTAAATCTAAAATCTTAATCACTCTCCAGTTGTCATAGGTGACGAAGGCTTGACCTTCATTAACTGGTAGCAATCCCGGGTTCTTGTCAATCCGGAGCAGATGAAGGGCCTGGATTCCCATTGTTTGGATCACCAGAAGGATTAACATGTGAAGGGCGTTTTATATCTTTAATAGGAACCGTAGTGCTTCTTTTATTGGTTACAACTCTAACTACATTTCTTTTAACAGTACCAGTGACATGAGCTTTCTGATAGCGAGGTTTATCTTTACTTCGTCTTGTATTGACACCTTTTATGAACACAGTATCACCTACGTCTATATCAAATTGCGATTCACCTGCACGTTTCTCTTTTACCGTAACCTTTCTATCAATCATCCTATTGGTTAAATACTCGTATAAATGTTTAGTTCTTTTAGCATGTTCCTTTACTAATTGTTGAGTGTACTGCTTATCGAAATTTACAGAAAATGTACTATTGGATTCTGTGTGTCCGAATACTACTTCAAATGGCGTGAGATTTGTTGTGGAATGAATAGAGTGATTATAAGACATAACAGCATATGTCATTACAGATGCTGCATCGGTGATTTTGTGTTCGTATTTTGCGATACGGTACACTTCGGTAATAGTTGAATGGAACCTTTCAACCAATCCCATAGAGTTAGGATTGTGCGGGGTGCTAATATGTAAATTGATTTTGTATAATGCTAGCATTTCCTTCATCAGTACATTATTGAATTCCATACCGGGATCTGAACATATTTTGGTAGGAGTTCCATAAAATGAAAAATATTTTATTAAGGCTCTAATTACCTCGGGAGTAGATCTGCTATTTATTTCAATAGCTTGTCCTAACTTACTGAATGCGTCAATTAAGGTAAGGAAATGCTTCCCTTCTATTGAAAATGTGTCGATAAATATTTCCTGGAATGGTTTCGATTGAGTTTGACTCAATTGTATTTCTGGTTTTAAAGGTTTACGATCGTATTTCATTTTCTTACACAATTCGCATGAATTAATGATGCTTGCTACCGTTTGGCCCATGTTATTCCAGTAAAACGTTCGTCTTAGATGTACTAATGTTTCTTTGATTCCTCTATGGCAATTTTTACCCAAGTGATATTTTAGAACTACTTCACGTTGCTCGTTTTCGTCTTCTATGTATATTATCCTCTCAGTGCATTCATAAAATTTAACACTATCCTTTTTAAATAGTTGTGTTGTAACTTTTGAAAATTGATCACGGTGAAGATTATCTTCAAAGTAAAAGAAATATTTAATCTTAGGTCTAATGTATTCTTTTAGAAAACCTTTAATTAGCTCATAATTATTCAAAGGTAAGTGTACTTCTAATATTTTTTGTTTATCCCTAGACATGTTTTTTACTGAACATTCATTTCTATTCCAGGTATGTACGAGTATTTGGTTTGGTTTTGTGTCTATAGCTTCATGGAGAATAAGGATACCTGCTGTGTCTACATCTTTAGCCGAATGTACTGTATGTATACTACTTTGCCCTTCGGAGGCGGTGGCAGTGCTACTATTCGGAGAGGGCATTGAATACGGAGAACGTCTACCGTCTAAAGAGGAAATGCTTAAAGTTTCAGAATCAGATGAAATTGTTATGGGTTGTAATGGTTTTTTCTGTTTCCCAAGCTGTACAATTTCAGTGACAACATTATCTAAATATCTTTGTAGTTTTTGTTCCTTTTTGTCTAAATTAACTTTCATAGATACGTCGTCTTTTTCGTCTAAAACATTAATTCTAATACGAGATAAGGCATCTGCGTTACAATTTTGTTTTCCATTTTTGTAAATAATTTCGTAATCGAATTCTGCTAGTCTTAATTTCCACCTGATAAGTTTACTATTGGGCTCCTTTATAGAATTTAACCAGGCTAAAGGGCGATGGTCAGTAAATATAGTGAATTTTTTTCCATATAGATAGGGACGAAAATGTTTGGCGGCCCAAATGATTGCTAAAAGTTCCTTCTCTATCGTGCTATATCTGGTCTCAGCATCGTTTAACGTACGGCTGGCAAAGGCAACTGGCTTATCACTACCAATAGGCCCTTGAGATAGGACTGCACCTAGAGCGAAGTTCGATGCATCCGTAGTGAGGACAAAAGGTCGAGAAAAGTCAGGATATTGCAAAAGCGGGGCATTCGTTAAAAGTTCTTTACACCTTTCGAAGGCCTCTATATATTCTTGGGTTATTTCAATTTTATTTTTCTTTTTCAAGCAAGATGTGAGCGGTTGTGTGAGCTTAGCAAAGTCTTTGATGAATTTTCGGTAGTAGCCTACTAGTCCGAGAAAACTCTTTATTTCAGTGGATGTTCGAGGTAACGGGAATTTTAATACCGATTTGACCTTATCATTGTTAGGCTTCAAGCCCTCTTTAGTGATTGTATGCCCTAAATACAAAACTTCTTTTCTCAAAAACTCGCACTTATCTAAAGTTACTTTTAAATTTGTTTCTCTGAGACGATCAAAAATTTTTCGTAGTTTTTCAATCTGTTCTTGAAGACTGGATGAATAAACAATTATGTCATCGAGGTAAACTAGGCAATGAAGACCTTGAAGACCTCTTAGGACGTTATCCATTGCACGTTGGAACGTAGCTGGAGCTGTCTTTAAACCGAAGGGCATACGTTTAAATTCATAGTGCCCTGATTGTGTTGTGAAAGCAGTTTTCGACCTATCGGCTTCGTTAACTTCTATTTGGTGATAACCACTTGCCAAATCGATAGTACTAAAATATACTGATTTACCCAGTTTGTCGAAAAGGTCCGTTATGTTAGGTAAAGGGTATTTATCGTCTACTGTCTTTTCATTTAAACGCCGATAGTCAATAACCATTCTAAATTTTTGTTGACCGGTTGCGTCTAATTTCTTAGGTACCAAATGAACGGGCGCACTCCAAGGTGAGTGGGAATTTTGGATAACGTCATTTTGAAGGAGTTTGTCTACCTGACTTTGTATTTCCTCGTTTTGAAAAGGTGGATGTCTATAAGGTCTTATATATGTCGGATCTTCATTAACGGTTCTTATGTTATGTTTTACTTGATTTGTAAATGAAAGTGGAATTTTCTCACTATAAAATATGTCGCGATATTCATAACATAATTTAGTAATAGCCATATGTTCTTCCTCATTGGTATGGTCTAAACGAAGCTTGTTTAGATTTTCCTTAAGAATTTTATCAATCTCGCATTCAGACATCGTCACATTTACTTCACATTCAATATTTTCAAACAGAGTAACATTAAATGGATCTGTAAATTTAATGGTAGCCTTCTCATTAGAGATATTTTGTATGACAGTTTCAGCAAAGAAATTTTCACATTTAACTAAAGCACTGGGCATACGCAATCCTTTACTAAATTGTGTAAAATTAACTATTGCGTCTCCGCTTTGTAAGTTTGTAGGAATTTTTACGCGGGTCTCAGACCTTGGTTCTAAATTTATTTCGTAAGGTGGATTATAAATTATTTGAATTTCTGCATTAGGTGTCCGCAATATTTGATGTTTCATGTCGATATTAGCTGCCAATTTCTTTAATAGGTCTGATCCAATAAGGCCGTCATATCTACCGTCTACGTCATAAATATAAAACTTATGTGGTAATTTACATTTAAATGTTTTCAATAGTGGTATAAAAATTATTTCGTTATGAACGCTTTGTGCATGAGTGCTTACGACTGTAAATGGTTCGTGATATTTAAATTTTTCGAAATATTCATTTGCCTTTACAGGACTAATAAAAGACCGACTACTGCCAGTGTCAATCAAAAATTTTGAATTGATTTCTGGAATTATAATGTGAGGTAATTTCAAAATACTGTCGGAATAATTCAAATGAATTATTTCACTGTGTCGTCGGGGGTTGTCATCTGAAAATTTACAGGCACTACATTATCTTCGATACAATTATCGGGTTCATTTGGATTTTCATAACAATAATTGTCCAAAGGAAATTCTTCTAAATGATTGTCACAGTAATCATAGTAATTATTTTCAGAATTGTACTGAAGAGCATCTTGACAGAACGTCGATGGTTCTTCATTATAGAATAAGTCATTTGTTGTCATATTCTGCCTAATGGGCGCAGTGCGCATAGAGACGTCCGTGTCAATAACGTTTTTAGGTGGTTGCTGTGGGATGCCGAACTTAAACTGGTTAGGTTGGTGTTGAAAGCCATATTTAATTTGGTTGGGTTGTTGGTGCATGCCATACTTAAATTGATTGGGATGCTGTTGATTTTGCATGCCGAATCCTGAACCTTGCTTTTGAGGGATGCCAAATCTAAATCCACCGCTTTGATACGGTGTTCGTGTTTGCTGGGCGAACGGATGGTTAAAATTACGTGACATCGTGTTACTTTGCTGTGGCCCAAAACGGTAACCTTGTGGAGTATTAGCGAATGTGCTAGGCTGCAAAAATTTTGGCCCTACTTGATTTTGAGGAATACCAAACTTAAAGTTATTTGACGTTGGATTTAAATTTTGGAACGCTAAGGGTTTAGAAATATTTTGTGGAATTAATTGTTGTACGGGTTTAATTTTATTGTTTTTTGCATTGTACTGTGTGAAGAAATTAAGTTCCTCTGTAACTACACTTAACGCATTCTCCAAGGTGGAGGTTCCCTTCAATCTAACGATTCTTATTAAGTCTTCTGGAAGATTATATAAAAACACGTTCAAGGCTGTGTTGTTATAAATTATAATTTTTGCAGCCTTAATTCCTTCGTCACGAATCCGTTGAACTTTAGCGAATAATGAACTTCTTATATTTTGTATTCTATTACAAAATTGAATAAACGATTCCCCGTGTTTTATTTTTAAGGACTCAAGCTCAATAGCAATACACTCTTCTGAACGGGGGTCGCCGAAATGTTGGGTTAAAATATTTTTTAAAGCTTCCCACGTCCTAACATCCGGGTTGTCGCTTAGTAGAGTCGCGGCTCTACCGATAAGCTTACTACTTAAGGCATGGAACCGATATAAGTTTTGTGCCAAATTTTCGTTGCCTCCTGAAGATGTTAAAACGTACTCACATTTTGAAATGAATAAGTTTAATAACTTTTCATCTCCATCGTATTTTGGAATTAAATCTAAAATGTCTTTTGGAATAACCGTGACCGACATATTTACGCTACTTTTACTAATCTTACGCAAATTACACACAAGAATATTATAGTCAACAAAATCAAATAAATTCAATTAATTAGATCTGACGATTTTAGTTCAGAAGATTTGGAAAAGAACGGGATATATGTAAACAGGAAGTGAAAAGGTTTACTCACAGTCTGTTCAACCCCATGTCCTCCTGGTGATTCTGACCACTTCGGCGACGTCGCAGGTCCAGCACGAGCTCTCGATTGATTTGGAAACGGATGCGCGTGCGTCGCGGGAGTTATTTATTTGGTTCGAGGATATCCGAACCTGCCGGCTGTACTAACCCTTAAACCGATTTTGGGGTCTAATAGACGTTAATGCAACAGCGAGATATATATACGGATATCCTACCGGCTGCGCCACTTAAATTGCGACGGACCTCGCTAGTCTTTTTAAAAAAACAATTAAAACTTATTAAAAGATATTTAATGTTCTCTCGAAGGTGGTTAATTTTAGAATGAATCTTATTCTATGTTAGTTATTAAAACAAAGACAATACTGTAACCGGATAGCATGGGAATCGTTATCGCTAAACTCTAATTACCGTCTAATCCGGGTGGCCAATGCTTACGTAGGCGTTATAAACAAAGTACTAGGGTTGGAATGATGTGACATAACTATGTATGTATCAGTTTTTACGTGTATGTTTATTTATGTTATCTATGTATACAGGTAAGTGTAATATGATTTGAAATATAATTATTATTGATTAAATATATTTCAGTCCTATTAGTGTAATGTTATTATTAGTAAGTATTTAAAATTATGAATTTAAAAATTTTAAGGCATCTACGAGTATATCAATATCTCTCCATGTCATGGGTTGACTGGGAGAGAACGCCAAAAGGCATTAAGTCCGCCCTTTGTAATCCTTTATTTTAAATAAGGTAATACAATAAAAAATAAATGAATAATTAAAGTTACGGTCTAAGTGATTGAGTACAGCATTAGTCAACAAAAACAGCTTGCTAATTAAGTATTTATACAGTCAGCACATCTTGCACCTGGGCCTAACCTATCAACATGTTGATCAGTAACTTAAGACATGTATGAATAACATCCTGTTATGGCTAAGAACTTTACACTAAATTCTTAGTCAGCAAAGATAAGACACTTTGTTTTGCAGCATCTCATTGCATTGCGTGCGGGCGACGCTGATTCCATTCTCTCATATTATGATAAGTCAGAGTCTGACTTCGAATTACAGTTAAGCCTGAATGTAACAGAGCCTCATGCACAAACAAGACATAGTTAGTAAGCAGTTTTGTAATTATAAATAGCCGTATTAAATATTGTATTATTAAGTCTTAACTAAATAGTTATAGAGACAAGTTATCTTTTAAAAAACCTTCAGCGGCGCTCCGGAAACTTAACTGGCGCAGCCGTTAGGATAGCCGCGATAATATCTTCGTTCAAGTACACGCAAGTTGGTCTTGTACGCGGTTCCGGGTATCCTCGAACCAAATAAATCTGTTAAATCGGCTGTAGCTTTACGGAAAGGGAGCGAGCGGACTGTAAGTAAACCTTTTTACTATCCTGTCTCATCCTAGCTATTTCCTGTGGTTGTCCTTTAAGACTTCAATATCGTAACTGAGAAACAAAAATCGTTTAAGGTCATTTGACTTCTGCACTAAATAGTCAATTTAATTAAGTACACTTTTCTCTAAGGTTAATTTAATAATAGATGATCGAGTAAAAGCGGAAAAAATGATTATTATTATACAATATATGTCTTAACGTGTTTTCATATAAATTATCGGAAGATTTAATTCGAATCATGCGTGTAAAAAATTGTACTACTTTTGAAAACGCCCTTGGTATAGTCATGGAAGAGGTTAATTTCCAATTTAAATATAATGCGAAAATTAAAAATAAAACAAATATAAAACCCTCTGCACAATTTTTAACATCAATAATTCTGAAGGCTTTAATTTCAACCTCAGTTTATGACATACAATTCACCGAATAATTTAACCACTCCTTTTAATCAGAATTTTAAATTTGGAATTCCACACACAACTTAAAATAATTTTAGACCTCTCAACGCTGGCCCTAGATTTGTTATAACAAACCAAAATTATGCTATAGCGGGCTTGCCTTTAATCATGGTAATTTTAAATTCAGCATCCCGAACCAACAAGGTTTCAAACCGAATTTAGGCAACACGCAAAACAATTTTATGTTTGGAATCGTGCCACAACAAGGTTATAGACCTTCCTTTAATAATTCACAATTTAGGCCAAACCTTAACCCAAATCAACACATTAAATTCGGTATATTTCAACAAATTCCACAACAACGTATTCCACCGCAACTACAAGAGAGTGATGTCTCTATGCGCACCGCTAGACCCCTTAGACAGAACATGATCACACACGATGATGTTGATCAATATATACAGTATAGTGATAAATACCAATTACCTCAGGGCAATTATTACGATCCTGACAATGAACATAATTTTTATTCCGTAAACTATAATGATCAATTCGACTATGATAACTCTTATGTAGAAAACGTAGAACCAAGTATAGAGGAAATTTATAACCAAGACGAACGCGTACAGTTGCCCGAAATAGCCTCAGAGGAAAACTCCCAGAAATGATCCAATTAAACTGTGACAGCATTAATAAATTACCACACATCCTTATTCCTGAAATTAATGCACGTCTAATGATTGACACCGGAAGTACGAGAAGTTTTACTAGCCCCGCTAAAGTTAACGAATATTTTTCGGCTTTCAAAATTCACGAACCATTCGAAGTCATTAGTACTCACGCACGTAGCTTACATAACGAAACAATATACATATCTTTATTAAAAACTTTTAAAAGTACACTTAAACATAAATTCTACGTATATGACGTCGATGCGCGATACGAAGGATTAATTGTTTCTAATCTTTTAACAATGTTAGAGGTCAACCATTGACATGAAAAATCAAATACTGCAAACGCGTAACATTAAAATACCGATAACATACAACCCTACGTATAAAATCACTTTAAATCCTCGAACTGAAACACGAGTCAAAGTTCCAACTGAAATTAATAACGGCGATGCAATAATCGACTTTCAAGATTACGGTAACAATGTACGTATGCCTAGCGCTATAGTCACTTGTACAGATTCATTTGCGACAACTGTTATTCAGAATGCATCACAAAGCGTAACCTTGTCCTTTACTGAACCACTTACTACAAAAAAAACTTAACAACAATGTTTGCGAAATAAACTTTACGACCGACGCAATGTTAAACAATTACGAAATAGACGAATTACTGAAACAAAATTTATCTAAGTTGCGTTTAGATCATACTAACACAGAGGAACTTATTGCGATAAGAAAGCTATATTTGGAATATATGGACATATTTTATTGCGATCAGTTACACCTTACGTTTACTAATCAGGTTAAACATCAGATACGAACAAAAAATGAAGATCCCATTTACGTACGGCCATTCCGACTACTACCGTCTCAAAACACTGAAATTCAGAAACAAGAAAAGTAGGCAAGTTACTCAAAGATAACATAGTACAGGAATCATTCTCACCATGGAACAAAAATATAGGATAGGATGGTCATAGACTATATATGCCCCTTACCGAACATCAACGACCTATTCGACAAGTTAGGCAAGTCAACGTACTTTAGCACAGGTCCAATGACAATAGAGTATATTCAAATAGTTTACGAGAACACTTAGACAAGCTTAGAAAAACCTTTGACCTACTTAGACAGACCAACTTTAAAGTAACACTCGACAAGTGCGGATTTCTCAGGAAAGAAGTACTTTACTTAGGACACAAAATTACAAAAGATGGTTTAAAACCCAATGACGATAAAATAAGAGCAGTACTTGATTTTCCACTTCCCCGAACATCTACAGAAATTAAAAGTTTCCTCGGACTAGTAGGTTATTACAGAAAATTTATAAACGATTTTTCAAAAAGTACACAACCCCTTACTTCGTGTTTAAAGAAAAAAAATAAAATTGAAATTACCCAAAATTATATCGAAGCGTTTCAAAAATGCAAAGAGCTTTCAGTAAATACTCCTATACTTAAATTTCCCGACTTTTCAAAACCCTTCGTTTTAACTACTGACGCGTCAAATTACGCATTAGGTGCCGTCCTTTCACAAGGTTTTGTCGGCAATGAAAAACCAATTGCTTAAGTAAGTCGAACATTAAGCGACGCAGAAACCTGTTACGTACGGAACTGCTAGCTATAGTATGGGCACCGAAACATTTTCGCCCGTACCTATACGGCCGTAAAGTTTACCATATATACCGATCATCGACCCTTAGCATGGTTAAAGTTATTTTAATATATAGTAGTGAGTGCATGAGCCGCAAGGTTCGTGTCACTGACTGAATTGATGGTGGATGGAATCGCATCAAGGTGCGGAGAAGTTTGCTTAAGTTTTTCGGCTAGCTTTTGCCAGTCGACTACTGTTATTTTGGGTGGTGAGGCTTGGCCGGAAGGTCCTAGCCGAAGTAGAACGGGGCGGTGATCAGATGTTAGTTCGTGGATCACCTCTATATCGCGGATGGCGAGATTTATGTTGCTAAGGATGGCTATGTCAAGCACATCCGGCGTGTGTCCCAGTGTATGCGGGAAGTGGGTCGGTATTGTAGGCGCCAGGACGTCGAAGTCGAGGAGGTCGACTAGCGAGTCTAGGGCCAGCCCACGCGGGTTGGTTGTCCTTGAGTTCCACCGGGTGTGCTTGCTATTAAAGTCACCGGCAAGGATAGTTGAGCTCCCGAGGGAGAGAAGTGCTTCGAAGTCGCTGCGTGTGATTTTGGCGTCATTTCTACATGGTAAGTAGACAGACGCGATAGTAATGGGGGAGTGGCCGGTCATGGCTAGCTGACAGACCGATGCTTCAAGATGGCTGAGTGGCGGTGTGACGACTGGTACGCAGTGCAAGGACTTTTTGTAGTAGATAAGAGTGCCGCCTTTCGCAGCGGTAACTCTATCGTTCCGAATGATGTTGTAATTTGCGATTTTGGGATCGCGAGTGTGTGGTTTCAAAAAAGTCTCTTGCACGAGTAGTACGTCGACTTGGTGATCGCGAACGAAATTGAAGATTTCGTCGCGCTGGTTTTTTAAGCCGTTAGCGTTAAAAAACGCTACGTTTAGGGAGCGCGGTTTCTCTCTGCCGTTGTGAGTCATTTTTATGCCCTAAAATTGACTATAGCGTTTATGACGCTTTGGTACCGCACCGCCGCGGCGATCCTCTCATTAGGATTATTGTTGGTGTTTCGGAGAGCCGTGGCGAGGGCTGTAATGTCGGCACCGTTGAAAGCGGTGGCGAAGCGACAGACGAGGTCTAGATCGCTCTCTGCGACCGGTCGGCTTGCGACGGGTGCGACTGGTGCGACCTGTGAAGGTGCCGGTATGTTCCGTGTGATCGCGACCGGAGGAGGCGCGTTTGAAGTTGCGCGGGTTGGAAGTGGCCTCCATACAGAGGGTGGTGGGGGAGGTACTATGTACCTTTGTGTTTGGGCCTGTTTAGCCGCAGGCCTTTTAAGTTTTGGGGCCTTCGGGCAGCCGAGGTAGTTGGCCGTGTGACCTTCTGCGTTACATAGTACGCAGGCAGGCGGGCCGAAGGAGGCTAACAGAGCTTTGTCCTTTGGACGAGGACAGTCTGCTGTGGCGTGATCGCCTAGGCACTTGACGCACCTGGGGCGGGCGTAGCAATTTCTTGCTGAGTGGCCGTACAATTGGCACTTATGGCATTGGCCGGGAGGGCCGTTTTTGTGTGGGGCCTCAACTGAGAGCCCCGAAAGGTTGCAGCAGGTCCGCAGATTAAATATCTGCTTCCCTGCCGGGGAGCGGTCAAGTGCGACTAGCACCATGTTATAGGGCACCTTAGTGCGCCCGCTGTACATGCGGTGTACAGCGACGACGGGGAGGTTTTGCGCGATGAGGTCTTTTTTGACCTCTTCCGCGCTGATTTCCTTGGGTAGGTTCTTGAGAACCACCCTTAGTTGCCGCTCATCGGCTGGAGTGTATGTGTGGAAGTATACACCTTTTTCCGACAGGTAACGTGTTACCTGGCGGTAGACCTCAGTGGTCTCCACCTGTAATTTAATGCCGTTTGAGGTAGAAACGGCAGTATATTTTAACCTGGACATGGCCGATGTGAGCTCTTGCCATCTGTCCAGAGCCCGAATGAAGATAAGCGGTGGCCGCCGAGAGTGTGCAGCGAACTGCGAAGGATTGCGCGGGGCAGCGGGGGCCTGCTGTGAAGCGGCGGGGGTCTGCTGTGAAGCAGCGGGGGCCTGCTGTGAAGCAGCGGGGGCCTGCTGTGAAGCAGCGGGGGTCTCTTGGGAGGCTACAGGGGCGACCTGCGGTTGCGGGATAGGCGTGCTATCACTGGCTTTGGCAGCCTTGGCGTGGCTATCGGGCGTCGGTGAGGCGCGCTTCTTGCGCTTCTTTTTTGATTTCTGCACTTGCAGAAAACCAATGTCGTCGCCGGTGTCCTCGGGTGCCGAGGGAGAATCGAACTCCATTTCGGAGCCCGAGGACGAGGCCCTAGAGGGGGGCCTAGATAGCGCCTCAAAAGCTGAGGCTACTGACGGCAGAGCGGTTAGTAGCGACCGGAGTAATTCCGGTTGCTCCGCCTGGGCCGCTAAGAGTGCGTTAGCTAACGCCTCCGACATACTTTTCCTTCTCTTTTTTCCTACGGGGAAGTGGCCGCCGGTGGGATGCCGGGGTGTGTGGCCTAACTTCCCTCCCTGCCGGGTATAGGCAGGGAGGATATATGCCTAGGTGTGTAGCCCTAGTACGTCCTCGTGTGGATCTTATTTTGCACACTCGGGTGTGTGCTTACAACTAATTACAACTACGCGTGGACTTTTGAGTCGGTCGAGTAAACCCACATTGACTAGGGCACTACCCAAGGCCAATTTCTGTGGGTTTCTTCCGATTGCGCGTTTCCCAGATGGGGAACCGCGGGCGTACGGGGCTAGCCTACACTAGTTTCGTTGTCACCGTTAGGTATCCGCTAGTGTAACCACAACAGGTGGATTCGCAAATGACGTGGAAACAATTCTGGGAAATTAGTACAATACAACGAAAGTCGCCTTGACTAATTCCCGGAAGGGTTGGGCGCAGGTAGCTGCACGCTTCGATCGGATTACCGGAGCGGGTCGTAGCGGGGCGCAATGCGACCGTCTGGCGTCGAGCGTCGAGTGCAACTGCCCGCGAGTTCAGCTGTTCTATGAAGCTCTACGAGTATTTATGTGTTTAGGTTTCGGTTAAACCAAACCTGGCTGGGTCCGCGAGCACAGCTATCCGAATCCGATGAAGCTGTATAAACCACAACGGATAACAGCCTATACATCACCAAAATTATAGCAAAAATTAGTCGGTGCTGAATGTTACACTATATATAAATATTAAAACTCTGTATGATCGAAGTCTGTTGAACCAACTTTGGGAATTTACCGTTAGAAATTTTTAATTTATTTATTTATTTTATAATTGTAGGGTTATTAATTATTATTATAGGTTAGTTGGTTTGGGTTCACATATTTTTCATTACTTAACTGTAAATACTTATTTTAAATTGTGTTGTAAATATGTACAAATATATAAAATTTGACTGTCTGTCTGTGATTTCGCAATATAGTTTTTTCTTAAACTCATATAATACATATGAGATTAAAAAAAAAAAATAATTTGCAGGGTACCAAAACTCAAACACGCGTTTTTAAATTTTTGTCTGTCTGTCTGTTTGTTTGTTCAAGCTAATCTCAGAAACTTACATTGGCGGGTAGGGGACTTTTAAGAGAGTAATCTAAGGTACTTTTTGTTTCCGAAATCAGAATCAGGGTTTCTGCGTAAAATATGAAAAATTGTAGAAATTTGGGGCTATACAATATGTGTAGCCATCAATCCATCCATGTGTTACGCGCGGATTTAATTTGCGTTTTGGTGATCATTATTTTCGTTCATGGCAGTTTTAATACATACACACTTACATATAATCACGTCTTTTTCCGATACAAGGTACAATATACAGAGGCTACACTTGTAGCCCACTTTTCGCAACCGCGGGAAACGATATTTTAATAAGTGAGAGATTTTAGTAGAGACAGTTTTAATATTTCTCTTAATATCTTATTAAGTTGTTCACAACATTCATCGTTCTTTCTTTTACGTTTTTCCCTTATACCTTATCTATACATATAAATTAAATTGGAGTGTATGTCTGTCTGTCTGTGATTTCGCAATAAATATTTTTTCTTTAACCAAACTCTTAAAACACGTGTTTTTAAAAATAATGTCTCTGTCTGTTTGTTTGTCTGGGCTAATCACCGAAACAGCTGAATCGATTTTGGCGGGACTTTCATCGATGGGGACTTTTCAGAGAACAATCTTAGCTACTTCTTATTTAAGAAATATTTAGTGTTCCTGGGTAAAATCTGAAAAACTATAGAAATTTGATGTTATCCCCGCAGCTTTAATTTTAATTTTCGTCATCATTATTTTTGTCCATGACCACCACCACCACCACCACCATTGCAGCCTATAACTAGTCCACTGTTGAACATAGGCCTCCCCATAGATTGCCACAAATGTTTGTCGCTCTCATTTTGAGGAGATTTTGCCATATCTGCCACGCTTGGCAGGCGGGTTGGCAACCGCAGTTTATTTTTTCAGATGTTCCAGGAAGATGCTGCTGCCCATTTCCTGGTTTTAGTTTCCCTCTGTCGACTTTTACGACATCCACGGGATGAGACGGAGTGGTAGCCAAGTATTTCTCTTAATCTACACTTAATATTATAAATGCGAAAGTAATTCTCAGGGACAGACCCTCTGTCTGTTTGTTACCTTTCACGGTTCAACCACTAAACCGATTGTGACGATATTTGGCACAGAGGTAGCTTGCATCCTGGAGACGGACATAGGATACTTTTTATTCCAGAAAATCAAACAGTTTCCACTGGATATTTGAATAACTTATATCCACGCGGACGAAGTCGCGGTCATCAGTTAGTAATAAATAATAATGGTAAGGATTTTGCGATATTGCAATAATGGAGCTATCACAGCTTCGTCTTGGTCCATAACCCTGTTAATCGACGTATATTCTACACACTCGCCGATCTGAAATGCCTATATTCTTTCATTGTGTAGCAGCTTGATCATTTCCAGGCGTCAAAATAGCCGCTCACAGAGCTTAAGTTTCCACAACATGTAATTCTTCTATTTCACCATGTATAGATGAAATAAGCTCATAAAAGCAGGAAATAATTTACACAAATTTCATGGTAATCTTACTTTTCCTTTTTCTTCCGGAAATGTTTCTGTAATAGTTTAGTAATCTGAGAACTCTTCTGCATTTCCATTACCGCCTCTTCTTGCTCACATATTAATCATCTTAATAAGCGGAATAAGCGGAACTCCTTACGGACTCTGCACAGGAATCCCACCACCTCATCATTTCAGTCTATCACTAGTCCACTGCCGAACATAGACCTCCTCCGTAGATTGCCACAAAAGTTTGTAGCTCTCATTTTGGGGGGATTTTGCCATACTTGCCACGCAGGAGGGTTGGTAACCGCAGTTTTTTATTCAGATGTTTCTGGTGTTAAATGAAGAAGGTTAAGTCTGCGAAACTACCCTACAAAAGTGCCACTAGCGAAGGTCCTTTCCCTCCACTCCATTTCTATCGGCCACTTTCTAATTTTCTTTTCTTTCCTGCCTAATATAATGGAGTGAGTGTGAGAGTAACCGGAGCAGGCACGTCACTACGAGGTTCTCAATAAATTATGTTCAGATAATATAAAACAGGAAG
The DNA here is from genome assembly GCA_019845155.1 of Luehdorfia chinensis. Classification (NCBI taxonomy): domain Eukaryota; kingdom Metazoa; phylum Arthropoda; class Insecta; order Lepidoptera; family Papilionidae; genus Luehdorfia; species Luehdorfia chinensis. The sequence continues at coordinate 11,682,402 of JAHVAK010000191.1, read as the reverse complement.
TAGATAATGAATATTGACCGATAATGATTAAATTATTTAGGATTTGGAACGTTTAGACGTCGTCGTAGATGGAAAAAAGCATTTTTTTCATTAGATTGTGTATTAAGTAGGGAAGAATTACTTATATATTGATTGAATTAATCTTGTCTACGATTTGAACATGGACCGTGCTTTGGTTTTCCTTGAGACTATTCTTTGTAAGTTTAATTATAATGTATTTTTGACGGAGATTAAAAAGGATTTACAGTAAAGTGAATACCTACGCAGTTTCTTTCGCCTGTTTCTTCTCCGTCAGAGGAACCTCATTACGAAACGGCGGTAGATTGTAAAAAATGACGTGTGAAAAACAAAATTTATATTTCTTACGTCGAAAAATAAAGAATTTTCATTTCATTTCATTTCATAACGATCGTAGAGTGCTTATGATCGCAATTCGTTTCTTGCTAATGCAGACTTCTGGATTTCATCTTTAAGAAAGGTCAACCTTGGAAAAGAGTAAAATGCTAAAACGAGACATTATACCGCTGCGGCAACCAAATAGACAAGACCAAATTGACAAAAAAAAGAAAGACTACTATCCTTATTCTTGGAGATCTAAGAAACTTCAACACATCAGTGGGCTAATAATTTAGAATGAAAATCAGCACTCAAGAAAAGCAGCATGAGCATTTCAAGGCATCTAGTCCCGGCCATTTTTATAAAAAAAACTCAATCTTCTTTCTGTGTTTTAATTTAATCGCATTAATCACATTAATCGCAATTAAATCGCATAAAAGCCCAAGTGCTGTATATTAGTCAACTCATCGGCTGAATATTAGTCGACAACTCGAAAGGTGAATAGCTAATAATTTAGAATGAATCAATTATTCAATTAATGAATTATTTTAGCAGCATGACCCTTTAATTAGGGTATTGTTTTCGGTTTATTCATGTAGACCTTGCTCTTAAGATAACCCCATAGAAAGAAATCAGCTGGAGTAAGATCTGGGCTACGGGGAGGACATGGAATATCCCCTCTGCGCGAGATCAATTTGTTAAGGAACAGTTCCTTCATCACGGGTAAACTCCCGTTAGATGTATGGCAAGTGGCGCCATCTTGCTGCATCCATGTCCTTCTGTTGTAACTTTCAAAATGCTGTAACTGCTTAATTCTAAAAAATCCCGTAGCATGGTCACATATTTTGTAGAGTTAACAGTCACTGAATTACTGCGTTTCTTTTCAAAGAAGTATGGACCAATCACGCCTTTTGAAGTCACTGCCGCCCAAACCGTCACTTTTGGAGAATGCAAAGGTCTTTGATGTTTTAGTTTAGGATTTTTTACACTCCAAATTTTTCCGAAAAATTCCTAAGCCATAAAGTAAAACAAACACTGGTAATTTCTACGTTAGGCATCTTTGCAATTTCTGCATACATTTTTCTGAACACGGGACTCTTTTATTTTAAGAGTAAATCAACATCATTTTAAAATATAACATATATAAATATTTGCAACAAGCAAGGTAGGATTCCTGCAGGAATCCGTCTAGGTAGGTACCACCCCAGGGCCAGTTATTCTGCCGTGAAGTAGTAGTGTGCAAACATTACTGTGTTTCGGTTTCAAAGGCACTGATAGCTAGTGTAATCGCCCAGTGATTGTGATATGAGACTTAAGAACTGACGTCTCAGGTGGTGCAACACATAAATATTTTGGCTGACAAAGCGTTGCTATGGGGGACGTTGCACTTACTATCAGGTGAACGTTTTGCTCGTCTCATCCCTTTCTCCAATAAAAAAATACACACATTCATCTGGTTTCCAACTGGAATTTCCTGTGCTATGGGAACCAGACAAAAACAGCACTACACGTGTAATAAAGGAAATGTATTACCCAGGATCTCAAGACAGACCTTTCTGATATTGGCAATCTGTAAACAAATGCTTAACAACTATAAAAAAACCGTCGGCATAATAATTTTATAATACTTGCAAATTTATTTATACTTATCATTACAGCTTAACACTAGTCCACTGCTGAACATAGGCCACCCGCATATCCCGCTCTCAAGTTCGGGGATTTTGCCATAGATGCCACGCTTTGCAGACCGGTTGGCAACTGCAGTTTATTTATTCAGATGCTTAAGGAAGTTGCTGCCCATCTTCTGGTTTTAATTTTCTCTCCGTCGACTTTTACGACACCTACGGGATTAGATGGGGCTGTAGATTTTCTTAAGCCGCTACCACACGGCGATTTATACTTATAGCGCGACGAATCTCTCTGTATTGCTTCTAACTTTGACTTCCCTTGAAGATTAAAACCAGCATCTTTGTATTACATACATCCTATTATGAGGGAACTATCTATGAGTGACCTAATCCTGTGCGTATTGGTAATGCCATTAATATGTATATAACAATAGAATAATAAATACATAACAAATATTTAATTAATGAAGGATCTACTTTGTAAATAACGAATACCTTCAAAGGTATTTGTTGTTTTTCTTTGAGGAAACATGTTCAATAATTTAAGTATAACATTACTTCAAGGTATAAATACTAAGTTTGCTTACGTACTTACCACTACTAATGGTAAGTAGGTAAGTAATTAAGTCAAGCCGATGTCATTAGTTGATACAACTGTCATACAGTTTGACCAACCAAATAATTCTAAACAATCGTTACAAGAAATGTTTGATTGTACTAACTGCATAGTATTAATTTGGTATTTAGTTTAGCTCGTGCGAAAACCCAATGGCCAAGGTTGCCGTTGGGTGTAATTAGAGGGTCGGGGTGCAAAGAGAGCGGGCGGGTGACGTGCATCGGTTACTCGGTGGAGGCGGATGAGGCGGCGGCACACGAGCCTGCGCACTGCTCCCGTTGGGAAATATTGCGCCGCCCGTCATTCGTTCGCGGGTGCACAGTGCGACGCCACCTCTATTTCGTAGAGGCAAGGCGTCAACGCGCGTTCTGGGGAAGGCAAGGACGGGGAACGAAATATTGTAGCGCTAGATAGAGCGCGAGCTAATCGTTGCAAAGTACGCGTGCGCGATAGAGCGCGTGCGCGGCGCCACCTGCGCGCAACGACGAGCCGCGAGCATGCGAGGAGCACGGCGCTGCCGCGCGTAGCGAGCCACGCCGTGCGCGCTATCGCCATGGGCTGCGCTTCGTCCGCCGAGGAACGTGCCGCCTTAGCGCGCAGCAAACAGATCGAAAAAAACCTTAAGGAGGATGGCATCCAAGCCGCCAAGGACATCAAGCTGCTGCTCCTCGGTAATGGAGCCTGTCTCTCTCTCTTTCTTGTTTCGTATGCGATGCGCGCGCACTCCCGCCGGAGCTCTATCGACTGCGTGCTCTATGCCGTACCGGCAAGCATCAACGATATTGCTTGTTGATTCCTTCGTTTTCATTTTCAGGTTTAAAGTTAGATATAGATTATTTTTCTATATTACCTATCTTAAACTTTAAGAAAAAATCAATAATATAACATTAACTATCCACACTACGAGCTTCTATTCTTAAAGATAATACAATTAATGTTTTCTAAACATTATGCGTCATAAGTAGTGATGTATTTTAACAAGCATGATTTCGGAGCTATTAGTTAACAATTTTTGTTATATTTTGTTTCAATAGCCATTATACGTGTAGAAGCCCGAATGAAGAGAGGATAATAGAAGACAATTCGCGCTATTATTATATATTTATTTAGGAAAACAAATATTGATCGATTATAGTTAAAATGTTTTTATAACAGGAAAACAATTTATAGTTGTCTCATATCTACTGAACACAATATTGAAAAATAGAATAAATTTGGATTCGATGTTTTTTAAAATGGTTATCTAAGAGATATTCCTTATTATTTTAGGTACTCGGTACCTACTTTTTTCTTCAATATCGTAAGCACTGCGGGGTAGAGTCAGCAGTTCGGTTTTAAATATATTAAAAAAGTATTAAAATTAATACAGTTTACATTACAGTACATTTACCTAATTAAATTTTATATATATTTTAGCAAATATTGCTTGGTTTTACCTATAATTATAATAAAATTTTGCTATCACCGCCGTTTCGCAGTAATTATTAATATCGTTAATTGCAATATTTAAAAAGTTTAGTATTTAACGAGTTACTTTCTCTTCGATAAGGACCGATTTATTTTGTTAATTGAAAAAAAATCTTTGATTAGAATTTTAGAATGCGTTCTGCGAGAGGAGAGGTTTGTAGCTTGTCGTAGATTGATGTTCTCTTTCTTGTGTGAATTAAGTTTCACGCATGTGTGAGCGAGTCCGAGCGATAAGTACCGAACGCACCCGAACGTCAGTCGAGCGGGGCGCGGTCGCCGTCAGTCGTCACGGAGTGGAGCTGGTGCTTGTCATCCGGCCGCCATTATCTCATACGGATTCATAAAATCAATTAAATTTACGCTGCCGTTACGCGTTTCAGTGTGAAGTGTATTGTAGAATTGTGAAATTTTCAATAGTGCGCCCGTTTTCCAATATTAGTGAGTTTGGAATTCGACAGTGATAAGTGGTACGGTTAGGTTACTGTGTTGGGTGCTAATATTGTGTAGGGTGGCTCCGGTGAAGCCGGAGCGGCAGGACGCGTGTGGAGCGTATGCAGAGGGAGCGGTGAGAAGTGCGCCCGGCTCGGGAGTCGGGGCGGACGGTGGCACAGGCACACGGACAGCTGCCAAAATGGGGTGCGCACAGTCAGCAGAAGAGCGCGCCGCTGCTGCTCGGAGCAAGGCGATCGAAAAAAGCCTGAAAGATGATGGGATCCAAGCATCCAAAGACATTAAACTGTTGCTGTTAGGTACGGTGCTTTACAAATGTCTTGCTATGGCACATGGCCGCACCCATGTATTGAATTCGCACTCACAAAACGTTACCGTAACGGTAGTTGCGGTTACGTTTTTAGAAAATTAAATATTGAAAGTGTCCCGCATGATAAATTTAGTTTCTTTAATTATACTATACTGTAGAGTATCACAAAAAGGAAATTACTCGAAATGGGTTCAAGCTATGTATTGTAACATCAGTATTCCAACACGCATTTTCCTTCCGTGAATAAATGAAAGTGCCTAGTGGTTTACTAAACAGAGAATATGTAATGAGCGTTTCATTATATATTTTGTTTTCTAACATTTTTCAAATAATCCTACTCATTGAAGTCTAGATGGTCACAAAAAAGCAGTTATTTCTACAACTTAATAATATGTTAATGCCCTAACATATATTATGGTATGCACTTCATAGAAAATAATTAGCTATGTAAAGTTCAATTACCTCAGCTATTTGATTAACATACTTCTGTTATAAGTAGTAGCAGTATTACTACTTTCTGTTAATTGTGTTGCTGTTCTGTTTTTGTCTACAAATAAGGTAAATATTATTTTGAAACCTCAACATTTTAGTTAGTTTTATTCAACAACCTTATACTTGAAGTTAGTAAAGTAAAAAATGGCTATACTTAATAGCAACCTTTAACAGAAAATGTTAGAAACAAGACAATTTTAGTTTAATTCAATTTCAAATGAAGTCTTGCAGAAATGAAAAGGAAGTCTAAACAAATTGCAGACAAAAGCAGCTAAAAATCAATATATTTTTAAGTAGCCATGTTAAGTAGCAGCACCTATGTGGCATATAACAGATACTAGTTAGTTCTGTTAAAACTATGCCACCATTAACTTAAAAACTATGTCACCATTAACCTTTTAGGAATTAATTTATAATATAATTATCTTTATAATCCCTGACTGATGATAAACAAAACAAAAAATGTGATTTTCAACAATTTGGGAGGAATTTATGAATCTTTTGAATAACATGTTACTTACACCATTCATTTCCTTTTATTTCCTTTTTGTTCAATATTTGTGGAGACTATTTGTATATGATACGAGGGGTGATCCAAAAGTAATGATAATCAGTTATTTCTAGTGCACACAAAAATACAAAAAAATTTCAGTCACTTACTCAGTTAACCACTAGTTCAGGGAAAAAAAATCATATAAATAGGCCACGATTCCCGGGAGCTACATTCATTTGAATACGGACTGTCAAGGAGTGAACATCAAAATGGAAAAACACGAAATCAGAGCTGTCATTAAATACCTCTGCTTGAAAAAAATGTCTACCAAAGACATACACAGCGACTTGGTGGAAACATTAGGGGACTCTTCTCCTCCATATTCCACAGTTGCACGCTGGGCTAAGGAGTTTAAGTTGGGAAGAACATCGACGGAAGACGAACACCGCGAAGGACGCCCATCGACGTCCCTCACTGAAGAAAATGTGAAAAAAGTTGAAGAAGTTGTATTGGAAGATCGAAGAGTGACTATCAGGCATGTAGCTGAGGTCACAGGGATCTCATATGGCAGCATTCAAAGAATCCTTGCGAACGAATTGCATATGAGAAAGGTCTCCGCGCGTTGGGTACCGAAAATGTTAAACGACGAGCAAAAGAAGAAACGAGTCGACATGTCAAGAGCAAATCTCGAAAAGTTCCAGGCAGACAAGGATAATTTTTTGTCACGTTTTGTGACCATGGACGAGACCTGGATCCACCATTTTGATCCTGAAACAAAACAACAATCGATGACATGGAAACGATCCGATGAACCGACGCCGAAGAAATTCAAAGTGTCAAGCTCAGCAGGGAAGGTTATGGCGTCTGTTTTTTGGGACGCTGAAGGAATAATCATGGTGGACTACTTGGAAAAGGGGGCCACTATTACAGGCTCCTACTATGCAGAACAAATAAGAAGATTGCGGGAGGCTATTAAGGAGAAAAGGCGAGGCAAACTGCGGGCTGGAGTGCTGTTCCATCAAGACAACGCACCGGTTCACAAAGCTGCAATTGCCATGGCTGCCATTCAGGAAGCGGGCTTTGAGCTGGTGGAACACCCCCCCTATTCACCAGATCTAGCCCCCAGCGACTTCTATCTCTTTCCACGACTCAAGGAACACCTCCGAGGCAAGAAATTTGACGATGATAGCGACGTGATGGCCGCGGTTGAGGACTTTTTTGAGAGTCAAGATAAAGATTTTTTTTCTAAGGGAATTTTAGGATTAGAAAAGAGATGGACTAAATGTATAGACTTGCTAGGAGACTATGTTGAGAAATAAATTTATTTATTTATTTTATTCATTGTGTTTATTATTGATTATCATTACTTTTGGATCACCCCTCGTATATATATATAATTTCCAAATAACGGAGAGGTATTCATAATAAATTTTTTTACTAGCTAATGTTGAACATTAACAAAGGAGAATAGGCAATAATACATGGGATTTAGAAATTCCAAAAAATATTTTTGTCTTGATAAAATTTTGCTTATAATTATGTCTGACAACTATATTTTTATATTCAAAAAGAAAAATAAATTTTCTTTATACTACCTCACATCTAACGTTGAAAGCAAAGATTTTAAAACAATTTAAATTTTAGTTAACAAATGTTAGTTTTGAAACATGTACTTGGCGGACAAAGTAATAAAGGAGCACTTACAACCATGTTAAATATAGGTGTATATAAGACTGTTATCAGTTATCAGATTGAACATTGTTGTAGTATATACTGGCTGTTTATTTTCCTATTTTGCAAATTGTGTAAGTGACATCAGTAAGCTAAGTGTGCAACTTAAAAACAGTAATAATAAGTCAGTTATCCTACCATGAAGCAGTAGTGTGCAAACACTTAAAGGCCACTGAGAGAAGTGTAATTACTGGGCATATGAGAGATGTCTTAGGTTGACAAGTGCCATTCAGTTCTACACAGTAATGTTCTGGGTGACCCAGCATTTGTTAGGGGTAGACATTGTATTTACCATCAGGTGAATGTTTTGATCTTATCACTTCCTCATATTAAAAAAAAACTTTAGCCTTTAATGTAAGGCTAGTGAGATCATTATAAACATTATAATCATTATTCTGTTTTAATTTGTAATAACCAAATAATGATTATCATTTAAAAAATGATTTCGAATATTAATTTTCACTTCTAATGAGTTGATGAGTCATTTATAATAAATTATATGGTTTGTTGCAATGATTCATTCTCCTTAATAATTTATAGATACAGCCACATTTGATTTTTTTTAAATACTGGGTTTTCTATGCTTCTTAATATCAACATAATATGAATAATTTTTTTCAAGGGTGCTTAATGAATTTAATATTATTTAATTCATCACTAAGAAAACATAAATTTACAGTTTATAGTTAAATGTTTCATAAATATTAATTGTGTAAAAACTAAGTATTCATCAAGTATGCTTGATTTACATATATTTAGTACTAGTTTTTTACCTACTACTTTGTGCATTACTTACAGCCTAAATTTGCTGAAGAATCAGCCTGTCTGACTGATATTCCTATTCAAGTTCATTCAATTCAATCAAAACTACTCTATTTCATTACGAAAAATTTAAATTTACTGTCACATTTGTTTACTCTTACCATTATGATGGCGACGTGGTTCACCGCCCGTCACGCCTCGCGAAAAGTGGGCTACGCGCGTGGCCTCTACCTACCCCTTATATGGGAAAAAGGTGTGAGAGTATGTATTTATGTATGTATATTTAGAGATGACTTTACGTCAGCCAGGAAAATGTTTTTTTTTTGCCTTAACAATGCCCCATTTTAGGAATTCTCCTGCACCACTTTGTGCTTTACTAACATAAATTTCATAAGCACAGAACAGAACTGAAAACCAATGATGAGTGTGTGTGCACAAATTTGCAACTGGTGAACTCTCTATTAAGTTTTATTTATTTAGTTATGTATAATTTTCTAAACCTACTGCTTCCCATCACAGTTGGTATCCATATGACAGTTATTTTTCGTATATTTGGGTTGAAATACAGGCAAATTATTTTCTTATTGCTTGTGGCTATCCAAGAAAACAGAATTTACTGGTGGTAGGATTCCTCTGCAGGAATTCATCTATAAAGGTACCGCCCCAGGGTCTGTTATTCTGCCGTGAAGCAGTAGTGTGCAAACATTGTGTGTGCAAAGTGTGTCTGAAGAGTACGGACAGCTAGTGTAATCACTGAGCATATGAGACTTAAAAAGTGATGTCTTAGGGGGCCGGGCGCAGTGTGGTGTTACACAGAAATATTCTGGGTGACACTGCATTGCTATGGGCAGACGTTGCACTTACCATCAGGAGAACTTTTGCTTGTCTCATCACTCTCTAAAAAAAAAGAATAGCAAGGCCTCCATTTTATGTGGCTATGTACCCTGTGATAAGCTGTCCCCAAAAAACGTAATAATGTCCCACTTTGTCAAAACAAAAGGGTAACTTCAACAAGTGAAGCCAACAGTTCCATTCATATTTAACAACTAACCTTGATATATTAAAAAAAATTGCTTATTGGAAAAATACTAAAAGCCGGAGCCCACCAAATTACACCAGATTAGTTCTTATTTTAATTTTTCGTCTTTACACATTTCATAACTATATCAAAAACATGTGTGTTATTTCTATAACAATAATATTTTTAGGGGTCCCACTCTGAGGGAAAAAATAATTGGTCATAGCAATGCTGTGTCACCCGGAACATTTCTGTGTGGCATCACAGTACACCCGTCCCCCTGAGACATCAGTTCTTAAGTCTCATTTGCCCAGTGATTACACTAGCTTTCAGTGCCCTTAAGACTGAAACACACTACTGCTTCACGGCAGAATATGTGGCCCTGCGGGTGGTGCCTACCTAGATGAGGAATCCGTCTAGGTAGGTATCACTGCTGGGACACAGAAATCCTACCACCAGTGAGGCATACATTAGGGATACCCCCTGAGGCCCGGGATTTGCAAACTATTACTTAACTTAACTATTAATTTTCTGGTTTGGATGTAATGTAACAGTCTAGTGTCTATGCCGCTGTATTCGGCTTGAATTCTAATCTTACATACATACAATCGTACATATACGAGTACGTTATATCGGATGTGCGAATGTGAATATCGGTTAGGAGAACATCAGTGTTCCCGTAAATAATCACTGGTATTACGAACAATTAAACATACTGAAATGTTTGAATAGTTCTTACTACAAATGAGTCCCAGTAATTATAATATTGTTGAACAAGTTAGACATGCACTGGAGCTGAGTGACACTTTTTTCGGCTCAAAAAACTATCTCAGAAATGAGAGTAGGTCTGTCCATAGTCGTGGGACATGTTTATGGTACTTTTTACAACAAAAACATAAACAACTTGTACTCTTCAAAAACTTGGCACGGTTCATGGATTTCTTCCAAAAGTAGTTTCATAATTTCAAGTTTCATTTTAACTTACTACGTTAGTTTAGGCAAGACAGTTTCTCATTTGAACTTGAACGCAAATTTCTGTTGAACTTTACTCGATAAACGTGTAACGGCTTTGTCATGTTAACGTTAAAGAGGCGTCGGATGTTACAGACAGCTTGTATCAGACGAGCATGCGATCGTTGATTTTATCACGGAGATACCACAAAAACACTGCTTGTCGGCTGCTGTCGTCGATAAAGAGAATATTCGTATGGAAATATTGATGTTTTCATGCTTCCGTGAAATTTCGTCCACGGTACTGTTATTGATACGCATATAATATTCATGAAGACTGATTTGAGGCCGTGTAATATCAAGTGGCAGACATGACACAGGTAGACAAAATATATGCTTATTAAGGATTCAGAAAAAATATATCTTAGTTAATATGTATTATTTTTTAGCAGTTTCTATGCATGGTTTACCTTTTCATCTCCTTCGGGAATGTAATATTTAACTGTACTGGCAGTGGTGTTAGTACGATCTCAGCCCTCGACTTTATTACCTTTATTACCTTACGAGATATTACAATGTAACAAAAACTTAAGTATCGCTCAGAATTATTATCTATAGTCTTGGGGACTTTCTCGCTAGTAAGATCTTCTCTGTGTAGATTTTGGCATTCATAAGGGCTTTAAACAATCCTTAATTGGTGTTTCAAGTTAAGTCTTTTTAAGTTTAGTGTAATTTTTTTTTGTTGTATTGTATAAAGTGACAAAACGAGCAAAACGTTCACCTGATGGTAAGTGCAATGTCCGCCCACAGCAAATGCTGTGTCACCCAGAATATTTCTGTGTGACACCACACTGCGCCCGTCACCCAGTTACTGTGTGTTCGGTTTGAAGGGCGCTCACAGTGCCCTTCAAACCGAACACACAGTAATGCTTGCACACTACTGCTTCACGGCAGATTAACTGGCCCTGGGGTGGTACCTACCTAGACGGATTCCTGCAAGGTCTGTAGGTTTAAGTTGGGAAACTGGGGGCCAAGTCGTCATTTATCATAACATGTTTTTTTTGTAGTATGAACTGGAATGTGAGTCTTTTTAATGTTGAAAAACGACGGTTCTGCCGCTTAATCGTCATACCCACATGGCTTCGATATGCTTATTCTACGCGAGCACTGTGCGCCCAAGCATCCTGCAACAGAATAATGCCGTCATCATTACAGGGTGCAAATGGCACAACGTGTTCTTTTAAATATCCCTGATGTACCCATCAGCAGTCATATTCCTTCCATCGACCATCACTAACTCCGTACGAGCTCCGAAAGTTATCCCTCCCCACACCATAACTGAGCCGTATTTTCAATTAGTCTGAATGTATCGTTCACTATTGCGTCTCCATTTTCTGTGCCTTCCATCGATCTGTTTTTAGAGCACTTTACACTCATGAATGAAAAGCACGCGCCCCCAATTGTTGTTATGTCCCAAAAATGATGTTCGCGTGCAAAGTTTAACCGATGCAAACCAGGTGTCTTTCAAGTTTTGGAGCTTTGACCGGTACTTACGAACCAATGCCCACTAACTCAAATGTTCTGCGAACTGTACGCTCGCTCACTCGCACTCCTCCGAATTAAGCTTAAAGTCATTTAAGCTTAATTGGGGCTGCACAACCGTCATCCGCGTGTTCCTGAGAGCTCGAAGTTGTAGAAAACGGCTATCCCAGAAGTGAACTTTTTCTGCCTTGGCTACTCCTAACAAAAGAATTAGTCAACCGCTACCGTCGAATACTGTAATGAATCGTTGAAATTGATAGCTGCAGTCTGGCGGCTGGATCTGTAGGTATGACCATTTCTTCGCATTTCATCTCTGGTGGTGTTAAACCGGGCATTTTTAGTTTATTTCAACTAAGGTGCCTACTATTGACACGAAAAAACTTTTTTTACTAATATAATTGAGAATTTATCGAATTTATAAAACTTTAAATTCTCCTCAGACCGTTCTTGAACCACTAACAAATCAGTATTACCGGAACACAGAAACAGAAGTCGATGAAAAAAAATTGACTGTCGCCTTATGTTACATTTTTATATTATAGTTCTAAATAAAAAGGTAAGACTGTTAGTCTTTTATGAAATATAATGTTTTTTTTTGTGTTCCGCTAATTGTGCTAGTTTGTGTATTAGCAATGTAGGGCACGAATCTCCTTTTGCAGTTGGTTTCGATCGACTTATTCAGTTCCGCATAGATTTCTGCAATCCGTTTGTTACGCTACCTTGTAACATGAATGTACTTTTACATCGCAAGTGTAGTCGATACAGGCCCATTGATTCACAAAAAACCTTTTTGAATATTAATGTATAGGGAATTGACGGCTCCCTAGACCGACTTCAATCGTGCAACGATTAAGTTAACACCTTTGATTTTTTATTTCGCCACAATTTCACCCATTTTCTTGCATTATTTACTTACTACGAGAAGAAATGCTCAATGAGTACTTCTCAATCACGTTTTTTTACCTTTCAATCTATTTTATAATTAGAAATAAGTGATGAGACATGAAAGTCATTTACTTAATGGTAAGTGCAACGCCTGTCCGTAACAGTGAGTTGGCAGCTAGTTTTATCACTCTACGTGTATCATATCAAACTCCATTATAATAAACATAAAAATGGATAAAAAAATAAAGGATGGAAGGGCTAAGAGATACAGATGTGGACGAACGGACGGACTGACAAAAACTAGTGTGGGTAGTCCTATGCAGAAATCCGTCGAGGTAGGTAACACAGTGCCAGTTATTCTGTCGCCTAGCTGTAGTGCAAAAACTTTACTTTATTTCGTTTTAAAGGGCACTGAAAGCTAGTGCAATTACTGGGGCACATGGGACTTATGAAATAATGTCTCAAGGGGACGAGCGCAGTGTGGTGCCACACAGAAATGTTCTGGGTAACACTGCATTTGTTATAGGCAAACGTAGCACTTGCCATCGGGTGAACATTTTGCTTGTATCGTCACCTGCTTCCACTAAAAAAATTATAAAAAATTACTACCACTAAAACTGAAAAATATCGTAAATAACGTTCTGTTATTTATATCTATTGTTTAATAAGGGAAAATTAAATACAAAAGTAAAGCGATATGTAACTTTTGCTATCTAGTTGGCATTTGATGTTGCAACACGTTATATTAAATCAGTAGACGACTCAATGGAGGTGATATGTGTATCGGGGGGGTCAAAGATCGGCCATTCACGCTGCCCAGCCAATTAGATACAACTGGGGTCAGGATTCTCGAGACCCGTGTTTGACAGGCTTCGTTTTCTGACGCCCACGTTACTTTTAATATTAGGTACCTTCATAAGAAAATAATGTAGAACGTACCTGGAGATTGATATAATTGGAATGATCTTATCGAAGGAAACTATCTTAATATTTATGATTAGTCGCCAATTTATAAAAATTGTTTGAAGTATATATTGAAAATACGTATTGAAAATCGTAATATAAATATAAATTTCAGACATTTTTTTTGAGAGATGCTAAGTACGAATTAAATTATTATTATTATTCTTAATTTTTGAATAGAAATATTTTCTTATGATAAAAAACTTTAGTGTCTGTCAGCTTAGGAGTTTTGTAGGGTCTAGCTGGCTAGCTAGGGACGGCAAACTTTTTTAGCCGCGGGTCAAAATCTACCAAAATCTAAGTATTAAAGAGACGTTTGAGTCGGAGACATTGTCGTATTAAAACAGTCTTAATTAATAGGATATATATTTTCAATTTTTTTATTTCCACAATGTGTGTTTCATGTTTATTTTTATACATTATACTTTATATGCTAAAGTGGGTCACTTGAAATTATCAAATGGGTCATAGGTTACCGACCCCTGGTCTATAGTTACCTTGACGCAGAATTTATTTTTTTATGGTAGTAAGTGGTCGTATTTTAATTACGGGAGGCTCGAATAGGGTGGACGGGGTTAGCATATGTATGCATATGTATGTTTCTATTTACATATATACGAGTATATATATAAATGTTATTAGATATTTATATAATATTATTTTATTTTAAATTTTTCGTCTTATATTGTTACACCTTTAGTAAAAATCTCCCCACTACATGGGTTGACTGGGAGAAAATGCCTAAAGGCATTAAGTCCACCCTTTGTATCCTTTCTTTGTAAGGGAAACAATAAAGTTTAATAAAAAAAAATCACGATTAGTCATGACGGTGGGGGGGGGGATCCTTCAAACTGAAACACAGTGCTTTTTGTACACCACTGCTTGACGGCAGACAACACACACTGTTGTGGTATCACCAAGGGTGATTCCTGCGTTAGGAATCCTACCACCAGTAAAAAAGTTCAGTTAATTTGCTTTTGTATTAATGTCTGTGCTGAAAACTAATAGCTAAGAAGTAGAAACAAGTGTTGTTTTGCGGAGACTTTAGCAATTCGCACATAATGTAGCGTTGTTCAATGACTTATAAAATCGCTAACGTTTGAAATCGTCTTAAACATTTACTTTTGCTGATGCTTTCTACACGACGTTTCACAGCTCTGCGGGTTTTATATTCTAACCTATTTTTGTTCTAGCTATGAGACATACATTTAACGCGAGATGAACGATTTACATTCGGTTGGTAATAAACCGTTTTTATGTCACCGCCATTTTATGTGCGACGTTTGAGCAAGCGTTTATTATGGACTTGCCATCGTCACTTACTGTTCAATTCACAATGAAAATATGTAAAGTTGCTCGGATTTTGATAATTACAGGCTTTGTGCTTGATCTATCAATTTTGAGGCTCTAATGGTTTTGTGGAAAGTATAATTGTTAGCCTGTTTATATTTATGACAACTTCTTTGCCTTTGATCTTTGCAAATGATATTTATTTACAAAGTTTTGCTAATTCAATTATATGTTAATATTTATTTTGCAGGTGCTGGAGAGTCGGGCAAGAGTACTATAGTCAAACAAATGAAGTGAGTATTGTAGTTTTTGCCAGTATTATACTTAGTTTGATTAAAACACTACAATGGAAAAGTGTATTACATGATGTGTTTACAATTCTTTCAATAAATTGGACCTTACCTGACTTCTAAGCCGCGGGTTCTGAGTTCGAATCCCAGCCGGAGCCAACATTTGTGCTAAAACATAAATTTTTGTTTTCGGGTCTGGTTGTGTTGTGATTGTCCCCGTGTTTCTGACACTGCATCCTAGCCTACCTCCGATCTTATCGCATCAGCGTTACATCAGGCGCGGGTAGGTTGGGACGAGTGAGTGCCTCTGTTTGCGCGTACACTTGTGGCACTATAATATCGCCTGCGCAGTTGATGGCTCTCGACGGTAGTCGGAAGTTGTCGCCGTGGCCGAAATCGGCTAGGAGAACATCATCACTTACCAAATAAAAAAAGTAGCTCAAGCAAGCCAAATTCACTTGTTTTTCAATAAAAAGAACCATGACACCGATACTTACATAAATGACGTTAAATAAGTTTCTAAAAAGATTCACATACACCATAAAATTACAGCTTATAAAGGTTTCGCTGCTGGGAACAGGTCCTTTCAGATGTTTGAGAAGATCTTGAAGTTATTAAAACCATTGTTTATATTTTAGACATGCCGGTTTCATTACTATGTCTGATTTCGCAGCCGAGCACCTGATAAATCAGCACTTAAATGCCAATTAGTAGTTTTACTATTTTCGGCGATACATGTCATTCGCGTGCTATGGAATCAGTAGGGAGCAGTGTTGGCTTTAGGGGAGGCAACCCACGCGGTTGCCTCGGGCGCCATGACCTAAAACTTAATCGGTTGAAATTGCACTATTAGAAAATAAAAAAGTTGTGCAATTTCTGATATTACACTTTTACAACTAATTTTAAAATAAAGGATAGAGTGATGCTCCTGATGTAATAAGTACCCTTCTTTTAACTGAGAAAATTAATTACGAATGTTAGTCGCGAGCATAATAATGCTAAGAGATATTTCGCCCAGGGCGCCTGGATAGCTAAAGCCAGCGCTGGTAGCGAGGGTTCGCCCCGGAGCCACCATGTCTCACCAGCAGTGCTCAGCAGCTGTAATGAAATATCGTAATTATTAATTAGGACTATGTTAGACAAATATCACATATGGTTTTGATGGTTGTCTTGATCATTGTTGTCTTTGTTTAACTGGTGGTAGGATTCCTATCTAATCCATATTGCATAACGTCTTGTCGGTCGCTATCTAATATAATTTCGGTACGAGATATTCAGATCTATCGCTCCCTATCAGCTTATCTTCATATCTACATGTCAACAAGTGTTTTAACATTTCGGCGATAACGTACTACTTGTGACATCAAAGTCACTTGTAATGTAGATGTTCTGTATGAATGCATAAATTTAATAGACTGCTTGATGAAGTACTGTCGTATGTAGCATGTTCTTTTTGAATTACATTGAATAATGCCTAGCCTAAATGCCAAAATAATCAAAAGGTACTTTATAAAACTTACATTTAGATTGAATAGACCATCCTCGGTACGCTATCTACTTTTAAATTGGATCTCTGTTGTTGTTATCTATATGTTTCTGCTTCAGATAGAACTGAAAAGTCTAGTTAGTATGATGGATGGGAATTCTTGTTACTTTGTATCAGTACTGATACAAAGTAACTGGTTAACGTACGATGCTTTTAATATTGTCGAAACGCTGTAGTAATTTCAAATGATCTCAGTTGGATTAAATAAATTTTTATTTTTAAACGACCTATTATAAAATTAAGGCCATGGTAAGATGTGTGATGTAATACAATGCGGCAGTTCTGAGCTACCTTTTCTTCCAAAGGCTTCAAAAATTGTATGGTCGAATTGTTTATTTTAGCTATAGCAAATTTAGTGTCTTTTAATTGCAGGCGAAATGTTTTTATATATAGTGCCTTGTTTGTTTCGTGTCAATGAACACGGCTGGTCAACCATCACTGGATCTTGTAATTAATAAAATTAAATTGAAGGGCATTGAGAGCTAGCGTAATCACTGGGCATATGAGACTTAAGAACTGATGTCTCAGGGTGACGGGCGCAGTGTGGTGTCACTCAGAAATGTTCTGGGAAACACAGCACTTGTTATGGGCAGAAGTTGCACTTACCATCAGGTGAACATTTTGTTCGTTTCGTCACTTTATCCAATAAAATAAAGTCCAAAGTCAAGAATTTCGTTGCAAGCCTTTAAGACATTAAGCTCGGTTTGCCAAGATCGCACCAAAATTAATGTCCCATTGATGGTGTAAAGCGCTCGAAACATAGGGAATTGAACATTAAATTAAAGGCGTTGAAATTAAGCTTTGAAACTAAGTGTTCATATAGTTTTATTAAATGTGTAAGTATTCGAGTAATTATAAGAAATTGTAAGTGAATAATCCGGTAAAGAATATCAATAACAAATTACCCACACCAAATCTAGTTGATTTCTAACGAAATAGATTCGGATGGCGTATAACAAATTTTGGATGACTGTGATTACTTCATTCCTTTCTCAGCGACAAACCTTCGGACAGATATTATACAGCAGATGTGACTCAGAAAATTAGCGCTCGTTACCTTATTGCTCAACTAAGTATAGTTAGTCACATTTACAGTTATGGCACTTAACAAGTAGTCGATATTGTGAAAAATACTGCGGCCCGTAAAACTCATTACATTTCTGTTAAACTACAATATCGGGAAAATACTGGTGCGTTTTCGGTTTTGCCTCCTGTAATTAAGAGCATATTTCTATTAATACTGGTGGTAGGATTCCTATGCAGGAATCCGTTTAGTTACCACCGCAGGGCCAATTATTCTGCCGTCGAGCAGTAGTGAGCAAACATTACGGTCATAAGGGCACTTCTCGTATAAGCTAGTATAAATACTGGACATATGAGACTTAAGAACCGATGTCTCAAGGGGATGGGCATAGTGTGGTGCCATATGGAAATGTTCTGGGGGACATAGCATTATTATGGACAGACGTTTCACTTACCATAAGGTGAAAGTTTAGCTCGTCTCGTCTCCTTTTCCTATAAAAAAATCAAATATAGAAACTTGATAAGGCCACTCGCATAATGAGCACCTTATATCATTTAGACGTTATGAAAATCGAAAATTTTGTAGCTAGAACTTTTTGCCCCTTGGAGGTTTTGTAACTTGGTTTTTAACGTTTTGGACATTTTGTAACTAGGATGTATTGGAACTTGAACCTTTTGGGACTGTTTTGTTTACCTGGGACAAATTGACGTTATTTGGCCGTTATGATACTAAACGATTATGAAATGGCATGATAACGGAACAGATAGGTCAGAACAGATAGCAAACTTTTAAAATAAAGAGATTTTCGACTCCTCACTTGATTGAAGCTATTGTTTATTTAAAGTTTTATAAACCAATCATTTTGCTTTATTGCATCCAACTTTGGTGTCATCATACTAAACGTTGATTCATTATGGAGCCGCAATTGTTCTCGATTTAAAATTTATAAACGCAAATATGCACTGTAACTGAACACTGAAACTTAAGTGACATTGGAGTGTCCAATTTATAACGATGTCACTAAAGCACTTGACGTGTTTTCTGCTGTGACGTCACTCGATGCTATTAACAATTATTTTGTAATGGTAGTGGTGGCTACGTGTGTTGTCTCTACCCTACCCCTTATATGGGAAAAGGTGTGACTGTGTATATGTTGTAATGGCTTCAATGTCAAAAAGGTAATGACTTTCCTTATTCCGTCAGTATTTATCAAATAAAAACATTGAAGGGTATATATCGTTTTGCGTCCAAGATAAATCTTAGTGAATAGTATGTTTAATCATTGATTAAATCCAATCTCAAATATCTTTATCTATATCTATATCTTTATTGTCAGCCTGTTAATATCGTTCGTTTACAAATAAAATCAGCGACCAAATCACGTCAAACGACCAACGTGAACAAACTAACAAAAATCAAATGCTTTAGACGTATAATAATGCATTGTATGCGATGCGGTACGCAGACAGATTTCCAAAGGACTTTGTTACATCCATGTTAGGAAAACAAAGCAATTGCGCCGCTTGTGTTAACATGGCTGCAACGATCGAACATGTCGGTTTATTGTACATGTGACCTATAAAATTAAAAAAAGTAAGGTAACAACCTATAAATGTCCCACTACCGAGCACAGTTTACTACTCGTATGAAATATAAGGCGAGCGCCCGGCCCTTGCTAATCGGCCCGACTTAAATTGTCATGGTTCTTATCAATTTCAAACGAATATTTCTGCTCTGGAACACAAATAATTCTGTCTACATAACATATAGTCGAGTAATATATTAAGATTATTTTTATTGCCAACATATATACGAATTTTATAATTAATAAATTTCGTCTAGATTGATAATTTATCATCATCATTTCAGCCTATTACTAGTCCACTGCTGAACATAGGCCTCCCCAAAGATTGCCACAAGTTAGTAGCTCTAATTTTGGAGGGATTTTGCCATACTTGCCGCGCTTGGCAGGCGGGTTTGCAACCGCAGTTTATTTATTCAGATGTTCCAAGAAGATGCTGCTGCCCATCTCCTGGTTTTAATTTTCCCTCTGTCGACTTTTACGACACCCCGTGGGTGTGATGAGAAGGGTTGTTAGATTCTCTTAAGACGCTACCACATGGCGATTAGTATTTTTTTTTATGGAAGAGGGTCAAACGAGCAAGTGGCTCATCTGATGGTAAGTGATCACCACCGCTCATGAACATTACAATACCATAGGAATAGCAAATACGTTGCCGGACTTTGAGAAAGGAATAGGCTCTTTTCTTGAAGTAAGGTTTTGGAATATTTTCTAAGTATGTCTGTGTACACCAAGCTGAATTCGCAATTATATTAATTTATGTTTGAGATAATTTATCATGTGGTGGTGTGTAAGAAAATCTGTGACTTCTATCTCATGCATCTCATGGCTTACGGCAGGCGACGGAATAACCATCTCGAAAATACAGACCGGTTGCAGGCAGCAGCAGTAAGGTCCAAGATGTCTGGTACTGCGAGCACCAAACCGCCTACCAATCGTGGTGCTGACAGTAAATCCGCCCTTCTTGGGAGTGGCTTATGTCCAGCTGTGAGATATTTATTGGCTGTTACTTTACTATTTTATTTTTATCCCACCATACGTTAGAGACTCAATTTCACGGAAATCCACGAGATGAGAGGAAGTGGTAGATTCACTATCTAATGAAATAAAATAGTTTACTTATCGTTAATAAATTTACCCGCGACTTTGTCTTCATGAGTATAGGAATATCTAACTAAATCTTTAGTTAAGTCTGAATATTTTGAACTAGCTACGATAAGGGAAATACTACCTAAGTTAAAAGATTACTTTGAACAATCTAAATGCATTCCATGACACGTATTTGTAATTTTTGAGTTATACCCTTTACAAAAAGAAACGTAAGTTATAGAGTTCAAGATAGACCGACATTTGCAGAATACTTTTTAAACATTTCTGTGCTCTCGCAAATCACAGTACAGTGTTTCCACTGATTTTACTTACACAATATATTACACTTACAGAAATAATTTTATATAATTAATAGAATCAGGCGTTACTTTGCGGAAATCCATTATAATGAAAAGATCCGCATGCAAAATTTAAAATGCAGAGCACCGCCCGCCCTACCTCAATAGCGTGCACAAGCAAACTAATACTGCCACCGGGAACCGCTATTAGGTACCCTCCAGGAGGTAGGCTTTAACATAGAACAATTAATATAGAACAACAATAAAGATGAATAATTTAGTAGTAATTAATATTAGTATAATATTGCATTACTAATAATTTTTACTTAAAAAGGCAGATGCAGCAACTTTCTCTTCCCCGCGCATTTGCACCGCAGCGTTAGTTACAGCTGCCGAGGCCATCGTATAAAATTTTTAATAAAACTTGATATTAAACAGGAATATCGAAATATTTTTACGTAGATTAAGAAAGATTAAAAACTTAAAAAAATTGATGAAGAACTAAGTAGTAGTTTTGCGTGATGCACGCATATCGCTGAACCTATTAGCTATCATTTTATTTATATAGAAGTTACTTTAACTTATTACCATAATGTTGTTACCGTCCAGTTCCAAAGCAGCCTCGAAGCGTTACTGCATTATGCGGGCAGTTTCTCAGAAATATTCGATTTTGTTCCGACTTCGGCCTCCTCACTATCTATTACATAGAATTATACTAATATAATAAAATCTTAAAATTTACAATTATTCATCGATGTTTTACTTGCCGTAGCTAAATATTTTTACATTTTGAAACATCAGATCATGGTGCACTCTGTTTACAACATTTCTAATAAAAATATTTGAATGCATTTGATAATATTATTAAAACGATAAAAAAACTTCTTTATTGTCAATTGTTTATGCTAAAAAAAAAATTAATGCATATGTAATGAGAATCACGCAATTCTTGTAACTCCGTACTAAGGCTCTATGCGCACTAGTCTCTTCACTTTTGACGAGACGTGCATAATGTTCATCTGATCGTAAGTGCAACGTCTGTCCATAACAAATGCTGTGGCACCCAGAAAATTTCTTTCACTTCTTAATTCTCATATGCCCAGTGATTACACTACACTTAGTTCTCTTCAGACCGAAAAACAGTAGGTAATGTTTGCACGTTACTGCTTCACGGCAGAATAAGTGGCCTGCGGTGGTAACGAGACGGATTCCTGCCCAGGAATTCTACCACCAGTAAAATCAAAGCAAAACTCATTGTTCGGAGCATATCGACCATAATACATTAAAAAAATATTATTGACGAGAAAAAGATAAGACACAAAGGGGAATGCCCAGTGGCTATAGTAAAATAGGCCCTCAGTGCACAGTATCAAATTATATACTATATGATAAGTGTTTAATGAGAAGAACTTTTTCTTGAAGGGATGAGATATAATAAAACTTGGTGTTGATAATTAATAAATTATTTTTATCTATCAAAATTAAGTTTACATTATATTTACATCGCTTAGGCATGTTAATAAAAAAACAAAAAGTATACACCATCATTAAAAAAGTTGTGATAGAAGTCTATGATGATGAATCATTCCTCGGTGGTGATTTGTGGTGTTTGATTTGATTGACAATATTGACATGAGCGAGTACAAGTACAGACAAGCTGATTTTAGTGTTGCCACTTTAAAGATGAAAAAGTCCTTATATCTTTATATTGATTAAGAGCTTTTATATATTTTATTGCTTAAAAGATTTGATTTTTTGAAGTTTGAATAAAATATGTCAAATACTTTATTGCATTGCCTTGAATGGAAGATGTGGCTAATGGGGTCAAAAAGGTCAAAAAGAGTATGTTTATTCTGAGATTACCAATCAACACATTGTAGTACATACTAGTTTTCGCATAAGAAAAAACAATAATAAAAATAATAATCAAATATTTAACAGAGGAAAATATTTTTTTTACAAAGGCAACATTATATTCAAATAACAGCAAGCATTATGAATGGATAGGAACATTTAACTACTAGTCATTTAAACAATTTCATAAATGAATTGAATTTGTGCCGACTAGTTACGACTAAAAACTCATAATTAATATTTTATGTTCTTTTGATAAATTGAATTTCATGTGCGCCTCAAGGCCTAAGTTGGGCATGCCCCTTTGTTCCTAGGCTTCATTTGTCATATGATTGTCGCTAGTAAACCGAAAATTTGCTTAGTAAGTACATTTGATTGCCTATGAAATTAGCCTCAAAGTTTTGCAAACTTATCTACTATAGCCAATAAACCGGCCATTGAAAAAAGTTCAAGAACATTTCGTAAGCTTCAACCTAAAATATAAGTAATAAATAGAAAAAAAGAAGCCTCTGAGTATGGAGTTTAGGTTTTTAGTTATTTTCATCTTACTAATACATAGTATACGCTTAGTACACCGTGTTCTCGAAATAAAACCTTTTTAACTTTGCTCAAAAATTCGTACTACTTTGAACTTTTTTATATGATATTAATTTTAATAAAATAAGCCGACTTCGTGACTGTGTCGTAAGTTCGGCTCTTCTCAGTAATGTTCGGTTCTCAACTAAAGTTGTATAGTCTAACCTAACCTTCCTCAATGAACGGGCTATCTAATGCAAAAATATTTTTAAGTAGCAATAGTATTTGCTGAGATAAACGCGTTTAAACTTACAAACTCCTCAGACTACGAAATTCAAAGCATCCATTTTTTTATTGAAATCTTTTAAATGAGTTATTTCCATCTCGGGATCCTTACGCACAAAACAAAAAGGAATCAAGTAAGTATGTCGTCGGTTGTGATCTAGAGTGAATACAAAAATTATGATTCTTGCAGTTTTTCAGAATTTGCGAATGTCGAAGAAGATCTACGCATATCGTGAGTTATTGACATGAGTTCATACAAAAATCCCATAGAAAAAAAGAACTTTCAGTTTTTCCCATTTTTCCAATATTCCGGGCAACTTTTCCAATATATCTTGCCCGAGAAACCTATGTCGGACTTATCCGAACATTTAAAAAAAAAGAGCCAATCCGGTCCAGCATGTCTCAAGTGATGCGCTTACCTTCCTTCCATTGGTTCCATTTTATTTTTATATTTTGGTGTTTAGGTGCTTAACAATTATACTGTATATAATTAAAGGCGGCGGGTAGATTGAAGACGGCATTATCTATTATTAGAGCTCTATGAAAAATCGAGGATAGAGGAATGCAATGTTTCATTTTTATCTATCATCGGTTTCCGCAAATCGTCATTTTTTCGACTTGAGTCTACATTAACATCAGATTGGGTATTTCTTTCTTTTTCTTTTAAGAAAAAAAAAGTATAGTAGCAATGCTATTAACACTGGAATTACAGGCATTGACGGACTGGACGGGACAGGGTATATTACGAATAGGTAGACAACATCTAGATATAATAAAATATAGGTGTTCCAGATAAAACTACAAGATATATATTCGCTGCATAATATCATATCAAAAATCAAGATATAACCGCCAAAGAATAATATTTATTTGTTCAGAATTTAAAGCATAAAATTAAAAACTGGTTTCCTAAATCTAGTTAACACTACTAACATTCCTGTTAACCACTCCAATTAAGCTTTAAAGCTTGTGCTAGGAGATGGTTCACGACAATAGTCGAATGGCAGGCTCGATCCTGCGACGTCATGTTTCGCATTCCGTAACCTAAACCATTAGGTCCTGTTTAACGTTTTGATCAAGTCACCGTTCTTCCGGATACTACTGTACTACTACTACCTCTAATAAGACGCGTGACGTCAATCTGTTGCCGTGACTGTAGTATAGTACTTAGACGACCGCGTGCCCTAGTGGTTAGAGTACCTGAGCAATGCGCCGGGAGTCCTGGGCTCACAAATTCTTGGTTTTGAGGTTGTGATTCTGCCTGTATCTCTGACACTGCATCCTAGACTACCTACGATCTTGTCACTTTACGTCGGGCGCAGTGGATAGCTTTCGAAACTATTCTTAGTGTTGCCGTGGTTAAAAAGCGGCCAGAAGGACACCATCGCCATTATAGTAGTGTTTTGTTTCAATTCCCATTCTTGGTTTAAATAGACACTAAAGATTTTACTTCAGTTGTTTGAATTAAACATGAAGAATAAAATTTTTGTGTTACGGACGACGAAGATTTGAAAACGTGTAAACTATTACGTTTCTCGACTGTTGCCTATTAAAATAGGAAAGAACTATGTCTAATGTTCCTTAGACAACTATATAGATATTAACACGTATATATTAGTCAATACGACGAAACTTATTATAAAACGTAAATATTTTCTTCAAACTTTGTATACAACGTGGCGTTTTCACAATATCAATTGTTCGAACTCTCGACTGTCCGATGTAGCATCTAGTTGAGAGTACAGCCATTGTTTCTATTCTCGAAGAAGTTTGATGGTTCCGAAGACTCGTGCACTAACGTGTGACGTCACCCATTGTTAGACACCGCGCTTTAATAGCTTGTTTAGAAGTGGTAAAAGTATTCTAAATTTGGTCCGCTGCCGATAGTAATCTTATGGAGGTGCTGCTATAAATAAATACTTAACATGTCGAGGCACTATACTTTGTTTACCTCCGTAATGTAATAAAATGTAATTTTTGGCTGCATAGTAATATTTTTTTGAGTTTTTTCGTCAAATAAAGTATATTGGTTGATACAGGTAAAAAAATGCATTGTCTAAAAATAAAGTATTATTTAATTTAATTAATACATATATACATACATAAGATCACGACTGTATCCCATAAGGGGTAGTCAGAGACTGGGCACTCACTGCAAAAACAGTTGACTGCCACAATCAACGTTTCACCAAAACAATATAATGCACATGTGATAGGTGGGAGCCATCGCCATCATGCGCTGTTGGGTGCACAGTTCAGTTTAATTCCTTACTCGCCTTTTACGAGATCCATTGGATGAGATGGAGTGCTAGTATTCTTTTAACGAGCCGCCACCACACGGCTTTTAATTAATTATTTCATTAAAAACATATTTTTATTGCTTTTAGCATTCTTTAGCAAATGATAGTCACGAAACTCCTTCACGGCGTCTTTGCGATTTGTATTTAGAATTAGACCTAAATAAACAATTTGTCTTTAATAAAATTGCTTCTTTCGTCCCGCCACTCAATAAATAAAGTATTTTTACGTACTTTATTCTTTTCATAAAGTATAGAGTACCATAGTACTCTATACTTTATGGGCTATGGCCCGAAATAACGTACGAAACTTTATTATAAAGTACGGGTAGCAACCCCAATCACAAGGCAAAGTATACGATTTATCTATTTATCCACGATCTGAAAAGTAATCATCATCATTTCAGCCGATCACAAGTCCACTGCTGAATGTAAGGCTCTCCCATAGATTAGACGTGGCAAAAGTCCTAAAAGGGACCGAAAAAATTGCATCTGGAACTGTGCTATATTCTGGATCAGTGATATGTTTCATTTGGAACAACGTGTCAGAATAACTTATTAGGATTAATGACTCAATCTCAGACAACAAACGGCTCGCATTTGGTTCACTAGAACACGAAAATTAGTGTCATTGACGGCCTGACAGATAAAATGATCGCAATCCAAAAATTGTACTGACACAAGTGTTCCGGAACTTTCACTGGTGGCACGATTCCTATACAGGAATCCGTCTTGGTAGGTATCACCGCAGTGCAATTATTCTACCGTGAAGCAGTAGTGTGCAAACATTACTGTTTCTGTCTGTAGGTAACTGAGAGTTAATGTAATCACGGGGCTTAAGAGACTTAAGTACTGAAGTCTCAGGGAGTCGGGCGCAGTTTGGTGCCACACAGAAATTTTCTGGGTGACACAGCATAGCTATAGGCGGACGTTGCACTTATCATCAGGTGAACGTTTTAGTCGTCTCCTCCCTTTCTCCAATAAAATGAAACACCTGGATCACATTGATTCGGAACGGTAACCGGTTTACTAAAGAGCTTACACACGTGTACCCTAGATATCCATGAATCCTGAACCTGTGACAGTCCATAGATTTCCCGCAAAACGGTGCATGTGGTCGCTCCAAATATTGGGGGAAAGGTCGCCCTACACTGCGTTTGCCGGTACAAGGTTGCAACTAACTTATCTTCCCCAACTGTTATTACGAGCAATATGGCCGGCCCATTTCCACTTCAATGCTTTAATATTTTCTAGTAATTTCCTTAGCTCACGTAAATTTCTACCATATAATTATAATACTTTTAACTCAATGTTCAAAACGCTGAAAGGATCTAAGCGAGCTATTCTGGATGTTCCTCCTCGAGATAGTATCCGCAAAGACGACCTCAGCATCAGAACTAGCGAACTACATGTCTACATTGCCTCTAGGATTATTTAACTGAAGTGGCAAGTGGCCCGACCGCCACGTTGCTCGTGTAACCGACAGGCCGTTGGGGAAGGAAGGAAATGGAGCCATTGCGTCTCGGTTGGCGCAGTGGATCAGCGTTTAGCTTCTGCGTTACGGGTCGCATGAGTGTGTGTATGATTGAAACATATTTATATGGCCTACAGATAATTGTTCCGGGTCCCAGTTTTATGAATAAATCGTATCAAAATAATAAAATTGTTAGGAGTAAGTGGCACTTTACCAAAATGGCGGCAACTTGGTTTGCCACCCGTCACGTCTCGTTTTCCACGGAGGAGAAAAGTGGGCTACGTGTGTGGGCTCTCTCTACCCCTTTTTTAGAAAAAGGCGCGATGGACATGGAAAAGGCTTTATCTATGTAATAAATTGTCGAAATGGTTATAAAAATTCTAAAATAGACTCCGCGTGTTTTTTAAGAATTCGTAGTGTATTAGTTTAATAGAGATTTTGTGATATTTAAGTGAAAAGAGTACGTTTGAAAATGTATAACCGCATGTTCATTAATTACCAATTCGTTATAAACAATATATATAATACGGCTTTTTAGTAATTGCGCTATTAAAAGCTTAAAAATGTAGTCGTGTTTAATCCGTCTAGGTAGGTACCACCCCAGGGCCAGTTATTCTGCCGTGAAGCAGTAGTGTGCAAACATTACTGTGTTTCGGTCTGAAGGGCACTGAGAGTTAGAGTAATCACTGGGCATATGAGACTTAAGAACTAATGTCGCAAGGTGACGGGCGCAGTGTGGTGTCACACAGAAATATTCCGAGTAATACAGCATCTGTTATGGGCAGACGTTGCACTTACGATCAGGTGAACGTTTTGTTCGTCTCGTTACTTTATCAAATAAAAAAAAAGAACAACAGAGGAAGCTAATTAGCAAGTATCATTTTGTTAAAGAACCGACTGTTGATTGTATTAATATATTTTAGTGGCACTCGCTATCAAAAGTGTTCATTGACTGCGAAGTGGCACGAATTAAATGTTGATACCACTCACAATTTTTATTGCTGTTACAGTCCTTTCTTACAGTACTCGATAACTCGTCGGCAAACAGCTCCGGAGCTTGTAACAAGTTTGATAAGAATGTAAATCATGAAGTCATTCATGGAATAGGTAATTAATGGGTTTAATAGGGGGTGTCGGTTTTCGATGCCTATTCTCCGTCTTCAGTACTCAAACTGTCCATGAAAAAAAAAAAATTCAATTGTTAAGTGTATATAGATAGCTTGAATAATATATAAGTAGCCGATAGGTGTCCGGCAGAGAAAAATAGCACAATATCCAACTGTGGTCTCGTATTGTACGAACTGCCTTTGTTCGTGCTGAATAACACCATAATGTGGTATGCTGTCACCATACTGCTCGTGGGAATGCAATGGAGAGTAAGAATTTCTTGACTCATACCAAAATGCCGGCTATGTGGTTCGCAGTCTCGTTTCCCGCGAGGGCGAAAAGTAAGCTACGTGAGCGGCCTCTGTCTGCCCCTTTTATGAGAAAAAGGCGTGACAGTATATACATATGAAATCCGCATGGATGTAAATAAAATACCTTTAAATTTCACATTTATCGAGCTTAGCTGCTAATAACATTTTTTAGTACTTATTTACTATGAAAGGTTAACAGTATGATTAGCCCGCATGTTTAAAACACTAAAAACAATTCGAGGATTTGTGATGTCTATCTCTATCTAAATGAACTGCGGATTGATTCTCTATCTAAGCGGACTGTCCGCCCGTGACCATGGGTGCTGTAAAGCACTCGAAACGTCGGGTTATAAATAATAAAATAAAACGCGATAAAATCCGTAAAATTAGTTTTCATTTAAATGTGTAGTGTTCGCGTAAATATAAGAAATCATTCTATCTCTATCTGATGATGTCTCTGCCTTTGTCCAGTAGTGGCACATTTAAAGTCTGTAGTCTGTTCTTTTTACCATTTTACCATTCTTTTTCCATAAGTCATCATCTCAGCCTATCACTAGTCCACTGCTAAACATGGCCTATGTCCCCTATAGATTGCCACAAGTTCGTAGCTCTCGTCTTGGGGGATTTTGCCGTAATTGCCACGCTTGGCAGGCGGATTCGCAACTGCATTTTATTTATTCAGATATTCCAGGAATATGCTGCTGCCCATCTTCTGGTTTTCATTTACCTCTGTCGACTTTTACGACACCCACGGGATGAAATGGGGTGGTAGATTCTTTCGTAGAAGCGGTTTTACACCCTACGGCTGCTTTTACACCCCGAAAATTTATTTTGAGGTCTTGTGCCTTTGGGGTCGTGTCAACGAAGAATAACATTCAGCGAAACCGATTTTATAATGCTTATACATACTATTTCGAATATATTGTAAAATTTGCTCGGCAGTATTCGAATTCTGAAATTTAAAAGACACATTTACAATTAATTTTCACAAAAAAAACAGTAATTAAATTTATAATTAAAATAACAAACAACCTAAATAGTTACAAAATATGATTCAAAATAATAACTTTATGGTGTATAATATATTATTTAGGACATCTTTTGGTTCCATTCGTTAAACACATAATTTCTACCGTTTAATTACCAAACGGCCAAACACTATTTCCTGTGCTGTTAACAATATTAAATTTCGCTTTATCTATGTTAGGGTGGCAAACTCGCAGGTAGACCGTCTTATTTTTAAAAGTAATAATAGTCAATTAATAATTGAGAAATTGATACGTTGTTACCACTGAGGAATGGGATGAAAGATTGCAAGTATTTGAGACCTTATTCAAACCAATAGACCGATTTACCGAATACCTTACGCTGCTGTTCTTTGAGGTCGTGGTTTTCTCGTTGAGTCGACCAATTATTTGTGATTCCACTACGTAGCAGTAAATGCTGCTCGAACTAATGGTTGATACGATTAAAGGGTTGTTAAACTGGAATTAGAATCATTAAATAAATATGTTTATCGCAATTTTATTTTTCTGCCAATTATCTTATTTTAAGTGCATTCTTCCCTATTACATACAGCAGCCTATGGCCGAAAAGAATTCAGAATTTATTTAACATTTGTCACGATGAAACAAAGACTAAGTTGCAGAGTTAGATGTAAATGTTACGAGTATCTTAATAGCTAGAAAATGTTTAGAGATATATATATTAGGGAAGATGGACCAACGTAAGAGTTCATCATTTTAATTTTTTATCGATGTATTCCTAGTGCTCGTACATTATTAAACTTATTATTTGTTTGCCAACAGAATTATCCACGAGAGTGGGTTTACAAATGAAGACTTTAAACAGTACCGGCCCGTGGTTTACAGCAACACGATTCAGTCGCTCGTCGCCATCTTGCGCGCCATGCCCAACCTCGGCATCACCTACGGGAACAAGGATCGCGAGGTAACTTATATCTGGAATGATCAGCTTATAATTTCTAACAAATACTGCCTTTTACGGAAAGTTCGTGTTTTGGTATATACACTTTCAAATTTCCCAATACAGAATTGTGTGTTTTGTATTTTACAAAATATGATTCAATGGGAGTCTTTTAGGTAAATCATGTTATTTGTAAATAACTATCAACTTAAGGTGCTCACAAACACAAGTTATTTCTTTATAATCCGTAACTTCGAAATTTTCAGATAATTTTTTTATCGGAAGAAGTGACGAGACGAGTTAAACGTTCACATGATGGTAAGGGCAACGTCTGCCCATAATAGATGCTGTGTAACCCAGAGTAATGTTTGCCCACGCCATGGGGTGGTCCCTACCTACATAGTTTACTATTTAACGTTAATGTATTTGTTAATGGTTGTGATAATTTTATTGGTCTGTAAGTAGATTGTTCATTATTGTATATATATTGCATTATATGATTTTTGAGGTTATTAAAAAACCAAATTCGTTGGATATTAACACTTCAAAACTCGTCAAGCTTCAACGTTGTTGATACTAATTAGCGAAAAATAAATAAATGCGTCGTAGAAAATTTATAGCGAACTAGTTAATAAGTGGACTCGTTACTAATTCGAGTATCAAAGCTAGTATGTTCCTGTTGCGTAAACCATAAACTGCGTCGATTACAACTCGGCTGTGTTCTATAAATAATGTTTTTGGTCGCCAGTAAAAAATAATCTCGATTGCACGCTCCTAGTTTAAGTGCCCACGTCTTCCGCCTGTCGGCGGTCCTACTTACTGATTTTTAATAATAACGAACCATCAAGTATCGTAATCAATATAGTAATAAATTGTCATAGCTCTTACCCATATTGTACTATATTCATCTTTTGCAGCCTCTTCCCCAGTCCCCTGATGGACATAAGGCTTTCCAAATAGGAAAATTTATCATAATTGCATAAGGTATTGTACATACAACCTGTCTTCGTGCAGAATAATAGCATATTATGCAATGCGTCACTATACTGATCTTGAAAACGCAATGGGAAGTAAGAATCTTTTGAATCGTAACAAAATGGCGGCGACGTGGTTCGCCACCCATCACGTCCCGTTTACCGCGGTGGCGAAAAGTGGACTACGGGTGTGGTTTTTGCCTACCTCTTAAACGGGAAAAAGGCATAACAGTATGTATTTATTTAGCATGGGAATTAGTGACCGAAGTACCAGACACCTTGCAACATAACTGCTGTCAGATACCGGTGTGAACCATTTTGTCTGGTATATCTGTCGGAGACCACGAAATTGGTAAGAAAAAATCTCAATCCATTAAGAAAGTAGAATTTATTAGACAGCAATGTATTAATCCAATGCTTTAAAGTTGCGGTTGTCCGTCGACTGACAATTTCTGGCTTATAAACGTACTCTGCCGATAGTCGATCTCTATCGGAAAGGACCATCAGCCCTTTTGTTTTGAGCTAGTTGGCAATCATTCAGTTTTAAACCTATTCTTCGACTTTACTCGCTATTGATTTGATGAAGAAAAAGTTTGTGCTAGGAAATAACTAAGTTTGTAATGTATCCTAGCATTCCTATCATTGCGACTGCGACGCACGATTAATCGTGACGACTGACGACTGCTGCTTGCGAATGCAGATGATCGCGACCCTAAGATAGTCAGTCACTTTTTGAGGGCTTCAGTGGTTGTGGTCATTGAAAAAATAAAGCAAATTTATTCAATTAATAAGTTCATTCCGATTCGTCACACCGCTTACGGCGGTCGTCAGCACTGCGCCCGTAACTGTTTTGTCGCGCGACTGCCACCAAATGTAGGCCACACCTACCGGCCGCGCAGATCGGTCGATATTATGAACGAATGCAAGTGAGTGCCTACTGCGCCTCGGTCGTGCGTCATGGTCGATATAATCCTGCGGGTACTTTTACAAGGTCTGCTTGACGAGGTTTGGGAGCCATTGTTCAACTGTCGATTAACGAGTCCTGGTGACGATAAGGATAATTTGACTAACAAAATGTAGTATAATGGTAACAAAGGAAAACTAGACTCGTTTTCTTATTATTGTGGCTAATTTTATAAATATGCTAGCCGACCCAAACAGACGTTTACCTGTCCAAATTTCGATAAAATACTTTTGTGATCTATTTTAATTTAGCGTGGAACAACTTTTTTTCCAGATTCTTCTGCAGATCTTCAAGATGTTTTTTTTTCAATTGAAAAGTTTTACTTGAATTATTTCCACCCCGAGAGCTTAACGAGCAAAACAGAAGAAAATTTACGAAATATGTCGTTCCTATTGTCAGATATGATAAAAATCATGATTAAGGCAGTGTCAGAATGTTCCCACTTTCCTTCATATTTCAGATTTTTTTCTCTATACGTTTCTGGTGTCATACCAAACAAAACAAATAAGAATTACGCATATTCACCGTTCAAATCGTGACTTTATACAAAAATCCAACAGAAAGAAGCACTTTCATATTTAAAAAATTTTCGTCCATTATTTCCAATTTTCCATGCAAATTTTCCAAGTTTCCTTTAATAAAAAAATCTTATTCGGACTATAACGAACATTTTAAAAAAATTGCTAAATCGGTTCAGCCGTTCTCAAGTAATGCGCTTGCTAACGAACAGCATTAATTTTTATTTATATAGATTTTTTTATTATTTGCTGTTTCATCTCTAATAATTCAATGTTTTTGCTTTTTACTGTATTTTCTAGTTTCTTAATACGTAATCAACGATCATCTGAACTGAAAACGTTGGAAATATATTGCAATAAAACCTAACATTACTTTTTCTAACCACGCTAACGAGCATTACATTTTTGCAATTATATATTGAAACGCACCCGTATCACGGAATGCGATATGAGAGCAATTATGGTTCTGAATATCAATGCATTTTTGCAACTCTTTCCTCATGCCTTAATTTGTGTAAAAAAATACGATATTCACCATTATGCATCGTCGTCGTCGTCGTTTCAGCCTATCATAAGTCCACTGCTGAACATAGGCCTCCCCCATAGATCGCCACAAAATTTTGTAGCTCCCATTTTGGGGGGATTTTGCCATAGTTGCCACGCTTGGCAGGCGGGTTGGCAACCGCAGTTTATTTATTCAGATGTTTCAGGAAAATGCTGCTGCCCATCTCCTGGTTTTCGTTTTCCCTCTGTCGATTTTTACGACACCCATGGGATGAGATGACCCATTATGCATGGTTTAAAGAAAATATATTTTACATTTATGGTTACACACCATGGCAAAGTAATGTTTAATAACGAATAAACTTTTAATTCCTTAAGATTATATTGTTAAGCCGTGTGGTGGCGGCTCGTTAAAAGAATACTACCACTCTATCTCATCCAATGAATCTCGTAAAAGGCGAGTAAGGAATTAAACTGCACTGTGCACCCAACAGCGCGTGGTGGCGATGGGCTCACCACCTATCACACCAAGTGCATTATATTGTTTTGGTGAAACGTGGATTGTGGCAATCATCTGTTTTTGCAGTGAGTGCCCAGTCTATGACTACCCCTTATGGGATACAGTCGTGATCTTATATATGTATGTATATTGTTGGAAACAAATTTCCATACATGCAACTGGTGGTAGGATTCCTATGCAGGAATCCGTCTAGGTAGGTACCACCCCAGGGCCAGTTATTCTGCCGTGAAGCAGTAGTGTGCAAACATTACTGTGTTTCGGTTTGAAGGGCACTGTGAGCTAGCGTAATCATCTAGGCATATGAGGTGACTGGGTGACATTGCATTTGTTATAGGCAGACGTTGCACTTACCATCAGTTGAAAGTTTTGCTCGTTTCATCACTTTATCCAATAAAAAAATTACTAGAAAATATTTAATCATTGTTGGTCATAATTATAATAATGTCGGCATGAATTCTAACATTTCTAACATTCGTGCTCGCGTCTGTTTGTGCCGAGTTCCCAACAATCAATACCGCGAAATGTCTGCTTTACGACGATCAATATTGCGTATTACCTATTCATGAAAGTG
The DNA here is from genome assembly GCA_019845155.1 of Luehdorfia chinensis. Classification (NCBI taxonomy): domain Eukaryota; kingdom Metazoa; phylum Arthropoda; class Insecta; order Lepidoptera; family Papilionidae; genus Luehdorfia; species Luehdorfia chinensis. The sequence goes on along the minus strand of JAHVAK010000191.1, from coordinate 11,647,817 downwards.
TCTCGATGCATTGCCAGAGCTCGGCTGCTATGGTTTAGTGCTTACATTGTAATAAAAATATAGGGCCTATTTCTTACACTGTCAACAAAATTTGTCTGTAAATTTGTCAGTTTTATTGCAGTGACTAAAAATGTATTCCTCTCTCTATGTAGTTTTGGTATACCTAATATTGCGCCGTTGTATTTAAAAACATACGTGTGAGGAATATTCATTAAAACATTTTTTGAATTTTTCTATGAAATATCGAGTAGGTCAGTGGCGAGCGCTTTTTCTTTGAGTACGTGAATGCGAATACACTGGGTTCCATGCATTTGTACCATTAGAAAAGTAAATAAAAATCCGCGTAAAATACGCACAATTTTTTTTTACTAGTCAAGCAAAACAATTACCTGATTGTACGTGCAACGTCTGCCCATTGCAAATGCTGTGTTGCGCAGAACATTTCTGTGCGGCACCAAACTACTCGCACCGAACAACTCGTCGCCCTGGGACATCAGTTCTTAAGTCTCATATGCCTAGTACTCTCAGTGCACTTCAGACCGAACGCAGTAACCTTGACGGATTCGTTTTCTCTGCGGGAATATCCTTTACCACGTACCACGTAAAGTGCTACGTGCGCACGTGTCCAAGAATGATATGATTTCCTCCTGACCAATTTGTACAAGGGCGACAATTTCCGAATACTGTCGGAAGCTGTTTACAGCTCAGCAGATTTTATAGTGCCACATGTGTACGCTAAAACACAGAGGCACTCACTCGTCCGATGTAACGTTCATGAGATAAGATTGTAGGAAATCCAGGATGCTGTATTGATACTGAACACAAAGAGCCACGGTGACAATCACCAAAACCGTACCCGAAAACCAACAGTTTGTGTTTTTGCACAAATATTGGCTGTGGCTGGGATTCGACCCAAGTCCCTAGAGCTGAGAAGACCTGCGGCGTACTCTGACCACAAGGCCACGCTTTCGTCAAGAATAATACAACTTCACGTCCACCGAAACCACTTTATCGCAACGTAGACTATACACTGGAAACTGGAATGTGAACTGAAGTAACTGAATTTAAAAATGTAGCCCTATTAAACTATTGGGATTCCGTTGAGATACAGTTATGTTAGCACCTAGCTCAAAGAGATTGTTGTGCTCTAGAAACCTCGTTCTTTCCTAGGTAATCTTTGTACGTTAAGCCTGCATAAATGATTGACAATGTTAAAAAGGACATTAGTTACGTGATGTATCAAAATGTTAAAAGTTCACAGACGCTTTTGGCGCATCTCCAGCGTCTTCTTGCCAGTAAAAATTTTCGCTCCAGTTTTTCATTTTACCTGCTCAACATTAATTCGTGGGTACATTTTCTTACATACTTTGCTTTTATTATACATGTTATTATCGTGAAAGCGGTACTTGGTTTTAGTATGTCGTTTAATTTTGTTTTTGTTTTTAGAATTTATGTGTACTTTACTTCTGAGGATTTTCATTATTATTTTACCCTTTTTGTAATATAAATAAACAGTATTGTTTTACCACTGTACTGAATTAAGGAGACGAAACTATATACCATGCATTATCGAAACCCCCTCTAGGCATTTATCAATTAGAAATGATTTGACTAGATTGATGTTATTTGTTATCTGTTGTATGTAGAACGGGGTCTCATCCTAATAATGTTACCCAAAAGAATAGTTGACAGCAGAAATATTTGAAGTCTTATTTGCCGACAGAACCGTTTCAAGTCGATTTCGTTCCGTCATATATAAGCTAACTGTTCTATACTTAGTGAACGAACAAGAAATATATGAGATGTTCGACACGGATCTCAATTATACTTAAGCCTGTAAACACTGTTATATAGTGTTGTACGCAGTAATAAAAATTATAGATTTTTCTAGATTACTTATTGATTATTACTAATGGTAAGATTGGATAGGACAAAATGAGATAAGCAGACGCAACATCTGGTGAACATTTTGCACGTCTCGTCACTTTCTTCCAAGTTTTTCGGCGACTATATGGTCTACTAGTACCTGACTTTCTATGGCACGGGTTCTAGGTTCAAATCCCAGCCTGGGCCTACATTTGTGCAAAACAACTAATTGTTTTTTTTTCGGGTCTGGTTGTTGTGACTATCTCTGGCACTGCATCTTAGCCTACCTCTGATCTTATCGCATGAGCATCGGGCGCAAGTATGTTATGAAGGAATGAGTGTATCTGTGTGTGCTCAATTGTACGTACTTATGGCACTACAATTATCTCCTGCGCAGTTCATATCTTCCGACAGTACACAATCCGTATAAATTAAGACGTCTGCTGGGCCAAAAATGTCAACTTAACAAACGAGTACAATGTTCTGAAGAAGCTATGTCGTGTTTCAATCAGAAGCATTTCCATCCTTTTGTAGGCACTGTTAATGAATAAATTAGAGGAAGACAGGTGTAATAAGTCATAACGCGGCCTGAAAATACTGCATTGTCTATCCTTTTGTAGACTCTATTAATAAATTAGAGAAAGGCCGCGCAATAAGTAATAATGCAGTATGACAACGACTGCACTGTCCTACTTTGTTTTTAGGACGTTGCATTATCCTTAAAAAATTGTTCAGTTTAGTTACGATGGTTGGGAAGACGCGTATTTTGTGCACTTTCTTCGCAAAAGGCAAGACATATTTCGACTAGTTTTATATGTTAGATACTCAATAAACAACTGTTTTATATATTAGAACTTTTCGTAATATAGCTTTGTGGACTAAAATTGGCTGATATTTCATGTGTCATGTAAATTTGGTAGGGTATTGTACTTTATTCGTGCAGAATAACACCATAATATGCAATGCTGTCACTATACTGCTCGTGGGAACCCAATGGGGAGTAAGAATTTGTTGACTCGTACCAAAATGGCGGCGTGGTTCGCCACCCGTCACGTCTCGTTTCCCGCGAAGGCGAAATTTGGGCTACGTGAGTGGCCTCTGCTTACCCCTTATATGGGAAAAAAGCGTATATATGAAAATTCCCGTGAAGGAAATATAATTTTTATAAATAAACATTAATGCTATAATTTCATTACATTTCGCAAACTTTAGCCAAATTGTACAATCATAAATCTAATTATTTGTTTAAGTTGAAGTTATCTCAATATTTATTATTAACAATTATTGATCTGAGAATCTCATGTCTGAGAAATATAACATTTACTTGAAATCTAAATTTTCTGTTGTCACGTTCACAATTGATTAAAAAGAAATTAAATTTATTACAAAAAATCGAAATTGAAAAAGATTTAGTCTAGTGAAATAGAAGTCTGTGGAGCTACCCGGAGTAATAAATTTATTGATAACCTGTCTGTCTAAGCAGTCAAAGGCATTTTTCATTGAAGTTAATGAGACCTTCCGAAAAAATGTAATCGTGTTAATAATTTTGAACTTTATTTAAGAGGTGGGTATAGAGTATTATTTATTACATGTCGATTTGCGTATCAGTATCTCTGATGCATTTTCGCGGTGTACGGTTTAAAAACTTCAATAGGCTTCAAATACCTACGTCATAAGGTCCATATCTGTCCTCAGTTACAGAAAGGTTTAGTTTTAGATGTAGCACTACTGCTTCACATTCACACAATAATATTGTTTCAGAGCGACGGCAAGATGGTGTTCGACGTGATTCAACGGATGGAGGACACGGAGCCGTTCAGCGAGGAGTTGCTAGCGGCGATGAAGAGGCTGTGGGCGGACGCCGGAGTGCAAGAGTGCTTTGGCCGCTCCAACGAGTATCAGCTCAACGATTCCGCTAAATAGTGAGTAATTTGATTTTCTATGTTAGATAATTAAAATAAATATACAAAGAACTCAATATCTTGTTAGTATTTGTGTGTGGAATCGCCAGGAAGTATGATTAAATATAATATGATTAAATATAATGTATAATTAAATATAATGAAATTTTAGATTATCAAGATTAGTAGATCGAAGAATAGAGCATATTGTCGAAGACATTTTTCATTTTTCGAGCTTAATTCGGAAAGTCTAGTCCATTGTTGCCTTGCAGCGACTTTTTTTTTATTGTATAAAGTGACGAAACGAGCAAACCGTTCACCTGACGGTAAGTGCAACGTATAACAAATATACCCAAAACATTTTGGTATGGATATCGTTGGTATAATCATTACACAATCATCACACGTGAATTGATTGAAAAGTTACCTGTTTTGATGAATAATATTTTCTGTATTCAGCGCCAATATGTGACCGACATTGCGCAAGCTTCAAATCAGTTATGTCGATAATTCTAGATTATTTCTCCATTTCAAATAATCAGGTATAAGTGTAATAATGTTTTATACGTAGGTATCTGTGGGCAAAACAATCCATCGAATGCAGTAACAAATAAATGTACAGCTAAGTTTACAGAGCTGTTTTAAATCCGTCGAAAAAGAAAAACAGAAAATAGAATCACGGGCTTCGAAAATTTCAGAGGTGACAATTAAAAAAAAATACGATTTATTATCATAGAAACTAGTTAATTAGCCGCGACAGCTCACGCTGTAGGCAACTTTACCGAATGACGTCGGCGAGATGTTGAGGCTCCTCCAACTTAAACAAAACTATTACGAGGTTTACAAATGCAGAGTTATTTAAAATTTACTGAAATTTATAATTAAGTATGAAATTGAGTTACAACACTGTAAACCACAGATAAAACAAAAGAAGAAAATATATTTTCGCACCAATTTTTTTTTTTTTGGAAAGAGTACTTATATTCAAGATAGAAATGAAGAATTTATTACAATAAATGTAGTAAATCTCACAACAGTAGATTTGAATAATTGTCTTACTCACCTTATTCCCACGACGAAGCTCCGCCGAGCTCTCACCAATTAAACTTGACAGCCAAGTATTCAATCTATCCCTTGTATATTACATAACATATATTCTTCACACAGTATTGTCTTCATGAAATACAATGTCGTTATCAGCTATTTAAACTAATTTATTTCAATAATAGATAAATAATGACATTATCTAGTTAGATACGTGTTTATTACAATACACACTTACCGCTTAATCAGTTGTATAATAATGTTATGTATTTATAATAACATCTATCAATTTAATTTCTGCACATGTTGACATAAAAATGACTTTACTACTACCGTAGTATCGGCCGCGTTACCGACCGCGTGGCCTAGTGGTTACAGTACCTAACTACCACGCCGCCCGCGGGTCGAGGGTTCGATTCTAGTAATTAGTCCTGTGTCTCTGAAACTGCACCTCAGCGGTGGTAATCCGATCTTAGCGTATGAGCATTACATCGGGCACGGTGCCAACCTACGGCACGAGTGAGTGTTTGCCCGTACACTTGCGGCACTATAATATCTCCTGCGCAGTTGATAACTTCCGACAGTACTCGGTAGTTGCCGCCGTGGTCAATAATCGGCCAGGAGGATATCATTATTTAAAAACAGGGTGTGCCTGCTCGCGACTCTGCAAGTGGAGATTTTACAAATTCGGAACTATTACATACAACTGTACATATCTCAATGTACCGACTGAAGTAAATACTAAATTGATCCTCATAATAAAACTGTTAAGTAAAGAGCTTCAGCTCAAATTTTAATGTTAAATTCATATGTAATTATATCCATATATATCATATAATATATCATATGTCATATAATAGGGAGGAAATAAAAGGGCTATAATTAGAAAGTATTTTTTAATTTACATTAAACGTTTAAATTCAATTGATGTCACTGTTTTCACTTCATTAATAACTGAAGACAAAAACTGCACCACCTTTTTTCTCATTTTTTATTTTAATAATTTTATAAGTTATAATTAGTGAATATTATTGAACGACGCGAGACGCGAAATATTTTTATGTTATCAAATATTTATTTATTGGTTTAGGCGAAGTGTAATATCACACAGAAGTCTTCTGGGGACACAGCGTCTGTTATGGGTAGACGTTGCACTTACCACCAGTTGAACTTTTTCCTTGTTTCGTCACATTCTTCAATAAAAAAAAACTTGAAAGTGTACTGAAAGCGAACATTTCAATTTACGGACATCGGCAGAGGGAAAATAAAAAAACTGGAGATGGGCAGCAGCATCTTCCTGGAACATCTGAATAAATGAACTGCGGTTGCCAACCCGCCCGCCAAGCGTGGCAACTATGGCAAAATCCCCCCAAATTGAGAGCTGTAAAGTTTTGTGGCAATTTATTGGGAAGGCCTATTTTCAGCAGTGGACTAATTGTGGGCTGAAATGATGATGATGGCTTACTATGAATCAGGTAAGCGTTTTGCTCGTCTCGTCTCTTTCTCCAACAAAAAAACAATCTCACACCTTCGCAATACGCTTCAAAATGGGTAAGAGTTTCCTCTTCACGTATAAATATATATAATAGTTATACTATCAGTGTGTGCTACGTTGATTGCATAATACAAAAAATTACAGAACTTGAAAAATCTGCTTAGTAACTAAAATTATTCGTAAACATAGTAGCGCTGTTAGTGTTTCTTCTTCCTCGATTTCAATGTAAACTTTAGGGGCTCGTTCGGTATGTATGTCGGTGTGACGCTGTACGTTAGCTCGCCATAACGCCACAGCACGTCGTATTTATGGAACGTCTGAAACAGATTTTTTAATTACACTTTCTTCGCCGCTGCGAAACGTTCGAAGAGGTTACATTCATTTTAATGATGGAAAAGTGTCGATGATTATTATTGAAAATTATTTAATTAAAAAAAAACGTACTTGTAATCATGGACGTGCCTAAGCTAATTTGAGAATTTGACGATATTCTAATAGATTTCATCATCAGAACTTGACCAAAATTATATAGGACAACCCTAAGGAACCCCCTTTTATTAAAAAAAATCATCGAAATTATTGCTGAACATTACATACAAAATAGGGTTTGAATTGAGAACTTCCTCCTTTTTTTGAAGTCGATTAAAAAGTATCCTATCGAGGAACTCATATTTTGAGTTGGAAGACACGCAAATCTTCATACTCGTATTATAGTAGTCATGCATTCCGAAAAATATATTTTGTCCTAAAATAATTAATCGTAAAAATATCCGTTTAAGATATTTAAAATTAGCTATATTTTTTTTGGTCTGTTTAATTATTTTATTTTGAAGTTTCAATATCTCGTTTTATTGTAGTAGTACCAGTTTTCTTGGTGGCAGGTTTTCTTTACTGGAGTCCTCCTACGATAGGCACCACCGTAGTGCCAGTTATTGTGTCGTCTGTACGAACACCACTGTGTTACAGGCTCTGAAGCTAGTGTAATTATAGTTCAGATGAGACTTAAAACTTATGTCTCATGGTGACAAGCGCAACGAACCACAGAGCACTCACCAATGAGTAGTTCTGGGTGGCTGCGTGCCTGTAATGCGCATGCGTTGTACTTACCATCAGGTGAACGACTTCCGTCGAACGAAAAAAGATTAGATTTAAAAGTCTTACCTTGGCCAACAATAGCTGCAATTCAGCTTCCGCAAATCTTTTTCCTATACACATACGTCTGCCGAAGCCGAAGGGGAGAGATGCGAAGGGGTGAATGCCTAGCTCTCTTTGTTTTTGCCATACTGACATTGCCCTCGCGTGCTGACATTCGCTTGGCTCCTTCTTTATTTCCCGTACGTCTTTAAAATATGTCTTTACTTTTGTTTTGTTGTAATCGTACTCTTTTCCGTTATTCTGTTTGTGCGTTCCTATTTCAATGTAATCATCTCTCAGCCATCTCTCGGGGACATATTCTTGTGGCGATGGAAAATACCGCTCGTCATTTGATAATATGTAGTGCGGGAATACAACGTGTGACTGGAACCAGTTTAATTCTCTATTCATGTACTATTTCAAAGCGTGTGCACAAAACATTATTAAATTAGCTATTTATATTGCTAAATAAAAATTATCGTTACTTGACGGACACTCACACACTGCGAAGCTCGGACAAGAAGAATTTTTAATCTAAATTTTGTGTTAAACCTCTTTGTCTTGTTTGAAATGTTAGTATTAAATTTTATCATTATACCATTTATGGCGTTAGTTCCAATATTCATTTAACGAAACCGAACATTTGCAGGCTGAAAATTAGACTTCGGTCTTTACTATGGCTATACATGCCAATAATAAACTTATTACGTTACAAACAATGTCTAGCGAAAGCTTAAATAAATCCTAATTTAGTACTAAGTACTTTTTTGTCAAACTTAATAGTTCGATATGACATCAGTAAGCAGATATTTCTTAAAATCTAGGATAACTAAAAACATGTCACAGAAGGCATTCAACGGATTGTTTGCCAAATAATAAAAATCTGTCCTTTTTTCCGTGTACCTTCTCTTCAAATTCAATAACTCAATGATGTTGCCTAAGTCGATATATTTGTTAACCTGTATAGGTACTTCAGTGAATTCGCAAGAATAATGTTGTTATACCTACGTAACGTAGTGCATTCCATATAACGAATAAATTCACGACCAAATCCAACGAATTAAAAGAGTTTTGAATTATTTCCAAATGTACCGGTAGACTATGTGCCTGAAGAATACTACTGCCCTCTAGTATTCGAATGTAATGTCTGCTGTGCTCACCTATAATTGGATGATAATTTGGAATGATGGAGATGCATATTTCTTATCTATTTAAATTTAGGCTCTATATTCATTTACCTATATGTATCGTCCCCGTTGGTGTGCCAAATTAAAGCAAATAAACAATATGCACTAATAGTTGATCAGTTATAAAAAACCTAAGCTGGATATTTTAATAAAAAAAATTAAAATTAGTTAAATTTTACCAAAATTTATACAAACTATTTTATATCCTAACAACAACACATACAATGATGGTAAAGTATAATGAAAACTGTTATAACGTTCAAAATGCTTTTAAGGCAAAAAAATATATTTATTAAATTAAATACATTTTGTGCTAGCAGTATTTACAAGTGCTATTTCATTATGAAATTACATTAAGTTACCTCTTATTTGGCCAAGAAAACAAAATTTTATGTTGTAACATAATAAAATATTTCATCTTGATATTAAATTAGATAACGTTAGTAGTTTTCGAAGCAAAAAAAGCTAATTTCGGTGCTTCAATTGTTTATATTGTTTATTCTTAGTTGATATTAGAGAATCAGTTACGATAAACTGTGGTAGTTCAAAGTAATTAGTTGTTAGTTTAAGAGAATGTTGTTATTTTTAGTCGACTTTTATTACTATAAAAAAATAACAATAATAATAGAAAAACATCTTTTTCTATAGAAGACAGCGATGAGACAAGGAAATCGTTTACTTGATGGTAAGTACGGCGTCTATCCATAACAAATGGTGTGTCACTCAAAAATTTTCTGTATTATCAAACTGCGCTCGTTACCATCAGATATTCGTTTTTAAGTCTCCCATGGTCCAGTAATATTACACTATATAGCTATTAGTGCCCTTCAAACGGTACACAGTAATGTTACCACACTACTGCTTGTCGGTAAAATAACCCGCCATATAACCACCGCATAATTATATATCACCAGTAATTATAGCTAACTAGAAAATTTAGTTGCGTAGAAACTAATTGCAGTGGTTGGTAGGCTCTTTTATGCCATCACAACATGGCGAAGCCATTTTTGGCATTTGCTAGACGATACTTTTTTGTTTTGAGCGTCGTCAGCATTTTCGCTTCTGGAAGCTACTTCTGGTCATGGCCAGAACTAATATTAAAATTACATCTTTTATGTGAACACTATAGGAAATTGAAGTCACATGTTCTAAAAACTGTGCGTCTTCATTTTATTAAATGTATTAAGGTCGAATAAAGTTTTTTTTGTATTTCCAACAGAACCCACTCAGATCTTTGCATTCTCGAAAATATCTTTATACATAATGAACGTTAGGAAAGCATTTTTGCGGATAGAAGATGTAAGCGGCAAACAGTCAAACCAATTTGAAAGCATTTTGAACATAATCAGTACCAAACTCCAACTAAACAAAGTCTATCTTTTTGAAATTTGCTATGTTTATATAGACTTAAGTACTTTTCTTGAAAGGTAATTAATACGCATTTGAGTAAACGCTTAATAATTAAGTTAACGCGGTCGCGTGGCCTAGTGGTCAGAGTACCCGACTTCTACTTCGCGGATCCCGGGTTCTAATCCCAGCCGGAGCCAACCGCTATGAAAAAAACACAAATGTATAAAGACATTGTCAGTAAAGATAAACCCAGCATGCTGTTACTTTACGTCGGTATTCAAGTTAAAGTTAAGTATGACGAAAAATGGCGAACTTCTGTTTTAGTAGTCAAGCAATTTTTCTTAAATATAACCAAAAAACCACGCTTGAACTGCAATGACCACACTCTGGTGAACATACCAGGCCCTGGACTTGATATTATTGTAAGATCAATATAATTTTGGGTTGTCATCGGTTATTAATACGTGTGCAAAATTTTATATTATTGATAGGTCTGGAAGTGAGTGAAAATTACATACAGGTGAAGCTAATAAAATAATAGATAAAAAAATATTACGCTGGATTATTGTAATGAGAAAGAATATGATGATCCTGGTAAGCATACCAGGTCATCATCATCATCGTCATTTGAGTCTATCACTAGTCCACTGCTGAACTTTATCCTCCCCCATACATTGCCACAAATTTTGTCATAGTTGCCACGCTTGCCTTTTCAATCGCAGTTTATTTATTCAGATGTTCCAGGATCTTTCTGCTGCTGCCCATCTTCTAGTTTTATTTTTCCGTCGATTTTTACGACACCCACGGGATGAAATGGGGTGGTAGATTCTCTTAAGCCGCCACCACACGGGCCACGAGGGACACCAGGTCATTGTCATGAAATTTTTGTATAATCGATTTTACTTTAATGAAACCCATACCAATATTATAAATGCGAAAGTAACTCTCTCTGTCCCTCTGTCTGTTTGTGACCTTTTCACGAGTCAACCGCTGAACCGACCTCGACGAAATTTGGCACAGAGATAGCTTGCATCTTGGATAAGATACTTTTAATCCCGAAAAATTTAATAGTTCCCAAAGGATATTTTAAAAACCTATATCTAGGCGGACGAAATCACGGGCATCAGCTAGCATCTTCTAATATCTCTAAGTTTCACTTCTGTCACGTGTAGTGAGCTGCACGTGCTCTTTTTTTTAGTTCTTTACCAACCACAAGAAGAGAAAACGTGTAAATGCACAACACTACAACGAACAGATACAATAAAATACCTTGGGGTAATACTTAATGAAAGATTAAAGTGGCAATCATACATATCAAATATAGCTTAACGAATTAGACGGCACATCATAGTCTTTGAGAACCTAAGAACTGTTGCTTCGAAAGAACTACTGCTTGAAACATATAATCCCTTTTGTCATTGTAACAAAAACTATTGTATTTGTACATGGGGCGGCGCCACTTAAACGTATCTTTTCGAAGCTGAGCGAGTCCAAAGAACGATACTTAAATTAAAATTACATCTTCCTTTTACATACCCAACATACTCTAGGTATACAAATTATCAAATGTTCTCAGTGTACGAAAATCATACATTTTCAAATGCATAAAAAGATATCATAATTTAACAACCCTTAGACCAGAATCAAAAATATTGATTTTAACTAGCGGTCGCCATAATGGTCGAAACTCGACCGTAATTCATTATCTTTTTTTATTAGAATTTAATGGATTTGTTTGCAGAAAGGGAAATTTTACCTTTCTGCACTGCACTGCACCATATAAACTTTAATGCCTATTCTCACGCTTCTCCGTGTGCACAATATGTTTAAAAAGGGGTACAAAGTTTTCTCTTCGCGTATTATTGATTTTAATTATATTTTAATGGCATAAAAGTCGAATAGAAAGTAATTCCAGTATAAAATAATCTTGATGACGCACGGAAGCGGAAGCGATTTCTGGTTTGTGCTTATATTGTGTAGTTTGAAACTACTTACCCCTTTAGGAACTCGATATCCAGATATAACGGTATCGGATTGGATGCATCTGCCGTTTCCCAATATCACCGGTTTTATTCTGCAACAACAATTGGTTTTCTAGAATTTCATTTCAAAATGTTTGATTTTTTGATATAATGTTATTGTTAATTGGTTAGTTGGACGTTATTTTGTAATTCAAAAAAACATCGCATTCTCCGTCACAGTTGGTGACTGACCTGGGAACGCCAGTCTTTAGATACAAATATTTGTTCGTCGTACAGAATCCTAGCTGCGACCTGTATAACACAAACGCCGAACGCATAGCCACTGCGCCAACTGAACCATCAAATTTCATTATTACTTTTTATTTATCGCATTTAAAAGTACAATCGTTATTAACAACACTGTGAATATTCTGTTTATACTAGATTACTTTTAACTTTTTGTAACAACGTTTACTGTTTCAAGTTGACTGCGACATTTATTCATTACTAGCTGAGAGGCGCGTATTTTACCCTCGTTTTACAGCCTATATTCTTCCTTAATAGACGAGCTATCTAATGCAAAAATATTTTTATATTAGTATTTCCTGAGATTAGCGCGTTCAAATATACAAACTCTCCAGATTTATTACAGATATGGTTACGGTCTACGATGAAGACCTAAAAAATAACAATTTGTTTTCTAAACCACTTATGAAGATATCAAGATAAATATTTAAAATGAAAATTAAAGCCGCGTGTAACACGTCCATCCGCATAGTCCCTAATTTCTACAGTTTTCAGATTTTACGTACGAACCCTATATATCCGAAATTAAAAGTAGCTTAGATTATTCTCTGAAAAGTCTTGTTAAACTAGGTTCAGCCGATTCCGAAATTAGTCAGGACATACAACTAGTATAGTATAGACAGGCAAAAAACTTATGCGTGTTTGAGTTTTAGTATCATGCAAATTGCCATGTTAGATTAAGAAAAAATCTTTATTGCGAAATCACAGACAGACACTTAAATTTTTATTGATTTGTATAGATATACAATTAGCAATGGACTTGGATCTGTTCGCTATGATTTTAGATATCATGTAAATCTGTGTCTTGGAATGATACGTTAAAGCAAAGATTGAATTGATCATTGAGTTACCTGTGTCTATAATCCCAGTTCAGTACAAGTTTTTACATAAATTAAAGGAAAGAAACAAAGTAATTTGCGAAGATCCGCATATAAAATTAAAAATGGTGTGAATTATTTAGTTTTTGAAGAGACTGAGCGCTATTGTATAAATAGCGTCGAGTCACTCGGCGGCTGTCTGCTGTAGAATTAATATCACTTTATAAGGCCTCGTTGTGAGGTGAAACACGTGTCGTGTTCTCAATATCAGTGGTGTGTAGTTATCTGGTAGCGGTATAAGTTTGACTCAGGACCATGTTTTGTGGTAATCTATGAGGAGACCGTTTTTAAACATTAGTGATAGGCTCAAAAGATGATGATAATGATCTGCTCTAATAATCCTTATGAAATTTGCTATAGAGATTTACAAAGACCTGGCTTAGCAAATTATCCGCAAAAGAACCCGCATGTTGTACTTTGGTCAGAAGGAAAACGACCACTAAAAACAACCAATAAATTGTGTGAGTAATTCGTACCTCTTGATTACTGGGTTACATGGGTCGCCATTTTTTAATAAGTAAGTTTGTTACAATATAGCCTTGAATGTGAATACCGCATCGAATGCATATATACGTCGATTTTTTTAATTAATCTCGTTGCTTCTTATACATTTGATTGTTATAATTGCAAAGGGAAAAGTGGATTTATTGCTATACTGACACACTTGGCGAACAAGTTGTTAAACGTAGTTTGGTGTGACTAAGAATCCATCCCCTGATTTATTTATTGTCTCTGGCGCCTCTTAAGACGCCCACAAAATGATATTTACTGGTGGTAGGATCCCTACGCAAGAATCCCTCTAGGTAGGTACCACCCCAGGGCCAGTTATTCTGCCGTGAAGCAGTAGTGTGCAATTTTTTCTGTGTTTCGGTCTGAAGGGCACTGAGAGCTAGTGTAATCACTGGACATATGAGAAATCAGAAGTGACGTCTCAGGGGACGGGCACAGTGTGGTGCCACACAGAAATATTCTTAGTGACACAGCGTTACTACGGGCAGACGTTACACTTACCATCAGGTGAACGTTTTGCTCGTCTCATCATATTCTCCAAAAAAAAAAAGTTTCTTCGGCGTCATTCTGTAGTATTGCTAAACATAGACTGCTCCCAGATTACGACAGTTTTTTTAACGCAAAATACGCGCATAGAAGTTGCGAAAATCAGCCCTAAGCAATCTACAATTGCGACAGTTTGCCTGTCATTGTTCTTTACGTAACAGTAAATCGTATATCAGTCCACAAATCCCAGTTGCAGTGGGAAGCGTTTTTCTTTCTCGCTGACATAATCCCGATTACGTCTGAGCGGTCTACGGTAATTTATACTTCGGAGATCGTTTTTACTTGTAGCGTTTTTATTTCTTTTAAATGTTGAGAAGCAACGTGCTCTTTCTTAGTTCCTGATCGGGCTAGTAGTCAGCTTTGCTAACAGCGTTTTCTAATCGCTATATCTTGGCTGTAACCCATTACAACATATAAACATGATATTCGTAACTTGACGTATCTTTTTATGTACGAGCACGCGAAGTAATGCTTATACATAGTTGATCCTTACTTAGTTTACCACTGAAACGTTGCTGTACGTAGAGTATCCTCCTAGGCCATCTTTGACCTATCGTCGCAGTATGATGGATAAACCATAACAATTGTTGTTCATCGATATCATCACATCTTCACTTTTGTAGTTTTTTATATTTTCAAGATCGATTGGTGCCCTAGTCTAGTCTAAGAAGATTGGTTTCCTTGTGTGTAACATGACAAAACTTGTGCGCTTCTGCGTAGAAATTCATAATACACGTTTCATGATTACAAAACCACGTTGATCACAGTGACCGAGAGTTGACTAACGTCACATACTGTTATTCAAATATTATTAAAAAAGTGAATTTATAAATATTGTATATAAAATAATTGGATGTATAAAGAAGATTGACGATACAGATTTATGAGGCGAGTGTGAATGGGCAAGCTGGTAAGGGTCGACGTAGGCGGACGTAGATCGAATTCGGTTTAAGGAAAGGCCACGTCAAAAGTACCCGCAACCGACAAGCTTGTATAAAAATGCTAATGAAAGTAGGAGAAGCGAAAGATGTGTGTCAGGATCGTAGCAAGTAGATAAATGTGGTTTCTGTCCCACATAGAAAAGAGGCGTGACTCCATACATACGTATCTTCGTAGATCTTGATGTAACAACCTCATTATAGCTGAGTAGTTTGCTACAGGCTATAATAATATTTACATTTTCTTTTGTGAGCAGTAGGCCTTAATATAAATATTATTTATATTGCCCATTGTTAAAGGGTTCGCTTGACATCACGTGACTATCAGGCTTACTACATGTAACTCGTAAATGTTTGGATCTCCCTGGGTGTTATATATATGTAAATACTGTCATGTTTTTAAAATATTCACTTAGGCTTACTGGTGGTAGGATTCCCATGCGGAAATCCTTCTGGGTAGGTACCACCCCAGGGCCAGTTATTCTGCCGTGAAGCGGTAGAGCAAACATTACTTTGTTTCGGTTTGAAGGGCACTGTGAGCTAGTGTAATGTAATCACTGGGCATATGAGACTTAAGAACTGAACTCAGGGTGGTGGGCGCAGTGTGGTGAAATGTTCTAGATGATACCGTATTTGTTATGAGCAGACTGCACTTACCATCAGGTGAACGTTTTGATTGTTTCCATCACTTTCTCCAATAAAAAAAGCTGGGCCTTTTTAAACATTTGAGATGTTACGATCAAACAAAAGAAACACGATGGGTTTATTCCCTGGGTTATAATACTCTGTGCAAATTTCACGTATTTTTGAGTTACTGACGTTGTTCAGGAAGCAAATAAAAAAAATCGATTTATGTTGTGAATGCTGCAGGAAGTTTTGTGAATTAAAAATCTTGCTTTTTAGTCTTTCATGGAAACTTCGAGATTACTTCAAATTTCGTGTAGCATTGAATTTATAGTTGATAGTCAACGTGGTTCGAACGATGTGTATTATGAACGATATGTATCTGTTTGTGTTTACCTTTGTGCGTGTTCCTTCCGAACGCTTACATGCATCAACGAAAGAGTAAAATAGAAAATTGGTGAAAGCGATCTCCAACCTCACGTACGTACGGCGAATTTAATAGCAGGGAAAGCTGAACAAATGTAATTGTATCTCGTTTAGGATTTACGAGTAAGATGCACTAGAAAAAAAAATTGCTTTTTATCCTAAACGATAAAAAATTTATTAGACTATAAACGATCCTGTAAAGTACCAACATATAACTGTCACACTACTGAACACAGCCACCTCGCATTTTTAGGTGGGACCTCAGAGTTATGGAGCTGGGAACATGTATGTCACGCTCTTTCAATGCGTATAATAATATACGCGCGTGTTGCGTATACGTACTAAAAATATCTTAGAATTTTTCTTTATTTTTAATCATGCATGTTTCCTCAGGATGTTTCTCTTCACCGCAGAGCACATGGTAAACCAGAACTTAAAATTTCAACTGATAATTTTAGTATTTATATTAAAATACAAACGCCTGGCTTCTAAACACGAGCCTGTGTGGAACCATCGGGTATTGACTAGTATTTTTGTGTATTGTTGTCTTGTACCCTGTAACGTCACAATCGACACATTCAAGTATGCAGAAGATCTGGTGAATGAGTTTTAGATCCTAGTTTACATTTATGACACCAGTTAAATAAAAGCGTAAGGGAAACTGACGTAAGTAAAATTACACATTTTTTTCAAATAATATCAATATTGATGGACGATGCTACGCCGATTTTGAAAACGTCACAATTCACATTGTTTTATGTTTTTTTATTTTATCGTTTACTGATAGAATCATTATCGAACGGTCTGAGTATCTTATTGTCTATGTACGCTCATACTTTATTGTGCATATTGTAGAGAATATTACGTTATACGTATATATATATTTCCATATTACGTTTTATGTAATATTTTTATATACGAGTATGTGTATTATCGTACAAATATAATTTCAAATTGTAACTTTACCTCAAGGCTTCTTTTATACATGCACGTAGGTACGGCAACTGGTCCAAATCTTTGCTAGTTAGAGCACGGCCTGTAACAAGATTAGCGTCGAGCTCCTCTTGTAACCTTTTCTGTGCCCTCTGATTTGTAGCTAATAAATAAATTGTGCTGGCAGCCGCTGCAGCCGTGGTGTCCACGCCGACCAACAACAAGTCGAAAGCTAAGATCGAGGCCACCTTCGCGCCATAAGTTTCGGCTATATGCGCGCAAATACCCTTATCAGTCAGTCTTCTTAAACAGAGTGATCTAAAGGTGTCTAATGCTTCAACATAAGTTTTATAAGCGGTTGTCGGATACAACCGCCACAACGGGGCTGATAGTTCAAGTTCTGGAACGTTGTGGAAGAAGCCGTGGATGCTTTTGATGATGTCCCGTGCGTCAGCGTTGTCGTCTTTCAAGCATCCCAGTCCGGTGCCTAATGCCCATGCACCCACCGCTGTAAAATGTTATTAATATATACAATTCTTTTAGACCGCAACGGTTTCTAGTACTTCAACATAGAGTTCTTGTCCCAATAACTTTATATAAATGTAAATTTTATTGTTTTACATTTGCGTGTTCATTGATAAAGAATACAACTCGAGTAATACTGTATGCTATTATAATGGAAGAAGACTTAACCCTGTATGGGGATGGATATAATAAATTTTCACAAAAAGAAACATATAATATGTTTTTTTGAGTAATAAATTTATAACGAGTTCTTTCATAAAATCATGATTAAAGACTTACATTCAAGGGCCCACTTGTACAGGTCCGTAAGAAAGTTCTTGGGCAGTTCACGATTTTGATCGAGGATGTTTTCCATTCTATAAGAAAGTTATAATTATTTTTTTATAACTAAAGTCTCAAAATAAATAAAATAATGTCCTTTTTGGAATGTAAGGTTAGTTTTGGAATAGTGATTTTTATTCAAATGTCTATATAATAATGATAATAACTATATTAATTCTTGTTTTAAAAAATTATATTATAATTTAGCTAGATTTAAAATTTATTGTAAATTTTTGTAGTAGTTATTCGTTTAGTCGGAGATATGGGAACACCTATTAACCGATAGGTGTCCGGCAGAGTAGAATAGCACCATCTTTCCTAACGAGGTGTCGTAAGAGGCGCCTAAGGTATTGTACGGACAGCATTTGTTCGTGCAGACGGAATTAGACCATAACATGCAATGCTCTAACTATTGCTCGTGGGAATGCTATGGGGATTAAGAATTTGTTGACTCGCACAGAGGGCGAAATGTGGGCTACGTGAGTGGCCTCTGCCTACCCCTTATATGGGAAAAAGCGTGATTGTATGTATATAATCTCAAATAAAATATGATTATATTCAATAAAATAGTTTTAATGTTGATCGAAACCAAGCATTATTCTTTGTGGTGGTAATAGGTGTTAAACATTCTGCGTTGTACAGAAGTCAATCGTAACAGCGTTCTCATTGAATGAGGCCTGTTGTTTCTCGCTGTGAGTCAGAGCGCGCCACAAAACAAATGCGCGGACCGACTGTCGGGAACGGGATGTGCTCGTTAAACCGAGATTCTGCAGTCTGCCTATTGAACCCCACTGCTACAGTAACCATATTTGACAGTATACATCAGATAGACAGTTCCTTGCTATTTTCACATCGACACATTCCAATTAGACATCCTCTCTCCTTCTCTTTTATCTGTTGGAAGAATATATTTCATCAAGGCTGATGCAATATAAACGCGATTTGCTGTTCTTTAACTGTTTTTTTGTGCTTTAAAAAGTTGAATTCCCACGATGACAATGCTTCTATAGAATCTTTCATCCCTTTTTCATGATTTTTTTATTTTATTGGAAAGACTCCTAATTTTTTCCCAAAACAAATGCTATGTCACCCTGAGACATCAGTTCTTAAATCCCTTATGTCTAGTAACTATACTAGCTAATTAATGAAGTATGTAGTGATGGTCATTCATGTGTTCCTTAATGATTAGATACATTGTAGTTCGAATTTCAAATGTAAGTTTTTTATTTTATCTAATATTGGACTTTTCTTATTATATGTTATCCGTTTAATCATTATATAATATGTCCACGACTCCGTACGCGCTGATGTATATAAGCATCAGAACATGTTAATATCCATTCTAATATTATAAATGTGAAGTAACTCTCTCTGTCCCTCTGTCTGTTTGTTACCTTTTCACGGTTCAACCGCTGAACCGATCTCGCCGAAATTTGACACAGAGATAGCTTGCATCCTTGAGACGGACATAGGACACTTTTTATCCCGGAAAATCAAATAGCTCCCACGGGGTATTTAAAAAAACCTATATCCACGCGGACGAAGTCGCGTACATCAGCTAGTTCTGTTTAATATAACGATTAATTTTTGTGCTGTTTCTTGTATAGATGGCAAAAAGTTGTATTTACTGGATCATTAATAATTGATAAGTTACGTATGAGGCTGTAAAAAGGCCTATTCTCTGCAGTGGCACATGTATGGGCCGTTTCTTTCCTTTTTCTTTTAATATGTTTGAGTAACTAAAGGAACGATTTTATTTATTGATGTTGCATGTTCATTAGGTTTTGTTACTTAATAAATACAACGCGCTAGTAGTTCGATTCTGACAGAATAATCAATGTAGCAGTGTATATAAACGGGAGTAGCGTCGAAACTTACCTAGTAACAAAATCTTCAGCCACATAATCTAAGCTCGGCACCGTCGCCCTCGCAGCTTCTGGGGGTGCGAGAGCCTTGGATACTTTTGATCGAAATTTTGACCACGGCATGCCATGTCTGTAAAATTACCTAGTTGTGTTAACCATATCATTACTAATGTTAAACGAGTACATCATAAAATATAACTTTTGATGAAACTGAAGAGGCCGCCAGGATAAAACAGCATCAAACAAAATCATCATTGTCATGCTTTTAGGTAATGTTATTCATTTGTAAACGAAAAGTTAAAGAGAGATATTTCAAAACTAAAAAACTGTGTACAAGGTCTTTACTTACACTCCAATAAGTCCTGGTTCATCTCCAAAAAACTCTTTCCTCAGTTCCTGCTTATAATGTTTGAGACAAGGTGCAACAGCTCGATGTGGCATCGAGTCTTCCCGTCTATAAATCCTTGCCGTCTCCTCAGCGCAGAACGGGAACACCAAATCAGGGTGACCAAATAACTTGGCAACCTTAGCAGCTCCATTTGATCCAGCCAAAGCTTTTAGATACCACAACGTCTTGTCCAGACTGAACGTTTTCCAGGGCTTCTGTCCTATCGCGAATCGCCATGAGTTGCCCAATAACGGCAAAGGTTTCGGGCTGGGCATCACGGTGAAGCGACGCGTGTTGCTCATCGCGGCAAGAGTACTAGTGGCGCCCACACCCCTTACGAGTATAACATAGAGGGGCGACCACTGCGTATGAACAGTATTACGTCGTACCTTTTCAGCACATTCCATTTCGTAACAATTGATGCACATAAACAATGAAAGAACAAGTCACCCGTCAAGACGATCTACACTCAGCGTCACAAAAATCGCACCTCTCTGAGTTTGCGCGAAAAATGGCTGTAATGGCTAGAAACGAATTATATTTATATAAATATTGTTATGTTTGAAATGGGTATTTGAATAGCTTTACATTATTAATAAAAAAATCATGAAATCATTAAAGCATAGAGCGTCAAACATAAACACTGTCAAATGCTCGTTAGTAAGGACGCTAGTTACACCACCTAAAAAGGGTATAAAAGTGTCGATCTGGATGAAAAATGGTCCAGTCGTAATTTAGACTTTGCAGTGAACACACGTGAACAAGTAACCCAAGTAAGAACAAGTAAAGATGGACACCAGCTCTGAAGAAGCCGCTCAAGTGATTGCCCTATTGCAGTCGGGGATGCGGCAGTGTGACGTTGCTCGACAGTTGAACCTGTCCCGTTTTTCAGTTCGACGGGTGTTCCAACGTTTTCAGCAGACTGGTGGTTATGTTAGAAAACCGGGATCTGGAAGAAAACGGTGCACATCAGAAAGAGATGACCGTTTCATCGTTACGACATCTCTACGAAACCGTTTTACAAATGCTGTTGAGTAGTTGAGAGTAACAACAGCTTCGATCAACTCGGAGAACATCTGTGAGAGTTTCTACGATACGAAGAAGGTTACACAAAAAGAGTTTAACAGCCCATAGACCTGCTAAAGGTCAAAAACTTACTGCACAGCATCGCAGAGATCCCCTAGAGTTTGCTCGCAATCATTGCGAGTGGACTCTAGAACAGTGGCGGACCGTACTCTTCTCTGATGAGACGAGGGTCTGTCTCTTCTGCAATGACAGACGTAGAAGGGTCTACAGAAGACAGGGGGAGAGGTTCACACAACCCTGCTTCGAAGAATCCGTCGAATACGGGGGTGGCTCGTGTATGTTTTGGGGCGGCATTTCCGTCGACGGGAAAACGGAACTTTTTCCCGGACTCGGGGTGGCCGTGGGCAAGGGTCATTAAATGCTGGTCGGTACATTACTGAAATCCTGGAGGAACATGTGGTCCCGTAGGCTGGTTATGTCGGTGATGGATTCATGTTAATGCATGATAATGCTTGTTGCCACTCCGCGGCTATTGTACGGGATTATTTACAGGAGGTCGATATCCCTGTTATGCATTGGCCAGCACGAAGTCCAGACCTTAACCCAATAGAACATCTCTGGGATGACCTAAAACGGCGCGTGCGAGCTCGAGATCCAGCTCCAGCCACTCTTCAAGAGCTCCAAGATGCGGTACTTGAAGAGTGGGAACAAATACCCCAAGAGGCTGTTGCGATCCTTGTAAGGTCCATGAAAGATCGCATGGAAGCCGTTATCAAGGCAAGGGGGGGTAACACTAGGTTTTAAGAACTTTTTTTGTATTTATTAAGTTTTTTTTTAAATTATTAATTTGCAAATTTGTACATTCCCCATTTCTTTTTCTTTAATTTCTCTTTCGTCTCGTTATAAAAGTGAAATTCAATTAAAATTCCTGAAAGCTAATGAAATTACCTTTCGAATGATACCCTCAAACCACAACATTGCCATTGGCCTGTTGTGTTAAAATAGTACTTAAATTATTTTTTTCGGATGTGCGATTTTTTTGACGCCGAGTGTATAACCAAAAAAAAAACAAAGAAGCCGGTTCAAATCGCGGCTAGCGTTGACGCTCATCGTAGTAAACATTTTGTGTTATGTCAGAGATGGTATTAGTACGAATACATGATATTTTCCCTACCCAGTTCATCGTGTAATGTCATCACTTAACGTGTAAACGCTAATGTTAGAAAACTCTTGTCATGCTAAGGGATCAAAATATTTATGTAATTTTTCCACAAAATGCTCTCTATTGGCCACACCTGCCAGCTCTCAAATGACTGGCCGAAAACTAGAAACTGTACAAAAATTTGGCTTTCCACTTTGTGTTTCGTTTTCTGTATTATAGACGAAAACATATTGATTTCATTTAAAGCAGTATTGATAATAATCTATTATTATGTACAAGCAGAGCTGTGTTGACCACGGTGTAATAGCACAATGATGAGACAGTTACAATGACACGGTACATTTAACCACTACGCTTACCTATTTCATATAAACTACCTAACCCATGCGAATATTTCGCAAATTAGTCGTGATCATGAATAGATGGCGTCCATCTACCTTCTTTTAACAACTCTAACCGACAGCTATCGTGTATCATTTTAGTTGAACACATAGCGCTATAGAAAAAAAAGTAAAGTAACAGTCTATAAATATCCCACTGCTGAGCACAGGCCTATTCTGATTTCTGAGAGGGTTTAGGAGCGGGGAATAGTCCGCCACGCTGCTCCAATGCGGGTTGGCGGACTTCACATATCCTCGAAATATTTCTATTCCTCGGATGTGCAGGTTTCCTTACGATGTTTTCCTTCACCACTGAGCACGTGGTAAATCAGCATTTAAAGCTATAGAACAATTTAAGAGGTGCTGACACCGGGGCTCTAACCCAGGTAACTCACGTACTATGAAATGCGAGCACCTGGCCCCTGAGCTACCACGACGTTTTTAATGAAAATATAATAATTTTAAGACATTTCATTATTTTTCGTCTTTAGAGGGAAAAATAATCTTCAAAATGGCATCTCATACATTAATTTTGATAGAGCATTAAGAGAGACTATTTCATACCGACAAAAAACTTCTCGGTTTGAGAATCGATACGTCTACATAGACGTAACAATGCATTTAAAAACGAATACAGTCAACACAATTTGAAACTAAAACATGAGTAAGCTCCTCATACGTTCTAAAAATGTAATTTTTCTAGTGGCGAATAAATTTGTATCATTAGATATTGAGTATATAACTTCATTAAATTACGTTCCAGGCTAGGACTCTGCAATTTAAAGTCTTGGTGACGCCGTGACTGTAGTCTCTTGGTCCTTAAGCTTAGTTGGAGGGTTATAAAGAGTATTAATATTGTTAATATCATTGCTAGTATCATTTTTTAAAGGACAAGTGTGGTACTAACTATCAGGTGAATAACTTGTTCGTCGGCTGTTAGCTAATAATAAACAAACAAAATTAGAATAAGGTTCATAAGTCTCATATGCAGCGATGACACTAGCTGTCAGTGTCAGTGCCCTTCAGACTGAAACACAGTAATGCTTGCACACTACTGCTTCACGGCAGAATAACTGGCCCTGAAGTTATACCTACTTGGGGTTGGGGAATCCTACCATCCAGTAAAAAGATTTGTTTTCAGGTTTTCCTTTACGTCGTACATTTTTAGTAATCTTTACGCTATAAAGTCGTGTGATACTCGCAATGCCATGAGCGCGCTTGTGACGTCATCGTGCGTTCAATTATCCTGTCCCTCCGCGGAACCGGGAGCTTGCGATTGCCTCGTCCGGTCGCTACGGTGCGTTGTTTGCACACCTTCCGCAATCTCGCCACTTAGGATCATTTTCACGTCTATCACTACTCAATGCAATTCCATTTAAATGTTGTCTTAGTGGCAAGATGGTGTCTAACTCTTGCTCTTACAGTTTTTGAGATTTGGTGCCGGGCGAGACCACCTCGTATGTCTCGTACAATGCGGGGGTGGGGGGGCTACTTTCCGCGAGGAAAGTGTTGTGTCACTGTGGCGTCAATATGTAGAAAACGCGTTAATGTCACTAATCTGTATATATGTGTCAGTATACTTGTTTTTACTACATATATGTATAGTAAAAATAAACGCGATAAAATCCGTAAAATTGTTTATTAAAAGACTGTTAAAGCTTCATTGGTCACAACGTTCACGGGTCAGGGGCTCGCAAGCTAGTAGCATATGATTAAGTATCGCCATTATACACAAAGACGACCGCTTTGCCTAGTGCTCAGAGTACCAGACTTCTACGCCGCGGGCCCTAAATTCGAATACCAGCCGAAGCCAATAGTTGTGAACTAAAAAAACAAAACAAATTGTTTGTTTACGGGTTTGGATGTGTTGTGTCGCCGTGTGTCTGACACTGCGAAATACTGAAACTATTTACAATGATATTTGCATTCATTATGGATACTAACTCTGGGATCAATTTAGTTTTCGGTCAAATAATATCTTAAATATATTTCTTCTGGAGTACCATAAGTTCGACGCGTACAAATACTTGAATACAAATGTACAAAGCTCAGCTCATTCTCCGTGGTACATTACTGCTAAAACTGTCAAAGATTTATAATAGCTTGCTTGCTGAGTTGTTGGTCCTGGGTTCGAATCCTAGTAGTAGTCAAACTTAAATATTCGCTTCGGCTTAGACACGTGCAACTTGCAAACGTACGCTTATTTGGGGCGGCCTATGGTATGAACTATGAACCAATATATTTGCATAGGTATTTGCATCTATTAACATCGTGAGACAATTGACAAAGTGAGAAATACTGACACGTCCGTTTTCCCTTGTAAAATGTTGCGGGCGTAGTTACATACCAAGACTGCACTGAAAAGTTCAAATTTGTGTTCATTTAATGGAGTAGTCACGTAATATTGAATATTGTAAACGACTATTATAGGTGCACATATCAAGATAATGTACTATATTGTATATATTGTCTATGTTGATGTATATTTTGGATATGTTCACTGTTGATGTAATTAAAAAAAATTATTCTTTTTATCTCCTAATGATGTCCCTACTGGCCGATTTTCGACCACAGCGATAACTACTAAATTCTGGCGGAAGTTATGAACTGAGCAGGAAACATTATAGTCCTACAAGTATACGCGCAAACACAAGAGCACTCACTCGTCCCAACCTACTCGTGCCTGATGTAACGCTCATGCGAAAAGATCGAAGGTAGGCTGGCATGCAGTGTCAGAGACACATGGACAAAAACAACACAAACAGACCCGAAAGCCAACTATTTGTGTTCTTGCATTAAAAGTGGAGATGGGAGATTTGAACGGGATATAACCCCCTCTCATGGGCTCACGACTCATGGGCTGGGCGCTCGCCTTAAGGTTCATAGTACGCGAGTGACCTGAGTTTGATCCCCGGCTCTCTGAAATTGTTCTGCAAAAAAAGTGCTGATTTCTCACGTGCTTAGAGGTTAAAGAAAATATCGTGAGGAAACCTGCATATCTGAGGAATATAACGTATTTCGAGGTCATGTGAGATCCGCCAACCCGCATTGGAGCGGCGTGGCGGACTCTTCCCGACTCCAAAACCCTCCCGGAGGACGCCTGTGCTCAACAGTGGGACAATTATAGGCTATTACTTTACAGGAAAAATGTTTTGCATAATAAGAGCCGAATAAATGGTGTTTCGATTTGGTAGCTAATTGCCATGGTAAAAAAGGAGGAGATGAAGAAATATGTTGAACATTTGATTCACCAATTTATCCATACATTGTACAAGCGCGATGATTTAACGCATGCCCCGAGAGCATCAGTAACTTGATAAGGACATTAGTCTTATTCGATTTGTTTCGCACGAGACGCGGTCGGCGCGGCGGATGCCCTCGCATTGAGTACAAGGCGCCCTTTGTGCTCATATCACTGTATCTACTGTATATTCTTGCTCGAGTTACGGGACTATGCGAGGCTGGGAATATTGAAAATCGATAAACGGGAGCAGTCACATCGCTCATTACACAAAGATCACCGAATAATGAAGCCTATGATTTAAACCCATTTTAATTAACCTCTAATCACGTAATTGATAGGGCTTCACTCTGCGGTAAGCCAAAAACCAGCAAATAGAGTGTTAGGGCACGCACGTGTTTGGGTTCGAGGCCATTTTTATTTCATCATCATCATTTCAGCACATCACTAGTCCACTGCCCAACATAGGCCTATGTCCCCCATAGATTGCCACAAAAGTTAGTAGCTCTCATTTTGGGGATTTTTGCTATAGTTGCCACGCTTGGCAGGCCGGTTGGCAACCGCAGTTTATTTATTCAGATGTTCCAGGAAGATGTGGCTGCCCATCTTCTGGTTTTCAATTTCCCTCCGTCGACTTTTACGACACCCACGAGATGAGGTGGGTTGGTAGAGTCCCTTAAGCCGCCAATCACACCACGCTTTACCGACTTCGAAAAAGGAGGAGTAGCAGGACCAGTATATTATCTTCAACTTTTATAACTTGACTAACTTATAGCAATTTTTAGCTTGTAGAAATTTTTCCTTTTTTTTCCTAAACTATTAGTTAATGTTAGTGATGACACGGGCATTTGCAACCCATCATAAGTCTCATATGCTCTGTATTTTCACTAACTTCTCTTCAAACCTTGACTGTGTGGTATCGGCTCAAGAGAATCTACCACCCCATCTCATCCCGTAGATGTCATAAAAGTCGACAAAGGGAAAATTAAAACCAGAAGATGGGCAGCACAGATGGTCCTGAAACATCTGAATAAATAAACTGCGGTTGCCAACCCGCCTGCCACGCATTACAACTATGGCAAAATCCGAAATGAGAGCTACAATTTTTGTGGCAATCTATGAGGGGAGGCCTATGTTCAACAGTGGACTAGTGATAGACTAACATGATGATGAAAGATGCAGGTTAACTGACTGCCAGATGATACCTACTACGTAGGTAGAACGGAATCCTGCATACGATATTTTTTTTTGTATATGATAAAGTAGACGACACGAGCAGTGCTTCGGTTGATTGAGTTAAGTGTGACGTCTGCCCTTATCAAATGCACTGCATCCGTCGCCTTGAGACATTAGTTCTCCGGTCTCATATTCCCAGTGATTACACCAGCTCTCAGTCCACTAGTCCCCTTCAGAGCGAAACACAGTAATGTTTGCACACCACTGCTTCACAGCAGAATAACTGGCCCTGCGGTGGTACATACTTAGACGGATTCCTGCATAGAAATTCTACATTCTACTACCACCAATACAATCATCACATTATGTCACGTCACATTGCATTGTTACTGGTCATGCATGACGTATATGCATAACGTACGCAAAGCTAGCGTCTCGTTCTGCTGATCATGCTTCCAGAAAATTACCGGCTATTGTAGTACAATTGCTTACATGCTACGATTCGTGTTGTGCAACGAACGTATGTCGCTTCCAGCTACAAATTACTACATGTATTGTACATACTTGACAAATACATTATAATAAAATTATACTTAGATGACCGAGTGGCGTAGTGGTTAGAGTACCGGACTTATACGCCAACGATCCTGAGTTTAAATCCCAGCCGAAGCTGCAGGCATACATACAGTCAGCCTTTTTCTCATACAAGAGGTAAGAAGCGAAACACGTCGCAGCCATTTTGGTACGAGTCAAATAGTTCTTACTTCTCATTGCGTTCCCACGAGCTGTGTAGTGACAGCATTGCATATTATGGTGTAATTCTGCACGAATAAAGTCTGTCCGTAAAGCACCTCGGTAGGAAAGAGGTAGGTGCTGTTCTACTCTGCCGGACACCTATCGGCTAGCGAAAACACAATTCACACGGCTAAAACCCTACGATGTTTCTGTCGTCGCCATTTGTAGTCTCGTCGGCTATGGTCCTTAGCCCTCTTCCTTGTCAAGCTAGGACCTCTCCAGTCTTTCTTCAGGTAAAATATTTCAATGATGTGATACGTGGAGCACTTTACCGGTATCACAAATCGTCATAAAAATACATACAGACGAACATAGAACCTCTTTCTTTTTGAAGTCGGTTAATGAGAGGAATCAT
The DNA here is from genome assembly GCA_019845155.1 of Luehdorfia chinensis. Classification (NCBI taxonomy): domain Eukaryota; kingdom Metazoa; phylum Arthropoda; class Insecta; order Lepidoptera; family Papilionidae; genus Luehdorfia; species Luehdorfia chinensis. The sequence goes on along the minus strand of JAHVAK010000191.1, from coordinate 11,619,484 downwards.
GAGCTTAGCAAAATGACAGTATTAGTATTACTGTTCTCATTATATGTATATATATAACGAGAAATTTGTCCATAAATAATTACCTAATACTTTTTATAACTTTTAAAACTCTACGAACGTAATGTAGATTCGTTACAGTACCGCAAATAAAAAAATAAAAGAAAATTTAACTAATGTACTTCAAGGAAGGAGAAAGCACGATGACACCGTAAACGAATTAAACAAACATGCTTATGGAATAATTCAAAACTTCAGCTTTTCCGAATCAGTAAAATGTATTTGAAAATAAACTGTGCTTTTATATATTTATTGTTGAAACAGAATATAGTATCATTCGTGCTTCACCGCACAAACATATCCCGCCCAGGACATATTATGTTTCAGTGTTGTTGATATAGGCGTTTCTGGCCGTTCTTTTCCTGGTTTTAGTTTCCGATACATAATTATGCCTATGCGCTGTTATTTATTAAAAAACAATCGCATCGATTATTATCTCGAAAATAGGTATATGTAGTTATACATGTGTATAAATAAAAATTGATCCATCGTGCGAATTCTTCTAACACTTAATATGGTACATATTGACAAGGAAAACCATTTTTTTCATTATATGAAAATTTACAATTGTATTTAAACATAACGTATTAAAAAAATATCATTATCGAGTATATGTAACGTTGGTAACACTGACACCAGTTGAGTAAAGTTAAATAGTTCACGCCAAGCATGAACGTACAATAGCGACTTTTAACGGATTTGGACCCAAGCCAGGAACTCGGGTCGTAAACAAAGATATACAGCGAAATGTCATCGTATGTAAAAGAATGAATAAATGAAGCTTTTGGGACGTCCCGCTTAGCGTCGCAGCAGAAAATTGCATAATTTTGAATTTATTTAAAAATATTGTGTATTTATATTATTATACTATCATATGTGAACGCTTGCATGTTTTCATGGTTGTTAATCATTCACGCTCAAAGGGCAGATTCTTATAAAATTTTATTTGAGAGGTAGATGTCGTGCGATAGTACAGACGACAATTATGTGACGGGACAGAATGGGTTCCACCATAGACTATATAAAATTAAAAAAGTAAAGTTTCAGCCTATGAATGTCCCACTGCCGAGCACAGGCCTCCTCTCATTTCTGAGAGGGTTTTTGGAGCTAGGAAGAATCCGCCACGCTGCTCTAATGCGGGTTGGCGGACTGAACATGTCTTCGAAATATTTTTTATTTCTCAGACCGTATAGCCGTGGTAGCTCAGGAGCCAGGCGCTCGCTTTAAATTTCATAGTATGCGAGTGACCTGGGTTCGATTCCCGGTGCCGGCACCACTAAAATTGTTAATTGCAATTTTAAGTGCTGATTTACCACGTGCTCGGCGGTGAAGGAAAACATCGTGAGGAAACCTGCATGTCAGAATATATGTCAGAAATAGACCATATACACTGCAAATATAAATTATATTAAACATATAAAAACAATATTTACATCCATGCGAAGCGCGCTGGTAACAGCTAGTTTCTAATAAATTCACTCATACTAAGTTACTTTGCTCATTACATAAGCAATTATTAATGAATCGATAAATATTAATTAAGAATAACAGAAACGTTGCACGAAAACGCTGCACTCAAATTCGACCTTGAAATTTTTTTCTCATCGCGCCCGAAGAAGTTTCACTTCTTATATTAATAATAAAAAGTTTAGTTGTTAACCGAAAGATCTCGCTCTAGTCGAAACCGAGCAGGACATAAACCGCTTTTAGTAATATTTTTTCACATTAGGTACTTTCAAGTTTCTACGAACAATAAAAAGTCACTTTCTCGTCTTACTTTAGTGTGCACAAAGCTAATTTGGTTGCGTGCGCTTAACTAATTTAGTGATCGCAAGTTGTAGATAAGCGGCCATAATGTTACTGATTGTAAGTTGAACGTTTTCAGGTGGGTCACTCAGCTAAAGTATATTTTAATAATTATACAAATTGGCCGTGTGGTGGCGGATCGATAAAAGAATACTGCCACTCCATCTCATCCAATGGACCTCGTAAAAGGCGAGTTAGGAATTAAACTGCACTGTTCACCCAACAGCGCATGATGGCGATGGGCTCACTACCTATCACACCAAGTGTATTATATTAGTTTTGGTGAAACGTGGATTGTAGCAGTCATCTGTTTTTGCAGTGAGTGCCCAGTCTCTGACTACCCCTTATGGGATACAGTCTGATGTGATCTTATGTATGTATGTATGTACAAATTGGCTATAGTTTTTAAATAATGTAATGTTTGTAATTGTAATAATTTAGTGTAAAACTTAAAATGTAAATCATGAAACCAAAAATAAAGTTTTATTTATTAATATGCTCACATTTGTGTATAAACTCATAGCCCTATCATATCATATCGCCTGGTTAATATAACCTCAGTACTTTTATATGCTTTATAAACCAGATATTTAGTATATAAAATGTAGTAAATTGCAAGCTCTTTGGCTATATAACATACATATCCATTTAACGTCTAGAATAAACTCAGAACACATCTTAATGTTGGTTTATCACCATCATCATCATTTCAGCCCACAACTACTCAACTGCTGAACATAGGCCACCCCCATAGATTTCCACAAAAGTTTATAGCTCTTATTTTGGGGGAGATTTTGCCATAGTTGCCACACTTGGCGGGCGGGTTGGCAACCGCAGTTAATTAATTCAGATGTTCCAGAAGGATGCTGCTGCTATCTCCTGGTTTTTATTATCCCTCCGTCGACTTTTACGATACCCACGGGATGAGATGGGGTGGTAGACTCTCTCAAACCGCTACCACACGGCCATTTGTTGGTTTATAAGTATTTGATTTTGCTAATATCATTCATTGAATTAGGTCCGCGTATAGCAGTATTAATTCTATATTCACCCATGTCACTTTCTAATGTAATATTCCAAATATAGACATTAATAAGTCTCATTTTGAATAGGTGCATTAAAATACATATTAAAAGCTAGTTCGCGTGATATGGTTGAAGTCTCCTCAATCGCGGTCATAGGCATAGTCGCCGGAGGGTTGCAATAGATTTATGTAGTGATATCACGACGCCCTTACTTAGTCCGGAAGCTTTTAAAAACTCCAGCGACTGTTTGAATTCTAAAATATTTCTACGTGTGACAATGCCTAAATAAATCCCTTACATACATTTTCAATGTTATTCGTTATATTAACTCTGCTTTGGCGTTGCAGAATTTTTAGCAGGCCTTAAACTAATGTAGCTCTGGTAAATAAGGTTTTATTTAGTTTTTAAAGTATACTATTATTATTTGTATAAATTATATTTTATAAATAATAATATTATTATTATTCGTTAAAAATTATATTTTACAAACAATAATTAGTAAACACGCTTGAACAGCAATGAGCTGATGATCCTGGTGAGTATACCAGGTTACAGTTATGTCGTTCAAACATACATTCACGCCTTTATAAGGGGAAGGCAGAGGCCACTCACGTAGCCCACTTTCGCCCTCGTGGGATACGAGACGTATCGGGCATTGCATATTATGTTGTTAGTCTACACGAATATAGTCTGTCCGTGCAATACTTTAGTCGCTTTTTACGACACCTCTGTAGAAAAGAGGTAGGTGCTATTCTACTCTGCGGGACACCTATCGGCGTTAATTATTTCATCGGTACATCTGGATCTGGACGTCTGGATTTCGGTGAAAATTTAACTCAATGATCCCTGTTAGAATTGTGCAAACCAAACAATTTAATAATTTGATTTACTATAAAAGAGATCCGTTATAGTTAGTATGTTGTCTGTGCTACCATTGTTTTTTCTCTTTGGTGATATTATATCGTTTGTTTTTCTTGTAAAAGATGTTGAACGAACTGTAGTTTCAATAAATAAATCTATTATAATAAATTCAACCCTGCGTTATTTTTGCCATAACTACCGGTTATGAGCCCTGCACGTTTTCGCTGTGCTGTACATTCATTCATACATCCATACAGGTCAAGCCAATAAAAGCGTGTTAAAAATACTTATTGGTTAGTTACCTAAGAAGTCACACATCCTCTAAAAGATCTTATAATCGTTAACTATTTATTGGGTTATTCGGTAGCTGACCGATTTGCCGACCTGTATCGACCCAGATCATTCAACTCTATACCTCGCTGTAAACGTAGTGGGCGTCCATTTGCAAGCGATCTTTTGTAAACGTTAGTTTCGTTGAATGCAATCGAAACGCTACGGCGCAAACGTGGAAAAGGATAGGCTGCGCGTGTGTGTTCGACGCAGCCGAGTCGTCGCTGGGTATTAAAGGGCCCGTTGGGCGCGCCGCGGCGGCGTGCGGCGGCGCGGCCGCGTATTGATCGTCGACCTGTTGCCGGGCGCTGGCTCCCTCCCGACGGGAGCGTAGCGGATCCGACGACAATCTACTAATACCACTCTTATCCCCGCGTAGTAAGGCACGCTCTCCTCGATGTTCCGTCGACCGTATATGGGTATCACGTAATTTCATTGGTCGCCCGAACGCCGCCTGCATTACCCGGAGCCAGAATTTCGCAGGCAAAGCGATCCATTGAACCAATGTTTCGCGGCACACAAACCTAAGCTGTATTGACCGAGTGCGACCGTCATGGAATTCTTTGTTTGCCGTGTTACGTAATTGGTGGTAATAGAACACATTACGTACTTTATTCGGTAATTGGAGAAAAGTGCACGCAGATGCATGGTTGATAATTTTATCATTACATTTACAAATATTAATCTTGAGCTTGTCTATGAGGTAAACAGGACGGGTAATCTTCAAGAAGAAATGGAAATACTTTTTCAAGAGATGTAACGAATGATGCACATTTTATAACAATCTGTAACAGCTTTTTATCAATCACGCGGTCCTATGAACGTTACAGTATTTTTGTCGTAAGTTAATCAAATCCTAGTCAAAGGCAATATTTGTAACTTAACAAAAGTGTTCGTTTACATGACGGCCCGGCTCGCGCGCTCAGTAGCTAAGCGTTTGGATTCAAAACTAGGGTCGAAGTTCGATTTTAGCACCTGACAAATGTTTGTATGGCCTACAGACTTGCACAGTTTTGCATGGAAAATCTGAGTGTTTGTGCATGTGAAATGTATGTTTCTAATATGCACCCAAGATACAACAGAAATCAGGGAGAGAATAGACTAGACAGATAGAGAGAGAAACTCAACAGCTTTTAGAGAATAATCTGTCTGGATAAGGAGAAGCATTAAGTAGAATATTAATCATCATCATCATCATCATCATTTCACCCTATCATAGCTATATAGCTCGGAGAACCGAGAACCGTTGGGGAAGAAAGGTTCTCGAGTGGCAACCTCGTACCGGCAATCGCAGTGTAGGGCGACTCCCCACTAGATGGAGCGAATATTAATAATATCAACATTTTATAAACAATTAGGAATCATCTTTAACGCTTTTTGACTCGTTTATCTCTGACATTAAACTCTCACTTTGAGCAATATCAACGATTTAGTTTTCCAACCTCATTTACATGCATCTAACTTCCACGTTAGCTAAAGAAGAGGGCAAGAATGTGTGCGGCATGAGTATATACATAAGTCCCTCACATTGGCACTGTTCTTGTTATTACCGTTGCCCAACGCTCCTGCCGTTGACAGTTTTTAGCGAGGAGCACGTACGAGCAGCGAAGCACGTGTTTACGAACTTCCCACTCGCTGATCTACCCGTGTGCAGAATGATATTTTAGTTAGAAATAGTTAAACGCCTTAAGGTGGCGGCTTAAGAGAATCTAATACCCCATCTCATCCCGTGGTTGTCGAAAAAGTCGATTAGAGGGTAAATAAAAGACAGGAGATGGGCGGCAGCATCTTTCTGGAACATCTGAATAAATAAACTGCGGTTGCCAATCAGCCTGCAAAATGTGGCAACTATGGAAAAGTCCCTCTAAAATGAGAGCTACAACGTTTCGAGGAAATCTATGAGGGAGACCTTTGTTCCACGCGCGATTGTACGAGTATGATAATTTCAGCTGATTCGAATGTAATTCATCTCTACTGACCCATTTCAGGTTGACAGCGTCTTGACGTCAGCTAAACCGTCCGTATCGCTCATATCGGCTTAAAACATTCAGCGCCCTACGCCGTACACATAAATTGAGTGTATTTTGAACATTAAATAAACATTGACTGGATGGAATTTTTTTAACTGTTATTATAACTACTGTATTTTTGCTCCTATGTCGCTCTTGGTTCTGACTTTGACTCACAAATTTCTATGTCACGTTGAATAATACATGACCTCGCTGCAACATGCATCCGTATACTGAACCTTCATGTTTTTTTCTGCTATGTAAAATGTTACAAATTTCAATGTCCTCAAAATTTAAGTTTTAATTGAGTGATACATTTTATACGAATATCATATAGGGACGACTGGCTCGATGCATGTTTATAGTCTGTGTCCTTTATGGACTTTTAAATGTGACACGGAGGTCGGTGTACCTACCTCATGTGTGGTGCTAGTACTGTGGCAGGAGTCCTATGCAAGGATCACTGCAGTTCCAGTTATTTTACTGTTAAGCAATGGTATGCAAATAAAACTGTCCGGTTCATAGAGCACTGAATGTAGTGTAATTACAGGGTATATGAGATTAATGAACTGATGTCTCATAGTGACAAGGGCAGGGCCGTGGCTTCACAAATCTGTCCAATAAATAGTTCTGGGTCTAGGTTAATAAAAAAGTTGTGAGTCCTCGATTCAAATCCAAATATAAGCAAAATCAAATATTTGTAAAGCATATATAGTCGCCTTTCATGTCGGGCTTTATTTTGGCGTATGAACCTCATTCATTGGTTAATGGAATCAAATGAAACAGATCACGAAACCAACCAGTTACACAGTAGACCCCCTGGTCCTTTCACCAGTCTCGCATAAGGGTTGCTTCGGATAAATGTTTGTGCTTCTTTACGTCACTATTATACATCCTGCGTAGATAACGTCTTCTGGTCGTTAACATGACTTGCCGCGATCGAAATCAGCTGGTAGAACATCATTCTAAAATTTTAACCAACGCAACGTAATCACAACAAAATTTTCTCTTTCAACGCCCGCTATTAGAAATCCAAGTTACGTATATTTCCCAAGAAAAAGTAATTATAAATTATTTTCTCTCTGAAATATTAAAACCTCTGTATTTGAAAAGGTCAAAGCTACGAAAACACTAATTTGTAACGTAGTTTACCGATCTTTACTTTAACTTTAGTAAAAGTCAAGTCAGACAGGTGTAGCTAAAAATAATTTGACATTTCAAGGTTTTGGTTTTTTGGCGTGGTTTCCAACAAAGTATGCTTTCTATTTTTGTCCCAATTACTTGCTTTGACTGTTCGTATATCTTATCAGGAATAACAATGCCTACCACTGTGTAAGTATTAGTGTGCTTATTTGGCACTTTTACTTTGAAAAGGCAATGGATAAACGGTCAACGTTCAAATATAATATTATCCAAGCCACGAAATCATTGAATTTGTGACGAATTCAATTCATTATAGCAGCAAATAATATTTTATACGATTTCATTATTCATTTGTTTTACATACTTTATTAATAAAGTGACGAAGCACGTCGTCGTTATTTGATACGAGTCAAAAAAATCTTACTCTGTTCCCGCGAGCAGTATAATGACAGCATTTCCATACTCTGCTATTACTCTGTCTGGATAAATGCTGTCCGTACAATACCTTAGTCTCCTACTCCGACATCTCGGTAGGAAAGAGGTAGGTGCTATTATACTTTTTTTTATAGTTATGGTTACATATTCAAAGTTACTATTTAGCTTTAGTTTATAAAGATTTTTAAGACTTAATTTACTTTTGTAATATTATTATTTATATTATTTAGTATTTATTTAATAAGAAAGTGACTGTATCCTGTAGAATGGCATGTTGTAATATTGCATTGAAAAAAGAAAGACTTCAGAGTTTCTTGCCGGTTCTTCTCTGAGGTCTTATTTTTTGAACCGGTGTAGATTTTGACATTTATAAGAGCTTTATACAAGCCTAAACTGAAAAAAGAAATTTTGACTATTGACTTTTGTCTTTTTTGACTTTTATGAAAACCTAAAATTTCGTTGACATTTCATATGAAAGAATGCTATTGAAATGCCTTTCACATTTTCATAATTAAGGTCACATTAATTTATTAGTATTTCTAATACGACTTCAAAATATTTTTTTTACGGTTTATAAACGAGCGGTTACACGTTGTGTGAATCTGTCGCGATGTTCAATTCTCGAGCTGTAGGACCCTTGACAATGTAGTCTGTGCTAAACAAGGCACTATTCTACACTTGACTTAGGTGAAACTAAAGTAACTGACTTTAAAAACACTTGTATATTTTAACGAAAATAAAAAAAAGAGTTTAAATTTGCTAACAAGAAAAAGGTCATATGATACGGAAAACTGCTACGCATATATATACACTGCTATTTTCTCCTTGGAGTTTATTTTATTATCATCATCAGTTAATGTACATATGGGCCGAAGCTTGGCCTAATGATTAGAATACCTGACTTCTACACAATGGATCCCAGGTTTGAATCCCTATGCTAAAAACACAAATTGTTGGTTTTCGGGTCTGGTTGTGTTCTGCATGTGAAATTTATGTCTGTACTCACAATAAGAATTAAAATTAAATAGGAATTGCTCCTGTATTGCGCGTACGTTTTACAAACACAGTTATAAATAAATTTAAAAAATGCATACGTTTAATTTATATTCCACTGATAGACATGGCCTCTCCCAAGAAGGGAGGATTGGTCGTAACCAACATTCTTAGCGGGCTGATTGACGACTTGCCTTAGACTGTTGCTCTTCACGAGTTAGTGTTATTTCTGTATGGCATTTTTCGAAATGGTCAATCCGCTATATTTCAGAATCAGAAGCCAAGATGAAATTCATGGTTTGTTCACTTTGAGGCATTTCTTTGTATCTACTACTCTTACGGCACACACGAAATCGGACGAGGTGGCTGGTTTTCTTACGTCGCCGTCCTGGGGAGCTGTGTTTAAAATTTTTAAGCCAGTTTCCGAATCAAACTATAAATGATTATGTGCTTCTCATTGAAATCGGTTCTTGTTTTCTTCGAAATATATGTAGTGATAGACAGATCAGGGGCTGGGTGCTCGCTTCGAATTTCATAGTTCACTAGTGACCTTAGTTCGATCCTCGGTACCAACACCGGCACTAAAATTGTGAATTGCAAATGTTTAGTGCTGATTTGCCACGTTCTCAGCGGTGAATAAAAGAATCAGGATAAAAGTTACGTCTGATAAATAAAAATATTTAGACGACTCGTGAAATCCGACCCTCATTCGAGTAGCGTGGCAGACTCTTATCGGCTCCAAAACCCTCTCAGAAATGCGAGGCCTGTGCTCAGCAGTGGGACATTAAATAACCCACTGCTCGCCCTTGCCCGTTACTTACTTCCTCCTAATACTTAAAATTTTCAGGGATAAGAAAAGAGGCATTCGATTTCACTTTCCTATATCCTGTAATGATGTTTAATGTTGTCTAAGTTCCAAGTCGTCATGACTATTCTTCGCAAGAACGTAAATTACCTTTTACTACTTCTGCTGACATTGAGATGCTTGCGATATCTCTTTAGGCTCTCGCTTTCGACTATTGTGGAGGGAAAGTGAAATTAGATTAAAGTATCAGAAAACGGATTGCCAGAATTTAATAAAGGCGAAGCCAGTACGATATTTAAGAATAGTTTCTACTACTAGCGCCAATCTGTGAATAATGCTTAATCATCATCATCATTACAGCCTATCACTAGACCACTGCTGCAGTCTATCATAGATTGCCACAAAAGTTTGCTCCCAGTTTTGGGGTGATTTATAGATTTTACAGGAAGATACTGCTGCTCATGCTCGTGGTTTTAATTTTCTCTCTGTTGACTTTTACGACAACCACGGGATGAGATGGTAGATTTTCTTAATCCGCCACCACACGGTGAAATTACTTAAGTAAAAAGTAAAAAAGAAAAGTTACAACCTATAAATGTTCCATTGCTGAGCACAGGCCTCTTCCCTTTTTTTTGAAATTGTTTAGGAATTGGGATAACTCTGCCACGCTGTTCGATTACGGGTTGGCGGACTTCTTACTAAGTAATAACTACTTATTAAAATATTTGTATTTTAATGAGTAGATATAAACAATTTTCGTTTACTTTTTCGCAACCATATAGTTTAACGGGAGCGTACATACCTACTTGAGGTGCACAATGCATCCAATTCTAGTTATTTGGTCAGTAATTTACCCAAAAATTCCTATGCCGGGTGACGGGCGCAGTGTGGTGCTACACAGAAATGTTCTGAGTAACACATCATCTGTTATAGGCAGACGTTGCACTTACCATCAGGTGAACGTTTAGCTCGTCTCGTCACTTTATCAAATAAAAAAAAAACTTCCGTCGGTATAAATGCCGAATTTTGTCAACATCGATTGAACGGTTGAGCCGTGAAAGGTAAACAAACAGACAGAGGGACAGAGAGAGTTACTTTAGCTTTTTTTTTTTTTGGACTGATGGTCATTGTTAGCCCGAAGGCTTTTACAGCTTCGCCGGATTGAAAGGTGGCATAGCGCTGAGGGCGCTTAGCCGAAACCTTTATTAATGGATGACTGGCGCAAGGGCCCCCGAGGGGGGACCTCGGCTTGGACCGTCATCCTGTTCGCGAGAGTAACAGACTCGAGGGTGCCCAAGGGGGCCGGCCTCGGCTCGGTCAGTCACTGCAATCGGGAGGGCAATATTACTACTACTATCATTACTAATACCATGATTATTATTACATAGGCTTACCACCAATTCGGAATGCGTTTACGCTGGAGAAGAAATGGCGCAAGAAACTCCAGCGAAGCTTCTGCTTATGACAGTAGTGCTAGGGGAGAACCGGCCTGAGATGCGGCCGTATCGCGAATAACTTTGTCTGATGCGGTATGATGGTGATAATGTGTGTTTGTGTAGTGTTGAGTAGAGCGCTTGGGCCCTAGTGGTCGCGTCGTCAGGGTCCTCGAGGACGTGCCTCGGTCTCCTTTTTCGGCGGGTCGAGTTTTGGTGTATCGCGAGGGGGTTGTAAGTGGCGGCACTGACAACCAGTGGGTTGGGGTGCGTGGCGGCAGAGTCGGAAGTATCGGCGAGAGGCCAACTTTAGATATTGGGCTATGGTAGGAAGCCCTAAATCGATATGAAGGTTAGCATTACGCACGAACCACGGTGCTCCCGTGGCTTTACGCATGAATCGATTTTGTATTACCTGAAGTCGGTGAATTTGACGCGGCAAATACGGGGCTTGCGTATGTCATAATTGGCCGAATACAGGCTTTGTAAAGTGTAATTTTATTACGTAGGGACATTTTGCTATTTTTATTTAGTAACGGATGTAATCGGCCGAGGACGAACGCCGCTCGGTTCCTTACTCGGTTAATATGTGGACCGAAGCTGAGTCTTGAGTCTAATAGGACGCCTAGGTATTTGACTGTCTTTTCCCAGGGGATTGGACGATCGAATAACTCTATGGTGGGGAGATGCGGCGTAATGCGCCGCGAGAAGTACATGGCTGCACTTTTGATGGGGTTGACCTCGATCCTCCATTTCCGAAACCAGTTCCCGAGAGTTCGGGCTGCGGATTGGAGGCGTTTAGAGATAGTGTCTGGATTACGTCCAGACACATAGAGGCAGGTATCATCTGCGAAGAGGGCGAGTTCGACGCCGCTGGTGTGTGGTATGTCGTTCGTGGTGTAGGGTGTAGAGCACGGGACCTAGGACTGAGCCTTGTGGTACGCCGGCTAGGATGGGATGTGGTTCGGATCGCACCCCCTCGACGCGGTAGCGGAAGGTTCGACTGCGTAAGAAATCTCGTATGATGAGTACGAGGCGATCCGGCACACCGAGTCCATATAACTTGTATATGAGCCCGTTGTGCCAGACCTTGTCGAACGCTTTCGCCACGTCGAAGAAGAGCGCTCCGTTATGAAGCCCGCGTATGAAACGGGATTGAATGTGCTCCGTTATGCGGTGCACCTGCTGGGTACATGAGTGTTTGGCACGGAATCCAAACTGCTCGTGGATGGGGATCCCTCGAGACTGCATGAAGTCTCTTAAGCGGGCGAAGGGTAGGCGTTCGTATATCTTGCCTAAAGTCTTGAGGAGGCTTATAGGCCGATATGCGGTGGGATCGGACGGGTGTTTAGAGGGTTACTTTCGCATTTATAGTATTAGTATGGATTACCCAAAACTTAACAGCAAAGTTCAATGTGGTAGTGTAAAACGCTAGTCATCATGAGACACGGAGTTATAAATTCTCACATACTTACCCAGAAATTTTAGTAGCTACTGTGGCCCTTCAATCTGGAACACAGTAATTCTTGCACAGTACTATGTGCTGCTGTGCGGTAGAATAACTGGCATTGCGGTGGCACGTCCCAAGTGTATTAACCTACCACCAGTATCAAGTCTTTACAACGAATACATAATGAACGGATACAAAGTGGAACGCCTGTGCCTCTGTGGTTCGGACGGACGCTTAGGCCATTGAACACTCAATGGATATACCGCAGCCGTCTTTTCAAGTATGGACCGACGGTACGGACATATTCTGCTATATTTCGACCGTAAAAAACCTGGAGAGTTTGTAAGTTTCAGCGCGCAAATCTTAGGACATTCTAATCCGATTTTATAAATTCTTTTTGCAGTAGATAGTCCGTTTTTTTAAGTAATGTTATATGTTATAAAACTTCATGCGTGAATCAAAACTTAACGAGAAGAGCCGAACTATCTATGCTCAGGTCAGCGAGGTACCATGCCATACGGCGCATTATACGTGTGGTCGGCAATTAAACCGCGGGGCACAGCTAATTCAATAATATGTGTTTGGTGTGAAACGTTCGGCCTTCCGTCGTCTCCGAAAATTCTTACAGCACATCCGACGTACGTCGACACATCCCTAAATAACAACGTGTGTCAGATGGCCGCAATAACAATTGACAGGAGAACATCATTATATTTTTTTCCTGCCCTCTTTAGATGGCACGTACGCATTAAGTTAATATTGTGCAATAAAATACATGTAAAAAAAACTACACTCGAAAGCAGTTTTAACATATTGTAGTAGTAATAATAACCAATATTATAAATATTATATTCAATTTGAATGAATAATAAAATTATGGTGCGTCATTGGAATTCCCCAGCCTGAACGATGTCTGATTCATTATACGGAATAAAAGGTATGTGTTTATGTGTTTTTATACGTCTAGGATTTTATAAAAGTAAAATAAAGTTTCAGCCTATAAATGTCCCACCCACTCTTGAGCACAGGCCTCTCTCATTTCTGAGAGAGTTTTGGACCTAGGAAGAATCCGCCACGCTGCTCCAATGCGGGTTGGCGGACTGCACATGTCTTCGAAATATTTTTTTTTTCTCAGACATGTTGAGCCATGTGGTATATCAGCACTTAAAATTGCTATTAACAATTTTAGTGGTGCCGGCACCGGGAATCGAACCCAGGTCACTCGCGTACTATGAAATTTTAAGCAATTTTTTATATTAAGAAAATAAAACTTGACACAAAAGTTACGGACCTTTCGCTCACTGTCCACGAAAGCTGAACATGTCGTCCACTTTACGGCGACGCACTTAGCGGTTGCTTTTCCTGCCTACTGAGTTGCAGTTGTTGGTTCGTATCCGAGCCAAAGGCAATATTTGTTTCTTGAGTCAGTATTCGGGTCTTTAACGTAAATTAACCTTTCTGATCATCGTTTAAAAGCGTTACATCGGGAGACACCGTATACAGGTTTTCGTGAACCTACCTCTTTCCTACCGAGGTGTCGTAAGAGGCGACTAAGGTAACATCCTTTATTCGTGCAGAATGACACCATAATATACAATACTGTCACTATACTGATCGTAACAACGTTTTGACTCGTACCAAAATGGCGACGACGTTTTTCGCCACCCGTCACGTGTAGTTCTCCGCGAGGGCGAAAAGCGGCCAACGTGAGTGGCTTCTACCTACCCCTTATATGGGACAAAGGCATGACTGTATGTATGTATGTATGTATGTCAAAATTCTCACAACACTAAAATATCACAGGTAGGTGACAAGTTTTAGTCTTATCCAGAAGCTGTCACTGCTGCAGTCAACTAGCAAAGATGAACAAATAGTGACATGTTCTAAAAAATAGACTGATGTTTGCATCAATAAAAAAACATTTCACTTCCGCAGTCTTGTCTTTTAAAAATTATAAAGAAAACAAAATGCCAGCCAACAAATTACCAAGCTTTACCCACTTGTAGCAGCATATCGGAGAGTGTAGTACCCTTCTGGCTCCTTCTAAGTACCTACAAACTTATATACGTTCAAGCTGGCGCGACGCCAGCCGCTTAGTCTCTTACTTTACACACTCGAAATCCTTGGAGCGGCCTTGGATTTTAAGCATCAATGTGGCCATTAGCTATCATATATCGCCAGGATTTCTTTTAGTGACTGAAAAACACCGATAATTCTCAGACTTGATCTTTACCTGTTGCCCAAATGTTCCTTGGATGATTGCCAGTGACATAATGCCAATATTCTGTTTGAAATTTTCGAAAACAAACTATAAATTTTTACATTTTTCAGAATTAACAAGTTATTTTGCATCAACCCATATCTATATATTTGTTGCATGCGTAGGAATACTAATTAAACCGTAATAATGAAACGAATGTTTGTACTAAAAACATCATAAAGACCTTCAGTTTGCATCGAACTTATACTTTTTTTTTAAATCCTAAAAAAAATATTAACGTTCGCACGAATGCGATATTCCTTTGGGTTGGCCACTACCGGTACGTTGCCTAGACTGGCTTTTCACACGCACAATTCAAGTGCCAATGTAATATAAAAAAATATAATAGAATAGTAGATAGTCTATTACCAATTTTCAACCTGTATTGTCCAACAGAGTATATATTTTTTTTATTTGATATAGTAACGAGACGAGCGAAGCGTTCACCTGATGGTAAGTGCAACGTCTGCCCATAACAGATGCTGTGTTACTAAGAATATTTCTGTGTAGCACTACACTGCGCCCGTCACCTTGAGACATTAGTTCTTAAGTCTCATATGCCCAGTGATTACGCTAGCTCTCAGTGCCCTTCAGACCACAGTAGTGTTTGCACACTACTGCTTCACGGCAGAATAACTGGCCCTGGGGTTGTACCTACCTAGACGGATTCCTGCAGGCAAAGAAATAGCACCTACCCTACCTCTTTCTTGCCAAGGTGTCGTAGGAGGCGACTAAGGTAACATCCTTTATTCGTGCAGAATAACTCCATAATATGCAATTCTATCACAATACGGCTCGTGGGAACGTAATGGGAATAAGAATTTTTTGACTCTTACCAAAATGGCGTCGACGGGGTTCGCCACCTGTCACGTCTGGTTTCCCGCGATGGCGAAAAGTGGGCTACGTGGATGCCTCTGAACAATCTTTATATTATGGTAAAAAGGCGTGACTATATGTATCGTCCGGACCTTATAATGTAATTGACTCTACTTAAATATTGTTGCAGCGGAAAAGAGACCAGGTCAGGTTATCTGTCGCGATAGTTAGGGCGCATTTCCACGAGACGGTTTCTACACGACACGGTTTGTGATCAGTCATCTAGAGGTGCAGCCTTCATTCGTTCTTTTGCTTTGGTTGCACACGCACGCTAGTTTATTAATAATTGTTGGTTAAACTCCATTTAGCAAAGACGCGACGTGCGTATGTCCGGTCTCGTGTACATGCATACACTGCAACACTCCTCTTCGCAGGGCGTAGCGATGTACCAGTTCTAGCAACGGCCCGCGAGCCTGGTTTGGTTTGACCAAAACATATATACATAAATAAACTCCTAAACTTGCCCATCTACGAGTATATTCAACGGTATCGTGTTAATGACTCTATAGCTGGAGTGTCCATATAAGACCGACCGACGACCGAATGTTTACCCTGTTTGACGCCGGTCCTAGCCCCGGCGAGAAACCTTCCCGTGGTAATGCGGTCTTATTCCGCCACATATTTTCTCTCCTCTAGTCGACTCCTACGATACCCACAAATCTGCTGCAATTTAGAATTTCTTGTTAGTAAAACAAAATATTTGATTTCGAGACGTTTATGTTCTATAATTTTATGCATTCCAGCCAAGACTCCGGACGCCTCATCACGCAAAAAATAAAGACTGGAAAATGGTGGACTAAGCGGCGACAAGTTTCATTTCTATTTTAGTAAAAATATATCAATCCTTAGGATTTTTTGTACACAACTGGGTAAACGTAATAAATGTTATGTACGGTAGACGTTTTAAATGGTTTAAAAAAACGTATGATTTCATTTTGACCACATTTTGCTATAAATGTCAGGAACATTAAAATCCCATATTATATTATATAGAAAAATATTTGTGTAAGTGAAGTATTTGGCGTTTTTATAACATGACTATAGAGTCCGGTCGAAATTAGTAGGTCTATGAGAAAGTGCTGTACTTGCCGATTTTCGACCACCGGAGACAACTTCCGAATACTGTCGGAAGATACCAACTGCGTAGGCGATATTGTAGTGTCTGTAAACACTTGTCCTTATCAAACTACCTACACTACCTACGCGATACGATCCGAGGTAAGAAAGGAGGCAATGTCAAAGACACGGGAGACAAACACATCACAACCAGTCACTGTTTGTCTGTTTTGATCAAATGTTGGCTCCGGCTGCGATTCGAACCCGGGGACTGTGACG
Source organism: Luehdorfia chinensis (assembly GCA_019845155.1). Classification (NCBI taxonomy): domain Eukaryota; kingdom Metazoa; phylum Arthropoda; class Insecta; order Lepidoptera; family Papilionidae; genus Luehdorfia; species Luehdorfia chinensis. Next base: position 11,602,666 of record JAHVAK010000191.1, on the reverse strand, counting down.
TAGCAGATACTCTGACTAGTAGACCACGCGGTCGACAGATTGTAGGCATTTTTTTATAATAGCTTTACTCAGATAAATCAATTCCGTCACACTGAGTCACCTCTTTCGACAGTTTCAAGAATCGCGTGTTGTCTATGGCCGGTTCGTGAACTCGTTAATATGTATGCGATAGCGTCGCCCCGCCGGCTTTCAGACTGCCTATTGCAACTGTATGAGTATCTAAAAAAAAACTTGCGCCTTTTAAAAAAAACCTAAATCCATCTTGTACAACGGTTTTTAAAACAATTCGGAACAATCGTTAAACATTAATTATTTATTAAATTAAGCTTTTCAAATATCGTGAAATTCTGCTTATCCTGTTAGGGACGAAATGTGTGAATATTTTGATTCTCGCTAAAAATTTGACTTCTTTAGTAGACTTCTCTTATATTAGTAGTGGGTTTTCAGACATTACTTGCACAGAATCGAATTCGCAACCCGTAGCGCAGAAACCATTAGCTTAAACCCTGCGCTGTATTTAAATGACTTTTTGTGATTATCACTTTAGGATTGTACATAACATACATCTGTGACTATGTTCTCGTTTTAGTTACCTTTTAAAGTTTCGATGACCATGATTGCATAGTCATCAGATATGTCGCCGACTGCGTATTGACATTACTTTCGCAACATCTGAAGTATAACGTATTGGCACAAAATGATATAGCAAAATCTACACATTCTTGGTATCGATTCTGTCCCTAGTTTTTAATGAGCCATTACGTATTTGTTTCCGTTTTCCAAAAGACTGTAAATGTCTTTATTGCATTAAAACTATGCGCTTATAAACGTGGTAGCTCGGTCGGGTCGGATGATCGTCTTAAATTAACATAGTACGCAACTTGGGTTCGATCCCCGCTGCCTTCGAAACCGGTGCGAAAAACGCAGCGAAGGAAAGCATGTCGGATTGATGGTGATAGGATTCCTTTGCTGTAATCCATCTTTGTGAGGGCCAGTTATTCTGCTTTGCTTGTCTCGTCTCTTTCTCCAATAATAAAAAAAAAATCTGCGAAATGAAGCCAAGCCGATGTAATATATATTATAGCTGTTACTTTAGCAGTTAATATTTACCAATTTTTTACGCTACAATCACATGAAATTTTTACTTGGTGTCTACAGCGTGGCTCTCTCTCTCCGTACTACAAGTAAAAAACAACATAAAATTTTATTACAATAAATTACTAATTTGTAACATGTTACACTAGGATCCGGTATTCATTTGTAACTGACTAGGTCGCTAACACAGCTGTATAAGGGCAAGGCGCGACAGTCCTGAAGTCACGTGTGTTCAGGTTTGATTGTCATGTCTCAACTAAGTAGGAATGCTGATATGACGTATCACGCACAGTCATGCGCTTTGATGTCCTATATTAGTCGTAATTAATTGGTCCCAATTGTCCTTGGTCCGTTGTGATCAAAGGAATACGTCAGGATTCATTTATTAGCCTACGAGACTCTTTAAACATAACATAATACTTGTACAGTATAAAACACACTGTGTGTTTTTTATAATTAACTCAAAGACGTTTCCGCGTCGCATCCAAAACAAAAAATAGTTCATTATGATGAATTAAAGCAATCAAAGCAATACTTCATTATGATGTCTGCTTATAACAAATGCTATGTCAACACAGTAATTACACTTGCTCTCAGTGCTCTTAAGACCGAAACACAGTAATGTTTATTATTATTATATAGTATTGTATAAAGTGATGAATCGAGGAAAAAGTTCACCGGATGGTAAGCCCATAACAATTGCAGTGTCACCCAGAAAATTTCTGTGTGACGCCACATTGTGCCCATCACCCTGAGACATAAGTTCTTAAGTCTCATATGCCACTGGGCATGTTTTGGGCACTGTGAGCTAGCGTAATCACTGGATTACGCTAGCTCACAGTGCCCTTAAAACCGAAACACAGTAATGTTTACACACTACTGCTTCATGCAGAATAACACGCCAGTTACATAGACGGATTCCTTCATAGAATTCCTACCACCAGCAGTATGTTTGCACACGACTACCTGCTGGTACCAACCCACCTATCCTATCACCGGTTAAAATTTTCCTAACTTTTCAATTTCGACATAAGCTTGATTGTTATAAAAAGGTTGTTATTTAACTAAAGCAAATTTATTGATAAAATCTCTATCAAGATACACAAATTTTCTTCATGTCTTCAATGTGACGTACATTGAAGACACTAAAACCATTACAATCGTATCGCTTACGATGGATGTTAATGTTGTGCCTATTATGCTAAATTATTTCGGTCAAATTGCGTCATTACATCCAGGGGGAAAAAGGCGATCAAATCAACACATGTAGCAGACAAATGTTTGTACGAATTTGGTGTTTTTCGGCGTTTGGGAGTTCAAACAAGGGTGATAACCCGGTTTTTGGTTACTATTTTAATTTGGCTACACAACACGTATTATACAAAGCGAAAAAACATCGCGACAAAAATATATATCAAGTCCTGTGAAACTTAAACGCATTACGCATGTTGCATTTTACAAAAACATCCCTCATTTTGCAAAAGGTTTTAAATTTACTATATTCTGTAGGACTTAATATGGCGCTTATTGAGTTGTTTGCTAAAAATATTGTGAAAACAATTTTATCCTACATTATTTTATATTGAAAGAGTTGCTTGTTATCTGCTGCCTTAATACTCGTATGTGGAAATCAGAATGTCTTTGTCTTGACATGTACTTTTTACTTTTTTTGAAGTGAAAACTTCTTTAGAATTTTTGTGCGGCTTAAAAGAATCTACAACCCCATCTCATTCCGTGGGTGTCGTAAAAGTCGACAGAGGAAAAATGAAAACCAGCAAATGGGCAGCTGAATCTTCCAGGAACATCTGAATAAATAAAATTCGTTTGCCAACCCGCCTGCCAAGCGTGGCAACTATTGCAAAATCCCCTCTAAAATGAGAGCTACAAACTTATGTTCAGTAGTGGACTAGCGATGGGCTGAAATGATGAAACGAAAAAGTGACACTTAAAAGAGTCAAACTTAAACATCTATAGGATTTAGCCTGCGAGAGAATGAGATAGAATATACAGTATACAGCATTTCCTATATATTTATATTATCGAATTCGTCCAAATCTTCGATTTCTTCGTAGGTTTTGCGCTCATTAGCTCGACAATAAAATCAAATCAAATCCAAACCAAATCATCATTTACTTCATACTTTAGTTGCCGTAGAGTCTGTATAATATGTAGAATAAAATGAAAAACAATTTTTAAAATTGATAAGAATATTATAATAAATAAACCCTAATTTATCCTACTGCATTCGTCACATTGTCTTGAAGTTTAGTTTTCTGAAGGTTTCACTTCTAACACTTTAATTATATTCGCTTACACAAATTATAACCATATTATAAATATTTAAAATACTAATCGATGTTATATTTGCACTTACATTATCTTGTATAAGTATTAGTTTAAATATCTTAAATAAAATAATTAATAATAATCAATTTACAGCGCGGTCTAACTGACAATAACGGCAGGAAATGCAGCGGCCATTTTTTTATAGTTAATAATTTTAAAAACAGTTTAGCGCTGCTCCTTAACCCTGTAAAATATTCAGCTGCTTGGTTTTTCCGAACAATCCAAAAACATTTTAGTCTAACAGCCTCAAAGCAATCAATACGTTTATTAAAAAAAAGAAGCTGATGGCCGTAAATATATGTTCGATGATACGACGATGTTTTTTTTTTATTTCAGTTTCCTGGACGACCTCGACCGGTTAGGTGCTAGAGACTACCAGCCCACCGAGCAAGATATTTTAAGAACTAGAGTCAAAACCACCGGTATCGTCGAAGTGCACTTCTCCTTTAAAAACCTTAATTTCAAGTGAGTTTTATTTAGCTATTTATTACTAAGATCTATAAACGTAACAAATGCCTTAACGTAACCTTAACAGTGGTTAGTCTCGATAAGTAATAAATTAGATTTGGAAGAAAAATTATATACCTCATAAAATATATACTCATTTAGCAATAATAGTAACAGCCTATAAATGTCCCACTGCTGGCCTCCTCACATTTTCCGAGCTGGGTGCATTTGGAGCTGGGAAGAATCCGCCACGCTGCTCCAATGCGGGTTGGCGGATTTCACATGACCTCGAAATATGTTTTATTCCTCAGATATGCGTTTACTCACGATGTTTTCCTTCACCGCCTTGATAAATCAGCGCTTAAAATTGCAATTAACAATTGTAGTTAATGGTGTCGGCATCGGGAATCAAACCCAGGTCACTCGCGTACTATGAAATTTAAAGCACGCGCCTAGCCCCTGAACTACCACTATAGATAGTTGTAACCAGCTTTCAAAAAATCACTACGTTTTTTTTCCATTCCAGATTGTTCGACGTAGGTGGTCAGCGGTCTGAGAGAAAGAAATGGATCCATTGCTTCGAAGACGTAACCGCGATCATATTCTGCGTGGCCATGTCCGAGTACGATCAGGTGTTGCACGAGGACGAGACGACGGTAAGGCTTCATATTTTAATAATTCCATCTCTTCAGATACTTCTTTACTTATGTTAGATCTCAGTCACAGAACAGAAGAAAGTGATATGTATCCTAGTGAAAGCCTTCTTTTTTTAATAATCTCGTATAATTTGTGGAACTGTGACAGATGTCAAAAGAAATTTAAAAACATATTTTCCGTTTCATATAACTAACATAACCTTCGTACCTTTATTGACTTTAATTATTTAAATACAAAACTAATATTCTTCTCGTCTAATTTGAAAATGACCAAAGTCGTCATTTTCAGAAAACCGGGATTTTTGACATAAATAGTTTATTATATTATAACCGCATCGATTCGTGAAAAATGACCAAGATGAGAGACCCCCTGAGACTTCTGAGCCGCACAATATTTAGTTTACTTTGAAAACGGCGTTTTGGCATTTGAAAGTCTTCGCTTTTCGGGTCCTTATGGACCATCAGTATTTGAAAGTTTTATAGATAGAGCAAGTCGTGGCGGAAGAAATAGATAACAGATATTGTTTTATTTCTTGTTAAAAATTAAAAAAAAAATGGTAAAAACGATTTTTTTTTCTTTACATTGTATTATAATACTAGTTGTGCCCTGCGGTTTCACCCGCCGTTTAATTTAAAAAGGTCGTAGCGTGATGTTAAATCAATAATTGGGCTATCAAATACTAAAATAATTTTTCTAATCCGACTAGTAAGTAGTTCCAGAGATTAGCGCGTTGAAACAAAAAAACAAACAAACTCTTTTCAAATTAAACTACATTTAGTTTGAAAACAACCAAGCGCAATATTTTTAATTGAGTTTTATGAGTATTCAGTACATCCTATTGATATAGTAATTATATTAAAAAATGAAGATTTTTCTTTCCTCTAAACTTCGTAAAGTATTACTTTGGTCATTTTCAAAAATAACGATTCAGTTGTAAATACCGCCTGTGTCATATTACGTAAGCAATATTTAAAAACTGGTAAATATAGAGGCATTTATTTCCCCTAAATCATTATAATAAATATTTTGCAATGTAACTTCATACTTTTTTCCTCCTAACACATAATTAGCACAGTTGTTTCTACTAAATATTTGCCTGTTAAGGAGTTTCAATGTAAATTGTGTTCGGGCGTTATTTTTACACCGTTAGGTATTTTTGAGGCAACACAATGTTGAAGCAATGCTTGTTTCGTCCAGAGTTTGCAATTTGCTATCTTTAATTCAAAGTAAGTCTTAATTTTAAAAGGTTTAAAAGATCATAATGTAGGAGGTACCATACAAATTCAGAACGGCGTATAGCACTGAAAGACTTTTGAATTTTATGTGATAAAGATTCTTTATGTGCAGAGATCTATCTATTTTCACTAAAAGGTATTCATGTATTTCAAGGTCTATACTACTACACGCCGATAGCTCAGTGGTGAGATAATAAAATAGCGGACTGTATAAATGATGTTATAATTATAAACTGCACAACGGTTGTCGATAAGCTACGGTACAAAGTTAATATGCGTGAGTGCTTCTTATGAGGCGTAACAGCTGACTCGCCCGCCGCGACGCCGCTCGGATCAGCCGGTAGATGCGCCGTGTGTCCCCCGCACCTCACGTCCCTCGCCTCGCCTGTGCTGTTGAGTTAGACGACTCAACATACTCCCCCGGTTGAAGTATCTTCAACAGCAGTGACTGGAAGAGGGCAGATTGTATTGTAGGCCCGCCGAATGACACCCTTGCGTGTGCGGATGTCGGCGACCCTTGCGATGCCATCTCTGCCCGGTAGCACTTGGATAATGCGTCCTAGAAGCCACGTTAAGGGAGGTGACCCTTTATCCATAATGACGACTAAACTATCTTTCTTGAGCTCGCCCGAAGATCGACACCATTTGGTTCTCTCCTGAAGCCATAAAATATATTCATGTGTAAAACGAGTCCAGAAGTGTTGTTTCAAATATTCTATGCGTCGAAACCGTTGCAAGCTGGTGATGTTGGCGACCTCGATCTGTGGATGTGGTAGCATTATTAGTGAGCGCCCAATCAGGAAGTGTGCTGGAGTTAAAGGAGTGAGGTCTGAAGGGTCACTGGAAAGAGGAGTCAAAGGTCTGGAATTTAATATAGCTTCCACTTGTATCAAGCAAGTAGCCATCTCCTCAAAGATTAAATTAGTCAAGCCCAGAACACGTCTAAGATGATGCTTAGTGGACTTAACTGCGGATTCTCATAGTCCGCCAAAATGGGGGGTATATGCAGGAATGAAGGAAAAGTTAATTCCAGGGTCTATATCACTGAAATTTAAGTCCTGTGAAAGCAGAGCAGCCAACTCATTGAACGTGCCGACAAATGTTGCACCATTATCGGAGAATATGTTGCGTGGCTTTCCCATTCGAGCAATGATGCGATTCATGGCAGCTAAGAAGGCTACCTTCGTGAGTTCCGTCACACGCTCGAGGTGGATGGCTCTCGCAGCTAACACACAAACACACAAATAAAGTATTCGATTAGTATACATCCCCTACCTTTTCGATCTGCTATCATGATAGGACCGGAATGCATGAGTCGGAGGTATACCTTGAATAATAATTTGCAAATAATATGAGGACTAGATGCTAGAATATGATGTTTTATGTTGTAGTCATTAATTCACGTGGTTGTTATTTTACATTTATTAATTATTATTTTAAGTATAACACGTTGTATATATTTTTAATTGAAATATCGACATGACAACGCTCAGGAAATTGAGGCCAAGAAAAGGATTTTTTATATAGCATTTGTGGCCCTGACTACCATAAAAAAGAAGAATATAGCTTGTCAGCACTCAGTCCGCGCAAAGCGAGGTCTGCGGGGTTTTCAAATGACGAAATGTAGCGCCAAGAAATTCTGCCCACAGTTTCCTGCATTTCAGAGTGGTTTAACTATTTGTATGCCATGCCGTCCAAGGAATTAGGTATCTGATGTAGTATGTTTCGATGCATATCTTTCGATATAATATGACCTAACTCGATGTTTTTTCATATATACATATTTTAAAATTAATAATCTCTATCTAAACGACGCTCTAGAGGCAGGCAGCGGCAGGCTTAGCAAACGAATATGAGTTTTCTAATAGATTAGGTGACTTTTTACGAGGAATATTTACTGCATACCGTTTATCTGGGTTGCGGTAGGTATTATCTACAAAAGGTTGTTCGCGTAACCGCTCTTCAAATGACAACTTATGTTTTGACGAGACGAAATGTAAGTCTGAAACCCGAGCTAAGTCTACTTGTGAGTTGTGAACAAGCATACATAGATTAGAAGCAGAATTTTGTTGATGAATTAAACCCGAAACAAGCCAACCAAATCTTGACTCATACAAAGAGGGCATATATTTACCCAATTCTATGCGGCTAGTTCCAATAATGCTCCAAAAGACTTCCGCGCCTACAAGAATGTCAATCGAAGACGGAACATAGTATTGAGGATCAGCAAGATGAATGTTTGTAGGTATACGTATATTGGTAGTATCAACATATGTATTTGGAACTGATGATGAAACTTTTGGTAAGACAAAGCATTCAATGTTCACTTTATAGTGTTCATTACATGATTTTAAAGAAATTGAACAGCCTTTTGAACAATTGGAGGATTGATAATTTATGCCTATTATATCGGAGTTGATAGAGTAGGTAGAAATAAGAAGTTTACGAGCAAACTCTTCCGATATGAAGTTTGCCGTACTCCCGTTGTCAAGCAAGACTCGCGCAGTGTGATGGTTGCCTTTAGCGTCCGTCACCCTCACGAGCGCTGTGGACAGTAAAATAACACGAGAATCAGCCGAATGATTAGCGGACAGTGCAAAATTTTGTGTGTTAGGGACATTATTATCACTGTCAATATGTAACAAAGTATTATGTTTTTCACGACAATATTTACAATGTCCTAGCCTGCATTTAGAAGCAGCGTGACCTGGTCGAAGACAATTTAGGCAAACATTGAAGCTATGAGCTTTTTTTAAACGACAATGGACAGGCAGATTTTTAAATTTTTCACAAGAAAATATGTAGTGATCTTGTTGGCATATAGGACATGATAGAGTTTTAATTTTATTTTTAGTTAATACCGCAAAACTTTTAACTTTACTATGATTGATGTTCATACTTTCGTTCTTAAAATTCAAAGAATTATGTTCTTCCACTGTTTCCATTAAGTCGGCCCTGTTACTTAAAAAGGAAATAAAGATTTGTAATGTCGGAGGTTCAGATAAAGTGTTTCTGTGTTCTTCCCACTCACGATTTGTTACCTGATCTAGCTTACTGGTCATAATGTAAATAACAAGTGTATCCCAATGCTGTACGGGTTGTCCTAGAGTTGATAGTGCCCTAAGGTTTTTTTTCGTTGTGTCAATTATGTGACGTAATGACTTACTTGATTCTGTGTTGATTGGATGTACATTAAAAATAGCCTGTACATGATTGTTGACAAGTAATCTCTTGTTGTCATACCTATCACACAGTAAACTCCAAGCAGCGTCGTAGTTATCGGATCTAAAATCAAGGTTATCAATAATAAGAGAAGCACTGCCCTTCAAAGATGCGCGAAGGTAATGTAATTTATTGATTTTATCTATGCCTTCGTTATTATGTATAATGGAAATAAATGTGTCTCTAAATTCCAACCAATCATGATAGTCACCGGAAAATTTAGGCAAATCAATTTTGGGTAAACGAATGGAACTGTGTTTGTGTGTGTGAGCAGAACAAGAATCCACCTCGGATGTGACGTCCCCCGCAAGAAGCTTGCGAGAGTTGCTGACAAGCTGGCGTGCAGAAGCCACCACACTGTAGTACTGTTTTTCAAATTCTTCGCGCTCCGAAAATTGCTCGTTCGGGTCGTCCACCAACGCCTCCAAGTCATTCTGTAATGCATCGTATTTTTCGTATAAGCTTTCTACTGTATTAAGCCGATGTTCCGTTTCAATGATTTGCAACTGACTTAATCTCTCACAAGACTTGGAAGTGTGTAAAAAAGATGCGAATTGCGTAAGCTTGGCTTTAATTGAAGCACGCTTTTTAATTAAGCTCTTTATGTCAGCCATTTGAAAAAAAAGTATTAACCGTAAGTTAAAAGAAAAACAGCAAAAAACAATACTTATGAAAATTAATAGCAAGCAATTAAAAGCACTATTACAAAAAGGCCAAATAAAAGCAAAATCAGCAAGCAGTGCAATTGCTATTAGAATATTTAAGGCACGAAGCTATTCTATATGAAACTGCTTAGTAATGTAAGCTTGCAAAAAATGTTACGAGTATATACCCACTAAATTGTTATATACCCGCTAAAAGCAATGAATGTCTTATGATTTAAATATAATATAAATGATAATGTAAATGAGTTTATGAACGTATTTATGAAATCATGAAGAGATGAAAACAGCTTAAATAAAAGTAAGAAGCTGAAATGATATGAAGTTATGAAATAATTGGCAATATGAAATGAAATAAAATTAAAAAAAATATATGGAATGGGAATTATGATTATGATAGTGATATGAAAAAATTAAATAAAGGAAATGGAACGAGCTCACGGTTTTTGTTGCAAACCACTGATGAAGACTGTGGTGACGAGAATCTCTTAGGACGTTCTCAATGCACGACGACAATCTGAAGACGTGAGTTTGCTTCCAGTGAAGGTGATTTTTGTCCCGTAGTCCTGATCTTCCGTCCGTTTCTTGTAGCACCCGTTGGATGAAAATCGGCAAAGACGACTAATATGAAGCCGTGCTGATTTTACGACGTCCAAACGTAGGCACGATGACTAGAAAGCAGTTGAAGAGTGCAGGCGAAGACGACTTGAACCCGAAGTGTAGCTTCCAATTTGAATTCGAAAAACCGTTAAAATTTTGAATTCAAATTTTTTCGGTCTTTTTTTTCCCCAGTGCTGGCGTAATCGAAGGACCAATGTAACGCCGATAGCTCAGTGGTGAGATAATAAAATAGCGGACTGTATAAATGATGTTATAATTATAAACTGCACAACGGTTGTCGATAAGCTACGGTACAAAGTTAATATGCGTGAGTGCTTCTTATGAGGCGTAACAGCTGACTCGCCCGCCGCGACGCCGCTCGGATCAGCCGGTAGATGCGCCGTGTGTCCCCCGCACCTCACGTCCCTCGCCTCGCCTGTGCTGTTGAGTTAGACGACTCAACACATGGGAAGACTGAAGCCTCGTTTTTTTACTATAAAATTTTCTTTTCAGAACCGTATGCAGGAGAGTCTGAAGCTATTCGATTCGATCTGCAACAACAAGTGGTTCACGGACACCAGCATCATTCTGTTCCTCAACAAGAAGGATCTGTTCGAGGAAAAGATCCGCAAGTCGCCCCTCACCATCTGTTTCCCTGAATATACGGGTTGGTCATTGATATAATAGTATTATTCCATTACTAATAAACTCATAAAGTTCAACATAGCCGTAAATAATATCTTAAATGGCCATAACATAATGAAGTATCGGCACAATGACCAATGATGCCAACCATAGTCGTGGTGCCGACTTTTAATGAAATTTATGCCTTCCATTTTTTTCCAGGCTCTTATTTTTTTAATGTCTTGTTCTACACCATCAAGCCATATATTAGTTTCAATTTGCCCTTTGGTTTCTAACACATCATAATCAACCTGTGTCCAAACAAACTCCCCTATTGGATTATTTTCACAACATTTAGTTCCCTGTTTATTGTATATTGTCTGTTTATTGAATGTTAATTTTAATTTTAGTTAATTTTACTTATGCCCATTTTCAAAACACTGCAGATGATTAGACTGAGGATCTTTAAATTCCAACTTTTCAGCTAGTATATTGTAGATTGTTATTTCTTACAGCATACAAACATACATAAGATCACGACTGTATCCCATAAGGGGTAGTCAGAGACTGGGCAGTCTCTGCAAAAACAGATGACTGCTACAATCCACGTTTCACCAAAACAATATAATGCACTTTGTGTGATAGGTGGTGAGCCCATTGCCATCGTGCGCTGTTGGGTGCACAGTGCAGTTTAATTCCCTACTCGCCTTTTACGAGATCCATTGGATGAGATGGAGTGGCAGTATTCTTTTATCGAGCCGCCACCACACGGCTTTTTTTCTTACATCATTGCGATATAAATAAAAGAACTCTAGATAAATTGTTGGAATAATAAATCCAGAATCACTTGGATTATTACGATGAAATAGACTAACTTAGTACCAGGATTACTATCTTTAATACAAGCAAAACTTTTGTTTTGGTGATTGGTGGAATCCAAAAGCAGACCGAAACATTGCCGTGGTTTTATTACTTTTTACATCTTACTTTACAAATTTGTAGTTTGGAAATTGTAACTTTTATATACAAATTTCTGAAATGCACTAACAAAAGTTGTACACCAACATACATACATACATACATACAATTACGCATTTTGCCTTTCTAAGGGATAGAGGCCACATCCGTAACCTACTTTTCGCCACCGCAAGAAACGAGACCCCGCAGGTGGCGAACCATGTCGCCGCCATTTATAAACCAACATACAAAAATGTTTGTACAGGCGCGCAGGAGTACGGCGAGGCGGCCGCGTACATTCAGGCGCAGTTCGAGGCGAAGAACAAGTCCACCACGAAGGAGATCTACTGCCACATGACGTGCGCCACCGACACCAACAACATCCAGTTCGTGTTCGACGCCGTCACTGACGTCATCATCGCGAACAACCTGCGCGGCTGCGGCCTCTACTAAGCCACCGGGCGGCGCGCTGCCACCACAAAAATGTGCCCATGGTACTTGGATACAACTCTCCGTTCGATGGTAGTCGCCATTTTATTCTAAACGCGTACGTCACAGTTTTTTTTTTATCTCTAGTAAGAAAAGGCGAAGTCAAGTCCGTAAGAGCATACAGATGTGTTTCAGAGAAACGAAATGTTTCGATTGGGTGTAATAGGATCATGTCGGACTAGGCATACCTTTTTTTTGTATTTCAACGGGTTTCAATTGATTTGTAACGCTCGTTTATTTTCACTTCGACTTTCAGATGTACAATAATTATCATCCATTAAACCTCCCGAGTATATAACGTAATGAAGAACTTAATCGAATGCAAGCTCACAGGCCTTTCAGTACAGTATTGTTAATCGAATTATCCAAATTGGACACCTTTTTGTGGTCGTTTTACCACGAAACACCGCTCACACCCTCGACGTATAACCGAATGAACTCTTGGTTTTCTAGTTATTGTCTCTGGTATTTCTAGTTATTGCCTCGAGTCAGCATATCATGGCCGCTCGCGAACATACGGACAGGGTGTGCCCGGGCCGCAGCTAAGCCTATTATATAATAATATATTTTTATGTGAAATAAGCTTACTGGTTATTATATCGCCGATGTGCAAATATCAGTCACATGGCTTCGGGCATTGTCTATGTTTCAGTATCGGCTCGCGCCCAATCGTCGTAGCTAGATCCGAATGAATTATTTATCCTATGTAATATAAAACCGTCGGTTATTTTCATTAGACTCACCGATTTAAAGTGCATACGCACGCTCCGACCGTAAGGCCAACAGACAGGGACAGAGCTATAATAAGACAATTGACAGCTGGCAGGGCACACTGTTTGTTTTTATATTTCTGTCCCTCTCTGTCGGGTTTACGGTCCAGACATGCACATTAGGTAAATTATATTCAATTCTAAATTTTGGTGCTAGGCATTTGTATAATTCGTTTGTTCTTATTATCTGTGATCTAGTTGCGGCGCTTCGGGTTATAACGTCGCTCCGGGTTCGGTTCGTTCGTTTCGATTTTTTTCCTGTGACCGCGAATGGCGTGATTCGCTTCAAATGCTCCAGTTCAGTTCGTTCGTTCACCGAACGCGGGACGACGTGTTGAGCTCCGGTAACAAATGTGCTTATATACTCACTCTCTTACGGACCAAAAACAGAAAGGAACCAATATTTAGCGCCGAAAACTCAGTAGTGAAATGCACGAGTAAGTCACAGGCCTACTTAAACTGATACACAATATCATTCCATTATTAGGTATTATCACTTACAATGAGAAATTATTTTTGTAAACTTTTGAATGCACAACTGTAACCGCTCAGTCGGATTAAGGAGATATCGTTTATTTTGCATACCTTGCATCTTTTACGGAACTGTGTCCTTTCCTGGAATAACTATACGTTTTAAGTTAAGCCTCAAGTTAAGCACAAACTGGTTAATTATACTTGTAAGAGCATCGATTCGTTATGCCATATACTATCTTTAATAGTTTTGTGTTCATATTTTTTCTATATCACTTTACAATAACCTTAGGTGTAGCCATATAAGATCAACTATTATATTCAATTATAAAAACATGTTAGGTATTTATTTCATCTAGCGTATGTGTACTAAAGGTGATATATATAATCTGTCACATTTAATTTTATATTTAAGTGAATAACCAATGTTTATGACCATGTTGATATCGTGGTGATTATTTCGAGAAAGTGGATGGAGTCTGTATCGGTAGGGAGTCGCTGTTCGTAGCGGTCGACGGTTACCTTTAGCTGGACATTGAGACGCGTCACTTCGCACAAATCTCCGTTGTCTCATACCGCGCCGTTACTGTAGGTTCTATTTCCATCAAATGTAAGATATGTGAGTATATAAACTTTGTATACACTCGCGATTTTGGCGTAATCAAACACTATACATATATATACTGTATAACATAATTTATTTATAATAATAAAATAAAAAATCTTACTTTTAAGCATTAGGGCAGTAATTGTATCAATAACATTAATGGATAATGCAATTAGACAGTAACCTTTACCATTGTCATAGTTAGGTGATTTATTTTCATTTTACGTTTATGGAGTATGTAAAAAGTGATTACTTAAATGAAAATGTAACGCCTACTGTGAGTGCGCGGGCCACTCGCACACCTCGGAACTGATTCACTTGGAAACCAAAGATGTTGCTAATATCCATGATCGAGTAAGAAAACTTATCTAAGGTATAGCTTCGTATTGAAAAGCTAAAATTTCGTTCTGAGATCAAATACAATGCATTGGTCGTGAAGCGAATACACGGGCAATTTGAGTCAGGTATTGCCAGACTAAAATCAACATTGACAGAAAAAAAATCAAATCAACCAAATGTTGAGAAATATAAAGACAATTATTCTGGACTACTGGGATTAGATTACCAACTGTTTTAAGAAAAAGATATCCGGTTTCTATAACGAGTTACCAATCGTCTATATTCTTTTTGTGATGACTTGACATATGAAAACTGTTAAATTGCTGTTGTTAAATATACGTAAATACTTGATTAAAAGGCTCTTGTGTGTTTTGTGAGTTAAGTCAACCTTTACTTAACAACAATAATAAAGGAAAAAAATAATTACTAAACCACACTACAAAGTCTTCATAATCTGGCAACACGAAACGCCCCATGCTCGTTACCCTGCAGTGGCCCGCGGCCCAAGCGACGCTCGCTTGTTGCTAGGTAGGTTTTTTTACTGTTATATAACAATATGTGTATGTAAAATCGAACTAATAATAATATTAGCGCAGTTCTACACCCAACTGGGAATACATTTAAGCTTCACAATACTTTAAACAATTCTTTCGGAGGTGGTAGCTTGAAGTCTGTCGACTCTCGTGGTCTCGCTGTGATGAGAGTCTCCATTGGTGTAGTTATGTTCTACGGACTCCCAAAAGCCTCTGTATTTGTCTTGCATTTTACGGGCGACCTTTTTTATTAATCGATAATAGGAATTGTTCTGCCGATGAAAGGAGCAATTGGCTTTTTAAGCCAATATTATTACTAGCTAAATCAATGAAAGCATTCCACTTGTAGTTCTGGCCCGACCCGCGAACCCCTCTAGCGAGTAAAGTTAATGCATTTCAATGTGTTCTTCCGTCGCTGACCTTTTAACTCGTATGCTTTAATATTTCGAGTGAATGTGATGTAAAGATTGTACACTGCCGCATTATTTATTCGCTCGAATCACCTTTAGTTTTTAAGATTTGTGACAGTGACCGAAACGCACACGCCATACAATTCGTTCCTAATACGAAATGTGTGTACCGATATCTACACTTTCGTACAGTTGTCTTAAAGCTCAAAAGGAATTACACTATAATGCGTTATGTGGTATGTGCGTAGGCTTCTTTTTTGAAGACTGAAATGTTGCGGCTCAAAAGTTCTCGCGCTTTATTAGATTCACACCGGGGAGGTTATTCGGGTGTTTTATAAGAAGTTAGCGTAAGACAGCATAGATCAACATAGTCTTATAATTTGTGGCGTCGTTGGAGAACCTTTGCCCCGGAGTATTCAATTTAGCGACGTTCAGTTGTAATTTTATGTAACATGATAAGCGCTGTTTTGTCACAGTTGTGTCGATTTAATGACGTCATCACCATGCTTCATTCGTATTTGCCAAAGTTAATACTAACCTCACTATTTATACCTTACTGTAATATACTTCGATGGCTAAATTATTTCTGAGATTCGCGGTAAGGGCGGAAGCGTGGCGCAAATTGCCCGGCGTCAAACATAGTCGTATGGGTACTGTTCAGAGTACAATATTAAAGAAACCTTACTTAGAGTTGATGACATGTAACATTTATTTCTAGCGTGTGTCAGGGACCGCTGAGTGTAGCATAATTCACTAAAGTCATTGGAAATGGAAGCCAAGCCGTGCGTCCGGCCATTGCCGAAAGTCAAGCTAGGCGGTCCCGATTTGAACAAAAGTTTAAGAAAGTAAAATTTTTAGTCACTAGTGGGTAATTTTTGAATGTGATTCAATCTTATCTTTATTTTTCTATATCGAGTGACATCTTTTTAACTTTATTTCTATTATGTTCCAACTTATATTTTGTAATGCATTTACTGAAAGCGAAGTATTTAACCAACGATGTAATTAAAACAATATTTTCTCTTTTTTGTATCTCGTCTCTGCACTGGTATTTTTATTGAAGTTACTATAAATGTACTTTAAGTGTATAATTTTAAATAATTACTGAAAATGATTATATTCTAATTTTTATGTTCAAATAAACTATGTTGGTTTTATTTATCAACCCCCGATTTATCCCCTTTCCTTGATGGTCTCTACTTTGACACTCGGTTTAAATAGATGTAGCTGTAATAATATAATTTTTTGATTTATTGAACTAAATGTATTGACTGTGCCTGGATTTGAAACACTCTGTAATCGTAACGCAGGTGCGTTACATACAAAGAACACTTAATAGAAACTGCCTACCGGGCCCACCGTTTTCGCAAACAGGTCAGTGAATTATCACTGATGTGATTAAATTCGTATTTATCTAGGCACCAGTCCTTTGTCCTATGAACGCAAAATTATTTAATAATTCTCAATTGTTTTACTTGTCGTGGTCATTGTCATAAATTTTTGGAAGGTATGTAAATATTTGTTTTAAAACTTATTAATTGAATAGAATAAGCATGTTATCTTTCCTTTTCTTTTTGTAACGAATCCATACTAATATTATAAATGCGAAAGTAAGTCTCTCTGTCCCTCTGACTGTTTGTTACCTTTTCACGGCTCAACTACTGAACCGATCTCGACGAAATTTGGCACAGAGATAGCTTGCATGGAAACAGACATAGGATATCTTTTATCCCGGATAATCAAACAGTTCCCACGGGATATTTAAAAACCTATATTCACGCGGACGAAGTTGCGGGCATCATCTAATATGAATATAAATTTGTTTCTTTCTTTCTTAACACATTGAAACATGCAGAACAAGTCGGACTTTATCGACAATTCATATATTATTTTCAGAATAGATAAATTTAAATTATTATTTTTATTAATTTTGTGTTAATGTGAAAGTAAAGGTAATGACTTTACTAAGTTTGAGATGACAATGATGACAAGAATTCACGTTCTATTTTACAGAAAGGAAATTTATGAATACAATTAGTAATATAAAATACGACAAAATGCATATTTAACATAATACTATAAAATTAAAAATTATTATTAATTTCTAACAATTATATATTTTGAGATCGTAAAGTCTTTCTAAGAGGTGTTCACCATCACAGTTAGTGATAGAGCTCGCCCGATGGTTGATTGTGGCAATTAAAATCACCAAGTTCTAAAAAATGTCTTTTTAAATTGGTAAGTTATTGTCGGCGACGTGCCGCGAAATACCTACCCCTTTTTCTAAGCCGCCAATTACTTATTACTTCCTTGTCGTCCGAGCAGTTTGCTTTCGAATAGGTGTACGTGTTGCGTTGCGAAATTATGCGAAATATCTTGTATTATTCTAATGTGGAACATTTTAATATCATTAAAAGGTAAGAGAACCTACCACCCCATCCCATCCCGTGGATGTCGTAAAAGTCGACAGAGGGAAAATGAAAACCAGAGATTGTCATCAGCATCTTCCTGGAACATCTGAATAAATAAACTGCTGTTGCCAACCCGCCTGCCATGCGTGGCAACTATGGCAAAATCCTCTCAAAATATGAGCTACCATTTTTTGCAGCAATCTGTGGGGGAGGCATATGTTCAGCAGAGTGGACTAGTGATAGGCTGAAATGATGATGATGATCATAAAACAGTGTGACAAATACATAGACACAAGGGGGGGAAATTGGACATCATCTCCGTAACCGTCCAGTACACTTTACACTTTATCATAAATAAGTCTAAAATATAAATTAGATTTTCGATTACTAATCTTAGTACATAATAAATGGACGAACTAACATTTTAAAAATTGGAAGCAATCGTTCGGTAGTGTTAAACAGCAAACAACTGAGTGACGACACGTGATGAGTTCACGACCTCCTGGAGCCTGGAGCGGCTGCACGTATGATATACCAATATGCTATAACTCTCTGATTTCGCGTCATTGCTCGCTCAATGCAGAATTGCAGATGTAATAAATTGCTTTCACTTTACAAATAATAATAATTTAATTTAATTATTTCTATGGAAGACTTTTCCAAAATGACTTGTTTTCTTTTGTTTGAATATCGATACTTATAACGCAACTTACAGGGACAACGGGTATTTTGTTACACATTCGTCTGTTATTGAAATAATAGACCAATTACCTACACAAATTCTTTAAATATATTAATTATCAACACAGACAAAAGAAAATGATCAATTACCAAAGGGAAGAGTTTTTTAATTAATATGGGAACAATATTATATTATAACAATCTATAGTAGCAGTTGTGTTTGTACTTCATCTAGAGACCTTTGAGCTGGTCGTCCTCGTACCTCCATTCTGATAACATTTAAAGTTGTGATAAAAGCCTTTAACATTTTTTAGAAAATTGCCAAATGCGGTATAGAACCATCATTAGGGGACACATCTTCACGTTGCACATACAATATAAGGAGCTGCATCAGTTTGAATATAAAGCGTACGACCAATCCATTGCTTAAGAGTTACAGAATCAATATTAGCTGGCTGAATTGCTTCCTGAGAAGATGGTTCTAATTCTGTAATTTTATTACTAGGCCAAGAATTGTTTAAACAATGAAAACCTGTCTCATCTATATCATTATAAGTCGGCTGCATGCGGCATGAAATTTCTGTTTCCTACGGTTGTTACATGTTTTACAATTTTTTTGGGCGCGAACTCGTTTACGTCAACCTTCACGGAAAACGGATTCATCCGTGTCCATTCCACTTACATCATCATTTAAAATCGTAAAATTTAATTTGATGATTCCTTGATAATGATTCCGCGCTTTATAATTATTATTTATTTATTAATGGAAACAGTCAAACTTTTTTCCAGTGACAAGTATTTTCTTTATGCAGCAAGCATTAAAATTTTGAATTTTCCAATCACTGAACACTTTCAGTAGCACTTGTTGCATAATAAACTATCAATATAAAACATCAAAACTCCAAATATGCACAGAAATTACAAAATTAAATATAAACTCTACTACCTGTTTTCGAGTTGGCGCCAAAAGTCATTTCGCGCTTATTATTTATTTATTAATTTATGGAAACAGTCGTAAACTATTTTCCAGTGTCAAGTATCATATTATCCAAGTATAAAATCTTCAAGCAGCGTCTTCTTAAATTCGATCGTCAGTAAAATGATAGTTGTCTTTTACTGAAGATCTGCTGGACTGATGGAGACAAAACGAAAAGTACAATTTTAGTCTTGAATTGAATTTTCCCATCACTACACTTTCTCGAGCACTTGCTGCTAAATAAAGTATTTACATTAAACATCAAAACTCAATATTTATACAGAAATTACAAAACACAATAAAAAAAACTAGAGTTTTCGAGTCGGCGCCAAAAGTTCCATTCCGCGCTTTATTATGTCTAGGTTCTTCTTTCAATTTCGTTCAACAAGGGAACACTTAAAATTATACGATTTATATTATACTTAGACAACACGATTTTACTAAGATTTGAATTGCTTTCTTTTTATGTATGTATTTATATATATTTATTTATTATTCTGTAAGAAGTATTATTACTTCATTGTTTATAACATAGATTTTAAACATTGTTTGGCTGAAAAGCTTGTAGCTAATGCCACAATAAATAAAAAAGATAGATATATCTTCTGTGGTCTGTTATGGCGGCTTGTTTTGCTTGTGGTTAACCTCATTTGTGTATCAATATCAGTTTGTATTTTTCTAAAATTCTAAATGAATATGAAAGACGTAATAGATGTAATGGCTTTACAAAGTAGTAGGCGCGAAAGACGATTATCAGATTATCGAAGTGCATCTGGTCACAGTATGGCTACAAATTTTATATTTGAATGTGGTATAAAATTAGGTTTACAGCCAGCTTCCGTCGCGACCGCCGCTATCTTTTACCACAAATTTTTCAAAGAAGCTGACAAAAATGACTACGACTGCTACGTTATTTGCACAGCTTGCCTCTGTGCCGCGGGGAAGTCGCGAGATGAGCCAGTGCGTCTCAGAGATGCTGTTAACGTCGCTCACAATTCTATCAATCGTGGAGCAGGACCTTTAGAGTTAGGAGAGGAATATTGGTCTATGAGAGGAGCTGTGGCACAGGCCGAACTACTTGTTCTTCGTTTATTGGGTTTTAACTTGGACGCACCATCTCCTCATCGATATTTGTTACATTACTTACGTTCCCTCCAAGAATGGTTTCCTGCTTCGCAGTGGCGTGTTGCGCCAATAGCTCGTACAGCAATGGCATTCTTACAAGATTTCCACCATTCCCCATCAATACTGGATTATAGAGCACCTCATGTTGCTGTGGCATGTTTAACATTAGCTCTGCATGTTTTGGGAGTCTCAGTGCCTTTAGCATCCACGTTAGATGATGATGCAGCATGGTACTCCGTAAGTATTCTTTTGCAGTATTTATAACTAACTTTATATGTGTCTCTTGAAATAGTACAGTGAATGGAACAAGTTTTAATTGATCCCATATTTACTGTATATACACATTATATTACATTACATATTTACTGTCCATAGTCTTCGGTTTTTATTTTGTATGCAATAAGTAAAATAGCTTATACCTCTGACACTGGGCTGCTGACCCATCATGTTGGTACTCAATTATTTTTGTAGTGACATTGACACCAAGTCATCAGATTTTTGAAAGCTTACATCTCCAACACTATGGGGCTCCTTTAAATACAATTTACCTGAATTATTCCATGATTTGATTTCATATTAAAATTATTTTCACTTTTAACTTTTATTTTTACAAATTGTTATTTATAAAAAGAATGTTAATGGTGATGTTAATCAAAATTAAATTAACAGATATTGTTTTCTTGTGACAATCCATGCCTCTGCACCATCCCAACACTGTCTAAACATTGTCGGCATTTAAAAAAAGATCAATGGTATCCTCATACTGTATGTCTTTTTGTATTGCAAAAAAGGGGGAGATACGAGCTATTTATAACTTTGGTTCTCGAGTATCCCTTAGAGATAAATTTAAAGAAATAATTAATGAAACATTGGCCTGATGTGTGAGAATATAAATAGCTTTAATAAAAAAAGTGATGTACATAATCTAAATACCAGGAACAAACACAAGCTTTTAACTCCGGTTACTCAACTCAGCAGAGTCAGTTATTCATTTATGGGGTAAAGTGTACGTGTAAACAAAATCCCAGAAAGTGCGAAGTCTTCCTACCCATAGGTTCAAAAAGCTTTTTAAACACAGTTACAACACTTTATAAAAAGGGTTATTATAATATGAAAAATATATGAATGATAATAACGCCTGGGAATAAGGTGATCATTACCAGGCTGTTTTACTTATAACTAATGTACTATTTATTTTATAACAATTTAAATTATAAAAATGTTTAAAATGTGACTAAAAAGAGGATACCTGTGGAGGAGATACAGAGGTATTCTCATTAAGATTGAAAAAAAAAAATGAAATTTTTATTTCTTACATCAGAGAATAATTATATTTCTTTTCATTCCTACTCTGATAATGAAGACAGTGTGGGTTGCTACTTTTCCTCACACTTACCACACAATTGTAATCCTTCCTCTGTGCCCAGGTGATACACTCAGTTTTCTCCAGCATAAATGGTGCAGTTTATTGTAAATTATTCAAAATAGATCATTTCATGGATTAAAAAAAATACTGATTAATCTGATATTTTATATTTCAGGTATTCACAAAAGATTTGCAGAAAGAGAAAAATTGGGAAATAATGGAAAAAATTATGCAAGTCTACAGCAGGGAGCCAGAACAAATATAACATTATGTATAGGCATTTTTCTAGAGTTTGGAGTGGGATGTTTTATTTTATTTTCGATAAAAATAAGTTGATTAAATTGTGTCCATATTTTTAATCAAATAGTTCTAGTGCAGTTGTTCGAAATGTACCATAACATAAAAAATAAAAATGCATTTATTCTTAGTTTTGTAACCATGTCAACACACCCAATAACCCAACCAACCAAGTTGTGCTCTTTTGAAGCACAATCAATTAGTCTTGACTATTATAACTATATATTGTATATAGTTGTGCCAACTATACCTTAGAATAAACTTTATTTTATATCAATATAAATTATACTGTTACATAAGAGTAACAGTGACTACAATTTATTTTGATGATAGGGAAAAAGTATTATTGCTTAATACTAATGATCTGTATGAGATGGGAATGTATTCTCTATATTTCTATAAGGATCTAAAGCTATTGCTGTCTAGCTTAAAAATCTTTATTGTATTAAGTCAATAAATGCTAGTTTTAAAAATATTTACTTTATTTTTAATAAAAATACCCAGGTATTAATCACACATCTATTATATCTGTAAATATAAAACAACTTTGACAGACGTCCCGATATTTAGCCCAAAATTAAAGGACTGTTCAGTAGAGCTGTAGCAAACCGTATGTATTCGGTGCCGAGTAACGGGTACGCCATCTAGTACCGAGTACCGAAACGTTACTCAAGAATGCATTTCGTATTTTCGTACTGATATTAGTTTGATTGAATTTTTTTTTTTTTTTTTTTTTTTTTTTATGACTGATGGTCACTGTTAGCCCGAAGGCTTTTACAGCTTCGCCGGATTGAAAGGTGGCATAGCGCTGAGGGCGCTTAGCCGAAACCTTTATTTATGGATGACTGGCGCAAGGGCCCCCGAGAGGGGACCTCGGCTTGGACCGTCATCCTGTTCGCGAGAGTAACAGACTCGAGGGTGCCCAAGGGGGCCGGTCTCGGCTCGGTCAGTTACTGCAATCGGGAGGGCAATATTACTACTACTATAATTATTAATACCATGATTATTATTACATAAGTTTACCACCAATTCGGAATGCGTTTCCGCTGGAGAAGAAATGGCGCAAGAAACTCCAGCGACGCTTCTGTTTATGACACTACTGCTAGGGGAAAACCGGCCTGAGATGCGGCGGTATCGCGAATAACTTTGTCTGATACGCCCACGCCGACGGCGGGGGCGGTATGATGGTGATAATGGGTGTTTGTGTAGTGTTGAGTAGAGCGCTTGGGCAATAGTGGTCGCGTCGTCAGGGTCCTCGAGGACGTGCCTCGGTCTCCTTTTTCCGCGGGTCGAGTTTTGGTGTATCGCGAGGGGGTTGTAAGTGGCGGCACTGACAACCAGTGGGTTGGGGTGCGTGGCGGCAGAGTCGAAGTATCGGCGAGAGGCCAACTTTAGATATTGGGCTATGGTAGGAAGCCCTAAATCGATATGAAGGTTAGCATTACGCACGAACCACGGTGCTCCCGTGGCTTTACGCATGAATCGATTTTGTATTACCTGAAGTCGGTGAATTTGACGCGGGGAGGCATGCGCAAATACGGGGCTTGCGTATGTCATAATTGGCCGAATACAGGCTTTGTAAAGTGTAATTTTATTACGTAGGGACATTTTGCTATTTTTATTTAGTAACGGATGTAATCGACCGAGGACGAACGCCGCTCGGTTCCTTACTCGGTTAATATGTGGACCGAAGCTGAGTCTCGAGTCTAATAGGACGCCTAGGTATTTGACTGTCTTTTCCCAGGGGATTGGACGATCGAATAACTCTATGGTGGGGAGATACTGCGTTATGCGCCGCGAGAAGTACATGGCTGCACTTTTGATTGGGTTGACCTCGATCCTCCATTTCCGAAACCAGTTCCCGAGGGTTCGGGCTGCGGATTGGAGGCGTTTAGAGATAGTGTCTGGATTACGTCCAGACACATATAGGCAGGTATCATCTGCGAAGAGGGCGAGTTCGACGCCGCTGGTGTGCGGTATGTCGTTCGTGAAAAGGGTGTAGAGCACGGGACCTAGGACTGAGCCTTGTGGTACGCCGGCTAGGATGGGATGTGATTCGGATCGCACCCCCTCGACGCGGTAGCGGAAGGTTCGACTGCGTAAGAAATCTCGTATGATGAGTACGAGGCGATCCGGCACACCGAGTCCATATAACTTGTATATGAGCCCGTTGTGCCAGACCTTGTCGAACGCTTTCGCCACGTCGAAGAAGAGCGCTCCGGTATGAAGCCCGCGTATGAAGTGGGATTGAATGTGCTCCGTTATGCGGTGCACCTGCTGGGTACATGAGTGTTTGGCACGGAATCCAAACTGCTCGTGGATGGGGATCCCTCGAGACTGCATGAAGTCTCTTAAGCGGGCGAGAAGTAGGCGTTCGTATATCTTGCCTAAGGCCTTGAGGAGGCTTATAGGCCGATATGCGGTGGGATCGGACGGGTTTTTGCAAGTACGTTCGTTGCGTTGATGCTTGAATTGAAACGGTTTGCTGATAGTGCGTTATACGCATGCGCGCGCTTATGTCGTGATTTTAAATACGTACGTTACAAAGGACGATGTTTGTTTACTTTTTTTGTTTATTTAGTTACTTTAAGTAAAGGAATTGTTAAGACAAAGTTTAGGATTGCAACAGAAACAAGGTAGGTATTTTTATACAAAATATTAATTTATGTAATAATATAATATAGATTTATGTTTCAATATTGTCTTACTATTGTCAATTAGTTTCACTAAAAATAATACTTTAAGAGATATTATAATAAAGCCGTTTTAATGAGATGAGATTTAATTGTTTTTTGGTTAATAAAGGCTTACATATTCTAAGGGATAAAATATTAAAAACAGTAAATTCTGTTCAGTTTTCAATTACATCGTTGTGGTAATTAAATTACAGTTTACTTGTAGTTCTACCCACTTCCATATAAAATCAAACTAAATTTAGATTTACATAATATACACAAGTCAGGTTCAAAAAATGGAAAAGTTAAAATATTTACATTACGCAGCTAAGTATGTAACGTATTAAGAATGTATTCTACAAAGTAGGTACGACCGACGCGACGTTATGTTATTTATTAGGTATCAAAAGTAACGAGTAACGTAACGATACGATAGTAACGAGTACTGATAGCTATAGTAACGAATATATCCGAGTACGCTTTTTTTCGTTACTTTTACACCACTACTGTTCAGCAGTGGACTAGTAGATAAGCTAAAATGATCAAAAATGATCGCGGCGTCACAGGAAAGAGTGATCACAACAAATCGAGAATCCATCTTTACCGAGCTCTTTAAACGATCAATGTCAAATTAAAAAAAAGCCAATAAAAAGCGTTAGCAGTTTTTATCACTTACTACCTTTCGTTCTCTCCCTGATGTTAAAAAAACGGGAACTTAGCAGGGGTAGGTAGGGTAGACTTCTTTAAAAACCACTGATCCAATTAAGTGTAAGGATTTAAGTGTAACAAATACTATAAATAATACAATTTGAGCAAACTAGCACAAGATGTGCTCTTTGTTGATGGGAACTGGGTCTTATCAGATAAATTATTGTCCTTATAAGTGGTATCTTCATCTTGATAAGTGGTTAAGAAAATTAATAATTCTTTTTAAGCGACTTCAATGAGAGGAGGAGGAGGAGTTCTCAATTCGTTGGAATAATTTTTTTATGTAGGTCTGTACAGCGATAATTCTTTAACTACGGGAACCGATTTCGATGATTCTTTTTTATTACAAAGAGTTGGTCCCAAATTTATTTAGTCAAGTTCCGATCACGAGATCCATGAAAAAGTCATCAAACGTTTAAATTCAGTTAAACATGCTTGGAATTGCTGCCAGATAGTCGGTTCTTTGATTAAATAATTACTTTTTACGTCTTTACCTTATACGAGTACCATATCTAACTACTACCTATCTCGGGACTCTTATCTATACTATACATATAATATCTACTAGATATCTCGGGGTGACGGGCGCAATGTAGTGCCACACAGGAATGTTCCAGGTGACACAGCATTTATTATGAGCAGACGTTGCACTTACCATCAAATGAACGTTTTGCTCGTCTCGTCACTTTAGCCTATAAAAAAAAGTTCAATTATTTTAAATTAAGTTCAACTAACTAAATATAGTTTAAAATGTTATCAATATTATTCGAAATGCTCTCCGTGATATTGAATACAGCCCCTCAACCTCTACAACCTCAACAACGGCCACTCGTCGACCGCAGCACGCACATTGTTCATGTCTATATCAGCCACTGCTAATTAGGGATACTTTGGAACTCCAAATTCTGTGCGCATGCTTTCTCCTCCAAAAGTTGTCTTATTTTGTAATTCAACTGGTTTAAGTCTGGTCTGGAAGAGAGCCACTCGTCGTGCCTGTTATACTCGATTCCATGGGTAATAAGCCAGTTTTGCGTGCTTGCTGCCCAATGAGACGGCGCTGAATGTTGTTGGAATACCCAGTGTCTGTTTCCGAACATATTTTGAGAAAGAGGTTTCACAACGTTTGTAACAACGGTATTTTGATACACAACAGCGCCAGTTTTCACACCTTTCACAAAAATTTTACAGCTCAGTGCCTAAATACGAGATTCCAAGCCAAACGCCTGCTCGTTTCTTCAATGTTGTGGGCATACACTTTATCATTTTGTTTGTTGTAACTTTCTTCGACGTCAAACAATTTTTCGTCTGTTCATGTTTCGCAAATGATGAAAAAACAAATGATTTCGCAGTGTTTTTCCCGCGTACTACCTTAACAAAGCCCGAGATCTCTCGAGCCTTAATTTTTTCAGACGCTCATTATGATAATGTCCTGTTTTTCGTCGATAAGTTCGGAGTCACAGATCTTCATTTAGCACTCTTTTGACTGTAATTCTGCTTAACCGCAATTGAAGTGCTGACATTTTTTGCTTGCGGACGGGATTCCATTGGGTTCGCGCCCACACTGCTTTGATAACCACTTGTGTCCTAGCCGTACGAGGTTGGCCGCTACTTTTACGGTCTTCAAAGGTCAAATCTTCACGAAATCGTTTGATAATACGATATACGAACCTCAGCGTTATTTTCAAATTTTGCAGAAGTTTAAAAATGTCAGTATGCTCGTAACCGCAGCGGTGCAACGCACTAACCGCGACTTGGTCTTCCTTTTGCGTCCACTCAATTTTTTTAAATGGAGTAAAGTAAATTTGTTTTTTATTTTAATATGATGGAAAAGTTCCTTATTCAAAATCAGTTCAAACATTTCTGGACAGTATACGAAATTTAAATTAAATAAGGATGTAACAGAAGTTATGACCTCACTAGTTATTATAAAGCTGGAGTTTGTATGTTTGATCGCGCTAATCTCAGGAAATACTAATACGATTCAAGTAAGCTTCAAATTCAACTCTCCGCGTGACCTTTACAATGCAACTCACTAACCGTGACTCGATTTTGTTTTACGTTAGTGGACATAAACTTCATAACAAATATAAATAAATAACAAAAATCTAGAATTTTTAATTATTATTAAAAATGTCTTCGATTTAACTGTAACTGTGGGCCATGTCCACGTTTATATTTATTTTGGGATCGACGTAAAGTATTTTTAGTAGTAAGGGTGGATACCTTTTTTATAGGCATATGGTACAACGTAGTTCTGTGTAGCACCGAACAGCGCTCATCAGCCTGCGAGATCGGTTCTTAAGTCTCTAATGCTCTCACAGGATACTAAGTCAAGTTGCAGCATAACACTATTGTATCGTAGGGTGAGTCGAGAACTAAAACTCAATTATTGATAGCGAGGCAATGTTTATATAATATCTACGATTCTTTAAGTACCGGCCATGATGTAGGCTCAACCTGCGTTGGCTGAATGTAGTAAAAACTAGCTAACAAACATCACTGTTTCGACTTTAGGACTTTATCCTAAAGTCGAAACAGTGATGTTTGCACACTACTGTTTTTCAGCAGTACTGTTTTAATGCAGTGGTACCACGGCTTGGATATTCTAATGATTAGCAAATAGAAGTGGCAATGGGCCGGCAATATAGCCCGTAGAACCGATAACTATTAGGGAAGAAAGGTCCTCGAGTAGAAACCGCGTACCGACAAGTGCAGTGTTGATATATATATTTTCGGTGATGTAATTGCTGTTAGCCTTCTCGGCTTTTACAGCTTCATCGGATAATGTGCTCGCGGGCCAGGTTTGGTTTGACCCAAACATAAATAAATAAATAAAAACTTCTACAAAAAACCTCGAAATTCGGACTGAGTCGCGTTCGCTGCGTGCTTTCGCGATTTCGAAAATCTTAAATATTTTAAGTCATCTAATGACCGTCCGAGGGAGGCTGCGGGCGTCCATTCAGAATGTCGACTTGTGTGTCGGTAACCCTGGGCGGTGAGAACCGCCCTGGAAAACGGGTGAATCGTGTGTACGCGGGGCAGTGTTGAGTGACTTCCCACTAGATGGAGCGACGACCTGTACGGTTTTGCGGGAAGTCGATGGATAGCTCAGGATTGTGTTTTGGAGCAATGCCTATGTCCAACAGTGGACTATGATAGGCCGAAATGATGACGATGATGAATATTCTAAACTTCCAATTATAACTATCCATTAGACATTAAACTGCAAAGAGAAATAGAGTATAAATTGTAACAAAACCAGTTTATTTAATTAATGAAATACAATAAATAATATTGAATATATATACATATTCTTATTTAAAAAAAAACGAAGCCGTTGTATCGTGGGTGCGTTTTACAAACATACATTTCACATGCACAACACAACCAGACCCGAAAAGCAACAATTTCTGTTTTTGCACAAATGTTGCCTCCGGCTGGGAATCGAACCCAGGACCGGTGGTGCAGAAGTCAGGTACACAAACCACTACGTATAAAAAATTGTAAATGTACAGGATAGAAAAAGGATAATGTAAATAAAAACGCAATATTAGATCTACAAACAAATATAATTCAGTTTTCTAACATTTTACGATAAATAATTTTCATAAATGTACAGGGTAAGCTCATGACGTGGGAAAAGCGGTACTAGTTTTGAACTGGCTACCGGGTAAACGCTGTGCAATTGAATTTTCCGTTAGACATGGGCGGCACTGTACCGCTCTGATATGCTTTTAGTTTCATGGACAGGTATGATAACTTACACTAACTCGAACAGATGTGGTTAATGACTGTTCAATTTCAATGTGCCGTCAGGTTACAAATCTACATTAGACACCAATGACTAGTAATATATAAAAATACGCTAAGTTTAAGCGTATTAAATTTTAATTTCCCATCAGTAAGCTAGATAATGTGAATTATTCCATATAGAATATTTGGAGTAGAAAGCCAAAAAAAACTTCTGTGCGTCCCATTGGAAGACAACAGAAATGCAACTCTTTCAATTTACACATTTAATTCAAACTTTGTGCTTTTACATTGTTGATTAAAAATATTTTGACAGAATGTATTATAGAAGTCAGATGCGTTACCAACCCAATACGTAGATTATAGGATAGACATTAATGTTACATCCATGTTATAGAGAATCATGTTTATGCTATATTACTATTTTTATTCAAATTCTATAAATAATTTCACATAGACAAAGTTTAACACATGTAAACGACATAAATGACAGTAATTAGTTATTGCACAATACTATTAACAACTATTGGGTTCAATATCAACACACCGGGGACACACAGACATATGTATGGGGTGGGACACGTGACGCACCTCACCTGTACAATATAAACACAGTGTTACACATGGGAATATCTAAACTTATATATGTATCATAGAAGAGAAAACTTGTTTATTGATATTCCACACTCATAAAATATATGTTAAAATTTCATTGGGTCATCCACCAGTGTATATGGAAGTTTCTTAAATAATCAGATTAAATAAAATTTTAAACAAACAATAAATAAATATAGTACTGTATAAAGTAATAATATTATTTTATTGAAACTCAGATAAGCGAAAGAAACATTCGCTACATTCACAATTTAACTCGTCCATTCAACTGCACAAATGACATACTGCACAACACATGACAACACACCCACATAGAAAAAGGCAGTTTAAGTAAGTTAGATACAAGTTTAATATTAATTTTGTTAGTAAAAAGATAAGTTCTTTTATCGAGATGTACTTGTATGGGATAGGCACTTGAAGTGAGAATTCTACTATCGCAAATTAAATACATTTTCGTTAACAAAAATAAAGCTTTAAAATTATAAAACCAGGAGGGAATGTATTAGGTAACAAACAAACGCAACTTTGTCGCACCTGTTATGACACAAGCGAAGCATAAAACTGAATAAACATCACGTAGAATATAATTTATACTTTTAAAGTAATTGCAGCTCAAACTGTCATCGAAAATAAAATGTAATAACATTTTTATTATCTATCATACAATAAAATAAAAAACAAAATCTTCTATGGCAGCTCAAAAAAAATTTGTACATTTTTGTACATGGCGTCAAAATCAATACACCTCACAATCCGGGATTCGACTATATTCCATTAAAATTTCCTAATCTACTAATATTTAAATTACAATTAGAAGTGACAAAAACTAACAACTACGTAGTTAATATAGACTTAAATATTTAGTGCTACATATGTTTTTTATGCATTCACCTACTTTGGCTGGAGTTCCAAATAAAGGTATTTGATTTATTCATTTAAAATAATACTGGGAATTTCTACCCAAGGGCCAGATTAGAATAGTTTATAAGCGTGGTTGCGTATTCCACAAGTCGGTGGTAAAATCAATCCCTAAAATAGGCTCATATGTAAAATATACCTGAAACCTTCAATTTGTATGTTACAACATAAGGGAATGGGTATATAAAACATTGATACAGTAAGCCTTCTCTAATTGTGATGAGTGATTATTAACACGCACATTTGGCCTTCCCGCTGCTTGAAATTTCTGCTGTTCTCATTCAATCAACTATAATTTCACAAAGCTCAGATCTTTCATGTAAAAGTGTTAGGAGCAAAACTAACGATAGGAACTTTCTATACAATAAAAATATGAAACGTAAATAAAAATGAGCTAACACTAAAAACAATAATCTTTTCTTAATGAAATAAAACCATGTAGCTATGGTATAATTACTCTGCAGATTAAATATATTCTTTTATTGGAAACACAACAATTTGATAGTATTGATGAAAGTTAACCAGCAGTGAAAATGTCTTAATGACTTATAAATTTGCACGAAACTAATATTTCATGTTCAACAACTGATTTAGTAAAACAATCTTCATATACATTAAAACATTGAATATAATCTATTGTAGTTACTAAAATAAATAGTGTTAAATAGTAGGTGAATAGATTAGATCTAATCACAATTAAAATTATATTCTTTACCTACCGGTACATATATATTATTATTCAGAAAAGCCTGTGTCAGTGAAAAATATCTTTTATATAATAATGGCTACAGCAGTTGATAGTAACCTAAGTTTAGACAGGATAGAGCGCTTCATAATACTGCATGGACAACTTCACTACTAAAACATCTTTTATGATAAAATTTTAATACTAAAATGCCTTGTTTTGAAGTTATAAATACAATATTAATGTCAAGTGTTTCATTTCCTTTACTCTCTCCATATTAAGCTGTAGTTGTAGAAAAGGAACTCTGTTCATTTGAATTATAAGTGTATTCATTAAATGTGTTATTTCCATTTTGCAAGGCTGTAGTGGCATATAATGCAATTTAAATATATTGTAAATTGATTATTTTTAAAAACACTGCCTTTGAGAAAGTTTTCAAAACAGCTACATTGTGCAATTTTAGTGAGTTAAGATACGTAGTTTAGTTTTGAAACAATAATCGTTTTACAAATTTTTTAGTTCTTTAAAAATGCTGTCTATTTTTTGTGTCCCAATGGACAATAAATTCAGTATATAACAATGACAATTGCCGTCAACTCCTTAAAAAATTCATTCCTTATGGCACAAGACTTGCTAAATGTATGTTAATTATAAATACCTCTTCAACAACAACTGGGTAACAAAATTGAGTGCATCTTATATTTACAAGGCTACTAAGGCATTTTTCTATCTAAAATAAGCGTATTCTCGTATCGATACTGTATTATGAAGCGCTCTTAATTTCTAGTCATTTCCCCTTCCATTCAACGTCATTATTCTAACACTAAAATATTAACTACAACTATCCGATAAAGGGAAATTATCTGTCAACATGGCACTGTTTCTTTGATATTTATATTAACAGGTACCGCCTCATTTTTTTATCTGCATTTCACGAATTAGTTGCTGTTAAGTGAAGCACAATAACATTTAGTAAGCGAAACTCTTTTTAAACAAAACACAAATTTTCATTGACCGAGATTATGCTGCGGTGGAGTGATAAGTACAATAATTTATTTGACTTTTACTTTTTTAAAAAGACAGTAACAAAACCCCAACCCGTTGGGATATGGAAAGAGAAATTGAACAGTGTAATCTCGTTTAAATGGAAATAATAATAAATAGGATAACAAACGTGAGTTACGTTGCGTGGAAGGGGGTGTTGCTGGGAGATGAATGCGTTCATCGCACATCGGTAAGGTTGCTCTTGTCACCGAACAGCTTCACCAGCTGCTCCTCATAGTCGTCGATGTTGCGCTTCATTATCTCCATGCACGGGCCCAGGAGCCGCTCGAATGTCTCCACATCCAAGACTGCAATTTTTAAAGCACACGTGTGAGACATACATATATACAGTCACGCCTTTTTCTCATATAAGGGGTAGGCAGAGACCACTAACGTAATCTCTTCGCTGTCGCGGGAAAGAGACGCGACGGATGGCGAACCACGTCGCCGCCATTTTGGTACGAGTCAAAATATTGTTACTGCCCATTGCGTTCCCACGAACAGTATAGTGACAGCACTGCATATTATTGTGTAATTCTGCACGAAATAGGCTGGCTGTACAATAACATAGTCGCCTCTTACGACATCGCGGTAGAAATGAGGTAAGTGCTATTCACTGTGCCGTAAAAGGCACTAGTCACCATGGCATGATGTTACAGAAGACAGATTAAGACAATTTTTGTTTTTACACTGGACATTTTCTCTATTGGTCAAGCATGAGATGGGCAGCAGCATCTTTCTGGAACATCTGAATTCCAAAGAAAAAGAAGAGTGTGGCAAATATGCCAAAATCCCAAATAAATGAGAGTTACAAACGTTTGTGGCAATCTCGGGATCAATTATCATCGAAGGAGACCTATTTTCAGCAGTGGACTAGTGATAGCCTGTAATGATAATGATAATAATGATGATGATGATGACTGGTACTGGGAGAGTAGGGCAGCGTCCCCCGAGTGGCGAAACCTACCCAGTAAAACAAGGGGTACACTGAATATTGATACTGTAAGTTATCTAATTGTGATGAGTAATTAATAAGCACTTATTTTATTTTATTTATATAATTTGGAACGTCAACAGTACAGACATTCTATCTTATAAATTAAGTTACATAATAAAGACATGTGCATACCAATTACAGACGAACACATCACTTACTACAAATAGTTGTTACCTTATAACAAAAAAACAGTTAAGTAAAGTGTAAATGAAAACCTAATAAGAAGATATACAAAAAAAAAAAATTACTATCCATAAAACCGTCAAAAAAATTACATAAAACTAAGCGGACGCCAGGAATGATTTCGAGATCATACGTTTAAACTCATTATCAAGTCAATGTCGCGGTTTTTGCTTTGTAATGAGTTATATTCCCTGCATATTCTTACTATAGGCGACTGTAAGCCGAGGTTAGTTTTGCACCGAGGGATGTAGAATAGCTGTGGTATAGGTTTACGGGGTATGTTAAATGGAATGTTTAGCGACACGCGTGACAGCAAGTAGCTGCAATCAGTGAGTCCATTAACAAGTTTATACAAAAACAAGACATCGTTCACAATGCGCCTGTCATATAAGGAAATCATTTTAAAATGAGCTAGTCTTTGGTTATAAGTATTTCTGTGTGAGAAACCAGAGGTACTAAAAGCAAGATACTTTGTGAATGCGCGTTGTATACTTTCAATTCGTTGGGAGTATACACTGTAGTGGGGGCTCCAAATATTGCTCGCATACTCTAACTGAGTCTGCATTAATGCATTATACAATGTAATTTTGGTTCTAGCTAACTTAAATCCCCTTGTGTTGCGTTTTATAAATCCTAACATTTTCACAGCCTTAGTTATTGTAGTATCAATATGTGAAATAAAATTAAGCTTGCAATCAATCATCATTCCCAAATCGCGCACACTATTTACTTCTACTAATTCTTCACCAGTAAATTTATATTTGGACGGTAATGGTCTTTTTTTTCTAGTGTACTTAATGTAGCAGCATTTTTTTTACATTTATTATCATATGATTCGAAGTACACCACCTTCCAATTCTATTCAAGTCGCTCTGAACCAACTGAATGTCATCTGAGCTAGTAATCGGTCTGTAAAGTTTTAAACCATCTGCAAACAGAGAGAATTTACAGTTGCGTATTTCTTCTGTGATATCGTTTATGAATAAAGCAAACAAAATTGGTCCCAAATGGGAGCCTTGTGGCACTCCAGAAGCAGAAAAGTAACAAGCCGACTCATATCCCTTGACTGCCACAACTTGAGGTCTATTTCTCAGATAAGATTTAAACCATTCTAACAGTGGACCAAATATACCTTGTGCCTCGATTTTTTTCAATAATATATAATGGTCGACTTTGTCGAACGCACTTGAAAAATCGGTATAGACAGCATCAACTTGAAGTCCAGTATCCAAATCAGTTGATAAATCCGATATAAATGACATTAGGTTAGTATAACAGAACGACCTGATTTAAAGCCATGCTGATGCGGTGATATAGTAATATCAAAATAACGCGATATAATAGGACAGACAAGGGATTCAAAAAGTTTTGAAAAACATGACAATATCGAAATAGGCCGATAGTTTTTTTTATATCTGATTGATCTCCTTTCTTGTATACGGGGACAATTCTAGCTTTTTTCCATTCATTAGGAAAGAGTCCTTCTTCTAGAGAACGGTTAATGATTAAGGTCAAGGGAAAAGCAAAAGGGCGTCCACAGTGTTTAATAAATAACGGAGGAATTGAATCAGGACCAGCCCGCTTTGAACCATCCAGTTTCTTTATCGCCTTCAAAACCTCTTGTTCAGTAAATTTTAATAGACCAATTGTATTGTAAGTTTGGTTTGAAACAGTCCTGGTAATATCCATATTGGTAACGAATTTTTTATGATTAAAAACTGATGAAAAATGATTCATAAAAAGTTCCGCGATTCCAGGTCCAGTATCAACAACTAAATTATTTAAGTGTACTATTAGATGGAAGGGTTGAGCTATTACATTGTTTATGGTTCATAAAGCGCCAAAAAGTTTTAGGATTTCTGCATATATTACTTTCAATGAGATTTTTGTATTTACTATAACATTCATCACACAGTTTATGACAGCGGTCTCTCAGAATGCTGTATTCTAGTTTATTGCGTGGATTTTTATAAATTTTGTACCTTGATCTTAATTTTTCCTTTTCCGACAGAAGTTTAATAAGTGACCTAGAAAACCATAAAGGATATCTAAAGCTTTTTAGTGTACGCTTGGGAACATATCTATCAATAACATAATTTAAATTATCGTAAAATACCGAAATCATTCCATTCACGTCATAATTTTGGCAAAGGGTTTTATGCCAGTCAATGCTCTTGATAACAGAGATAATAGAATCATAATCAGCTTTGATATAGTTATAAATAATTCTAGGTTTAGGGGTAAGATATTGAATATTACTATATGACAGAGATATCAACAAGCTGGGGTGTTTTTAAGCATCGTCCAACCTTCGTCTGAATTACAACGCATATATCTTCTAAATCACTCTCCCACTGCTGAACTCGACAAGAATTGAGATTCTTAGATACTGTAACAATTACGCCGCCACCATCTTTCTTTGCCGTAGAAATGCGGTCTCTGCGATAAACTTTGTATCTATTGTCCATCAATTATGATTATTGATATTATGATTTAACCAGGTTTCAATAAATCCATCAACATTATAGTTATTTTGTAACACACAATCGTAGACCGAGTTAGTTTTGGTTCTTAGTCCTCGCACGTTTTGATAATATATCCAACATTGCTAATAATTTCACCACAAAACTTTATATAATGTATTAATGTGAATATTTTTTTTAATCCTTGGTTAATTTTTGTATACTCTCGGTGCTACGAATTAGAATTGCTTGACTAGATTCATTCTTTCTAACATATATGTGTCCATTGCTTATCCAAACAAATTTGTATCCCAGATCCTTCGCCTTTATTCGAGTTGTCGCATGAAGAGACTTCATAACAGGCGTTAGGTGTTCTGACACAAATACTACTTAGTATAGTAATACTAGCTTTGGTTCCCCGAAGCCTAGATGTTTGGTGCATAGCTTGTCCTGTTGATGTTTTTTATTATAGTTTGTAACTGCTGCTAATAGTGTATTCCGGAGACGCGGAGTATGCAACTTTGCAACAATAGCTCTAGGCCTCTGGCTGTCTTTATTCATTTTAGATATCCGAGTAACCTGAAGAACGTCATCCTCGGTAAGTGAGGTTCCTGTTACTTGACCTAACTGTAATAAGGTAGTTGTTAAATTCTCTTGTTTTGTGCTCTGGAACCCCATTAATTTCTATATTGCTGCCACGCATGTGTTGTTCCACTTGGCAAAGTCTATTTGATAAGTTTTTCTCTGTCGATTTCAGTACATTGTTGTCTTTTTGTAAGCTATCAATAATTGCATCTTTTTCCAGTAGGTGTTCTTTAAGTCCTCAAATTGCTTTTGCATTTCTTACTTTAGCACTTTTGGATTTCTTACTGCTTGAAATAACTGCTGTTGGCATGTCACAAAACTCAGATATTTCATTTAAAATTTAGTTAATAGACTCATCGGCAATCAAGAAGTTAAATTTGCTAAGATTCGCATGCAAAATTTAACACTAAACCTACTGACATTTTATATATATATATTTCTATGGTATAATTGAACATCAGAAGTCAATATATAAAGTATGAAGATACAAACTGATGTCAATTTAAACAAAATATGATTAATATAAATAATTATGATTTTGAAACTATGATTATTCCAAAATCCTACTTTTAACAATTTTAATTAAAGTATCAAGAGCAGTCACTTCACCGCTCTGGTAGGTTTAGTGTTAATATGTGCACCTGGTTTTTGAAGAAAAAAAGAGAAGGTTGGCGGTGGCACATCTCCCACAATAGCGTGCAGAAGTAGACTAATAACGCCATCACGAGCCGTCACCAGCTACATACCACCACTAGCACTAGGAAGACGAATTTTCGGCGGCTGTCTGTCGTAGTTAATGATAATAATAATAATGACTTGATAATGCCTCGTTTTAAGGTAGAACAAGTGTCGTGTTTCACCTCAAAGCGAGTGGTGTTTATTGGCCTCGAATTTAGTGGTGTGCCTTGCCTAGTGGTGGTGTTATACACTCGGCGTCAAAAAAATCGCACAAAAATAATTTAAATACTATTTTAACACAACAGGCCAATGGCAATGTTGTGGTTTGAGGGTATCATTCGAAAGGTAATTTCATTAGCTTTCAGGAATTTTAATTGAATTTTACTTTTATAACGAGACGAAAGATAAATTAAAGAAAAAGACAGGGTATGTACAAATTTGCAAAATAATAATTTAAAAAAAACTTAATACAAAAAAAGTTCTTAAAACTTAGTGTTCCTTGTTCCCTTGTTCCTTGTTTTGTTCCCACTCTTCAAGTACCGCATCTTGGAGCTCTTGAAGAGTGGCTGGAGCTGGATCTCGAGCTCGAGCTCGCACGCGCCGTTTTAGGTCATCCCAGAGATGTTCTATTGGGTTAAGGTCTGGACTTCGTGCTGGCCAATGCCTAACAGGGATATCGACCTCCTGTAAATAATCCCGTACAATAGCCGCGGTGTGGCAACGAGCATTATCATGCATTAACATGAATCCATCACCGACATAACCAGCATACGGGACCACATGTTCCTCCAGGATTTTAGTAATGTACAGACCAGCATTTAATGACCCTTGCCCACGGCCACCCCGAGTCCGGGAAACGCACACAAGTTCCGTTTTCCCGTCGACGGAAATGCCGCCCCAAAACATACACGAGCCACCCCCGTATTCGACGGATTCTTCGAAGCAGGGTTGTGTGAACCTCTCCCCCTGTCTTCTGTAGACCCTTCTACGCCTGTCATTGCAGAAGAGACAGACCCTCGTCTCATCAGAGAAGAGTACGGTCCGCCACTGTTCTAGAGTCCACTCGCAATGATTGCGAGCAAACTCTAGGCGATCTCTGCGATGCTGTGCAGTTAGTTGTGGACCTTTAGCAGGTCTATGGGCTGTTAAACTCTTTTCGTGTAACCTTCTTCTTATCGTAGAAACACTCACAGATGTTCTCCGAGTTGATCGAAGCTGTTATTGCAACTCAACAGCATTTGTAAAACGGTTTCGTAAAGATGTCGTAACGATGAAACGGTCATCTCTTTCTGATGTGCACCGATTTCTTCCAGAACCCGGTTTTCTAACATAACCACCAGTCTGCTGAAAACGTTGGAACACCGTCGAACTGAAAAACGGGACAGGTTCAACTGTCGAGCAACGTCACACTGCCGCATCCCCGACTGCAATAGGGCAATCACTTGAGCGGCTTCTTCAGAGCTGGTGTCCATCTTTACTTGTTCTTACTTGGGTTACTTGTTCACGTGTGTTCACTGCAAAGTCTAAATTACGACTGGCACATATTTCATCCAGATCGACCCTTTTATACCCTTTTTAGGTGGCGTAACTCCGGACGCTAGTTACACCACCTAAAAAGGGTAGTAGTTTATTTATTTTATATTTTATTAAGTAGTTTATTTTTGACGCTCTATAATGACAAATGTTTTAATGATTTCATGATTTTTTTATTAATAATGTAAAGCTATTCAAATACCCATTTCAAACATACCAATATTTATATAAATATAATTCGTTTCTAGCCATTACAGCCATTTTTCGCGCAAACTCAGGGAAATTTGGGTGCGATTTTTGTGACGCTGAGTGTAGTGGTGGAGTGATGTTGGTGGCGGTATTAGTTTGCGTGCGGTTCGTAGTGAATTTAATCATTTAAAATTGTAAATCGATAAACTAACAATACAAACTTTCTATAACATACAAGTATGAAACATAAATGAATAAGTGAAGTGGTGTTAGGTTTAAGTAATATATTGAAAATGAAATTGGATTGGGTTTATTCTATTACTGACAATGATGATTACATTTTTTAAAAAATGTCTAGGATAACCGATCATAAATTACAAATGTATAATTATTCTGTACATTGTTATTCTTAGGAAAGGCCGCGGCTTTTGCATTTCGGCGATTTTTGGACCTCCCTCTCCCCTCTTGTGACATGTCTGGTGAGCTTTGGCTCTCCCCTCTCCTCTTATCACACGTGAGGTTTTTCAAAATGCGTATTTTTAATGTAAATACGTTAAACTGGGATTGATTGCGTTGGGTTTATTTAAAAATCACAGTGAGAAAATCATCCATTAAATCGAAGGGCTAATGTGCTTTCTTGCGGAAAAAAACGTGATTGGTTTTGTAATTGACATTACACGAACCCCTTCTAATTTTAAGATTTTTTTTAAGATTATTAAGATAAGTTTTATAATTGGCATTACATGAACACTTCCTTATTATGAATAACTATATAGAGTATTTTCCATACAAATGAAGTATATTCGGCGAGACCCCCCGAGAGATTCTGTGAAATTCGGCTCGACCCCCTACCCCACCTAAACGCCTCGCGTATTTAATGGAGGCCCCCTAAGATAAGGCTATATATATATCATCAACATCATCATTTCAGCCTATCACTAGTCCACTGCTGAGCAAAGGCATCCTCCATAGATAGCCACAAAAGTTTGTAGTTCTTATTTTGAAGGGTGTTGCCGTAGTTGCCGCGCTTGGCAGGCGGGTTGGCAACCGCAGTTTATTTACGATGTTCCAGGAAAATGTTGCTACCCATCTCCTGGTTTTCATTTTCCCTCTGTCAACTTTTAGGAGGTAGATTCTCTTAAGCCGCCACCACACGGCCTGATTCTAGTAGACAGACGTAATAAATAATAATGTAATAAATAATGTAATAAATAATGTTACTTACATGCCACCTTGGTAGGTCCTACAGAGTAAACAGAGGCTGCGCGTGGCTTGTGGGTCACCAGCGCCAACTCGCCGAAGTAATCTCCCTTTCCTGCAGACAAAAACAAACAAGCATGTAAGTAAAGTACAATTGCCATAACACAGTGTAATATAAAATTAACAAAGTAATCCTATAATATAAACAATATAAAACCCAAATCAATAAATATCATTTGCCTTTTAATATACCCATAGTCTGTGTATAATATACTAAAACATCGAGTAAGAACCTCAATGTCTTTAATAAAAATGAATTAGAAACTTTAATATTACGAACTAGCGATCCGCCCCGGCTTCGCACGGGTAGATAGATATTAGAAAGATAAATTAATACTTTATTTGGACAAATAGAACATCAACAATTCCTTACACTAACATTTTTTGTAGCGACTATTGTCATCGCCGGTTCTGCAGCTGGTCTGGTAAGATTACGTTATTTTACCAAAATAATTTTATATTTATGGGAACATAAGCCACCTCTGTGCAAAGGGAGCCGTCCATCTAGATGATGCCCAAGTCGCATGAAGCCGGGCGGCGGCGCGGGGTTCGAGAGACACCGCGGCTGCTGTATTTTTTATGGAGCGTTTTAAATAAAAAAAAAATTACTAACCACTATTCAATTGTTTCTAGTTTCCAAAAAATTATGTCAGCAGGTGGGGTATTAATAGATGCTAGTCTATTCGCGCGTCCGCGCGACGCTCGGGCTGTTCGCTCACACCGCGGTAATTTTCTTACTTTAGCATTTTTATACCCGTCGTAACTTCTAAACGATAGGTCCGATTCGAATAATTTAAAGAGGACTTTACATGTACATAACCAACCTTGACTATGAAACTATTTAGTAGGATTAATATCATGATAGGAATGTCATCATCTTTCGATTCTACCCGTGTTTTGATTGACTAATTTTAACAAGAAGCGGTTATCGTGACTTAACTATAATAGTTAGGACATATAGCCTAGCGGACTTTTTTGTGAGTAATGATGAGTACTATGAAAATGTAGTACATTATTTTATTTATCATTAATAGTTTTTGCAGCGAACGCCAAATAATGACATTTATTAGTAAATTTAATACCTTGATGTACATCAATTTTCGTAAGAGTTTCAGTGTTTTTTTTTAAATTAAACACAGTTCATGTTACTCGCTGATAATGTATACAGGTGAAAAAAAAATTAAAATCAGTTCCGTAGTTTTTGAGTTTATTCATTACAACCAAACAAACATACAGAAAATAATTTTTTTCTCTTTATTATATTAGTTTAGACAAATAAAGAAGTAAGCCTCAAAAATAAGAATAGATTACGCTTTTATAACGAAATCCTAGTCTATCATCAGCCCGTCGCTAGTCCACTGTAGAACATAGGCCTCCCGCATAAATTACCACAACTCACGGTCCTGAGCCACCGGCTGCCATCGACTACCAAAGCTAGCAACCGTGTAGTTCGTTCGCCATCTAGTGGCGAGCCCTTACACTACGTTTGCCGGATCGAGGTTGCCACTCGAGAACCTTTCTTACCCAACGGCTATCGGTTCTACGAGCTATATGGCCGGTCCATTGCCACTTCAGCTTGCTAACCCTTAGGACTATGTTAGGCTATCCTAGTGTATAACACCATTTTCTTGCCAATTTCATAAATTATAATCTCAAAAACTTTAAATAATAAACAATAAAAAAAAACTGGAATAGGCGAACTACTAACTACTACTACGATGAACTATTATGCGAACAATTATTGTTAGTATTAGAATATACATGTAATTTGTTTCACGAAAAAGGTGCTAACAATTTCGATAAATTTTACAGATTAGCTAATTTTTGAATCAAGAATTCGATTTCTGATCTTGGAGAAAATTCATCGTAACGTTATAAAATAAACGTACGGTCATATCAATCGATAATAGATGGCGCTAATATATTATTCTTTTCGCCTTATCTACTTTTCTGAATCTAAATAATTTTCGAATGAAGCCCGGCCGTCTCAATAATTGCATCTTAAATTTTAAGTTATTTAATATTCATTGAAACTATTCCACGTGAACATAATACTGTCACGCCTTTTTCCCATATAAGGGCTAGGCAGAGGCCACACACGTAGCCCACTTAGCGCCCCGGCGGTAAACGAGACGGGACCACATCATTTTGGTGCGAGTCAAAAAAGAATCTCACGCCCATTGCGTTCCCATGAGCAGTATAGTGACAGCATTGCATATTATGGTGTTATTCTGTACGAATAAAGGCTGTTGGTGCTATTCTTCTCTACCGGATAGCTATTGGCAAATTGGACAATACAGATGAAAATTGCATACCGAGGCGCTTGATCTCATGCTCGTTGCCATCGTCACGTGTGATGCGGATGCTGACGGAGCCGTCCTCTAAGAAGTACATGCCGTCGGCGGTGTCGCCCTGTTTGATGATCAGTTCCCCGTCGATCAGCGTGCGCGGTATCAGAGCATCAGCCAGGTTGGCGCGCTCGTATGGCTGTTGGAAATAGTATTTTAAGATTAAGTGTCACATACAGAAAGACAAGGCTTACCAAAACCCTTACGAAATAAACAAAAACACTATCATTAATTCGTACTAGCTGAAACCAGCGACTACGTCCGTGTGGATTTAGGATTTCTAAAAATAATGTGGGAGCACTGATTTTCCGCAATAAAAAGTATCCTATGTCCGTCTCCACATACAAGCTATCTATATCTAAGTTACTGGTGGTAGGATTCCTATGCAAGAATCCGTCTAGGTAGGTATTACCCTAGGCCAGTTGTTCTGCCGTGAAACAGTAGTGTGCAAACATCACGGTGTCGGTCTGAAGGGCACTGAGAGTTGGTGTAATCACTGGGCAGCATATGGGACTTAAGAACTGATGTCTCAAGGTGACGGGCGTAGTGTGGTGTCACACAGAAATGTACTGGATGACACAGCATTTGTAATGTCGGCAGACGTTGCACTTACCATCAGGCGAACGTTTTCCTCGTATCGTCACTTTGTCCAATAAAAAAAACGCTTGCTCCACTCAATACTTGGATTGACGATTCTTATTGCGACCCACTCTGTGACCAGAAGTCAGGTACAGTTACTCTGACTCAAGTGGTCAGAGTACCTTTCTTCTGCGCAATGGGTCCTGGGTCCAAATCCCAGCCGGAGCCAACTTTTGTGCAAAAACACATTGTTGGTTTTGGAGTCTGGTTGTAACGGTACAGAAGAAATCCTACTATGAGGCATAGTTTAAAAAGAAAACACGATATCGTATCGTACAAATATTCGGATGCAAACAGAATTAAGAACTGATGTCTCGGGGGATAAGCGCAGTGTGTTGCGACAAATTAACGTTCTGGTTGACACAGCATGTTATGGGCAAACGTTACACTTACAATCATGTGAAAGTTTTGATCGTCTCATCACTTTCTAGTAAAAAAAAAGACTGAACTTTCGCACTCGAATTCTAGGTTTCGTAACCATGGTTGTTAATTATGTTAAATCTTAACAGTTTAGCAGTTTACGGTAAAAAGGTCATTATAATATTGCAGTACCAACATCAAAATAACTAATTGGTCATTTTGACGTGACAAAGTCGCAATTATAAATATCGGTTAAGAAGATTGCTGATCTATCCTGGAGGTCAATTGTGTAACTCTGGTAGGTTTAGGGATCGGTTTCATTTAAACCCGATTAACCAATAAATCTGGTCCAAACGCCAAAATAAAACAGATCCCGAAACCTACCAGAGTTACGCAATAGACTTCCTGGTTTAATTCGATTCTAGGACTTAGCTAAATGTTACTTTTGCTGTAAAAAAGCAAAATTCGACGTGACGCATAAAACAAACGCGACTGTGGAGACGACACTGAATTATTTTTTTAACAGCTGTCCTTGTGCCATCCATCTTTACATGTAACAATGCTACTCGATTGCTTACAATTTACGAAGGTATTATGTTGTAACTTGTGAGTTTCTCGTAATTCGTTGTTAGCGTGTTGTAGCTAGTGTCGTGTAGACGATTATAATTCGGCGTTGGTGGTAGTTACGAGAATAGGCGGTTTGTTTCGTATTCTTGTGTTGTCAGAATATTTTGTGTGAAGTGTGAAGCATGTACCATGTAGTAGTGTTGTAATTCACCACAACTCCTATAGCGATATTTTCGATAAACGCAACATCTTTATGTTTTACTTTGTATTTCATTCATGTTTTGTACAAGACAAGATTGGGTAGACAATTT
Source organism: Luehdorfia chinensis (assembly GCA_019845155.1). NCBI lineage: Eukaryota > Metazoa > Arthropoda > Insecta > Lepidoptera > Papilionidae > Luehdorfia > Luehdorfia chinensis. Next base: position 11,557,839 of record JAHVAK010000191.1, on the reverse strand, counting down.
CTAGACAAAGCATACTAAAGTCCCCGCCTTACATAACATTAATTTACTTCATATTCGATATATGTCAGCTTATGGACTAACCGATCCCGATCGATGGTATGGATTCCTATGCAGGATTCTAAGTGGGTATCACCGCAGGGCCCGTTATTCTGCCCTGAAGCGGTCTGCAGGGCCCTGGCAGCTAGTGCAATTACTCAGCATGTGGGCCTTAAGATCTCATGTCTCATGGATTTTTTTTCACTGGATATAGTGACGAAACGAGCGAAACGTTCACGTACAAACATTAACGTTCACGTTCATGGTAAATGCAACGTCTGCCGATAACAAATCTGTGTCATTCAGAACATTTCTATGTGACAACCACACTGCGCTCGTCACCCCGAGAATCAGTTCTTAAGTCTCATATGGGACTGGGTGCGTGGCGTCTCCTGTAATTCGGCTACTAGGTCGGGATCGGAGGATGGTTTGGCGTCGTGGTTGACGTCCACACTAAGCCTGGTCCACGCTCGTCCCGTCTCTTTCTTCCATAAAAAATAGTCACTAATTATAATTATTAACTGTATAAGACGAGTTTTCTATTTTTGGTAAATTTGCATATCAGGTATTAGTGAATATACGAGGGGTGATCCAAAAGTAATGATAATCAATAATAAACACAATGAATAAAATAAATAAATAAATTTATTTCTCAACATAGTCTCCTAGCAAGTCTATACATTTAGTCCATCTCTTTTCTAATCCTAAAATTCCCTTAGAAAAAAAATCTTTATCTTGACTCTCAAAAAAGTCCTCAACCGCGGCCATCACGTCGCTATCATCGTCAAATTTCTTGCCTCGGAGGTGTTCCTTGAGTCGTGGAAAGAGATAGAAGTCGCTGGGGGCTAGATCTGGTGAATAGGGGGGGTGTTCCACCAGCTCAAAGCCCGCTTCCTGAATGGCAGCCATGGCAATTGCAGCTTTGTGAACCGGTGCGTTGTCTTGATGGAACAGCACTCCAGCCCGCAGTTTGCCTCGCCTTTTCTCCTTAATAGCCTCCCGCAATCTTCTTATTTGTTCTGCATAGTAGGAGCCTGTAATAGTGGCCCCCTTTTCCAAGTAGTCCACCATGATTATTCCTTCAGCGTCCCAAAAAACAGACGCCATAACCTTCCCTGCTGAGCTTGACACTTTGAATTTCTTCGGCGTCGGTTCATCGGATCGTTTCCATGTCATCGATTGTTGTTTTGTTTCAGGATCAAAATGGTGGATCCAGGTCTCGTCCATGGTCACAAAACGTGACAAAAAATTATCCTTGTCTGCCTGGAACTTTTCGTTGGCAACCGCAATTTATTTATTCGGATGTTCCAGGAAGATGCTGCTGCCCATCTCATCACATATTAAAAAAATTACGGCGAGTACAGAACGAACATTTTTGGATGTTTTTTTTTCGGATTGATACGAGTTTTAATCAAGCTATATTTCTAATTATCGGATCAATATAAATATATGTAATCACTAAACAGGCGGTGGCACAAAGAAGACCATTACCCCCATCTAGTCCCGGACTTTTCTTTAAAATAGACTAAGTAAAATGACAGAATAGTCTCTAGACCCCGACAGATAACGGAATTATTGTATCAAATATGTCCAACTTAATTAATTATTATATTACTTATAACATTATAATAAACATGATCACGTCTACTAAATGATATCGAAATCAGTTATAACATTAATTATCGCGCAGTGAAATTAGTGATCAGTTGCTAATAAGACGGGAGACACGTTGTAAATTACGTACACATCAACAAGGCTGTGCGCTGCTCACGTATTGATTGATTGACCGCTACAAACGCACGGGCGACAGAAAGTTGGCAGACTTCGGAATGGAACCTTCGGCCTCGCACGCTTGTTACATTGCACGCGCTAACCGCTGACGCGTACAACAGTAATATTTTATTAATATGTTTATTACACAAATAAAACATGGTTTTATCGTGAATACAAATACGCGCCAAAATACAGTTAACAAGAACACACTAGGGCGTGCACATTATGATAGAATAGTATAAATTTACAGATTTGAAAAATACGAAATTATATAAAAACTCATGAGGGGACTTAAGCCCGAGTTTTATTTTTTTGTAAATGTATTTATCATCATTTTGGACATTCCACTGATGAAAGGCCTTCACCTGGTTGAGAGGATTTGGTGTCATTTATCCTGTAAAGGTGACTGTTAATTGCAGTGAACGACAATTGATTGTGAAGGTCTGAGTTCTTTAGGTTTATTACTGATTAGTCCACTAACTGTCGGAGGCCAGGAAATTTTCCTGATAATTTCCTTAGTCGACTTTTACGACGATTGGGAAATTAATCTTAAATAAATTTACATTATCAAATTATTTATAATAAACATGAATTTCTTCTGAGTAGATTAGTATGAAGACGCCCTAAAATTCCTCCGCGTGACTTGTGCTACGACTACTGACGTCATAAGACGGCATTGGGCTGTGGGTGTTAAATAAATTTAATATGCTGAACTTTGTACTATTTTGGAGAATGAAAAACAGTTTTGTAATGAAAATAGTCTTTACTAAAAGAAACATTTCCAACTTACCTTAGCCTTACCCATTTTTTATTCGTTTTATTTCTTTATATTTCAATAATAAGATGTTCTTTTTTTGATACTTCAGTACAGTACATAAGTATTCCCCTATAGATTGGGGAGATTTTGCTATAGTCGCCGCGCTTGGCAGGCGGGTTGGCACTCGCAGTTTATTTATTAAGCTGATCCAAGAAGATGCTGCTATCCATCCCCTGGTTTTCATTTACCCTCTGTCGACTTCTACGACGAGACGAGATGGGGTGGTAGATTCTTTTGGGCCGCCACCACACAGAAAGCTAGTTATAGATAATTAAATGAGCATAATAAGTTCTTACACATCATAATCATCACAGATTAAAATTTAATTTATGAGTATTATTTTAAATAATGAATATACGTGAAGAAAGTCTATTTTGTAAGTTAGTTAATAAAATGTATGCGTTTAATTTTTCACACATGGTTATGCAAATTGAGCGGATAAATTATCAAAAAAAAAAACCCCTTAAAACTTTTAGTGGAAATGAATGAAGATGAGTGAATGAATGTATTTATTTCAAATAAACAAACACAAAACGTTAGGTAATAGATCTGCCAAAACGCACAGCAGTTTGTTGAAAGAGATCTACACTAGGCGTCGAACTTCGTCGTTTACGAAAAAATCGCACATCCGAAAAAAATAATTTAAATACTATTTTAACACAACAGGCCAATGGCAATGTTGTGGTTTGAGGGTATCATTCGAAAGGTAATTTCATTAGCTTTCAGGAATTTTAATTGAATTTTACTTTTATAACGAACCGAAGGAGAAATTAAAGAAAAAGACAGGGTATGTACAAATAAGCAAATTAATAATTAAAAAAAACTTAATAAATACAAAAAAAGTTCTTAAAACTTAGTGTTACCCCCCTTGCCTTGATAACGGCTTCCATGCGATCTTTCATGGACCTTACAAGGATCGCAACAGCCTCTTGGGGTATTTGTTCCCACTCTTCAAGTACCGCATCTTGGAGCTCTTGAAGAGTGGCTGGAGCTGGATCTCGAGCTCGAGCTCGCGCCGTTTTAGGTCATCCCAGAGATGTTCTATTGGGTTAAGGTCTGGACTTCGTGCTGGCCTATGCATAACAGGGATATCGATCTCCTGTAAATAATCCCGTACAATAGCCGCGGTGTGGCAACGAGCATTATCATGCATTAACATGAATCCATCACCGACATAACCAGCATACGGGACCACATGTTACTGCAGGATTTCAGTAATGTACCGACCAGCGTTTAATGACCCTTGCCCACGGCCACCCCGAGTCCGGGAAACGCACACAAGTTCCGTTTTACCGTCGACGGAAATGCCGCCCCAAAACATACACGATTCTTCGAAGCAGGGTTGTGTGAACCTCTCCCCCTGTCTTCTGTAGACCCTTCTACGTCTGTCATTGCAGAAGAGACAGACCCTCGTCTCATCAGAGAAGAGTACGGTCCGCCACTGTTCTAGAGTCTACTCGCAATGATTGCGAGCAAACTCTAGGCGATCTCTGCGATGCTGTGCAGTAAGTTTTGGACCTTTAGCAGGTCTATGGGCTGTTAAACTCTTTTCGTGTAACCTTCTTCTTATCGTAGAAACACTCACAGATGTTCTCCGAGTTGATCGAAGCTGTTATTGCAACTCAACAGCATTTGTAAAACGGTTTCGTAAAGATGTCGTAACGATGAAACGGTCATCTCTTTCTGATGTGCACCGTTTTCTTCCAGAACCCGGTTTTCTAACATAACCACCAGTCTGCTGAAAACGTTGGAACACCGTCGAACTGAAAAACGGGACAGGTTCAACTGTCGAGCAACGTCACACTGCCGCATCCCCGACTGCAATAGGGCAATCACTTGAGCGGCTTCTTCAGAGCTGGTGTCCATCTTTACTTGTTCTTACTTGGGTTACTTGTTCACGTGTGTTCACTGCAAAGTCTAAATTACGACTGGCCCATATTTAATCCAGATCGACCCTTTTATACCCTTTTTTAGGTGGTGTAACTAGCGTCCTCACTAACGAGCATTTGACAGTGTTTATTTTTGACGCTGTATAATGATAAATGTTTTAATGATTTCTAGATTTTTTTATTAATAATGTAAAGCTATTCAAATACCCATTTCAAACATACCAATCTTTATATAAATATAATTCGTTTCTAGCTATTACAGCCATTTTTCGCGCAAACTCAGAGAGGTGCGATTTTTGTGACGCTGAGTGTATAATCTACGGTACAATACAGTCGTTCAATTTACATACTTATTATTTAAAAAAAATGCCAGACTTAATTGCCTTGTTCGGCAAAAACGGTAGAGTACCGGGTAAGCGACCCCGGCCTCCCGAGCTACTGCTGCCTCCTCTTGCTTTTTTCGAGATAGTAGTATCCTAGACCTAAAAGTTTCTTTCCCTGCATTTCCTACCTAATCTACTCGTGGAAACGCAATGGGGAGCAAGAATTTCAACTCGTACCAAAATGGCGGCAAATTCACGTTTTGTTTCCTGCGGGGGCGAAGTGGGCTAGGGATGTGGTTCCTGCCTACCCCTTATATGGGAAAACGGATGGAAAATGAGTGAATGTTTGAATGTATTATTTAAAAAGTACTTAGTCATAACAGATGGACAAAGATAAAAGAAGTTTTTTGGAATTTTGACAAGGCACTAACTGGGGTGTGTAAAGCAATAAGCATTAACTTTAACGCATCGATAACCTGTCATCAAAACTTCATTTACCTAAAATATATTCCGAAAAAAATAGGAATAAAAATATTTAAAGTCGATAAATCATGCGTGTATTTTTGTAACGTCCGGTCCGCTGTTGTTTATCCATACTATCCATATTATAATATTATAAATGCGACGGTAACTGTCTCTGTCCTTCTGTCTGTTTGTTGCCTTTTTACAGCCTAACCGTTGAACCGATCTTGACAAAATTCGGCATAGAGATAGCTTGCATTCTATATACGATTTTTTAAAAGTCGTAATGACTTTTTATTCCGAATATTGCCCACGGTACTTTTAAAAATCTTAAATCCACGCCGACGCAGCCGCTGGCTTCAGCTAGTTAAAGTAAAGTAAAGTTTCAGCCTATAAATGTCCCACTACTGAGCACAGGCCTCTGAGAGGCCTCTCTTTCTGAGAGGGTTATGGAGTTAGGAAGAATCCGCCACGCTGCTCCAATGCGGGTTGGCGGACTTCACATGTCTTCGAAATATTTTTAATTTCTCAGACATGCAGGTTTCCTCTCGATGTTTTCCTTCACCGCCGAGCACGTGGTAAGTCAGCACTTAAAATTGCAATTAACAATTTTAGTGGTGCCGGCACCGGGAATCGAACCTAGGTCACTCGCGTACTATGTAATTAAAAGTGAGCGCCTAGCCCCTGAGCTACCACGGCTTCAGCTAGTACGATTAGCCTTAAGCTGAAGTAACTTTGATCGACAAATTGAGGAACAGCGTGATAAGGCAACGTTGCGGTGTGGTTCAAGATGTAGTGACAAAGATAGATGAGAGAGAGGATGAGGCGAGTACGAATGGGCAAGCCGGTAGGTTCGACCTAGGTGTACGTATGATGATCAAATTGGAGCCGTTTTGAGGAAGGGTCACGTTAAAAGTACCCGCAACCGACAACCTTGTATGAAAACGCAAAAGAAAGTAGAAGCGAAAGATGTGTGTCAGGATCGCAGCAAGTGGAAATATGAGGTCTCTGACTACCGCAATGGAAAATACTTTTACGATATGATGTCCGAGGAAGGGATGGCCTACACGGGTTGCTGCCGACTGTTCTCACCTTCGCTTTTCGATGTACAACAACTTTGAACACATCGATGTGGACCATTTTTTTTGTGAAGTTCGTTGTAGAGAACTATTGTTAGAAAACATAATTTTATGCAATATTATTCGCTATCTAACCAAATTTGATAATGAGACAGGATTATATAAATTAACCTTACAAAGAACTTACTTCGTTTCATCGAAATTGTTATCTGACACATGAATTTTAAGGACCGCAAGAATAAAGCCTAGAGTTCTTCCTTTTAGTCATGAAACCTAAATCGAATTATACATTTTTATTCTATAATAACATTAGGTCTCGTAAATGATTTCAAAATAACTGCAAATCCTAATTTAAGAAAAGCATCATTCTATCGTATGAATACACAGAAACCAATTGAAAAAAATAACTCGCATATCGCAATAAAATTAAAACTACTTGATCCCATTTTAGTTTCTGTATTGTTATTGACATTTGTAACGTAACATGAAACAGATTGGGCGCGGCAAAAATGTAAGTCATTATTGATAGTTAACAGGCATTAAAATTTAAAATATTGGGTGTGGCATTTAATTCGTGGAATTATCAGTCGCTTATTACTGTGAGAGACATGAAGAGGCGTCGTTCAGTTCCAAAATGTTGTATTAATATTTTTTAAAAAGAAAGCCATTAGGTTCTTTATTCGTGACATCTCGTGAAAATATTGTTACATCAATTCACCTCCCATGAATTAATTTGACTTAGCGAACGAAATCGAGTTTGTAGAAAATTATGGACTCTAAAAAAAATGTAATTTTCCTATTTATGAAAAAGAAAAGATAAAAGCTCCGATTTTATGACGTTTATAGTGTCTAAAATGTTTTGCGTCATGCATGTTCGGGAATTTAAAATGCCATCTCATACCGTGGGTGTCGTAAAAGTCGACAGAAAGAAAATTCAAACCAGGAGATGAGCAGCAGCGTCTTCCGGGAACATCTTAATAAATAAACTGCGGTTGCCAAACCGCCTGCCAAGCGTGGCAACTATGGCAAAATCCTCCAAAATAAGAGGTACAAACTATTGTGGCAATTTGTGGGAGGTATATGTTCAGCAGCGGGCTTGTATCGGGCTGAAATGATGATGATGATGACTACTCAATTGTTGTTGAGTTCTACCTTTCCTAAATTGTATCGCATTTGTCGATTTAGTTTACTTCAATACAAAGGTTTTATTGTTACATAATTAAAGATATATGAGCAGATATATGAAGTGTATGTAGTCCTCAATAATTTCGTTCTCTACATCGCTGAAAGTGACGTCACAGGATTACGTACGGCAACGTTTGAATATTAACTGGTTCTAAGATAAGATAGGAGATAGTCGACATTTCGATGCTATCACCGCTACGTCAGACCAATCGTTAAGTCGGAACGAAGGTTTCCGTCGGCGAAATTGAGCGTTTTTCGATTTGATATTACATATCAAATCTGTAAGGGTAATCAGAAATTTGATTAGAATTGAAAGCGATAGCAAAGCCTGGCAACATAGTCACTAATGTGTCTTAAATGAGACCCCTTAAAAGTATTCTTCACAACAGTGATATAAACATCATCAGAATGAATACCGTTACATATCATGTTTTTAATATTCGAACAAAGCTGTCTAAGATGTAGGGTTATCACCCGTACTATAATTTAGTCAGTTGTACTATATATTACAAAAAAATAATATACTTTTCGTACTATATTATTTTTCTGTACTATACTACACTACTATACTACATTGTCATCGCTAATTCAATTGCCGCGCATTTTATTATTAACTACGAGGGGTGATCCAAAAGTAATGATAATCAGTTATTTCTAGTGCACACAAAAATACAAAAAAATTTCAGTCACTTACTCAGTTAACCACTAGTTCAGGGAAAAAAAATCATATAAATAGGCCACGATTCCCGGGAGCTACATTCATTTGAATACGGACTGTCAAGGAGTGAACATCAAAATGGAAAAACACGAAATCAGAGCTGTCATTAAATACCTCTGCTTGAAAAAAATGTCTACCAAAGACATACACAGCGACTTGGTGGAAACATTAGGGGACTCTTCTCCTCCATATTCCACAGTTGCACGCTGGGCTAAGGAGTTTAAGTTGGGAAGAACATCGACGGAAGACGAACACCGCGAAGGACGCCCATCGACGTCCCTCACTGAAGAAAATGTGAAAAAAGTTGAAGAAGTTGTATTGGAAGATCGAAGAGTGACTATCAGGCATGTAGCTGAGGTCACAGGGATCTCATATGGCAGCATTCAAAGAATCCTTGCGAACGAATTGCATATGAGAAAGGTCTCCGCGCGTTGGGTACCGAAAATGTTAAACGACGAGCAAAAGAAGAAACGAGTCGACATGTCAAGAGCAAATCTCGAAAAGTTCCAGGCAGACAAGGATAATTTTTTGTCACGTTTTGTGACCATGGACGAGACCTGGATCCACCATTTTGATCCTGAAACAAAACAACAATCGATGACATGGAAACGATCCGATGAACCGACGCCGAAGAAATTCAAAGTGTCAAGCTCAGCAGGGAAGGTTATGGCGTCTGTTTTTTGGGACGCTGAAGGAATAATCATGGTGGACTACTTGGAAAAGGGGGCCACTATTACAGGCTCCTACTATGCAGAACAAATAAGAAGATTGCGGGAGGCTATTAAGGAGAAAAGGCGAGGCAAACTGCGGGCTGGAGTGCTGTTCCATCAAGACAACGCACCGGTTCACAAAGCTGCAATTGCCATGGCTGCCATTCAGGAAGCGGGCTTTGAGCTGGTGGAACACCCCCCCTATTCACCAGATCTAGCCCCCAGCGACTTCTATCTCTTTCCACGACTCAAGGAACACCTCCGAGGCAAGAAATTTGACGATGATAGCGACGTGATGGCCGCGGTTGAGGACTTTTTTGAGAGTCAAGATAAAGATTTTTTTTCTAAGGGAATTTTAGGATTAGAAAAGAGATGGACTAAATGTATAGACTTGCTAGGAGACTATGTTGAGAAATAAATTTATTTATTTATTTTATTCATTGTGTTTATTATTGATTATCATTACTTTTGGATCACCCCTCGTATGTCTGAAACGCACCCGCAGCACAGCGTGGCGAACAGAACTAAACGCTTTTACGGCGCTTACGTTACAACAATTAAACGTCAACTTTCTGTTATTGTCAATTTGTCGAAGAATGCCGCCCGATTTTTGAGGTTATTTAAGTGTTTATTTCTGCTATTCAAATAAAATGGCCAAAGCAAAGATTTATAACAAATTTACATGGAAAAAATGATTAGAAATGATTGCGTAATATTGTTTTTCCTGAATTTCCTAAAAGTGCTATAACTGAATTTTTTTTTCAAATACTATTTTTCTTAAAAAAAAGGTGGCTACCCTAACCAGATGAGATGTCGAAGTCATAACCTTTATATTATGAGATAATACGAACGATCGAACGTAACAGGAAGGTTGATTAAGAAAACATTTGCCTACGAACAAAATACGTCGCCATTCATTAAACAAAAAATAGGGATAGGAGTAAACGTAGAAATCTAAATCTTTTGATTAAGGTTTTTTTAAAAATACTCTGGTAACTCTTTGATTTTCCGGAATAAAAAGTATCCTATGTACGGCTACAGGATGCAAGCTGTTTGTTCCGAATTTCGTGAAGATCGGTTCAACGGTTGAGCCGTGAAAAGTAACAAACAGACAGAGGGACTTAGAGTTACTTTTTTATTGTATAAAGCGATGAGACGAGCAAAACGTTCACCTGATAGTACATGCAACGTCTGCCCATAACAAATGCTGTGTCACCCAGAATATTTCTGTTTCGCACCACACAGCGCCCGTCACCCTTAGACATCAGTTCTTAAGTCTCATATGACCAGTGATTACACTAGCTCACAGTGCTCTTCAGACCGAAACAGTAATGTTTGCACACTACTGCTTGACGGCAGAATAACTGGCCTGGGGTGGCACCTACCTAGTAATCCTACCACGAGTAGTACTTTAGTATTTATAATATTTGTATGGATATATTTATTTATTTAATGTTTATTGTATGGCATTGGCATTCTCTCCCAGTCAACCCAAGGCATGTAGGATATTGTTATAGGTGCTTTAAAATATGTAAATTCTGTAATACTTACTAATACTACAGTTGTGCGCGCAATATACTGGATAGAATAGAATAGAATAATTTTTATTCAAAATAGATTATTTACATAATACTTATTGAGTAATTTTTTTTTGTTTTAACTACTCTGGTTCGCAAAAAAAAACCTCTGTCCTGGGAAGAACGAGTAAGAAACCCAGCGGACATATTTTTTCTTTTAAGTCATTTTAAAAATAATGTACAATTGCAGTATTCTAAAGATGTAGAAATAGCTTGGCAGCGCTCACCTCAGTCCCAGCGGTTATCATCATCCATGTATTCTTTACTATTATAATAACCCTTTTAATGATGTCATTGTTTAATAAAAAAATTCAAGTTTTTGATTTAGACTTTGTGCACTTTCTTTATTTTTGTTGTAAAAACGTTTACATTGCCCCCCTTAAAAGAGTTACTGACCCTGTGAAGTCGAGTAACTGGCGTTATTAATTTGAACCTGCTACTGGTACACTTAGTACGTATCTAAAAAAAATATTGAAATATTTTTATCCAAACTATACTAATATTCTATCCCTCTGTGTTTGTTAACTTTTCGCAGCCCAACCATTGAATCCTGGAGACGGACATAGAATACTTTTTATCACGGATAATCAAACAGTTCCCATGGGATATTTGAAAGCCTATATCAACACAGACAAAGCCGCGGACATCAACTATTATTAGTATAAAGTATAATATAATTGAATAATCTAATAAACTGCTTTTATCTGTGTTCCAGTTGCCAGTATGACACGTTTAACGTTGGGCAACTAACGCGCCGCGCCGTGTTTACTTGTACGATTTGATTGATGTTAACTGTTGTTTAAACCTGCCCCAGCAATATTTTCAGAAGACTGAGCAGCTAAAGTCGCTCATGTGAGCAACGCTGAATCGGTTCCGCAGTATGTTTGCTGTAAGTGTTGCCAGGGTATAAATAGATATGATTTTATTTTTGTTTTCCCATGCGACGTTTAAACGAAATGTTATAATGTTAAAGGAATACCAATCAATAGTCACGTATGAAATAAATGAAGATTAGCGTGATACTTTGCATGAAGCGACTTAAAATATACAAATATTTTTCCCATATAAGGGGTAGGCAGAGGCCCACTTTCACGTAGCCCACTTTTCGGCCTTGCGGGAAAAAAAGACATGAGTCGTGCTAAAATCGTCGCGAACCACGTCGCCGCCATTTTAGTACGAGTCAAAAAATTCTTACTCCCCATGCGTTCCCACGAGCACAATCTACACAGAATCATCATCATCATTTCAGTCTATTTTAGTCCACTGTTGAACATAGGCCTCGCCCATAGAGTGCCACAAAACACGGTCCCGTGCCACCTGCATCCATCGACTCCCCGCAAAATCGTGCAAGTCGTCGCTCCATCTAGTGGGGCGAATACACAACACACTGCATTTGCCGGTACGAGGTTGCCACTCTAGAACCTTTCTTCCCGAACGGTTATCGTTTCTTCGGGCTATATGGCCGGCCCATTACTTGCTAATCCTTAGGGCTATGTCGATTACTTTAGTTCTGCTGCGGATATCATCGTTACAGATTTTAGCACAAGTTGGAAGAGTTTAATTTAGTCCTTAAGAGTAACAATGCATTATATTCTTAATCGATGATGAATTATGGTGTCTATTTCGCTAACCAAGCACTAAAGAAAAGCGCAAAATTACTTTTGACAATCGTCAATGAAATTTAGTAGTGGTATTGCAGTGCAGGCAGTCTTTGATTATACTCTCCGCAGCAATAAGCTAGGACTTATAAAATGTTCTCTCATTTTAGTAGGAAGACATAAGACGGCTACGACGACGTGCGACGATTACGACTCTGACTCGTACCACAATGGTTTGCCGCAGGGGCGAAAAGTGGGCTACGAGAGGTCTCTAGCTACCCCTTATATGAGATAAAAGCATCGTAAGCAAGCATTGTACGTACGTAAGGCGCATAGGTACCGTTCGAACAATGAGAACGCCGCCTTAGTATTTAAGAAAAAGAGTTCTCGTATATCTTTAAATGTAATCTATCGTTTCAATAAATAAAGTCGAGTACTACTAATAAAGATCTAAGTTCTATAAAATGGTAGCCTACCCGTCTATTCCTCGTCAAATTCAACAGATTTTGTAAAAAGCTTGTTTTGTATATCTTCACTGAAAAACCTACCTACATATTATGTGTACGTTACCTCTGGAGAATAATATACGACTACGTTACACAAACACGAACAGACTGTCTGCTCAAAAAACGCTTACTATGAGTTTTCCTTTCAACATAGGCGGGAAATAAAGCAGCTGTTATTCTTTTTCATCTCTACATCACAAAACATTCAAAGTTGTTCGCTCTTGGTTCGCGAGAATAATTCCATTAAATGCAACAGTTTTGTGTCGTGTGCATCTCGGCTTTTTTATAAGACCCCTCATCGTCTCGTGCAAGGCAGTAGTATATTTTTTAACGCGGACCCTGGTGTTAAATCTGAGCTGTGTTTATGTTTGAGTCGAAACTGGTAACATAAAATAAGTAAAGAATATAAATATATATGAATTTTAAAGAAGTACGTTAAATCTTTACTTAAAATTATATAAAACGTTGTGTTGGTAAAATTGCCAAAATTTGTTGACATTATAGAGGTATGAACCTGATCCTCTCGCGCTTTGAACTAACTATTATGGGTTCCCCACATCCATACCACGGCTCTACATACTCCTTGACATAAAATCAGTAAAAAATAATAAAGAGAAAACTATTCAAATACAATAATTTGGAAATTCACTGAAAATATCGCCTTTTCATAACTGACTTCAATTCTACGATTGAAAAATGAAATGAATGAACTTTTTATACGATATCGAAAGCTGCAAATTGTTTGAACGAATAAAGAAAATACAATAAGGAATAATTTTTGATATTTAAGTATTAAGCCATAATAATTGTCATCAAAATCATCAAAATCAGTACGAGGATACACTATACTATATTATGCGTATTTGATTTCAGTTCAGTAGATTTTTCTTCTAGATGAGTAACTTGTATGCATATGGGAGTTAAAGCTCGATAGGATCCAGCGGAGTAGAATAGCACCTACCTCTTTCCTACCGAGGTGTCGGAAGAGGCGACGACTAAATTATTGTACGGACAGCCTTTATTAGTGCAGAATAACACCATAATATGCAATGCTGTCACTATACTGTTCGTAGAAACGCAATGGGGAATATAAATTTTTTGACTCGTACCAAAATGGAGACGAATGTCTCGCCAAGCGTCACGTCTCGTTTCCTGCGAGGGCAAAAAGACTCCGTGAGTGGCCTACCCCTTGTATGGGAAAAAGGCGTGACTGTGTGGGGGAGTTCAATGATTTGTCAATTTTGACATCTATGTACATTGGAGTCCTAAACTTTTGTAGAATTTAAGGTGAATATCTGAAAATTAATATTTACTTCAGGGAAATTTAAAAAATTACTGCTTTTGCGTATTGTTTGAGTACTGGACCAAATAATTAGTCAACCATAAATAAATGAAAACACACAAAATAACGTAACTTGTCAATGTGATGTCCTCCTGGCCGATTTCGACCACGGCGACTACTTCCACATTTTGTCGGGAGCTATCAACTGCGCAGGAGATATTATAGTGCCAAAAGTGTACGGAGTGTAAGGAAACACAGAAGCACTCACTCAAAATAGGATTTTATAGTACTATATTACTCTTTCCATATGAGGTCACGTTAGTGCAAAAACGGCACATTTTACCGAATTCATCATAAGAATATATCTGACAACATTCAAAGTCGCACTATCTAATATAATATCCAAACTCTTTTAAATGCGAAAGTATCTCTCTCTGTCCCTCTGTCTGTTACTATTTCACGGATCAACCATTGAACCGATCTTGACTAAATTGGGCTCGAAGAGATATATACATTTTCGGTGATGTAATTGCTGTTAGCCATTTCGGCTTTTACAGCTTCATCCGGTGCTGTGCTCGCTGGCCAGGGGCCCGCGTGCCAGGTTTGGTTTGACCCAAACATAAATAAACTCCTACAAAAACCTCGAAATTCGGACTGTGTCGCGTTCGCTACGTGCTTTCGCGATTTCGAATATCTTAAATGTTTTAAGTCGTCTAATGACCGTCCGGGGAGGCTGCGGGCCTTCATTCGGACTGTCCACATGTGTGTCGGTAACTCTGGGCGGTGAGAACCGCCCTGGAACACGGGTGAATCGTGTGTATGCGGTGTGCTCGAAAAGAGCTTGCATCCTGGAGACCGACATAGGATACATTTTGTACCGGAAAATCAAAGAGTTCCCACGGTATTTTTTAGAAAACGGAAATCTACGCGGACGCATTCGCGGGCTTATTCTAAAAATAAGATTTCGTCGTCATAGTTAACAGTTCACTGCTCGACATAGGCATCTGAAAAAGGTGGTTTGCTTAATCGCCACGCTTGACAGATGGCAGTATTAGGCACCTCGCACTTTAGACTTTACTGCCAGTCACCGGTCTGTGTATTTCATCTGCCTTTTTCTTTTAAATTACTTCGGAATTAAGACATTTTATGAAATATATTTCGAATATAATTAATATGACATATTTTGATTGCTAAACTAGAAAGCCGTAAAAATCACAATCACAAAGCGAGAAAAATATAGTTATCGGAATAATGCGTGATTATTTATGGCCGCGCGATTAGTTTTGCTAATTAAAATACAGTTGCACGTGATACGTTCGATCGATGTAACAAAGTTTTAAATGTGTTTCGTAAATTATAATATATAAAACAAATACATGAAGATTTATTGATTTAAAGCTATCAAAAGGAGAGAATATGAGTTAGTCGGCGGCCATTTTAAATTTTTGACCGGCAGCTCGCAACGTCCTGTGCGAGTGTGAAGACAATTTTAGAGGCAGGCAAAAGAGTTTCAACTTCCAAATAATCCATAAGCTGGCACTGGCATCATAATCCGTGCATGTGATTAATAAGTTGATATCTCGCAAATGTGTCGTAGGGCAGGTATTTTAAAGTTAAATTTTTTACATAATTTTGTTAATTCCTGTTTCAGGTTAATACACTTTTTTTAACTTGAATATGTAATAATTGTTATGGAAATTTCACATAATGTATGAATAATATAAAATTATGGTTAATTTCGAGAAATGTCGACGCTTTGTACGGTATATAAGTAAAAGATTATGCGACTATAAAGTAATGGTTTCGGCGTTTAGATTTTAATGCAATATCAAACTTTATCGATACACTGGTCAGCGGTGAGACAGAAAAGAAAAACAATATGAAGGATGGCATTGTGACATAATCTAAAGTCAGACCCGGCACACACGACAAGCGCTAAAACTGTAAGAAAAAAATTCGGCCATGACGTTTAAACACAGGCTATCTTGCTGGGTTAATTGGTGTCTGTATCACCAAAATCTTACATGTATACATACAGTCACGCCATATAAGGGGTAGGTAGAGATCACACCCGTAGCCCACTTTTCGAGCACGCGGGAAACGAGACGTGACGGATGGCGCAACCACGTCACCGCCGTTTTGGTACGAGTCAAAAAATTCTTACTCCCAATTGTGTCCCCACGAGCAGTACGACAATTATACAAGGTTTTAGAAAAAAAATATAGAGCGGGATTTTTTTTTACGATTTCAATATTTGTTACATCGCCTAAAGATTTACATGTATAGGCTTACGTGTACGTTTCCGCTTATTACGAAGGCGACACTGATAGTTTTTAGAACTGGCCACTTTTAAATAATATAATAAAAAAATAAGTTTAAATTTTGAAAATAGAACTTTTTGCTACTACTATTGTGTACTAATTTCATTCATTTGTCATTTGTTTTACGTTTTGGCGGCAAATTGAAATTTGTCTGTGTCACGCCAGTACGAATTTAACGCGAGAAAATTTTCGAACTATGATTTTTTATGACTTTCGGTGTCATTTAAGTCAACAAGAATGTTATGACAGACTTCGATACGCCTTTCTCGATGAAGCCCTCGGGCCACTGTTTATAACTGGTTTAATGAGTTTAAACGTGGTCGCACCAATCTCAACGATGCTCTGCGTGAGGGACGGCTTTCCACGGCGACGACTGAAGATAACATCAGTGTTGTGCGGTGTATGATAGATAATGATCCAAGAGTAACCTATCAGCAGATTCGGACAAGCTTAGGCATCGGTATGAGTCAAGTGCACAAAATC
This sequence comes from Luehdorfia chinensis, assembly GCA_019845155.1. Taxonomy (NCBI): domain Eukaryota; kingdom Metazoa; phylum Arthropoda; class Insecta; order Lepidoptera; family Papilionidae; genus Luehdorfia; species Luehdorfia chinensis. The sequence continues at coordinate 11,541,080 of JAHVAK010000191.1, read as the reverse complement.
CTCCACAAACATTTAGCCGTTAGGAAGCTTTGTGCCCGGTGGATACCTCATTATTTGACCGAGGCCCAAAAACTCTGATAAAAAAAAGTGAAATGATACAAAGATTTAACGGAGGTGACTCAAAAACTGTGTTCGACATACTTACGGGTGACGAAAGCTGGTTTTATTGCTCTGATCCGGAAACCAAAAGACAATCTGCTAAGTGGGTGTATCCTTCCGAGGAGTTGCCAACTAAATTGAGGAGAGGTCGATGTGTAGGAAAAAAGATGGTGGCCTCATTCTTCGGAAGGACCGGTCATTATGCGACAATTGTTTTAGAAGATCAAAAATCAGTTACTGCAGAGTGGTAAACTTTTGCCACTTGTCTTGGAAAAAGTTCGAGAGAAACGACCTCGCAGTAGGATCCTCCTTCACCACGACAACGCCTCCTTGCACGCCGCCGGGCAAATGATCGACTATTTGGCGACGTCAGACGTGGAATTGCTGAGTCGCCCGCCATATAGCCCCGATCTCGCACCTTGCGATTTTTATTTATTCCCGAAAATAAAAGAAAAACTTCGAGGAAAACATTTTATGGACGCCAAGGAAGCAGTTCGATGGCCTTCTGGAATGCAGAGACCCCTAAGGATGAGTGGGCAAAGTGCTTTTCTCGGTAGTTCTATCGAATGCAGCGATGTATTGATGTGAATGGAAACTATTTTGAATATATACGAGGGTGGATTGAAAAGTACTCGGCCTAACACAGATCCATTCAATTCTAAAAATCAAATCTACCCACATTATTTAGTTCAGTTCAGACTAGTTCATTGTGTGAAGTTCGAAACGTGTGTGATAATTAGTTGTGATTTTATAAATTTATTAACAAAGTAATCGATCATAATTTCCGCGAATGGAGCAAATCGAGCAGCGTGCCGTCATTAAGTACCTCCATAAGAAGGGGCTATCATCAAAAGCCATCCATGATGACATGGTCAGTACATTAGGCGATTGTGCTCTGTCATATTCATCCGTCAAAAAATGGATAGCAGAATTTAAGCGTGGTAGAGAGAGTGTGAAAGATGAACCCCGCTCTGGAAGGCCTTCGACGTCAACTACTGACGAAAATATTAAAAAAGTACTTGATTTAATAATGGGAGACCGCAGATTAAAAATGAGAGAGATAGCCGAGATTATAGGCATCTCTTATGAACGAACTCAAAACATCATTGTCAACGAGTTGGGTTTCCACAAGGTGTCTGCGAGGTGGGTTCCGCGACTGCTTTCAGTTGAACAAAAAAGGACGCGATTGACTATTTCACGCGACTGTTTGGAGTTATTTGAAGCCGATGCAGATGATTTTTTGAATCGTTTTGTTACTATGGACGAAACATGGGTTCATTACTGTACACCGGAAACAAAACAACAATCAAAACAGTGGAGAAGACCTGGTTCACCACCCCCTAAAAAGGCTAAGTCGATTTTGTCGGCAAATAAGGTGATGGCTTCAGTATTCTGGGACTCGAAAGGTGTGATTATGATTGATTATCTTGAAAGGGGTCAGACTATAAACTCTGATTACTACTGCACCTTACTACGTCGTTTACGAGAGGAAATAAAAGAAAAACGTCGAGGAATGCTCAGAAGAAGTCCTGTTTCATCAAGATAACGCCCGTGTTCACACGTCAGTACAGTCAATGGCTGGAATTCACAACTGTGGCTTTGAACTGTTACCGCATCCGCCGTATTCACCTGATCTGGCACCATCAGACTTCTTTCTGTTCCCTAACCTAAAAAATTACTTGGGAGGTCAAAGATTTTCGACAAACGACGAGGTCAAAGCAGCTGTAGACGCATATTTTGACTCTAAGGAAGAACCATTTTTTTTTAACGGTCTAAATGCTTGGAAGGGGAGGTGGCAAAAGTGTATTGAACTTGATGGTGATTATGTAGAAAAATAAAAATATAACTGATTTAGTATGTGTTTATTTTCTTGGTTAGGCCGAGTACTTTTCAATCCACCCTCGTATAATAAAAATAATAACTTGCTAGTTTGCGCAGTTTTTGATTTTCTAAGAACTTTCAGTGTCACCCTCGTATACTATTTTCCAAACACCTTGTAAAGCACCCTCTTGACGACCGCAGTGGTTAGAATACCTGACTTCTACGTCGCAGGTCTTAGGTTTGAATGCCAGCCGAAGCCAACATTTGTGAAAAATCAGAAATTGTTGATTTTCGAGTCTGGTCGTGTTGTAAATGTCCCCGTGTTTCTGACACTGCATTAGGCTAGAGCATACCTAAGATCTTATCGCATGAGCATTACATCGGGCGCGGCGCGGGTAGATTGGGACGAGTGAGTGCCTTTGTCTTTTGCGTGTATACTTGTGGCACTATTATATCTCCTACGCAGTGGATAGGTTCCGACAGTATTCGGAAGTTGTCGCCGTGGTCTAATATCCACCAGGAGGACATCAAAGCACCCACAACCGACGGGAAAATATGAAAACCCTAATGAAAGTAGAAGCGAAAGATGTCTCAGGATCGTAGTTAGTGGAAACATGTGGTCTCTGCCTTACCCAGTGGGAATGAGGCGCCACTCTATGTATTATAGATTAACAAAGTTACATTTTTAGCATATATTTAATTTTGGCCAGTATATAGTAGCAGACTAGACAAACTCCAAATATAAACAGAAGTTACAAAATTTAATAAACCACCACCGCAGATTTTTCGAGTTGGCGCCAAAAGTTAAGATTTATGTTAATTCAACCAAACGTAACCAAGGTTTAATCACCGGAAGTGCAAAATCCAGTGTTACCCCATACGAAAGGATATTTCATGTTTTGATGTACGATTCACACTTGACCTATTAAGAGTTGAGACGTTTCTAAAGGTGACATAATAAAAATTAAGCCCATATATATTGACGATTGCTAATTGTTAAAATATAAATTAACGTGTTCGGAATATACATTTCTTCTCAAAGTCACAGAAATCGGCTAAAATGGCTTTCAATTTTTATAAACTGTTCTTATTAACAAAGTATATTTTTATTTGCCGTGTGGTGGCGGCTTAAGAGAATCTACCACAACATCTCATCCCGTGGGTGTCGTAAAAGTCGACAGATGGTGAATTAAAACCAGAAGATGGGCAGCAACATTTTTCTGGAACATCTGAATAAATATACTGTGGTTGCCAACCCGCCTGCCAAGCGTGGCAACTATGGCAAAATTCCCTCAAAATGAGAGCTACAAACTTTTGTGGCAATCTATTGGGATGGTATATGTTGAGCAGTGGACTCGTGATAGGTTGAAATGATGATGATGGAAAATAATGTAAGAGCTTTAATATATACAGATTTCATTACCATCAACCCGTAAGTGCATACAAGCCTCAAGTTAGAAGGGTTTTTGTTACCACTAAGCTGTGCAGGCGAATTGTCACATCGCACAGCGATGTATCACAACATCAGAAGTCGCATTTTAGATTTATATTTTTATGGAAGAAATTTACGAGACCGGCAAATCATCATCACCTGATGGTAAGTGCTCCGTTAGCCCATAACAAATGCTATGTCACCCAAAACGTTTCTGTGTGACTTCACTGCGCTCGTCACTCTAAGGGCATCAGTTCTTAAGTCTCACATGCCCAGTGATTACACTAGTTATCAATGCCCTTCAAACCGAAATACAGTAATATTTGCACACTACTGCTTCACGGTAGAATAACTGTCACTGCGGTGGTCACGTACCTAGATGGATTCCTGCTGCTTCCCGTCAACGACTTACGTATTTAGCTCTCTAATATCTAAGTTGATTATTTACATCCACATTCTGGGGCCTAAACACGACGACCTCCATATTCAGTAGTTGGACAAAATAACATGAAGATGTTATTTGGCCACATTGCATTGTTTGTTATATGACTTATGAATAAAAGAAAATGCACGATTCTAATACAAGAATCGGTGATACACACAATTTTTGGCCTGGAAATAGTCATGATTTTATTTAAATTATCATTAATGATGCCTTAGGGATTCTCCTGCCTTGTGAGTACGTTTTACAGACATACACATTCACATGCACAACACACCAAAAATCAACAATTTGTGACAACTGGGCCATGTTCGTCAAAATCAATTGTACGAAAATCAACAATTTGTGACCACAAGGCCATGTTCGTCAAAATCGATTATACGAAAATCAACAATTTATGACCACTAGGCCATGTTTGTCAAAATCTATTATACGAAAATAAACAATTTGTGACCACTAGGGCATGTTCGTCAAAATCGACTATACGAAAATCAACAATTTGAGCTTACCTGAAGCGCCTTCAGCATGGGCACCTTGTCCAGCAGCTCCTCGTACAGCTTGCGCTTCTTGAAGGCGCTCTTGAGCAGGATGCGGCGGAAGGTGTGGCGGTCCATGGCCCACAGGGCGCCGGCCGACTGAGCGCGTACAGACGCGGCGCGGGGCATGTTGTACATCAGCGCCAGCTCCCCGAACGAGCCCGAGCCCTCGTACGTGTGCACCACCTGGTTCGTCAACACTTGTTACTTACTACATACATACAGACACATCTTTTTCCCATAGAAGGGGTAGGCAGAGCCCACCTTTCGCCCCTGCAGGAAGATACGTGACGGGTGGCGATATACGTCGCCGCCATTTTTGTATTAGTCAAAAAAGAATTACTCCCCATTGCGTTCCTACGAGCAGTATACTGACAGCATTGCATATTATGGTTATTCTGCACGAATAAAGGCTATCCATGCAATATCTTCGTCGCCACTTACGACACCTCGGAAGAAAAGAGGTAGGTGTTATTTATTCTACTCTGCCGGGCAACTATTAACAGCGTAGGTTATTAAGGGAATAACAGGTAATCATCAAACATTTAAGTGCATTTTTAGCACGCTTTTTTTAACTTGACCTAACTTGACCTCTATGTACGTACGTATTTGTTTTATTTCAGTATAAACTACCTGATGCCCGCGACTTCATATACTTTTTTTAATATCCCGTGGGAACTTCGGAGATTCCGGGATATAAAGTATCATATGTCTGTCTCCAGGTTGCAAGGTTGCAGTTTTGTCAAGATAGGTTCAGCGGTTGAACTGTGAAAAGGTAACAAGCAGACAGAGGGACAGAGAGACTACCTTAGCATTAATAATAGTAGTATAGATAATAAATAATAATTACAATAAAACTAAACATTATATATATTATATACATATAAGTGTGATAGCATAGTTTAACTTTTTTAAAATTTAATTCTTTTTTTTTTTGGTAGATTTCAGTCGTAATTTTTGTTCACATTTTTTTGTGCAAGATAAATTAAAAAAAAAAATTGTAACCAGACGTTTCGAACGCTTTACAGTTCAGTCATTAGATGACTTCATATAATAAATTTATGGAGATATTCACTGTAGCGCAAGCACGCTAGCGAACGCAACGGTCCGAACTTAGATGTTTAGTAGGAGATAATATTTATGTATATATGTTTTGGGTCAAACCAAACCTGGCACGCGGGCCCCGGGCCCGCGAGCACAGCATCCGATGAAGCTGTAAAAGCCAAAAGGCTAACAGCGATCACATCACCGAAAATATAGTTACAGTTCAGTCACGAGAGGACAGATGTTTCATTTACCGATGCCATAGTTAACCCGTGGTACCTTCAGCTTTAAATTATGTAAGGTCCCTTCCCTTTGCCTTACCTGCACGGGAAAATATTACAAACAAAATTTATGCAATCGAATACTGTACGTTGTTTACAATTTGTGTTAGCGCTACTTAACATGATTGCGTTAGATTAAGCATCATATCATACTAGATTACTATTTTCTTAATCGTTGTCGGTATCCATTTCGGGTGATATGATGAAGCAGTAAGCCGAGTGATCACTAACATTTCTGCTTTTATGTTGTTGTTCTTTCTTACCATACGACACTTGTTTAAAATTACTACCTTTGGCATTTTTATGTACAGGTTATAGCGAAAATCTTTACTGTAATCACAAACACAATATTAAAGGCGCTGTTCGCTAAACAGTTTCGGTTTTTTTTTCATTGCCATATTACAGCATAAAATATACGATATCTTTTATTTATGTTTTAGTAGCAAGGAAGCAAGTCCGCTTGCGCAGAGTCAGAGTAATTTCCTCATATGAAACAAACATTACTTAGTAGTCGATGTGACAATGGCCTGTTTCATACGCATAGTAATGTCTTCTTAACAAGACTTTACTTATACTATCTATATTTCTGATTGATACAACCTTTAAATAAAAGATAGATTTTTTTACCTTTATAAAAATAAAAGATTGTACTGGCTTATAAATTGTAGTTTAAATAAAAAATATTTTACGTTCCACACTACGTGCCATAATTTCAGCCATTGAAATTAAAAGATTTACCGCTGGCGAAGGCTTTCTACCGTATTATGAATGCTAACGTAACTTTTGCGATAAGAACTAATAATTTTAGCAGAATGCTAGGAAATCCCATGAAATATTCGCAAAATTTCAATAATTTATATGGACGTCGACGGAACGATCTTTTACCCAAATTAAAACTCTTCCCTAGTTTAATTTTCCCCTGACGCAAGCTCGTCGCTGACGAAAATGTAATAAATGCTGTCTATACATTACTATAAATATCTATACCATCTAAATAAAAACATATTTGCCCTTATAATTCGGTGTCTATGGTGCAGCAGGTTTTACGTCATATGAAGCAGATTATTCACAATGAACACGGTCCGTGTGTAATCTCGTCAATAATAAACAATATTCCGGGATAATGACCGTCTAGTCGAAAGATGAGCGAGCGCCAGCGAAATTCCTTACGCTCTGTTTAGAGCGTCGCCGCCTAGTGATGTGCGTGTGTAAAGACCGTACTAACTGATTTCATTTCACTCCGTCACACCTCTAACGAATTTATATTTTCCATTTTCTCATTATGCGACAGCTTAAGCATTTTACTGGGCTTAATTTATAAGTTTTCTTTGTAAAGCAAAAATTATTTGCTTTCGATATTGTGGCAGATATAAAAAAATCGCAAATTTCAGTCATTTTAAAAATAAAAATTGACGACCGCGTGGCCTAGTGGTTAGAGTACCTGACTTCTACGCCGCCGGTCCTGGGTTCGCATCCAAGCCGGAGCCAACATTTGTGCAAAAAAAAAATAGTTGGTTTTCGGGTCTGGTTTTGTTGTGCATGTGAAATTTGTGTATGTAAAATGCACTCATGATGAAATCCTACTGTTGGGCTTGTCTTAATGTTCAATTCGTTTGTAATGAAAATATCTTAACAAACATTTCTAATTATTTCATAAAACGTCAGGTTTCTCGGCTAGTGTGTAAATGCTCTTAGGTAGCCTTTATAGTCTATTAGTGTTATTTATAGTTGTTCAAGAACCATTAATCCAGCCCATGTACGGGTCTAACCAACTAGGTATTGTTCGTAATTAGATATGAGCACTATCCTAACAATGCTCAACCATTTACTGCTGTATGTTGTACTGTGTTTGTTGATAAACGATATCTTTTTCTATCTTCTAGGTAGATAAATAGTAACTTCATTTACGAAATTACGACTGAAAATGGGTTTGTATTCCAGCCGTAAACAACATATGTGCAAAAACGCAAATAGTTAGTTTCGGACTTGGTTATGTCGTGATTGTCCCCTTGTATCCTAGCCTACCTTCGATCGTATCGCATGAGCGTTCAATCAGGCACTGGTAGGTTAGGACAATTGATGCTTCTTTGGTCGCGCGTATACTCCACGTGCCACATGATGAGACAAGTAATATCTCATACGTCCATTTTTTTTTATTGTAGAAAGTAGCGAAACGGGCAAAACCTTCACCTGATGGTAAGTGCAATGTCCGCCCACAACAAATGCTGTGTCACCCAGAATATTTCTTTGTGACACCACACTGCGCCCGTCACCTTGCGACATCAGTTCTTAAGTCTAGAAATGCCCAGAGATTACGCTAGCTCACAGTGCCCTTCAAACAGAAACAAAGTAATGCTTGCACACTACTGCTTCAAGGCAGAATAACTGGTCCTGAGGTGGTACCTACCTAGACGGATTCCTGCATAGGAATCCTACCACCAGTCAGTCCATAATCACGCTATTAAAGTTTCTGAGATGCGAACTATATAAGCAACATCTAAAGGTTACTGGTTGGAGTAGACGTCCTCCCCAGATCAGACCACCCCATCAGGCGGGTAGCTACCCTTTTCACTTGGCACCTTCATCTACCAAAATATCTATCTAAATAGATAGCTTCTGAAAGTATTAGGAAGTTATCGGCATGGTTTAATTGGTTAGGACATCATCGTTAAATTTACGATTTGACCATGTAACGTTGAACAAAACTCTTTGTTGGTAATACAAAGCATCGTTCCGTTTGTTCAATGTTAACAAAAAAGTAAATTACTTTAAAATGTCAAAACTACCAGCTTGCATTTTAAAATGGTGTCATTATAATAATCTAAGAATGATGAAAATCTTGTGCAAGACTTACTTGACTTTAAATATGGAATTATTATTATTATTCTGTGTACATTGAATTCTGTATGACTGTATGTACATATTTGGTTTATCTTTTCCTTGTATAATAAATAGGTTTTTGAACATCCACAATAATAAATAGATTGATAAATAACAACTTTGAAATATTTCTATTGTATTTTGTGATAATATTTAAGCTAATCTTTAAAACGTCACGTTTTCCGTATGTGACAATTTCCAGAATAAAGTTATAGGTGCCCGACTGAGTAGAATAACACTTACCTCTTTCCTACCGAGGTGTCGTAAGAGGTGACTAAATGTGTACGGACGGCCTTTATTCGTGCAGAATAACACCATATTCTGTCACTATACTGCTCGTGGAAACGCCATGGCGACTCAGATTTTTTTTGGCTCATACCATAATGGCAGCGACGTGGTTCGCCACCTATCACAACTTGTTTCCCGCGGTGGCGAAAAGTGGACTACGTGTGTGGCCACTGCTTATCCCTTATATGGGAAAAGGCGTCACTGTATTCATGTATTTAGAACGGTAATAAATTACATTTTGGTATATTTATTTATTTAAACTTTATTTGCACAAAAATTGAACAAAAAGGCGGACTTAATGTCTAGAGGCATTCTCTACCAGTCTACATATGTCTCGAAATGATTTTTTAAAATGCTTTTTTCGCTTCAAAATAACATTGATACCAATAAATACACAAATCACATTTATGTACATTGACGGAAGAGGTTAAATGCGTAATTTTGAATAGGGGTTTACAACTAAAAGCCTCTAGAATCCGACTATCACTTTTAGCTGAGACTGATCTGAAAATAGTTCATGAACAATGACGGTCCAAATCGGCCGGAATTATCCATCCATACTAATATTATAAATGCGAAACTAACTCTCTGTCTCTTCGTCTGTTTGTTACCTTTTCACGGTTCAGCCGCTGAACCGATCTTGACGAAATTTGGCACAGAGATAGCTTGTGCACCATGTCGACGAACATACAAAAGATATTTTAAATTTACTTTTTATCCCACAAAATCAAATAGTTCCAACGGGATATTATAAAAGTCGCGGGCGTCAGTTAGTGTTGATATAAAAACAATACTCTTGATAAAAAAAACGAACAGGCCGTACCTTCTCGACGCCATCGTCGCCAGTCACCAGCACGTCGAACACTCCGTTCTCGATGACGTAGAAGTTGTCACCGTCGTCGCCCTGCCGGATCACGTACTCGCCGGGCTCCGAGCGCTTCTCGAACATGGCGTCCAGCACCTGGTGATGACGGACCGTTTAGTCAGAATGACGAATTTAATTTACTGGTGATTGAATGCCTATACCGCTGTGCCAGTTTTTCTACCGTGAAGCAGTAGTGTGCAAACATTACCGTATTTCGGTCTGAACGGCACTGAGAGCTAGTGTAATGACTGGGCATATGAGACTAAAAAACTGATGTCTCAGGGGGACGGGCGCAGTGTAGTGCCACACAGAAATGTTCTGGGTGACGCAGCATTTCTTATAAGCGGACATTGCACTTTCCAACACGTGAATGAAAAATTTTGCTCGTCTCCTTCTTGTATAAAAAAATGATAATATTACGTGCAGAGTCGATCCGCCTGAAAATGATGGAGACGAATATAAAAAATTACTTTATGTAAAATAACAGGTTCCATAATTTACATTTTATATAGGATTAGGTAACACAGAGTGGGTTAGTGTAGCAAACAACAAACTTATGGAGCTGCATTTGTGCAGTTTCTTTTTGGGTTGTCTGACAGATTCGATGGCGGTAAGTGACGAGGCGAGCAAATGAACCTGATGGTAAGTGCAACGTCTGTACATTACAGATGCTGTGTCAGTACTTAAGTCTCTTATGCCCAGTAATTACACTACCTATCAGTGCTCTTCAAACCGAAACACTAATGTTTGCACACTACTACTCGACAGTAGAAGCACTGCGGTGGTACCTAAAAAAAAAAGTATAGTTTCAGCCTATAAATGTCCCACTGCTGAGCACAGGCCTCCTCACATTCCTGAGAGGGTTTTTGAGCTAGGAAGAATCCGCCACGCTACTCCAATACGGGTTGGCGGACTACACTGTCTTCGAAATATTTTTTATTTCTCAGACATGCAGGTTTCTTCACGATGTTCTCCTTCACCGCCGAGCGCGTGGTAAATCAGCACTTAAAATTGCAATCAACAAATTTATTGGTGCCAGCACCGGGAATCGAACGCAGGTCACTCGCTTACTATGAAATTTAAAGCGAGCGCCTATCCCCTGAGCTATCACGGCTCGGTGGTACCTACCTAGACATATTTGTGTATAGGAATGCTACCACCAGTAGAAAATAAGTGTTGCATCGGATATTCCTATATCATACACATACCGAGTCTCTCTGAGTTTGCGCTAACACTTCCGGCACTATAACACACTGCTCAGATAACAACCACAGAGGCACTTATCCGTCTCCACCCTCCGGTGCCGCATGTAACTCTTATGCGATAAGATCGGAGACAGGGTCATATAGTCAGATGCAGTATCACAATACAACTAGACTCGTAAACCAATAATCTGAGTGGTGTGTAACATTGTCTTCGACTGAGATTCGAACTCACACTCAACTCATTTAAGTACGCTGACCACTGAATCACGCTGTCCTCAATGTTACAAAACCAGACTGAAAATTTCCGTAGCGTTTAAAAAACCTATATAAATATTAACAAAACGCTTGTCATAGTTTGTATTATGGAATCATGCAATATTGATATGCAATGGTCGTAAGCGTATTTACATTATGCACTGGATGTATGAAACTGGCTCACATGTCGCCTTATGCCGGCGCAGCCTTAACATAAATTCAAATTCATCTATTCACAGAATAAGCTAAGGTGGTACTCCTAGACGTCATTGGAGAATCTATTTAAAGTGTATCGAATATATTTTATGTTGTGTGGTGTGTGTAAATGTAAATAAATGCCGTTATATTTTTAATATTTGTATGAACAAGATGACATTCATGCGGCAATGTACGGATTTTTACAAAATCCCAGAAAGTGCAGCCTTCCTACTCATAGGTTCAACATTTTTAATTAAATAATGACTATATAAAGGGTTACTATAATGTAAAAGACATACATGAATGATAACCCCTGGCAATCGCTGCCAGGCTGTTTTTTAAATATTTATTACTCCTGTATTTTTTTTTAATTTAAAATACTTCCGATCCCAGCTGATGGTAAGTGGCGATGCAGTCATGGATAGCATAAGTTATCCAAGTTAATTTGTTATTTAAACAACGGTGTCGTTGTTCCTGTCTAGAATCTTTATAAAATTTGATTACATAATAAGGGGCACGAGTCTCTGAACAGTATATTTGACGGCTGAGTCGTACGTCCAGGATTTGAATTCGAAATCGATACTAAAATTTTATCATATCTTTTATTACTTCCGATTTGTTATAAATCAATCTGATATAACTTTATTTAATGTCTCTGTCCGTCCGGATGTCTTTACCTGTAAAGCTACTGAAGTTTTTAACATCATCCCCAAAGGTTCTTAAGTTACATGAGTCAAAAAGTCAACGCGACCATTTTTGATTTCAGCAGAAATTCAGTAACTCCAAACATATTTAAATTGAACAAATTCATTGAAAAAATTAAAATACTTTACTATTGCACCCTAGTTGTTAACTGCTATGCATATAACGAGCGATAGGCGAAAGTTATAACGAATACAGACGTGTTTTGCGTGTTAATTGGCTTTGGTTTAACTTTTCTCATTCAAGTCAATAATAGAAAATATTGCAAGCGTTGAATACATAATCGAGAATCGATGGCATGAATAATGATTTAAAGATATTTAAAAGGATAACAAATATTTACAATGAGAAAATATGTCGAAATGGCATTTTAATTTATGCAGAAGACCCGATGAGCAACACATAGAAATGATGGTTAAGAGTATTTTATAGTTTGTAAGTGGCTATTATTATGCCATAATGATGATAATGATGATGACAGAATCAAATGTGGATTGTTTGAAATTTGGTACTTATATTAATTTTGTATGATTGTATGTTATGAGTGTCCATGTTTATTTTATTTCACAGGATTTTTAATAAAATCTGGTAATAAAGTATTTCGTAAATGCATACAAACCACAGGTTGAATGTTCATCAATAGCCTTAATTTCCTTTCATGGTCCAATAAAGAGGTTTTAATTATTAAAAAGTCATATGCAATCGAAATCACACAATATAAGGACGACAGGTCTTTTTGCGCCAACTCGAGAAGTGGTGGTAGTGTTACTCTTTTTTTTTAATTTATAAGGTAATGGCTTTATGTGGAGTATTATATTTGACATTCTGTTTATATTTCGAGTTTAATACTGATGCAGCAAATGCTCACGAAAGTACATACTGATTGGGTAATTCAAGTCTAAGTTGTGCTTTTTGTTTTGCGTCCATCAGTTCTACAGATCTTCCGTAAAAATGAAGTTTGCTAATGTCAAATGCTTGCAGTTGCAGTCAAATCAAAAAAGCTTAGGACTGATTCCATAAATAAATTATGACGATATAGCTAATTACGAAGTTTATTGAAGTTCAGAATTGTATAGTGGCCAGTTACATATTAAAATTTTCTATTTTTAAAAATATACATACCTGCTGCATCTGTTGGGCGTCAAGAGAACGAAACAGCAGTATCCCGCGGACAGCCTCAGCCAGTCGGGCGCGCTGTGCGTCCGATTTTGGGAACACAGCTGGAGCACCTTCATCAGAGTCATCTTCCTCTGGATCGTAGGTCTCCGCAAACACCGACTTGCGGCGGTTGTTAAAGCGCGCCACTGGCGGCTCTGGTGGAAATTATATTTGTCAGTTTATGTTAAAAAACTAACTAGTAATGATGTAATGATATATAAAATGTGTATGTCATGTGTTAGACAAAAATAATGAGTAAAAAATTCACCCACATGTATGTTAAAGTGTATTGATATAAAGCAAAATAATATACCTGGGTAGTTTAGAGTTATACCTATAACAAAACACTAAGAATACACAATTTGCTGTAATTGTATATGTTTATAGGTAGTGTAGTTAAAAAAAAAATTATTTTTTTCCTATGCAGAAATCTGTCTAGGTAGGTTCCACCCCCAGGCTAGTTACTGCCGTGAAGCAGTAGTGTGCAAACATTACAGTGTTTTGGTCTAAAGGGCATTGAGAGTTAGGTTAATCGCTGGGCATATGAGACTTAAGAACTGATGTCTCAAGGTGACGGGTGCAGTGTGGTGCCAATCAGAGGTGTTCTCGGTGATACAGCTTTTGTTATGCGCAGATGTTGCACATTCCATCACATGAATGTTTTGCTTGTCTCATCACTATATCCAATAAAAATATATGAGATTTAAAAACCAATATCTAATGGTGACAGGTGCACTGCTTTGCTAGACAAAATCTTCAAATGCTAATTACTGGAGAACACTACTGTTATGGGCAGGCATGGTACTTACCATTAGGTGAAAGATTTTCTCATTAAATCACTTATTTCAATAAAGTCTCTAAATAGTTCACAAGAAACACCAATGTAAATACAACTCAAGGATTTTAGAACCTGTTTGTATTAAAATAAATATATTAATAAATAATCAATATATAATTTTTTGTTATATAGTAGATAGAAAAAGTAGGCAGTTGCATCCTCAGACAACTTCAAAGAGTTAACAGAACAAACACACAAATGGGATTACTGTATAATAAACAATGCAGATTTATGTTTCAGCAAACAATCTCAAGGAAAACTTAAATGTTAGCTTTTTGAATTAAAGTAGTGTGTGAGTACAAATAAGTGACTTATCATATAATCAGTAATTCTAAAGATTTTAATGTTTAAACAGATTAGATTTTTAATGAGCTAAGTTGGTAGTGCTAAATTTTATGGATTTAGTCTTTATTTAAGCTGCACTTGGCACCAGATGAGTGCTTTTCAAAATATTCTATAAAATATTTTATTATATCATTGAATGAGACAGTAATGGCATCCAGCCAAACATTAAAGTGTGACTGATTCTTAACACTTGCTATTAGAGTATGTATTTGTAAATATTTTTGTTCATATTCATAAAGGTACATAAGATCTAAAAATAAAATCAATGATTCTTTTTTAAGTGATATATGTTTATATAATAAGTAACAATATATCATATTTGAGACAGCAAGAAATAAAGAATGAGCAATACTATTTGAGATTTTAGTGATAAAATTATCTAAAGCTTATCTAAATGAGGCAATACAAAATTACTTACTTTTATTGCAGCAATAATGAACTTAATATTTATTGTAAATTATTAAGTGTATTTATATTATAGTTAGAGAATGCAATGAAACAAGAAAAAATAATTATATTCAATAATAAAGGAAATAAATGTTGTCAATGCAAAATATAAGGTAAACTAGCATACACCTTCAACATGTACAACTTAGCTAAACTTATACTCTAAGCAATATGTCTCTGATATATAACAATATGTATTGAATTCATTCATATGAATATGGTTGTTGCTATAGCTATTGCATTGTAGTACTACTAAAACCCACCTTTCTCGCAACTGTTTTGATAATAGTCTCGAGTCTGTGTGATTGTGTAAGGAATATCAGTAAATGAGTACCTTCTTCGTCTGATATTATGGATTCATCGGGCGTGCCGGCGGATGGGCCTCTCACTATAGTCGTGGTCCTGTTGTTCTGTAACCTTGTGAAGAACTCGACCGCGTAGTTGATCACGTCCCCTGGCTGCTCCAGCAGATAACTTATGGTAAATTCCAGTAAGATTTCTCTAAGGTCATCTGGGACTTGAATGCGACCGCCTTGAGGCCTGCTCATTTCTAACGGCGTCGCCTCGCTTTCTCGTTACTATCCCACACGGAGAATGTCAAAGCGACTCGTTAGATTAAGATTTCAATATCATAGCCATTGAATTAGCTAAAGCGACACACCAATGAACAAATCTTACGATGGGGAAGTAGCACTACATACAAACGTTAGTAATAAATAAAACCACACTATTAAACTAAGACTTTCTCAAATAATAGTCTTCGCTACAGGAAATTAAATATAATGACACACTTTTCAGAAAAAAATCCTCGTCCGCCAGCCTGACAATTATAAAATCTCCTTTCACTGAAAAGTAAAAATGGCGAATTCTGGATTGCCCTACTTCACATCACTAATCACTTCAATCGTTCAAAGTTCACGCCATTCTATATAGGCTCTCAAAATATTGCAAGAAGAAAAAAATATCAGAGATTCTATAGACATTGGAATTTGATGTTAAAATCTTCTTAGGAAGTGGTTTAGAAAAGAAATATTTTATTTATTTGTCTCTATATTTTTTTAGTAATGGACATTAGCAAGGATTTTTTATTTGGAAATGATAATAAATTTTCTATAAATGACAGCCTTCTGATCGGTTTGGGAATTTATTTCAATTTGAAGTTAATTTGGTATTTCTCGAAATAATTCCAATTTGGATAAAATATAGGCGCAAGAAAAACAAATGAGAGTGAAGCGAGAAAGAGCGTGTTAACTTAATTGACGCACGTCGCGAAGAATTATAAGCAATACAGAAAATATAAATACTAGATTGAAGCAGTCAAGTTTAACCAGTTACCAGACACTAACATCCAATGTACACAATGTTGAAAAGTCTATATAACGATGATTGTATTTAATTATAGCTACTGATTTTAATACTATTCAGGGTCTGATATTATAATATGATCCTAGATTTGATTGACTTTTACAGAAACGAGTAATAAAACATGTTTACATATTACTTTTAGACCATTTATATTGTCTAAGATATTGGAAGATAAAAGATAATAGTGTAGTGAGAGAATGTTAATTACGAGGTGCGTAAAAATTAAATTATGATGTTACTAGAAACCCAATGTATGGTATTATTTATTTAGTTAGGGAAACAGTTGTAAACTATTTTTCAGTGTCAAGTAACATATTAGCCAGGTACAAAATCTTCAAGCAGCGGGATTTCGACGTTTCGATCGACAGTAAAATAATGGTTGACTTTTATTGAAGATTTGCTGGAATGATGAAGACAGTACGAAAAGTACAATTGTAATCTTGAATTGAATTTTTCATCTGCTGTGCCCTTTCACGAGCACTTGCTGCATAATAAACTATCAACAATAAACATCAAAACTCTATATATACACCGAAATAACAAAATTCAATAAAAGCACTACCACCACTTTTCGAGTTGGCGCCAATAGTTAGCTACTTTATTTTTAGGTATACTCTCACACATATTCGCGATTAAGGATTGGATTCCCATTAACTCGAGTTCGGACTGGCGGTACCTGAACGAAACAAACGGGTAAGCAAAAGAGAGAGAGCGCGATTCGTTCGTCATGCCCACGCCTTTCTCTCCGCCCTAGTGAATGGCACCGACGACGATGACACGAAGTTTGCCGATCAAATCAAACTAGATTCACTGGTCAGTGACCAGTGGTCACCAATAGCGCACTTGCAGATTTGAGGTTATTATTAGTTGTTGTCAGCTATTATTGTTTTGATTGTAGCCGTGTATTTGAAAAAAATGTCATAATTTCACCAAACATGCCAACTCGAGTTAATTTCGAGTTACGTGAATTTCAACTCGAGTTAGCTCGAATCAAGTTTTTCCGGATTGACTGATCTCTATTTGCGATTACTTTTACTTCGTAGAAGGAGTATAGCAATAGAAGCGCTATGAGTAAAGAATTATAGCAAAAGAAGCGCTATGAGCGTACAGCTAAGAGGGACACCATTACATTATGACGTAGCATAAAGAGTTACCAGGGTACCCATATCTATGGGTAAAAAAGCAACCATCTCCAGGTTAACACTGATAACGAATATGACCTGACGCATGGTAAAAACATAACCCACCTTTGAAGGTCAACGCAGTTATGGAAAAATAAAATTACATTCGAAATCAATATTATTGTATATATTATATTATGTTGTATGTATGTATGTTGTCATACAGGGTACCCGTTAGAACAATGTGCCGAAGCGGGCGTGCCAACCCTTCATTTGCTGCTAAGAGATGCCGAAAAAACGCAGCTAAAAGAAGAAGAGTTTATATGTCTAACGTCCATGTCACACATATACCGATTGTTGTTGGTAGCACTACGCTCGAAGTTTTTGACGAATACGTATATCTAGAACAGAGTGTCCGACAAGGTAGGTCCAACTTCGACCAAGAGGTCAATCGAAGAATCCAACTCGGCTGCGCAGCGTTCGGGAAACTGCGTCACATCTCCTCATCGAGTATACCTCAATGTCTCAAAAGCAAAGTTTACAATCAGTGCGTGTTGCCAGTGTTGATATACGGAACAGAGAATCGCGCAGCGAGCTATGGAAAGGGCTATGTGTGTGTGAGTTTATGAGTGAGGCTATGAGTTTCTCTTCACAGCGACTGTGAAATGCCCTTAATCTCTGAACACTTCAGAGCATTATCACGGCGGTTTTTCGAATAAGCCGCGGTTCATCCAAACCCACTGGTGGTTAAAGCAGCAAATTACCGACCAGATAGAAACGCGACCGAACGCAAACGTCGCCCGCGAAACGTGCTAGACGACACGGATGTCTCAGCACTCCCTGACCACGATACGGTCAGTCACGATCCAGGCTACACTGTACACACAGTTAATAGCTTTAATATAACACGCACCACGACGCGCGACCGCCGTAGAGAGCGGCGCGCAGCAGTCGACAATCACACCGCGTACACACGATACACCCGTGTTCCAGGGCGGTTCTCACCGCCCAGAGTTACCGACACACAAGTCGACAGTCCGAATGGAGGCCCGCAGCCTCCCTCGGACGGTCATTAGACGACTTAAAATCGTATTGAGATATTCTAAATCGCGCAAGCACGCAGCGAACGCGATACAGTCCGAATTTCGAGGTTTTTGTAGGAGTTTATTTATTTATTTATGTTTGGGTCAAACCAAACCTGGCACGCGGGCCCCTGGCCCGTGAGCACAGTATCCGATGAAGCTGTAAAAGCCAAAAAAGGCTAACAGCAATTACATCACTGAAATTATATATATGAGTTTCTCTGCGTGATAAAATCCGTAACGATGATATCCGCAGCAGAACTAAAGTAACCGACATAGCCCTAAGGATTAGCAAACTGAATTGGCAATGAGCCGATAACCGTTGGAAAGAAAGGTTTTCGAGTGGCAACCTCGTACCGGCAAACGCAGTATAGGGCGTCTCCCAACTAGATAGAGCGACTACCTGCATGGTTTTGCGGGAAGTCGATGGATGCAGGTGGCTCAGGACCTTGTTTTGTGGCAATCTATGGGGGAGGCGTATGTTCAACAGTGGACTAAAATAGGCTGAAATGATGATTATGATGATGATTTATGAAAAAATCTTAAAGCGCTGTAAACTTGTTTTCCATCGTAACGTAAACAACTGTGATGGCAGACAAACATAACCTATACGGAATGAGGGACAAAACCCGTAGTTTTTGTCTTGCTCACACCTATTCATCTGACATAACGCCTTCTCACTTTAGATGATTAACATTCTTTTATGAGCCCGTCTATATGTCTATTCTGTCTACGATCGTTTTATAATAATGTTTCGAAATAATAGTAAAAATAATAGACTATAGATAGAGAAATACTTAAATGTCTCATTTGTTATCTCTTTAACACATCTTTATATGTACTGTATTCTGTTTTTCCATTTCAACTATACGATCCTCGGACAAATTATTACTCATATCGGTATCGATATCGATCGGTCGGTATCATGTCACGACCTCACAACGCTCTTGTCTCTGTGAATAGTGAAGGCATGTAATGTTTATCCAAATAATGCTTGAAACATTACAGATCCAATCACGTGGAACAGTTTGCTGTATCGAAACAGTGATTTGGTTTAGTAGAATTACACCATTACACACGTCTACGAGGAGGGCGGGAGTCTGTCAATATTTTATACATCTTTGAAACATGCTTTATTCCTCCGACCTCCGACACACAGGGTTCTCAAAGCACGTTGTTTGTACATTCGTTTTTAAAATTATTGTTAATTTGATTATGATTTCAGGTTCTATCTCCGTAGTTCGGATTTCTCGTGCACGTAAATTTATAAAGAGAACATTTGACAGTAGTCGTCGGATACACGTCTAAGAATTAAAGGAAACGGTTTGCTTGTATTATTATTGCCAGAATTATTTTAATCAGCACAGATCGCTGTTTAGCGATAAGGCCACATATTATACAAATATAGATACTATTTGAGTGGATACTATGTTAGTGGATCTTTAAAATTTGCAATAAAGAATATAAAGAAAATAAATAAATCAGTTCGAATTATTATTTTTTAATAGAACGTCAGTTACCTTATTGTACGCTTTCATGCTCATAATTTTATTTTGATTTACTCCGTCTCCTTCTTTCTAGTGAGTAATTGTTGTAGTTATCACCGTGCATAGTTAGAGAATAAAATAAAATAATTTTTATTCCATATACATTATTTAAGTAATGCTTATTAAACGTCATTTTTTTAAACTACACTGGTTTGCAATAAAATGCCTTTGTCATGCAAAGAACGAGCAAGAAACCCAGCGGCCAGTTTTTTTCTTTTTAGTCATTTTAAATACAACTAAAATTTAATTATAAATATAAAGATGTAGAAATATCTTTGCAGCGACCACCTCCTTCCAAGGGTTATTATCATCCATTTATTCTGTAATATTATAATGATCCTTCTTAAGAAGTATTTGTTTAATAAAAAATTTGAACTTTTGATTGAACATTTGATTTTTTTGATAAACCGTATACATTACCCCATGAAATAGTTACTGATTATGTGAAGTAAAGTAATAGGCATTATTAGCTTGTGCGTCTTATACACATACATAACGTTTTCATATAAGTACATAATTAATAATAATAAATAAATATTTCTACGTCAGTCGCATTTCATATAGCGAAATACCAGACATTAAGCTATGGAAATAAATAAAATTAACTAATCTAGCAGTTTCAACATTAGTTATTAAGTTCCTAATTTTTTTACAGCATATACTGCAGAGCTTAGTTTACCTGTTAGTTTAGCTATATGGGGGTGATTCCCATTGAAATTTCGCATCAAGAGTTATTCCTAGAAAGACCGTGGTATCCATAAGGCTCAACTCCTCCTCCTTTACAATCACATTTATATCTAGTCGTTTAACATTTGGTGTTGTGAATTTAATACATTTTATTTTATTGCGTTTAACCAATGTACTTCTTTTGAAAAAGCATTATTCACTTCATTATATAGTCAAACTTGACGTTCTATTTCGAAAATCAAAGATGTATCATCAGAAAATAATATATCATGGTTGTCCCTTACTAGGTAAGGTAAGTCATTAATGTAAATATGGAATGGATATCGACAGAGAATCAAACCCTGCAGGACACTTTATGCTGCTGACCCAGAAGAACTCGTGCTACTGATGACTACTTTCTACGCTCTAATGCTCAAATAAGAAGTTAGAAGCTTAAGTGCAGAATTTCTTATACTGTAATGATGTACTTTCCTGATGAGTGTTACATGATGAACGCAATCGAAAGCCTTGGAAAGATCAACGAAAACACCCAATGCATTCTGGGAATCCAAGGGATTGAATATATTCTTCATTAGGTTAGTTTCAGCATCGGCTATACAACGATCCCAGTAAAACCAAATTGGTTGGTGGAGCCTCCTAAAACCCAACTTACGTCCGTGTCGAACATCTGACCACGTGGGGGGCGGAAACGCGTACTTTATAAACATACGCGACTAAAAAGGAAATGTTAATCAATATTATATGGAGCTTCGTTCAAGAGTTATGAGTATAGGACCGCTGCTCGAGGGTGATCGCCGGGGTGCACCGGGAGCCGTTGTCGGGTGTAGCAGCATGAGATCCACCGGCGGTGACGAATTGACCAGGCAGGTTCCCCCTGAGAAATTATCTACAGCCGAAATAGATACAATAAGTCTTAATTCCGATACCCCGACTAAGGGTGCGCTGGTGCTATTTGACCTTCGACCACCAAAGCCGGAAAACCTAGAGTGCGCATGAAATTGATCGATAAGTTAAATAAGTTTATCGTGGGCACCTAATACATTTAAAACCGATTATAACCGAGAGCAAACCGATACTGGTACGAAAAAAACTTTTTCAATCCTTATACTTGAAGAATAGTTCGCAAATTTCGAGAGATACTTATTGCTTTCTTGTGACTCTTGGTCGATCATCCGTGTCACGGGAAATCTTCTTACCCCTACAGTGGGAGAAATAATAACTCTGACAATAATAATAATATATTTAACTATGCATTTATATATTTATACCAAACTTACTTACTTACTTAAAAACTTTATAAATACACCAAACAATAATAATACTGACTATTTATCTGAAGTACTGTTACAATTTCTGAGCAAATTTAATGCCATTTTTACTTCTAAAACTCCTCCTTGAACAGTCGTAAGACTTTTAATGAATGGACGACAGTAGGAATCACCAGAAGTAGGCAAAGGTTGTATAAACTTTACCATGAATAGTAATACAACCATAGTAAGACATTCTCAGAATATTTTAAAAATTATTCAAAATTACTTAAAAAAGAACGCTTCGCAGCCAAGTCTAGTTACACTTAAGCAATAAAAGAAAGATTCGAATAAGATTAAAATGACTTGCGAGTAGGGTAGAGCTAGGCTAGAAACGTACCACATGGCGCCTAGAAGTATCCGATGAAGCTGTAAAAGCCGAGAAGGCTAACAGCAATTACATCACCGAAAATATATGTATGGCGCCTAGTGACCTCTGGAATGCCGTTTTTATTTATTAGGAGTTTACGCAGCCGCGGCTCAAAAAGTCTTATACTTAAGTAAAAATTTTCAATTATTTTATTTTTAGTCTAAGAGTTACGTTTGTAACATTACAAAGTTAGTTTATTCCTATTTATATAGCTTATAGTAGACAGTTTTACAAAACAATTAAACAATTGGTTTTTTAAAGTACATATTAGATTTTTGTGCATAACCTTAAACTCAATTCGTGAATCCTAACGGGTAAAAGGTCCACGTTTTTTTAAATTTATATTGCAAGTGATGAAACGAGCAAAACGTTCACCTGATGGTAAGTGCACGTCTGCCCATAAAAAATGCTGTGCCACCCAGAAAATTTCTGTGTGACACTACACTGTGCCCATCACCCTGAGACATAGGTTCTTAGGTCTCATATGCCCAGTGATTACGCTAGCTTTCAGTGCCCTTCAAACCGAAACACAGTAATGTTTGCACACTACTGCTTCACGGCAGAATAACTGGCCCTGGGGTGGTACCTACCTACACGGACTCCTGCATAGAAATCCTACCACCAGTAAGGTGTATGTCCGTAGGGACATTTTGACAAATGTTCATGTTTTTTTTAATATCTATGTTATATGACTAAAAATATATTACATATAAGTCAATTTCATGTGGATAGTGTAGGTCTTAGACCAAAAATTAAACTAAATAATAATAATTACGATTGTAATGCTGTGCCATAGTTTTAAGCTTAGTAACAAATATGATTAATAGTCTATATCAGTTATTTTTCCTTACAAATATAAAGAACCGTTCATTGTTTATATTAAATATAAAGAACTGTTGATTAAACTGAATATCGCTTTATTTATTTGCTTTAATCAACTAAAATTTTCGATTTATTCATACTGGTCCTTTTGACCCAATCACTGGCCCTTCTTGACTTTTTGTCTTTTTTGTATTTTGGCCCTAGAGCGGGGCTTAAAGGACCGACCACTCGATCTGACTTTCTAAATCTTCAATATCTGGCGAATAGACATAAATCGGTCATATTAATTAATAATTATATTTAAATGAAGGATTACGCTACATATTGGTATTTGGGTCTTTTTCGTGAACCGTATGGTTAAATAGTTACGAGGTAATATTACCAAATTGGACCTTTGAGCCCCGCCCTACCCTATTATTAACAGTGAAACGAGGAAAGTCAAGGACCGCAACTCTGATTACAAATTAAATAATTAACAACATGCTATGACATCCGATAAAGATGTTGTTACAGCTTTTGAAAAGAGAAGCAGTTCTGCTTCTTCAAAAGTGCAGGCATTGCTGTGTTTCGGCTCGAAGGACACCGGGAGCTAGGCGTAATCACTAGGCATATGAGACTTGGGAGCGGATGTCTAAGGGTGACGGGCGCAGTGTGGTGTTACAGCATTTGTTAGGGGCAGACGTTATACTTGTCATCAGGTGAAAGTTTTGCCCCTTTTAGTCACTTTATAGTACGGGCAGACGTTATACTTGTCATCAGGTGAAAGTTTTGCCCGTTTTAGTCACTTTATAGCATTCAGCCACAGCAGCTTTGCGGGAAGTCGTTAGATGCAGGTGGCACAGGACCGTATATTGAGGCAATATATGTTCAGCAGTGGAATTATCATGAAATGATGATGATATGATAATCTGATGAGGAGTTGCCCACGAAATATCAAATATTGGGTTACAATAAAAAAGGTTTGCTGCAGTCTCAGAGTGTAACGCAGCAAATAAATTTCAACAGTTTGTCAACGTAGTACGCAGGCCAAAAAAGTACATTGGTCCAAAATTACACAGTAGAGGCAAGAGTAAGACCTCGTTGCAGACCTAAAGGGCACTGGCTCGACTCTGTAATGGCGGCCACGAGAGTCAAGGTGATGTGTCATGTTTTGATGTTTTATTTTATCATGTTTTCATCCCATGTCTTCCGGACCGATTGCGACAACGGAACTTTAACAGATTAAAAATAAGAACTTATCACTTACGGATATTATAGTGTTGCTCATTTCGTCGAAATTTCGAACAAAAATATAAATTAATAATTTGAAAATTCCTTTATCCAATCTATATAGATTATCATCATTAGAACTAATCCCATATTCATAGCTGGGCATAGACTGCCCCTCCAAATTCCCACAAAGCGCGGTTTTATTGCGACCGTTATTATCTTTCAAGTTAGGTCTCATTGAACATTTATGTTTAGTTTTTAATTAAAATAAAATGATATAAAGAACAATTTAATTTAGATATTATTTATTAAACTGTTATAACGATATTAGAACTAAAAGCTTTACATTATAGAATCTGGCATCTTATCTAAAATCTTTTTTCTTACATATGCATATTTAGTTAAGATATTTTTCATGGGAAATACTAGAATATTAGAAGGTGAATCATAACAGTTGAATTCTGTTAATTCTTGAGGAGGTAAATTATCTGAAAACAAGTCTGGTTCTGAATTTCCTATACAATTGAGTTTCACGCATTGACATTTTTGCAGGAACATGCAAATGTCTTGAACTGCTCTATAAGACAGCATTTCACAGATATCTGACAGAAACGCAATGGAGCAACCTGGACATTCGAACACTTTGTTCACTATCATGCCCGCCCATTTTAATAGCACTTCGAATCTCACATCAAATTCTAATGTTAGCCATGGCACTGGGATGAAGCTCTTGTCTTCCACGTCAAGCGACCAGGATTTGAAGAACTCTGTGAGTATAACACGATTTTCATAATAGCCAACTCGTTTAATTACATTTTTCGATTCTAATTCCGATAACCTCCCATGCATTGATTTAGTGTCCAAAGAGAGGAATTCCTGAAAGAAGATTATAAAAATTAAAAGCTTAAATAATGTTACTTTTACTGATGTTAGCATTCCTTTGTAGTAATCCGTCTAGGTAGGTACCACCGCAGTACCAGCTATTCTGTCGTGAAGCAGTAGTGTGCAAACATTACTATTTCGGTCCGAAGGGCACTGATAGCTAGTGTAATTATGGCTTATGAGACTTAAGTATTGATGTCACAGGGTGACGAGCGAAGTGTGGTGCCGCTCAGAAATGTTCTCGGTTTCACAGCATATGTTATGGGCGGTCGTTGCACTTACCATCGGTTGTCGATAGTTTTCACGTGTGATGTGTTGTCGTGTCTGGTTTTGTGATGTTGTAGTTTAATCATCATCATCATGTCCACTGCAGAACACAGGCCTCCCACATAGATTGCCACAAATGTTAGTGGCTCTCATTTTGGGGGGATTTTGCCATAGTTGCCACGCTTGGCAGGCGGGTTGGCAACCGCAGTTTATTTATTCAGATGTTCCAGAAAGACGCTGCTGTCCATCTCCAGGTTTTCATTTTCCCTCTGTCGACTTTTACTAGACCCATGGGATGAGATGGTAAGGCTTAACAGAATCTTACGCCGCTACCACACGGTTTAATGTTTCACACTATTTATCTGTATAAATAGCTTACTTGTTTAATACCTAATTTAATGTACTATTGTCTATGGCGTATTACTGAAATGATTGTTTTCCTTCTTTCATATATATTGTTGAAGCCATTATCAATATTATTCAGTCAGATTCAGGCTCGAATATTAAGAAATTATTATACCTGTATCTCTTCAAATGTACAGCCTCTTTCACCTTTTTGTTTTAAATATGCGACTATTTCATCCTGTATGTGTTCCAAATTTTCGGTGTGACCAATTACGCTGTTACTGAAAAAAATTACAGATTTTCTTTAACAAAACATTTAAATAAATGGAAAACCTTTTTTACAAAAATATATTAATTTAAAATTGACGAATCTTTTAATATATAACACTAAAAATACCTATAAAGCTGCTTTAAACAGTCCTCTATATCGATGTCTTCATACAAATCCGAGAACTTGGTTATATTGCGCTTACATTTACATCCCGCTAGACCTGATTTTAGAGAGTATTTATTTTCTATATCAATGACATTAAGTTGTTCCTCTTGGATTATAGAACCTGTATAACCCGATATTGAAGGACTTGTGACTGATATAATATCTATAATATCACACGTCAGCAATTCACAAAATATGCAATTGATTTCCGGAGAACCTTTAACCCCATTTAAAGGTATTTCTGTTTCTAAGCTCTCACCTAAGAGATCTATGAATTCAGAATTCAGTCTGCAAATCCATCGGCGTTGATAAAAAGCCGATATTTTATATGACGATTGAACAATGTCCTCAACTTGAATTCTATGCAAGTGATTGTTTAAGATTTTGTCTCTCGCGGCGATCGCACTGCTTTTACGTAATTGTTCTAATGCTGCACGCAAAAGAGGCTCCGGATGTTTTTTAAAAACTGAGTAAATCTTTGAGGCAGTATCAGAATTTACAATACTGTTAAAAGACAGCAATGTGGTCATAATAATTCCTTCTTTTAACGAAGCAAGTATGGGTTCGCTTTCAATAGGAGTTCTGTACATGCTGTAATTTTTGCTTCTTGATGAGGAAGTTACATTAAAGTTTTTGTAGAAATCTTCAAGATCTATTGCTACACAAGGTACTCTTTGTGTAAACGATTTGCTTCTAGATATGAGACACATTGTCCATATTAATTCTAACATAGGTATTCTGCATTCTTTGAATAATCTATTTAGGTTTGTAGTTGAACGATGTCTTAGTCTTTTCATGAATCCTTCATATTTTTGTATTAGGTGTGGTTGCCGCCTCACTTCATTTAATAAACACTCTTTTTCATGCATTAAGGTCGAACTAGATTCTAAGGTTGCTGCCCTTCTGTGACAAGCACTTGCCGTCTTCTTATCGTCGTGCATATACAATATCTCTCTTGCCACCGTATTTCTAACTTTAAGGCAATCAGGGTGTGTTGTAGGACTCATTATTGTAATAGCAGCTTTACATAACATTATTATCCTGTCCTCCCATTTCGACCATTTTATTAACGAATCTGGAAGTTTCCTTCTCCTGCGTCTGTTAAACGTTAGCTCGTCTATTGTTGATTTTTGCACCTTTTTTTTTATTTTTGGTTTCATTTTCTGTTTCTTTACTACATCCAATTTTGGTTTCTTAACCCGTTTCTTTCTCTTTATCGGCTGTTGATTAATTTTAGCGCTTCTTATGTAGAATGTGCGCCATAAGCGAGGTATGTCCATAAAGAAGCTGGAGTCGAAAGCGCAAGGTCCAAGACCATCGCCATATCGTTCGCCGTTATCATAAAACAGCACATCTCCTGCTTTTCTCACAGGAGGCTTAATTTTTTTTCGATCTCGCTTTATTACAATTTCTACATTTGTGTTAGTGCTAATATTATAAACATCATTCCAATAATTAGTTACATCATCGAATGTTTCAAAATAGTAGGATTTCTCAAGTTTTTGTATATCCGTATTTTGTTTAGGCCAAACACCAGTTGTATCTAAAATTTTGGCGCGACGATTGACGTAAAATAAGTAACTCAAAAGATTTCCTTCGTAATCTGCTGAGGGAGGTGGGGCCGTCTCTGAAACTAATTGAATAAGTCCCAACATCGCCAACGCTTTTAAATTAAACCTTATTGAATTTTGTAAGCTTTTTGATTGCAATAATCTTTCGTATAAGTCAGCGGGCGCGGCTTTTAGCTTTATTTCAAGCAAATTGTCGTTTATTTTCATATGTGATATATCGGAAATAGCCACGTTACTAATATTGCCCACTGCAAACCCAACCGTCATTTCAGGTACAATAGTAAGAACTGAAGCAAAACCTTCTGGTAAATCACTTTTTTCGGTTTTGACGTCATTAAAATATACGACACTGATAACAAGCTCATGTAATTTTTGTATTTTCATGTATCTAGGGTACGCAAATTGTGATAAAGGTCGTGAGACACTTTCCGTCAAGGCCCTTTTAACTTTCGTCTTCTTACTGGTGAGCGCTTTCATACTAATCTCCTTGTATTTGGCTTTAATGAAAGGATCGCTACTTTTCATCAATGGATCACAGACAAGGGTTGTGTACTTTTGATGGAAACCAGGCCACTTTATTTTGAACATCTTTAATTGTTTATCTCCAACTAATTTTTGAACAAACAGTTTAAGTGCCTTTGTGTCCATTGGCGGCTCACCCGTCTCTTTGGATACTGATGTGCTCAATGTCTGGTAGCCAGAAATAGCGCGTTTTTCTCTAACGACTTTTATTATCCCATTTGCAAATTTTAGTTGTCTTAATGTTGGATTTTTTTTAGCATTAAGCAGTGATTCAGTTGAAATATTCTCTAAGCCTTCTATAATTTTGACTTCAGTTATGTCACTATTCACATTATCATTGACTTCATTTTCACATTTTTCTTCAGCCTTAACTTTCTTCAAGGGTAGTTCATCTTCATCATCCTCTTGTTTGACTTCAGAGGCGTTTAAATATTCTAATAATTTATTTTTTTCCTCCGCATAGCGACTATCCATTTCAGCGGTAGCAGCTACAGCGATGTATCTGTAAATGAAAATAAATTATCTGATATTATATCTGAAAAGTCAGAAATATTGTTTAGTTTTAGGATCCAATGTCTTCATCTTCCTTTCAATGCCTTCATCCAGTCCCATCAAGCCTGTGTTGCGCTCCAAGTATTGACTAGCGACTCATGCATATGGCCGAATTTGCGTAGTTGTGTAGGTTTGAAAGTACTCCCTCCACAATGGGTCCTCGCCTCGTGGGGGGGGGGGGGGGGCTTAGTAACGGTGGTTTGGTCATCCACGGTGAAGCTATAAGGTGGAAGCACCATGTGAGCTTTGCAATCCCACTTTTGATGCGAACAGGAGAACTGCTGCGGGGAGCAGTGACCACCGCTTACCCAGTTCTCCGCAGCTGAGGTGCAGTCTCGGGGAAGAGGAGTGTTGGTATTGCGATACGCCACTCACTAAACTCCGCGAATTTGGCGGGGCCGCACCGTCGATACGGCAGTGGTGGGACCGCGGAGAGAGTGACGGTATTACAGATTTGCAGCTGGGGCCTTTGTGCTTTCAAGTGCTCGTCTTCTTGCTTCGTCTTCTCCCATAGAGGACTCGTGGGGTAAGGGGGGGGGGGGGCTAATAAACCACTTTCCCTCCCATAAGCAAAGAGCAAGAGCCCAGCTTTAGGGGTCAGAACCTATGAGAACCAAAGTCTATAAGGATGTCCTCCAAAGTGAAGGTTTTTTTGGATTGATCCGTTGCCTCGCTGGAGATAGCGTGCACAGTAATCTCGTGGTCCTCGTCCTGGAGGAAGGAGTGAAATCTCCACCTTTTTACGAGTACATATAGAATTATTAAATTTATATAAAAATATAGGAGACTTAAATAAAGCTGTGCCTTATTTACTATATCTGCACTTTCAAGTTTCTTAGGCAACTAAAGCAAAATTACGATCATGAGTGTTGAAAATAAGCTAGATTTGCAAACCAGTCCTGTTTTCCCAGGACATGTGCTGCTTCTTAGGGTCCTATTAGTTCTGCTATTTAGTTAGTAATAACTAATAACGCGTGTGTGAGGTGAGCGCATGCCTACTGCGCGAAAATAATGTCAAAAGAAATTATTTACTACCTCAACATGTTGAGAGAAGTTGTGAAAATAATTAGACTAAAGACCTACTTCTAGAGTTTGTGAAGTTTCATTGTTTTCAGTCTGTATTACTATTTAGTACTGCTCTAATGCATATAAAACCGAAATGTCCTGATATTCAAAATTTGGGGATGGTAACCCCAAAAAATCCATTGTATCCATATCATAGATATACAAACCAGCGATACACAGTCAGCGAATCAAAGACATCTTCAATAGAAGAGCGCACAATGCACTCATTTCGACTAGCATCACATCAGCCTTGTCAACAATGCAAGGACTGCAAGTTGATTTCATTTAAGAAGCTACCTTATGTCGTGGGCATAAGATTAAATTTTTGTTTTTTCAAATCGAAATTTGTGATCTTTGTCTGTATTTTTATGTTTTGATTGATCGAGGATGTTTTTTGAAGTGATTTTTGTATGGAACTGTGTGTATCTTGAGTTTTTTGTATATCAATGACGCATACATAATATTTACTCTTACCTTGCAGTCCTTTGTCTACCTTTATCCTCCAAAAACTCTTTTACTATGTTTTTTGATTTGAATGTCCTGCAAATTGTTCTGCTAGTGTAAAATTCTACTCCCAATATCTGAGCCAATTCAATCTGTGTCAACCCCTTAAGACCAGCATCTAAGAATCTTTCATATGCCTGTCTCAATAAACTGACTCCAACTTTGTACTGACATTCTAGAGGAAGAGCAGTTGTGTCTTCCTCGGAATGAGCCGATTCATCACTTGATATTTCTAAGGTAATGTATTTCTTTTTCACAATCTTTTGTCGTCTATTTTTTGCAATGTCATCCACTTTTGAATGCCTTTCGTCCTAAATAGTTTGTTTAGATTAGATATTATTCAAGAGTCATTGAAATCGTTTTCAGCTATGATATGGTTTTGGTAATACTTACAAAATGAAACATATTAATCGTTTTTTGAAGCCTTTTGCTTTGCTTATGATTTAAGTACCCATTTTTTATCAATAAATCAACCTTTTCTGAGTGATCTGGTTTTTCCCTTAAGTACTTTATAAGATCATGAAGTTTCCCAACTTTTGGTGTTGTAAGGAGAACAGGTTGATGGAATCGCCTAATTCTAAGTAAAATGCTTTTCATTCCTCTGCCCTGTACTATTTGGGTGTGACATTGTGTTCTAATCAAGCCCAAATCTTGTAAGTGTTTTCTGTTGTAGAACAAATGTTTAGGATCTTTCATTACTTTTGTCAAGTTTGTATTGCCCACTGTCATTTGTCCCTGTAATAATGTGTTGTACAGAATTACTAAGATTTGAGTTAAGAAACAAATCTTAGTTAATAGTTGGTTGTCCATTGCAGGTAACGAAAGATACAATGAAGTCTATAAGTAAACCATATTGTAAGTAAATTTTATACTGCTTATCCGCTGCAAATCCAGGGTTCAAATCCCAGCTGTCCAATATTTATACAAAAACACCAATTGTTAGTTTTAGTGTTTGTAATGTGATTATCTTCATACCTCTCCTACTGCATCCTAGCTCATCTTTGATCTTATTGCATGCATGTTACATTGGAAGGTAGGCTGGGATGAGTGATGCCTGAGTTTATGCACCATAATATACCCTGCACATTTTGCTTTTGTACAATATTCAAAGGTTGTTGTTTTATTATTGTCATTAGTGTTTTTTTTTAATATAATTATACAACAAGCTATAAATTTTTTCACAAATTATAAAAATGTACAAATCTATCTCCTAAGAAATGGAAAACACAAAGAAAGTACTCACATTTTCTCTAGCTTTTCCAACCAACTCTAGTATGCAGTAATGTACTGTAGAAAGTTGTGACAAATACAAAATTGGAACATGAGATGCTAAAGCTTTCCATCGCTCCTCTAAAGTTGCAACAATTGCCAGATGGTCACCATATTGTGACACTATGTTCTCATATGATAGTGCTTGTATTTGATTTGTATTTATTAATACTCTTTTGCTGAAGTGGACTGATGAACCATACTCATTTTCAGCAGGAGAGTATTCATAAGGTCCATCTATATACTCAGGCTGAAAGGAAACATTTATAAAATTAATTCTTACTAAAAATAGGATTCTAACTAGGCTAACAAATTACAAAATAATTGTTGTGTTATGATCATTTTCAATTTTAATTATTTACCTCATAGAATGGTACTGTAATGACATATACCATTATCTATATATTTTTTGGATAAGTATTCCAAAATATGAGTTGAGCTGTTCCAGTTACCTAAAATGTTTGTACTTAAGTTTAATGAGTGTGATGTTTTGAATTATCGCATTAGTATGATACAAAAAGTTTAATCTCCAAAAGAATTACAGAGTAAAGAAAATTAAATTATTTCATTTACTTTTACTTAACAATATATATACAGATATAGTACTGAGTGATTTCTTTAATGTCTGAAGTATGTTAATTTAAAAGTCAAATATTTTAAAAGCGGCAATTTGATGGATTTAACTTACTGGATCGAGAAGTTGTCCTGTATCCTCTTGCACTATCGAAAATCTGTCTAAGATTTCTATGTTGGGCATAGGCTCTGGTGCTCGATAAAAAGATACATTTTGAAAATTAACAATGAATTTCCAGAATCGCAACTTCATTTTTTCAGTAACAGTTGACGAAATCCTTTTTTCAATGCGTTTCCATAACAAATTTATTCCTATTCCTTGAAGTCCTTCTAAAGCTATTTCGTCTATTACCAATTCTTTAAAATTAAACGAAAAATTATTTCGGAAAAGGTTTTCCATTGCTAAATTTGATGTATATTAGGAAACAAAACAATTAAAAATTATATTTTCTTATACTATATTAGGAAATGTAACCTAAAAATATTATTGGTTGTCTACAAAACCAAAGAGTGTAATTAATTAACACTTGGGTTTCCAGTATACTATTGTAGTCTTTGGTCGTAGCTTTTGTTTATGTAGTTCGCGAAGTTAGTTCGAGAGAGAGCTCTTTTAGATGCACTTTGCGAACTAGTTAGTCATTAATTCCGCTCCATTATGCGGTACCGCTGGTGAACACCCTGGCCAAGCCGACTGATTCCTTATCTTTTTTTGCGAGATCTATTGAAAAGAGAATATCAACACTACGCTTACATATTGTTGAACATAAAAAAATTTTACACTTTTATTCTATGCTAAACTTCACTCTTGATTAATTAATCACGTAGTTTTACTTATTTTTTTTTTTATTTATTTATATTAAAAAGAATATACATGCTTTTTTTTAAGAGAAGTATCCATAAAACCCTTAAACAGGTTTGTCTTGGATACTCAGACACTTGAGCTGTATAAATAAAGAAAAACAAAGTAAATTAAAAAGAAACCAAAAATATTTTAGTGCATTGCTGACAGATCAGTTATGGCTTTCCATCGTACCCCGTTTACTACGATTCGCAAAAACCGGTTTCCAGTTAGTGATGGCCGATGCAATTATGCTCGGATGCGTTAGACATACAGGATGTAGGAATGTTTTAGCATTTTAACTATCAGCTTTTCGACAAGTATTTGTTGCAGTTTATTTAAGAAAATGTCTTTATATTTCATCTTATAGTTTTTCTCATTTATTTCTTTTATAATTTCGTGGTGTATGTTATTTATAAGATTAGGTATTATGTATTTATTAGTCCGTTTTCCGTAATAGTTTTGCATTTTGGGGACGTCTAACTTATTTTGTACTACTTTTCTAGTTATTATGTTACTGTGTGATATTTTGATTTGTATTTCTTTATTACTAAATTGTTCGATCAGAAGTAACATATCTACTTTCATGTGTACCGGTAACACTTTATAAAATTTAAAAACGCTTATTAAATTTTCTTCCTCGTATAACAATTTTTTAGTTTTGTTAGGCAAAATCATTTTTAAAAGTCTCAATTGTAACACTATACCATAAATAAAAGTAAAATAATGTACCATTTTTAATATCTAGATGTCAAACAACTTAAAATAAAATATGGCTTCAATTTTTCAAGTATAACTTGTTTTATATTAGATAAAAAAATCGGTTACGAAATTAATAAATTATTGATTATTCATTAAGATTATTTGTACTTAATACCATTGAAATGTTAAACATTTTAATTAAATTCAATTAAAATAAAAAAAAAATATTAATATTTTTAGATGTTCTTTTTTTTCCATTATAATTGAAAGTTGTGGTACTGAAACATTCATTATTAAAGAACTAACGAACTAAAAGAGCGAACTAGTCCGCAATAAGAGTGCGAGCTAAATTGAACTTTACCAATTGCGATTTGTTTACCCCTCTTGGGTACCGCGATTAAAATCTTAGACGAAATAGTTCATCGATAATTCCTCTCTTAATAGCTCTCAGTTCTGTATATTCTTTTTTGGGAGCCGATTCATTACACTGACCGTTTCCGTTAGCCGTTTCCGACTGATTCGTTTTACTTTTCTATAGCGAGATCTCACGTTAAAATAAAATATGAATAAAATAAATTTAAGTTTGAAAATTCATTGTCCAAAACCCTTTTTTTAATTTTCGTTATTAAGTAACTGTACGTTCCAAACGTTAACAGAAAAATAAAATAAAATATAGGTACATAATATTGCTTATATTGTGTAGTAACAAATCATGAATTGGTCTTACATTAGTATCTATAATTTTATTTTGTAAAAATGGTAAGGGAATCATTAAAAATATCAATATCAACTAATTTTGACATTAAATTATAACTTTTGAATTTTTTTTTGTTCTGCAGCACTGAGTTATTTATTCTAGTATTAAGTATGTAAACCACATATGATACTTTATGTAAAAGTTTTCATGGAGGTTATTTTATTGTTTACTATTTTGTATAATACACATAAGTCCAAAAGTGGTCGTCTCTCGTCTACATAATATATAAAAAAGTAAAAAGTCCTCATACTTGATAAAATAAGTAGTATCAAATTGTCACAAACAGTTGGAATAGCATTTCTCAATTTGAACATAATTAGGAACATTAGTTAGTTATTATTTCTCTACAAATCAGTGTAAATTAGTACATGACGCAGTTTCCCACTTCTAAAAACATGTATCTCTACTAAAATATTGTTTTTGATCTCTACTAAAATGAATTCTTTTGAGAGCGAAACAAACACTCTATCCAAATCAGCAGACACTTAGAACTAGTGTATTACGACAGGATTGTAATGTACACTTCACAGTTTGAACCTAACGGTGAAGCTTATGCTAGCTTACTGGTGGTAGGATTGCTATGCAGGAATCTGTCTAGGTAGGTACCACCGCAGGGCCAGTTATACTGCCGTGAAGCAGTATTGTGCAAACATTACTGTGTTTCGGTTTGAAGGGCACTGAGATAAACATAACGGTGAAGGTTTAATGACAAAATTGAATACTAAAAATGTTCATACAAAACTTTAAAATTATTTGTCTTGTAAAACTTTACGTGATCCTAACTCAGAAAGTCGTTGCCCCAACCAGACAAATTCAAAATACCCTACTACGGCGTCATACTAACAGATTTACTTTGCAACAGATTTCCAGCTTCATATTTTGCGAGTTCTTTCGATGGCAGCTCAATGGAAAAACGCCCAATTAAATTTATGAGTTCATTGCCTCGATCAGCTGTATAACAGGGTCACCTATAAGTTTTAAGCAAACTCTTTATGTTGACATATCTCATCGAGGCTCATTATATTTTTGGGGCAAATACACATCGTTCCTAAGCAAGCAAGCTAAGATGTATAGGAAAATGTATACGAAGAATGGCCCTGTAAATATACTGTTCAGACGTGAAGAAACTAAAAACTGATTATGTCAGGAAATTTACTGAATTATATCTACGAAGAGATGAGATATATAAAAAATAATTATGTAATAAAAAAGCAGATCAAGTTTCAATATTTTATTTACTAAAGAAAAGGAATACATTTTATCCTTTGCTAAAATATTTAGCATATATTAATAATATTTTAATGAGAAAATGATCATAACATTTGAACAATGAAATGTGAAATATGGAACTTTTGAAAGTACAATATTGTTCCATGTTTCACAGGTCTATGTTCAACAATCTATTTGTTTCTAATTATAAAAAAATTGCACTCTATAAATACGGGCAGCGAAACGGTGTAACATTTCTATCACTGCATTTGCATTATTAATAATATTTTATAAAACCCCTACTTAATCCTATGGAGTGTCTAAAAAGCAAACCAATACGATCTTATCAACGTAAGAGATTAGTATTAAAATTTAAAGTTAGTCTATGTTGATGAGAAGGTAACTTACATTATTATATGGTATGATTCCCCGAATTACCGTGAAAAACGGACAGGGAGTGAATCGGAACACACATTTAAACATATAGAAGTACGTAATCTATGTATTTAGGAGTAATAAAGGTCGACAGTATACTGAAATTGCGTAAAAAAATGACATATCATGTCATTTTAAATCATGTAAGGTATAAAAGATTAATACAAATTATAAATTTTAAAGCTTATGTCACTGGCGGGATGTTATTTTATTTATTTATTTATGGAAACAGTAGTAAATAATTTTCCAATGTCAAGTAACAATAAAATCAGGTAAATTATAATTAAATTGCAAGATTTCAAAATTTCGATCGACAGTAAAATGTTAGTTCAATTTTAATGAAGATTTTCTGGACCGATGTAGACAAAGCGAAAAGTACAATTTTGGTATTGATTTGAATTTTCTAATTCCACTTTCACGAGCACTTGCTGCATAAAAAAGTATCAATATTAATCATCAAAACGCAAGATATGCACAGAAGTTACTAAATTCAATAAAAACACTACCGCCTCTTTTCGAGTTGGCGCCAAAAGTCCGGTGAGATGTTTTTCACGCGCTAAAGTTGATTAGACAAAATTACTTTTTATTTATTTATGGTAGTCGTTAGCTACTTACTTTATGTCAAAGTAACATGATATTCAGGTATAAATATTATATATTTTTAGATGTGTGGCATTTTTCAGTCTTGAAATCAGTAGCAAGACTTTTTTAAGAACATCGAAAATAAAATGACAGTAGTCCTTTACCGAAGAATTGTTCGGTTTATTGAAAGAAAACGAGAACATAATGTCGGCATTAACTTGAATTTTCCAATCACTGTACATTATCCCTAGCATTTTCTGCATAATATAATACTGCATGCAAAAGATTGATAATGCTATATTGATTATTAAAATAGTAAATATGCACACAGAAAAAAATAAATTTAATAAATAACATAAGACCACTTTAAGTGTTTTAGTCAAAAGTGTATATAAAATAATACCGTTAATTTCTTAAAGAGATATTTTTAAATGAAAATACATCTGATGGCCATATATACTTCAGAAATAGACGTGTATATTGTTAAACTATAATAATGTAATTGCCGATAAATTATTAAAGGTACGCTAAATAAACTAATTTAAATAGGGTATCTGGGAATTGGCATGCTTATGTCGTTACTACACACGCAAGAAAATTTACTTAGGCACTTTCCATAGTTACTGTTGTGGTCACCTGTCTTGATTTCTTCGTGTACTTTGAAATAGCCCATAATATAAGTTTGAGATTTTTTATATGAGAGTAAAAATACAATAAAATAAGGAAGAATAAATGAATGACAAAAACAAAATATGTCCATTGGTTATATTATGTGCATTCGTTGTATATTATTTAATTCAAAATTGGTAGCAAAGTTTTGACAAAAAACTGATTCAAATAAACCATTCCTACGGTTTTGCACAAGTCAATATTACATGCTTTTCTGCAAACTATTTTGAAGGACAAAAATCGTAATTGGGCGTGTTAATGTGTGAACCGCTCTTAACAATTAAATTTGGAAGTGGTTATAATAATTTTACAATATTTTATAGAAGATTGACGAAATAAAGAATATTGGAAAATTATTGGACATTATTGTGTTGAACTGAACCTCCCCCCGAATTATGATAAAACGATAGCAACCACCAAGTACTTCCGATTACTCTTAAAAAATAAATTAACATTAACGTTAGCACTCTTAAATTAGGAAGTAATTTGAAGGCAGTGAAGCAATATGAAATTAAGAAATAGATTCCTCGAAATCTACCGTCGTCGGGGGCGGCAATCGTTTTACCATTACCATTACTGCAGATACACTTTAGAACTCAACTTCAATATTTACACTATATAACATACGTGATGGTTAGTTTGAGAATAACGTGACGTAAACGCGCTATATCTTAACGCTATAGTTTTATAAATGTTGCAGATCTTTATTTAAATGTATCTTCTGTAAATACAGTTACTTTTTATTATTCTTAATAAAAGTCTTCAATTTCTAACACTAAGGCTTCGAGTTTTAAAACAAAATTAAGCGGTCTATATAATATAAACTACTGTACGTACGATACGTTTTAATATAATTCTCAATATTTCATAAATTAATAATTTACGATTAATACAAGAGACTTTCTAGGTTTGGTAATGATTACAATTAACTTTACGAGTATAAAAAGGTGGCTCAGTAATTTAAACGTAGAAATGGTTATTGTACATTTCTTCATTATTATTATTTTTAATTAATATAAAAAAAAAACAATTCTTAACAATTCATTTTCAAAAACTTTTTGCCCTTAGTCACTAATGCTTACAACTATTTATTCGACAAAAAGTATAAATTATAGAACCTGCTATTTACATGTACATTTTAGCCTGTCTTACGTATGATTGTAAGTGTACTGTACCTTTGCATTACAGATTTTGAAAATAGTAACCCAATTTAATGATGGCTGTCATCTATTTATCTTTCACTTACTTAATTTTCTCGCATAATTCTTTCTGAATAACGTTTCGTTTAAATACGGAATACTACTTTCAATCTCCGTAATTAGCATTATATCGAAAAACTTGGCCGTATATAAAAGCTTTAATTATCAAATGATTTTATATAAAATAAACCAAACATGTGCGTTTCTTCAAATTATACGAATTGGCAGTTAAATTCACAATCAAAAAAACATACTTCATCACTAATTCATAATGTTTATCAATTACTAATAATCGATTACAACTATTAATAAATAAATAATTTACCTTAAACGTCATGGCATCTTTGGTACGTATTATAAAACAAAAATATTTACGAATATTGTTATAAAGGCCATCTTGAGAATGCCTTTACGCTGTGGCGTAAGTATAATGTTATTCGTTCGTAACTTTTCTATTGTAATAGCTACTCTAATAGCGTTCTAAAGTTCGCGCTAACATCAGTCCGAAAGAAAACATGTCTCATTGTAATATAAATTACAATCTTGCCACACACACTTAGGCACTAGGTCATTATTACAAATAGAATTGACATTTTCTTTACACACATTCAATTGTCAACAATGAGCGACGATGGCTTTGAACACTATCCGTTATCAATAAACCCTTTCACATATAGCAGACTAGTTACTGAAAAGCGCTATTTTAATAACAAACTTATATTCCTTTCGCGATTATATAATAGCAACAGGAACGATTTTTAGAAGAGAGAGTTTCAACGTTTGGCCCACTTGTATGGATTTTTCAATATTTAAAAATGATCGTCGATTATAACAGGGTTGAGTCGTATGTTCTTAGAATGTATGTACATAATGTATGATCAATGGATCACAGTAACTTTACAATGGCGCACCAACAATCTAAATTGGCAATGTGGCAGCACAGTGCCCCTTACGCTCTATATCTATGTATACATAATAGCTAATTCTATAACATTATTGAATAATTATCAAACGACTTCCTAGTAATCTAGATACACCCATAAGAAGCACTTTAATGAATGAATAAGTATCAGAACTTTACATATAATTTATACATGGTAAATATAATTCATATCATTTTGTTTTTAATAGTGTTACTGTTTTCAATCCTAACGTTACAAACTGTTGTTTTTTTAAGTAACATAACAACTTTAATGATAGAAGTCTATAAAGCGTTTAGAAAGCACTTAGATATAGTTTAAGCTTTGAGGTTATTTTGAAGATTTTAAACAAAAAATAAACTTACGAATGGCACTATCGTTAATGTTGCCGTGTTACATCTTGCCATTAAAGAGAAATTCACTAGTACTGAATGACG
Source organism: Luehdorfia chinensis (assembly GCA_019845155.1). Classification (NCBI taxonomy): domain Eukaryota; kingdom Metazoa; phylum Arthropoda; class Insecta; order Lepidoptera; family Papilionidae; genus Luehdorfia; species Luehdorfia chinensis. Next base: position 11,501,000 of record JAHVAK010000191.1, on the reverse strand, counting down.
TAATGCTATGTATAATAAGTGAAACATGATTTGTGAAATCATTGCAGATTTTTAAAAATTAATAATTTATTGTATACCGTAATCTCAGAAAATGTAACTTGAGATTATTTGCAATGATACTCACAATTTCACTGTAACTATTCTTTAACACTTTTTACCAACAAAACTTATATTTTCGCCTAAAATATTAGTAAACTATGTATATCTAAACAATCTACAAATTTGTTACATTATTCATCATACATACATCGATCGATAATATTGTTACGTCTTTTAAAAAAAATACTTAAATTTGTCATTACCTTTCCTGATCATTATGATCTATATAGATCGGTGATAATCACGTACGTATATTCTTTTATAATCATGGAAGAAAGTTTTAGACACTATTTTTAACAATGGTTTCGCATTTTTTTAATTCACTTTGTAACATTATCATTCACGTATATTATCACGTTACATATTAATTCTCGGCCGACTTTGATCGTCTATTTAGTTCTTGTACTATATCGTATTTGGAATAAGTTCGAAAACTTTCAACAGACATGTGGATTCGGGTCGGCTACATGGAAAAACATTCAAAGATTTACTGATAAAATCGTTTACAATTAACAACGTTTGGAATGTCTTTCAAGTCGACGTCGATCCGGCCGAAAATAGCAGTCTCTTTTTTTAATTTGAAACGTTAGCATTCGTGTTTCCTTTGTTGCGATCGGGGCGCTCGGGCGAGAGGGTCACGCGGCGGGGCGTTCGAGGCGGGCGGGGCGGGGCGGCGCGCTAGTTGCGGTAGATGTAGGCGCAGGGCTGCGGCGCGGGCGGCGGCGGCGTGGGCGGCCGCTCCCCGGACGGCGACGGCGACGACGACGGCGGCGACGGTGACGACGAAGAACCGCCGCCGCTCGCCGACCCGGAGCCCGAGCCGCTGCTGCGCTGCGACACTGCAACGAAGGGACAGTTATTTTTTAACTGGCTTTCTATGCAGGAATTCGTTTAGGTAGGTACCACTACAGTGTCAGAGTTATTAACGTGAAGAATCAGTAGTGATGCAAACATTTCCGACGACTGCGTGTCTAGTCGGCGTGACTCTTCGATTCCCAGCCGGAGCCAACATTCGTGCAAAAAACACAATACGACGATATAGAACAAATAGTACTCCGAGGCATCACTTCTACACAAAGTACCAAAACAATTTCCTTCGGTTTGTTAAGAATTGTTTCGGCCAGAATTCTTTGTTGTGTTTGTTATATTAACTTCCTTGTCCTTATATTCATGAAAAAGCATATATTGTATTTTAATGTTTTTTTTTAATCTATGCACCTCAGGATATCTCCTGTATCGTCTGTGTATTTTTCCGACATTCATGCATAACACAAGTAGACCCGAAAACCAACAATTTTTGTGTTTAGCACAAATGTTGGATCCGGCTGGGATTCGAACCCAGGACCCGCGGCGTAGAAGAGTAATGCCAGAACAATTTCGTAGTCCTGACTGTTGTCTGAATGACCTAAAACCGGCCCAGACTGTTGATATCGCAGTATCTGAGGAACTAGGTGTTTGGTACTAACGTACACTAGTACTCCGCCTAAACGAGGTGATTTCGGCAAATCCTTCCAACCTAGAAAAGGCTAATGTGCAGCAGTGGACTGTGTAGGAACGGATTGCCGTTGCGCTTGACGAAAATGATATTGGATAATATCTTGCACGTAATTACTTCACATTTTTCAACACAATGAAAAGAGACTGACCATGGTCTTTCAAATGATTAAAATTACAGATACAGTAAGATATGTAGGCTTATACTTCAATGTAAGTTTCAATGCATAATTAAACACAGATTAAATAGACTGCAATTTGGTAACATGACGCAATACATCTATAATATAATAATATAATATAATATAATAATAATATATATAATAAAATTGTGTCTGTCTGCGATTTCAGAATTTTTGCCTGTCTGTATGTTTGATAGTTTGTCTCGAATAGGCTCTGAAACGACTCAACGGATTTCAATGACAAATTTAGTTTGCCCATAACAAATGCTGTGTCTCCCCGAAATTCTGTGTGACACCATACTGTGCCCATCACCCTGAGACATAGGTTCTTAAGTCTCATATGCCCAGCGATAACGCTAGCTCACAGTGCCCTTCAAACCGAAACACAGTAATGTTTCTTTTTATTGCATAAAGTGATGAAACGAGCAAAACATTCACCTGATGGTAAGTGCAACATCTGCCCATAACAAATGCTGTGTCACCCAGAAAATTTCCTGTGTTACGCTACACTGTGCCCATCACCCTGAGACATAGGTTCTTAAGTCTCATTTGCCCAGTGATTACGCTAGCTTACAGTGCCCTTCAAACCGAAACACAGTAATGTTTGCACAGTACTGCTTCACGGTAGAATAACTGGCCCTGGGGTGGTACCTACCTAGACGGACTCCTGCATAGGAATCCTACCACCAGTAAAATTATATATTATAATTATATAAATTACTTACCCAATGTATGGTGATGGTGCGTATTATGCTTATGGTGATGCATTTGGTCGCGCGAGTCCGCCCCGCTTGTTTCTCAGAGGTACACCTTCTTCACTGAGCGCGTGGTCGAGAAGCCGTTGTCGTTGCCGCGCCGGTAGCCGTCGCCCTGCGGTCCGAATACTCCTGCGTTAACTGACATGCCGCAGTCAATATGAGTGCGATGATACATGAAAATTAAAATGGCGTGTTAATGGCGCGAAAATTATCACGAGTCTCATTTTTTATGGGATTATTTCTTAGTTACAAGGTTAGTTAAAGTTTTTATATAAGAACTCGCGATACTTTCCGCTATGATTGAGGCGATAATGAAATGTGATTTATGAGTTCTATGAAAACATGCATTGGTAGTAAAACGAATTGGATGAGATTTGTTAAAAAATTAGAATATAAAATATGTATTAATCTTAGTGAAACATTATTAAAAGTTAAACAAAATTAATAATTAGAATAACATTAATTTTAAACATGAAGCTATGTTAATTCACTACAATACATACTCGGGAATGCATGCAACGTGGGTGACATGACAAAGCAATGATTTAAGTTCTTCATTACCGTATTTGATTTTTTATACTCTATGATAGTCTTGTCCTGTAAACTGGTACTTTTCCTGAAACGCTAAGTGTAGGTAGTATCATGCGAAAACATACAGAAATCTGATTACAGCTGCTAAAAATTACCACTAGAACTAGACTAGACAGAGTGACCCTCATCGTTTTACTGATATGATCTTACGGAATTTTAATATTCTGGATAGATCATTATATAGACGACAAATATGTGTGGAAATAACTGATTTGCATTAATAAGCCCTACTAGTACATACATGCGTATATCATATTGTAATAAAGTGCATTGTATTAAGTTACTAAGAGTTGTTGATGACATTGTGATATGGCATTGAAAGGTCTTGAAGAAATTTTATTTTTTCTGGAAAATATAAAATTTTTTCAAGCTGACGATTTTTAAAACAATAGGAGTCACTACGTTAAAAGTGTTTTACCTATTGAACATTAAAAAGTTATAAAACAATGCTGCTTCTAGCAGGAAGAACTACCATTTGTGTTTCACAACTAAAAACATAAAACAAAGCGCATCGTAATATAATGTATTATAAATTCCTCACACTGAATAATAATTTCATTTTTAAAAATTTCTTTCGTTAGTGTGAAAGGCAAACTTGATACTTTCTACAAGTGAACAATTTACGATAAGGTTTTGGTTGCCAAGAAATTGAGTCACATACTACGGAATACTATTTTGTCACTCTAAAGCCATGCAAAAGAAGAGAAGTAGAACGCAACTGACATTGACCTGGTGAGAGCGAAGAGTTCCAAAGTTATCGCGACGGTAGGCGTCCGGCTGGAACTGGAACAGTGTCTCGTGGTGTGGGTGGTACGGTGGATGCTTGCGCAACGTGGCCCGTGGGGACGCGGGCTTTGGCTGTGGGGCGAGGACTGGTTCGGCATATGTCACTTCTTCTACTTGCTGAAGGAGTTTCGGTTCGGCTTGGATCCTAGATTAGAAGAATTGTTTGAAAAAAATTAAAGTAACAGCCCTATAAATATGCCAATGCTAAGATAGGGCCTCCTCCCATTTCTGGGAGGGTTTTGGAGCCGGCAAGGGTCCGTGACGCTGCTCCAATGCGCCTAGGCGCATATTATATGTCTCGAATTATTTTATTCCTTAGACATGCAGGTTTCCCTAAGATGTTTTTCTTCATCGCTGAGCACGTGGTAAATCAGCTCTTAAAATTACAGAACAATTGAGTGGTCCCGGCACGGTGGATCGAACTCATGTCACTCGCGTACTATTATTTAAGGCGAAGGTTGAAATTTAAGGCGAACGCCTGGCCTTTGATCCAGGGATGAGAAACACTTGCAAAATTCAATACCAGGGCTTCCGAGTACGAGTATGTAAAAAAAACCAGAGTCGAAAACCAGGTTTTAAAATATTTGAAAGTATATGGATTTATTCAGTCTCCATCGTAGTTAGATGTACTTCGTACCGCGCCTCAGTATAGTACGGATTCGTTTAGATGAAATGAAATTTCCTTCCTACTTTTTAAAATGATACGCTTAGTCTGCTAACAGTATTTTATATTTTTACAGTATTTTGTCATTAGCTAGTTTAGAATTAGCAGACGTAGACGTAGCGGGTTGTATTTCTATTATTATTGAATTTTGAACGTGGAACGGCGGTAAGCCATTATTTTTTCGCTTCTCAAAGCCTTGCGGGCTTAACTTTCAAATAATGCTCACTGGGATGTACGACATACAACATATTGCTGATTTTTTCCTAAATACAACCAGTAAAAAAAATCTGTGTGCGTGTGTGACACCACACTGTCCCCATTACGTTGAGACATCAGATTTTAAGTCTCATATGCCCAGTGATTACACTGGCTCTCAGTACCCTTCAGACCGAAACACAGTATTTTGCACACTGCTACGGAACACTACTTTACGGGAAAATAACTGGCCTGGAATGGTATCTACCTAGACAGATTCCTGCATGGGAATCCACCATACCACTTATAATTCTTATCTATCTATATATTAATAAGTGAAGAGAAAACTTTATACCCCCTTTTAAGCATGTTGCGGGTACGGAGGAGTATGAGATTTGGCATAGTTATCGTTTATAAGGGACAGAGACAAGAGGGCAGAAGGCTAAAATTTAGATGTAATACATACATACAATCACGCCTTTTTCCCATATAAGGGGTAGGCAGAGGCCACACAAGTAGTCCACTTTTCGCACCCGTGGAAAACGAGGCAAGACGAACCACGTAACCGCCATTTTGGTAGAAGTAAAAAAATCTTACCCCTCATTGCGTACCCACGAGCATGCGATTTAGATGTAATATGTATTACAAACAGATCAAATACATTAAAAGTTAATGAACTACTCTCGAATTTCGGCTATTGGGTATAGGCCACGGCCAAACGAACCTGTTAATGTTCTGCCTCTGTTCAAAGTATTCGTACTCGGTGTCGGGGTAGGGCATGTTGTCGTCTTCGTCCTTCTTGCAGCGTCTGCCACAGATGTACCCCGCGGCGAAGCCGGCGCCCAGCGCGGCCAGGGCGCCCGCGGCCACCGCCAGTGCCAGCGTCTCCACCGAGTACGCCGCCGGGGGAGGATCCGCTGCTAACACTTCTGGACCTTATACAATTAAACGATGCTTAGAGCTACCGCGCACAGCGATAAAATTCGCTGCGTTCTTTTTTTATAGAGGAAGCGCGCGCACTGCGGAAATACACTAAACTCTGTGGTTTGCTACAGATTTGTTGCGGTGCGTGCGACTATAGATACGCACCGACATAGACTTAGACTTTATTCGACGTACACAATACAGAAACCACACAAAGAATTCAAAAAAAAAAAATATATATACAGTACAATAAAAAAAAAGATAGAACCTATCTCGTTCCCACCGAGGTGTCGTAAGAGGCGACAAAGGTATTGTACGTCATCGTCATTTCAGCCTATCACTAGTCTGTGAACATAGGCCTTCCCCATGGAAGTATTTCTCAATTTGGGGAGATTTTGCCATAGTTGGCTGCCATAAGTGTCTAGCAGAGTAGAAAAGCACCTATCTCTTTCCCACCGAGGTGTCGTAAGGGGCGACATATAGGCGATAATAAGCAATGTTGTCTGTCACTATACTGGTCGTAGGAACGCAATGGGAAGTAACATTTTTTTCGAATATAAGGCGTAGGAGTGCAGTGCGCGACATATTTTTTCATTATTTTTTATTTTTTATTTTTCAGACATTCAGGTTTACTCACGATGTTCATCGCCGACCAAACAAGCATACCTTAATCGTGGGCCAAACCCAGGTCACTCAGGTACAAAGGAACTTAAGGCGAGTATAAGGGGTAGGCAGAGGCGGCTACACATGTATCCCCGACTTTTCGCCACCGTGGTAAACAAGACGTGACCGCGGGCAAACCATGTCATCACCATTTTGGTACGAGTCAAAAAAATATTCTGACTACGTTGTGTTCCCACGAATAGTATAGCGACAGCATTGCTTATTATGGTGATAATCTGCATGAAAAAAGGCTACAACACCTCGGTAGAAATGTAGGTGCTATTCTACTTTGCCGGATACTTATAGGTAGGTAGGCCTTTATTTATTAAATAATATAAAAAATATATATAATTAATATTGAATAAATATGAAGGTCCGATGAAGTTTACCTTCGTTATTGTTGTTGTTTCCCTTGCCGTCTTTGTCTTGTACGATATTAATAACTTCGCCTTTATTTTCTCCACGTGCATCGTCGTAGAGTCCAGAACTAAGGCCGCCGACTGCGCCGGCGTCTTTACCTGAAGAAAATCAAATAATTAACAATATAAGGTACAAAAATAACCATAATAAAAAAAATGTTTTTTTTTATGTAGGAGGTTACAGGAGGATACAGCATTTGTTATGGGCAGAAGCACTAACTAGCAGATGAACGATTTGATCGCCTCGTCAATTTCTTCCATAAAAAATCATTTTAGAATTAGGAGTGTATTTAAAAAGTAATGTGAAGTTAATTGTCTAACCAACGGTCATCAGAACCAAATTATTAAAATACATTAAAAACAGTATGACTGTATACTCACATATTTTACAATACATTTTATAATACTGCTGGTATATATTTTAGGACCAGCAAAGTGGTCCTCTTTTTAATTTTTTTTGATCCCGGCAATTAGATACCAAATCGAGGCACTTTTGCCATGTCGAGTAATAATTTAATTATTACAAAGACTTCATTTCAATCGACAGTAAAATGACAGTTAACTTTTACTGATGATTTGCTAGACTGATCAATGAGGCGGTGATGAAGAATTGCTTGACTGATGGAGACATAACGGAATGTACAATTTCGGTCTTGAATTGAATTTTTCAATCACTGTACACTTTCACGAGCACTTGCTGCATAATAAACTAAGAATATTTAACATCAAAACTCAAACTACGTACAGAAACTACAAAATTCAATAAAAACGCTTTTTAAAGCCACTTTTAGAGTTAGCCAAAGTGGTACTCACTATGGGGACAAGCGGCGTGACTTCCGGTGCTGACGCTCTGGTAGAAGGAGTTCTCGTCCAACCACCGACTGACTCCGTGCGAGTAAGCTCGACATCGTCCCTGCTTGTTTGTCCCATGCGCAATATGGATCTTGAAGTGCTACGCATTCACTAGAAGAAAAAAAATATTTACAATTAAAAAAGAAAATTTTGTAAATGGCGACATTCTCCACAAGGTTGACATCCTCAAATTTTGAAAAGCCAGGATTCGCAGTTGGATTTTTCAAGACATTAGGGTTCTTAAACAGAACGCGCTATAATAGCAATAATTGCATAATAGTAAAACGGATTGAAAACAGGGTAAATGAAACTGCACTAATAGTAATTACAAAATTTTATGAAGGTGCTCGCTTTAAATAAAATTTCATAGTACGCGAGTGACCTGGGTTCGATTCCCGGTGCCGGCACGACTGAAATTGTTAATTGCAATTTTAAGTGCTTATTTACCACGTGGCTCGGCGGTGAAGGAAAACATCGTGAGGAAACCGGCACGTCTGAGAAATAAAAAAAAAAATCCAAGCCATGTGCAATCCGCCATATCTTCGAAATTTTTGCATTGGAGCAGCGTGGCGGAATCTTCCTAGCTCACAAACCCTCTCAGAAATGAGAGGAGGCCTGTGCTCAGCAATGGGACATTTATAGGCTGAAACTTTACTTTTACTTTTATGAAGGTATCTTCAATTTAATCAGTAATTAAATGATTGAATTATAAAACACAGGATGTTAACACGCCGCTTCAAAATCCAAGGTCGCTACTTAAAACCAGGACACCCCATAGACATGTCCTGGGAAAAAAGGACAATTGGCAACTACTCTGGTCCAGAGTTATTAAACCGTTCATTGTTTATGGCTTTGAATCACCTCAGATTGAGGAGGATATAATAACATTTTCAAATAAAGCTGTTCTTAACCTATTACTACCAGTCTCAGATGTGGTTATATTGATGCCGTTCGATTTGTACTCTTGAATGCATTACTATTAATTCATTAATTCACGAGATATCCCCTGGATGAAGTTGTCATTCATTAACTAAAATGATAATAATCTGTTAAGCCCAGGATTAGTTGGAATAACTCTGAAGGCCAGTTTTAATATCTAATCATTCGTTAGTTAAAGTATGTTGTGATGGTGATTGCTATAACTTATATTTAAAATCCGACATATTATGGTCGACTAGTTGCTGGTTGATCCCAGATAAATATCCTATGACCGTCTCCAGGGTGCATGCTATCTCTGTGCCGAATTTTGTTTCAGTGGTTAAGCCGTTAAATGGTAACAAACAGACAGAGGGACAGAGTGAATAACTTTCGCATTTATAATATCCATCCAGTAGTTTTTGCGTGATGCGCGCACAACGACAGAGCTCTCTCTTAAAATCGTAGATTATATATATATATATATATATATATATATATATATATATATATATATATATATATATATACATATACATAGTTAGATGGATGTATAAGATACTCACGAGCAAGAGCTGATTTTGTCGCTAGAGCACCTATGCAACCTGAGGCTCAGCACTTCTCTGTCGGAGACGGCAATGAGTCTCGCAGCGTCCCTCCCAGCGCGGGCAACCCGCAGCGCCCGCACCGGAGAGCCAGCGGCGAAGGCCTGAAGCTCCTCGATCACTACGGGCACTGCTCGTTTGTTCGAGTCATATGAGACTGCGTTTATGGCCTTGATGATTTTACCGTTGTCTGAAACGGAACAATAATTAGCTTTATTGTGAAATAATTGGGGTTGGATGTTTTTTATTTTTTGGATAGTTGACGATACGAGTAAGTGCAATGTCTGCCCATAACGAACACTGTGTCACTCAGAACATTACTGTGTGTCACCACAATGTGCTCGTCACTCAGGGACATCTGTTCTTAAGTATCATATGCCCGATGATTACACTAGCTCTTAGTGCCCTTCAGTACCGCTGTAGGTAGTGTAAATTATGTTGGGTATAAATTTCTGGAATGAAAATATAAAGAATAGGCATACTATTTCACTGAAACAAGTTATGGAAAGAATACGAAACAGTTTTTTTTATGTATAGCTCCTTAAAAATGCCTTTAAAAGTCTGTTGGATTTTCAAGTAAATATAACGAGAGCAAATGGAGCAAAGTAAGCAATGTAGTTACACCGACTCAGCAATCACAAGCATACACTCATATAGTTTAAATTATCTTTGCAAAAAAAGGTTTGAGAAATGAAAGTGATGAAAGAGTTACCTGTGCCGATAAATAATACGTCGTAAGCCTTCCCTCCGGGCGTTTTCACTTGAGGATCTACAGCTATTTGTGTAAATCGATAGCTGAAAGAGGATTAAATTGTATTAACTAAGTGTTATATTCGAGTGTGTTGGCGGTTTAAGAGAAACTACCCCATATTATCCCGTGAGTGTCGTAAAAGTCGACAGAGGGAAAATAAAAACCAGGAAATGGCCAGCAGAGTCTTCCTGGAAGGTATGAATAAATAAACTGCGGTCGCCAACCCGCCTGCCTTGCGTGGCAACTATGGCAAAATGCCCCCAAACTGAGAGCTACAAACTTTTGTGGCAATCTATGGGGGAGGCCTATGTTCAGCGGTGGACTAGTGATAGGCTGAAACGAATGAATGAATGAATATTCGAGTAGCAAGTTTAGAGAACAAAACAAATTGTTAGTTTCGAGAAAAAATCTTAGATATTCAGGAAGTCATTACTATTAGTCATTACGTTGTTAAACAAAAAAAAATAAAAATAAAATAAAATAAATACAGATAACAAGACTTACTGGAAACTCGTTCGTATGACGATGGGTTCGCCAAAGAACGTAGGAACGGATTCGTCCATCAGGGCGTGGGTCTTTATAAAGTTGAGTGTTTGGTCCGGCAGCAGTTTTGAGTCGTTGTGACATGTTCCTGGACGAGGTTCAGGCACCTGCAATTTCAAAAGAGTATTAAATTGAGATTTTCTTACTAAATGCTTTTTTATAATACCGTGGAAATTATAAGATTTCCTGATTTATTTCAGGAATAATAAATATCCGATGTCCGTCTCCAAGATGCAAACTATCTCTGTACAGAAATTCGTCAACACCGGTTCAACAGTTGAGCCGTGAAAAACGTAACAAACAGACAGAGGGGCAGTGAATTACCTTCGCATTTATAATATTACTATGTTAGTAAAGTAAAAGCTCAGGGGCTAGGTTTTAAATTTCATAGTACGCGAGTGACCTGGGTTCGATTCCCGGTGCCGGCATCACTAAAATTGTTAATTGCAATTTTAAGTTCTGATTTACCACGTGCTCGGCGGTGAAGGAAAACATCGTGAGGAAACCTGCATGTCTGAGGAATAAAAAATATTTCGAAGACATGTGAAGTCCGCCAACCCGCATTGGAGCAGCGTGGCGGATTCTTCCTAGCTCCAAGACCCTCTCAGAAATGAGAGGAGGCCTGTGCTCAGTAGTGGGACATTTATAGGCTGAAACTTTACTTTTTAAAGTAAAAGTTAGTAAATGTCCCACTGATGAGCCCTCCTCACATTTTTTGGAGGGTGTAGGAGTTGGGGAGGGTCCGCCATGCCGCTCCAGTGCAGTACGCGATTTAGTCTTTCATTGATTTTTTATTTCATGCAGGTCTACTCATGGTGTTCACCGTCGAGCAAACAGTAAAGTGAAAATCTCAATGACCAAGTTTTAATGGTGCCGAAATCGTGGACCGAACCCATGTCAATCAGGTACCAAGGTATTTAAGGCGGGCGTCCTTGAGCTACCACGGCAGTCAATGGATGCATACATACATACATAAAGTCAAGGCTTTTTCGCTTATAAGGGGTAGACAGAGGCTACACATGTAGTCCACTTTTCGCCTCACGGGAAACGAGACGTGAAGTGTGGCGAACCGTCGCCGCCATTTTGATACGAGTCAAAGAAACTCTGACTCTCCGTTGCGTTCCCACGAGTAGTATAGTGACAGATTTGAATATTATGTATATGTTAACACATATACATCTGCACGAATAAAGGATGTCCGTACAATACCCAAGTCGCCCATTACGTCAACTCAGTAGGAAAGCAGTAAGTGCTATTCTACTCTCCCGGACGGACGGAAAAATTAAATTTTAAATCTATTTTTATTACCTTTGCACTGTTGACAGGTAACCAATTCGAATTGATAGCGCTTTGTTCTTTGAAAGTTCCTTCAAATGTATCAGCGATGTCCTGCATACTGAAAGCGCAAACCGCACTTCCTGATATGCTGTTCGGGGGTGTGGTGAAGGTTCCGTATATGAGTTGTGCGTTAAGTCCTCCGTAAACTCCTTCTATTAGCTCGGTTGTTGATTCTGTAATATAACAACAAAAGTTAAAATACACATACATTCAGTCACTCACGCCTTTTCCCATATAAGTAATAAGCAAGCTCGTGGGAAATGAGACGTGACGGGTGGTGTACCACTTTACCGCCATTTTGGTACGAGTCAGAAAATCTTACTATCCATTGCGTTGCCATGCGCAGTATAGCGACAGCATTGCATATTATGGTATAATTATGAACGAATAGAGGCTGTCCGTAAATTACCTCAGTCGCTTCCTAGGACACCTCATTAGGAAAGAGGTAGGCGCTATTCTAATCGGCCTATCGGCTAAACCAAAAGTAGACAAAATAATTACTAGTCGATCTGTGAACCTCGTGTTAAATAAAAATCATCACACTTACGTTGTTTTCGAAGACTATGACGTAAAGCCTATCTAACAGTTATTAGGTCACCGGTTATCTTAAATCATTATACAATAAACAGCACATTTATGGTCCTGTTTCACGCTGGGATTCTGTGAGTGAGTCGGACTTTCACATACTCAAAATTAAAAAAACAAAATCGTAGTTTCTGCGATATGAATCCAATACTCATGGCACTAAACTCACCGCAGATAAATTAATGTTAACAAATTATTTGTCCCTACAGTCTTTTCGAAGTCCCATATGGAATGGGTTGTGCTAGCGTCGTAATGAAGAGATAGCGAAGATTCATCAGTCGTCGAGAATGATTGAAGAGAAAGAAGAATCAATGTAAACTTAAAAAAAGTAATTATGATATTTATTAGGTAGGTAGGTATGCATGTAGCATATTAAAACTCTATAAACTCACGAATTTCGTTGAAGTAAAAAGGAAAATCGCCAGCGACGGAACAGTTGAGGCGAGTCTTGAGGAAGGATGTCCATCTTTGCTTGAAGCGGTGTGGGCCACCGCGGTCATCGCGGCAAACTCGCGCGACCCGGGAGAACACCGACTGGAATTATTATTATTATAAAGTTATAAAAATAAGCTATAAAATATATGTTAATCTATGGTACATGCGTTTAAATTTTTTAGATACTCGGAGGTTTGGATGTCAACGTTGTCGAATTTTTTTTAAATGAATAAATTGACGAGAGTTCACTTGATTGTAAGTGTAACGTCTGCCTATAAAAGATGCTGTATTACCCAGAATATTTCTGTGTGGCATCACACTGCACCCATCTCCCTGAGACGTCAGTTCTTAAGTCTCATATGCCCAGTGATTACACTAGCTCTCAGTGCTCTTCAGACCGAAACACTGTAATGTTTGCACACTACTGCTTCACGGCAGAATAACTGGCCCTGGGTGGTACCTACCTAGACGAATTCCTGCATAGGAATCCTACCACCAGTAAGTAAATCAAAATGACCTTATCAGGGTTTGGGAAATCAATTTTTATGCTCGTTTTTATTTATGTAAAATCAACAATCAAGCATTGCTCACCTTTCCGCAATTGATATATTCGACAGCTGTTTCCCGAAAGAAGAAGTACACGAAGTTACCGTGCACCAATGATTTCACAAAGTCAGGTGCTGTGAACAAAAGTAAACTTGATGCAGCAAAAAGTTCTTGGAAGCTTTGATGAAAGTTAGTAACCTGTAATCACTAACTTTAACTATTGACCTCTATCTAAAGTTATACCATATATATAAATTTAAACCATTTATTTAATGGTTCTTATGTTAATTAATTGCTTTGAAACCTGTAATTAAATTATTATTTTTTAACTAGAATAAAGGCTAATATTTTAGAATGGCAATATATTATAACCGACTGCATGGCCTAATGGTTAGAGTGCCTAAATTTTACGCCGCCGACCCTGGGTTTTCGAGTTTGGTTGTGTTCTGCAATTTGTCTGTAAAACGCAACCTGATACAGGATACATCCTAATGTGGCTAAATTTTGTTTTTTAAAAGAAAAATAAAAACTATTATAATTTATAAGATACAACTAAACATTTTATTAAAGATAGAAAATCAATAGTTATATTTATAAAAGGAATTAATGTCGGTTATTGACTAAGTTATTGACGATTTGTTTTAACCAAGTAATCAAGTATCCATAGATTATATTACTGTCCTAATATTATTTACATGGATAATTTAAATGCGATCCTAATCGGATCTATGTCTGTTGACGGATCAAATGTCAGTCGCGTGAGTGCCGGCTCGTCGGCGCTTTGCTCCAAATTCAATTAACTTGACGGATGTCTGTTTGACAGGAGCATTTGAAAGCAATCGACCGCACCGAATGTACACAAGTTCTACTTACGTTCACATAAGTAATAGTTACAGAAGATTTCCACTAATTACCATTTTCCGACAAGATTTATGACATTTTCATTAAATTTTTGAATTTGAACCGGTAAGGTTCGAAAGAAATGCTTTACTCTTTGTAGAACCAGCCACAACGTGATTCAACAAGACATATATTTTTTTTACTTTATGTTTACTTTGGATATATATAGGAATAAAGAAAAGCACAACAAAGCTTAATGTTACGGGTAATTTTAATATAACTCCAGCGATTTTCGTTCTATGTATAACTCCAAATCTCTTTTTATTATTTCATAAGTTCAATGACATAAGAGAGAAAAGAGATTGGAAATACTGTTTTACATTAAAAATAATTAAAGAGGTAGTAAATGTGTTACAAATAATTTTAAGTACTGAAAACATATAGTAAGAAGTAACATAACAACAACAAAGTAGTAAAAAAATCACACAAAGAAAATTTCTGAACTAAAATTCATGAATTAATAGGTTTGAGCGAAGTAGAAATGGAATGAAGGCTAAATGCTCGAATAGAATATATTCAATTAAATAAACGGTTGACCACAACGACACAAAATAGGTATTCTATCTTTTTAAACCAAATATCTGTAAATTTACTCTAGAATCCTGCATCGAATTCCAATTAATGGAAGCAAGTAATTGTAGTTTGGTTCGCTTTCCGAAACATCGAGCATTCTCCAGATATGCTGAAACCGAAGTTCAATTTATAATGATTATTAAACTCAGATTAGTGGAGAAATTCCGAGAATATTACGAAAACATATATTATTCTTATGTACGAGTATATGCTATATCGCGTTTCACTAATTTCTATATCGTTTTCAGATGGTTTAAATAGATACATTTGAGGAACATTAACGGTTGCAATGAAAATTGCATCCGTTAATAAGGAGTTCATAATGACACAGGTGAAAGAGGCAATGAGCGTTGAGTGCTGTGAAATGTTTCCAGTAGAAAATTGGAAACATTTCACAGCAGTATTGGAGCGTTTAATTATACATTTTCTCCCGGCAAGAGCGCAAGGATGCAAAAATGTGTCATGGAGTACCTAAAAAGATATAACAGTCTATAAATCTAGCTCTAAAAGACATATATCTAAATTGAAAATTCTTAAACAACAGAATCAGCATCATTATGCCGACTTCGGTACTTTACAGGCTACTGTTCCCCAAAAATGTTTTCTTTTAAATCAAGTAACATATGTCAAATCTTCTGTACAGCAGTGTTTTTTAAGTTGAGTTTTATGACACCATGTTAAGACGTGGTGATAGATTTTTACGACGTCACCAAAAGACACATATAATTTTTGATAGATATTATAAGGATCTTAGTTTAAAAATGAAAGAGTAACATATAGTATATTAGCCACGACATTACCTAAAAATTAAAACATGACGTAAATTTACGTTATATTCCAATATACGAGTAGTTATTGAATTAAGCTCAATATCTATCTACCGTCTTGATTTACATGGAAACAAGGCGTTGATAGGTTAATATCTTCATGACATACATGTGTTAATCCACGTCGCCTTTCACTTTAAACTAAATTAATTTTATAAAGTTTACACCAGCGTTTTAGAGTTAATTAGTCGATCGAATCATGTAAATTTACTTAGTCTACGAATTAAACTTATCTTAGGTTTGTTATCGGAAATAGACGATCATATATTTAGGCAGAGTAGGGGATGAGTTATTTGGAGTAAAATTATTTGTTCCTAAAATATGGGTAAGTACTTATTATTTAACTATAATATTTAATTTGCAGAAAATTCCTTGATACTTATATGAATATGTATGTCGTTTTTATGTATTATATATTAGAAGTAACGTACATGCAAGTACCAGAATTTAATAAATTAATTTATTAACATACTCGTACATATATAACGTTACTAGAATGCAGAATGCTTCGATAGTGCAGGCGTTATGATTCCTATACAGGAATGCCCAGGTAGCAGCACAGTGCCAATTATACTGCCGTGAAGCATATGCTAGAAGAAATAGGCCCAGCCTAATGAGAGTAATTTATAAAGTACGTTTTAAAAATAACTATGTTTTGTGGATAATAAAACCTGAATTGAATATGATGCCTACTATATATGGCACCTTTACTGTGGTTTTTAAATAAATTATTATTTCCATGTTACACTATATCTATCTTCATATGTACGCGTGTATGTCACTGAACTCCTTCCAAATAGCTGACCGATTTGGATGATATTTTTGTGTGTGTGTGGAGTTAACTAAAGTGGCATGGTTTAGTTTCACAATTAGACCCGGTAGCGCTGCGATCGAGTTTAAGGAAAATATAAAATTAGTATATAGTTGATCATTCGAACATCGACAAAACATTTGCTAGTAGAAGGCAAGCCAACGTTCAGATAATTCCGCTGGTTTAGCATAATATCATAATTATAGGAATTTAGCTCGTAATGTGTTGCCATCATTATTGTATTACGACACGTTAACCTATTATGTTACTTTATATTTAAATCATTGTAAGAAAAAAATAACTTTATAACATTACCGAAAATTTGAATAACTATGAAAAATTGTCATCCAGAATAAAAAAGATTACTGGATGTAAGCATATTAATGAAAAAGGATTGATATTTCTAGATTATACACCTACCATTCAGCGTCATGGAGTCATAAGATTCTGTTTGCAATGGCTCCCTGTAAATGATTGGCTCCATACCACTGAAGTCCGCAACTGTACCTGAGTACAGTTCTCCATCTGGAAATTAACAATATTAGTTAAATAGGAAGTAGAATTTGTAATGCATTAACATAATTAAATAAACAAATACATGATTAAAAAAATAAAGAGTATATACTCGTAGTAGGTTAATTAGCCAAGATATCAATGCAAAAAAAAATTAGTGTCAATTTTAATCAGTCTAGGTGGATGCCGTCATTCTACCGACAAGTAGACATGGTTGGTTAGAGTAGTGTAAGATTTGATTGCAATGGCGCCCTAGGCCCGCCCTAATATGTCGCTCTAATTGTATTTTTTAATGAGTTTATGGATATCACTGTGTCGATAGATTATTCGAGGACTAAACCTTGTCACAAATTATTTACTTCAGATTTTTTTTGTTATGATTGGTATTTGCAATTAATATAAAAATTTTAAGTAAGTCGCTTCTATAATTTTCGTCACCGCCATAATTTTTCCGCCTCCCAAATTGTACCGCCTTAGGCCTAGGCCTCGCGGGCCTAAGCCTTTATCCGCTTCTGGGTTAGACTATCTGACTTCTACGCTGCAGGTCCTGGGTTCGAATCCAAGCCGATAACGACATTTGTGCAAAAAAACAAATTGTTTGCGCGTACACTTGTGGCACTATAAGATCTCTTGCGCATTTGAGAGTTTCCGAGAGTATTCGGAAGTTGTCGCCGTGGTCGAAAATTGGCCAGGAGAATACACCGTCAAGTGGTAGTGTGCAAACATTGCGGTTTTTCGGTCTGAAGGGCACTGAGAGCTAGTGTAATTATTGGGCATATGAGACTTAAGAACTGATGTCTCAGGGTGACCTCAGTGTGGTGCCTCACAGAAATGTTCTGGATGACACAGTATTTGCTATGGGGAGACGTTGCATTTACTTCATCACTTATACTCACTTTGTCCCTTACTTTCATAAAAAAACCTACTGAAATAATAGTAAATTAAATTTCTTAGTGCAGTATATGTACCTAAATTAGTCTAGACATTAGATAGAAGTCGCTCGTAATGAGAATGTTCATATATCCGAATATGCATATCCCACCACGCATATCCACTAGGGTTTGAAAAAAAAGTCTTACATCATTATTACAAGCTGTTCAGTTAATATTGACCTTTTTCATACATTGGCACAAAGCACAATTCGGAGTCACCTGCTTTCTTTCTCATGTTATCATATATAGAGCATATTTGGATAGGTTGTTATATATAGCATATTTGGGCAAGTTCATCTATTCACGGATCCTCCAACAAATTCTACTATTATGTTTCAATCAGTTTCATTGAAAATTAATTTATAATAAGAGAATGAGCGCAGTAACTAAGTTCAACGCCAACCTTAAAGTTTGAAGAATGAAAACAAAGGCGTCTGAGGTCAAAAAGTTGAATAAATTTCTTGCTTACATTACAAAAATGAGAAATCTATTTTCTTTTAAAATGAAAATAAAATAGATTTCTCATTTTTAATATAGTATACTTTTTTTTGCCAATATTTTTGTAAACCTAATTATAAAAGTAAGATTTTTTGTTCATGTTAATTTAAAAATAATTATACATATTAATAATGCTTGAAATCGTTCTAAAAACTCACGTAACGTAGTGCCAAGCAGAAGAACTGCTGTATTTTGGACCCAAACTATTATACTTAACTTGTGAGTGAGAAAAGTACATTGTGAAATGTGAATGTGTCACATTTCACAATACGTAAGCTAGCGTAATCACTGGGCATATAAGACTTAAGAGCTGATGTCTCTGGGGGCATTATGGGCATTTGCTCGTTTCGTCACTTTTTCAAATAAAATTATGTTATGATAAAATGTTATGCATCCAGATCAGAAATTTTGATATTGTGTATTTTTACCGGGTCTCTGATACTGCACACATCCTTCGATCTTATCACATCGTATTACATCGTACGCGAGAAGGTCGTTTGAGTGCCTGGCACTATAATACGAGTGTCTCCTGCATACTTTATAGTTTCCGATAGTACTCGAATGTTGTCGCCATGGTCAAAAACCGGCCATGAGAATATTATAAATATATTATAATGAGAGCGTAGTCTTACCCCGGACGAGTGTCCAGTGTGAGCAGCGGGCCTCTGTCACGTTAACGAAGGAAAATTTAAAAAAGGGCTTATTGTTTTCTTTAGGTGGAGGTGTATGTAACCGTTTGGATATTACGTTAATTTTAAAAGTATTTTTAAATCGTTATTCTAAATTATACATTTTTTATAGAAGAGCAAAAGAGGAAGCGGCTCATTTGAAGGTAAGTGATCACCTCCGTCCTTACTATTATCATACATAACTCCGTCCGTTTCCTGCCTTTAGCTATTATAGTAAATAGTGTAATGAGATTATAGTTCAATGTATAAAGAATATGCGCAATCACCATCTACGTTGCCAGTGAGTCTTACGTTTTCATATTGCGCAGGTTTTCCAAACAGGCTAATACCCTCTTCTGACAATCGGCTAATCACACACTAACGGAACCGTGACATTAACTGAATAAATATTTTCGTACAAAACCGAAACAATATTTAGTATCTCGACGTACGCCCATTCCTGATTCTGTTAGCAAGTCTTAACGTATAATTCAATACTCACGAACAAGAATACGTAACGCGGAATCGAGTACGTGACCGGACCGTAATCGAAGAGTTATTAGCGACGGGCCAAGGGGTATCGGTGATGCTAGTCTTATGTGTAATTCTTATAATACATTTTTTATGGAAGATAGTGACGAGACGAGCAAATCGTTCACTTGATTGAAACGTCTACCCATAACAAACGCTGTGTCATCCAGAACATTTCTGTGCACCACACTACGCCCGTCTGAGATATCAGTTCTTAAGTCCCTTAATGGCCGTGTTACAGGCACTGCGGTGATTCCTATCTAAACAGTTTCTTGTCATCGCTTCCTGTGCTGGAATACCACCAGCGGAAACACAATATCAAACTAGAATTACAAACTACGCTTTTAACTAAGAACTACGATTTGCAGTGTAAATGTAAATATTTACAAATAATATTACTAATCATCATCATGATCATTTCAGCGCACTGCTGAATATATAACTCCCCTTTAGATTGCTACAAAACATACCGTACCGTTTGCCGGTACCAGTTTGCCACTCGAAAACCTTTCTTCTCCGAAAGTTATCGGTTCTACGAGCTGTATGGCTGGCCCGTTGCCACTTCAGCTTGCTAATCCTTACTAATAAATACATTATTTCTCACAACACACTTTATCAAAAAGGGTTAAAAAATCAATTTGAAGGGCTTCGTCAAAACAGTTCTTTATTAAATTCTTCAAATGTCATATGATATACAGCAGATAGAGACATAAAATTGCATTAATCCTCGGTATGAGATACTGCAGATGACTAAGACCAGTCTCGTATAGTGGTCCCGCGGGCGTCGCTTTACTTAATTGGACCAGATCAATAGGAGATAACTAACCGTGGCCGCTGTAATGGACTCCGCGGACGATGGACGGCGTGTGTGAATATTGCGCTTGTATTGTACGAGTGTGGGTACTCCCCTGTTAGAATGGTTATTGTGTAGGTGGAATGAATTAATTCCTGTTAAGTCTCTGAATTTAAAGTAAGAAGTATGTAATATATTGTCGTTGTTACTACTAATGTTCTTATCTGAGTAAATTTTATTAATTGGCACGCTATGTCTAACATTCAATCTACCGTCTTGATAATTAAACTCATTGCAAGAAGACTTCTTAAACCTCCACATACGAAAGTTTAAATTTTGCAATAGTTGATTCTTGAGCCATAAAAATTTTAATTAGCTACAGATTTTCTTATTAATGTAGTCAATGTCGTCGTGGGTCGGCTTAAGCTTTTTTAAAAGGATATTCCAATTCGGCACTAATAACAGAATGATTAAGAATACAACATATACAAGTGTAAACTTAAATTTTTCATTATTAAAGTATTTTTTATTTTCATAATTAATATTGATAGTTTATTATTCAATTCAAGACCGAAACACATCTTCAGTAAAAGTGTATTTTGAATAACGATATTTATCTAAAAATTATATAACACATATATAATTAAATATGCGACTTCTAGAGTGGCAAAAAGCTTACGACTGTTGCTATAAATAAATATTTTTTTGAAGAGTGTCAATTTTGGGTTCGTATACTCGATTCTCGTGATAAATGAGTATCAATTTGCAAGGGGATGCGTTAACGTGAAGAAAATTGCACAAAGGGACAGCGTGACGGTAATTGATGATGTATCCTGTCGTTGCATTGGTAAGTCTTTTGGGGTGGGAATAAACAAACGTAAGCGCGTATCACGAAAATCGCTCTTAAAACTGTTATTGTTAGAACTACGATCGAATTAACGCAATTTTAGAAACCAAAGATATAAAATATACAACCATAAATACAAATTTGTTCTAGACTGACCATTCAAGTGGGTACTTTACCGGCCTTCTAAGCGAATGAACAAAAAGACTCTTACAAAGGTAAGTAGGGAAGTAAATTATGTTTGTTTGTTTGGGATAATCTTTTTTCTATCCAACTTGTTTACTCCAGTGCCCGCAATGAAGAGCTCAGAACTAACGAAAGTACATATCTGTCGTCGTAGAAACGATTAATGTAGTCCAGTACGTTTCACCAAAAGTTTTGTTGAAGCATTACATTAAGGGTTTAGGAATCTTCGTGAGATACATAATTTACCTTTAAAATATATAGAACCTAGTAAATCCAAATGAACTGATTATAACAGTAATATTTTTACAGCATTTTTTAAGATAAAAGTGGTTTTAAATTAATAACTGTTTTTTTTGATTAAAAATAATTTAATATATGTTATGTATTAAGTAAAATAATATTTTTAAGGGTTTTGGTGCTGTGAAGAGTTTTTTTTACGATGCCTCACAGTAGGATTCGTCCTGTATCGTGGGTGCGTTTTACAGACATATATTTCACATGCACAAAACAACCAGACCCGAAAACCAACAAATTTGTGTTTTGCACAAATGTGGGCTCCGGCTGGAATTCACTCGCAGGACCGCGGCGTAGAAGTAGAGTACTCTGACCACCAGCCCATACGATCGTCAAATTTCGAATGTTTACTATAATATTGTGATGGATATCTCTTACATAAGCAACAGAAGTATAAACAGCAAAAACCTAGATTTCAATAAATGAAATAAAAGAAGATACTTAACATAAATTTTATGTAAGATGTCTTTCACATGAGTTTACCCAGTCCTGTATCTAATCTTTCGTCTCTAAGCATATTTGATGTCTAAACGACTAACCCGCCATCGAAAGCATGTATCGAACGAGAAGGGAGCCAATTTTAGCCATTGTCTTGGCACGTAGTGTCACACATAGCAACATTAATATTATGTATAGCAGTCACGTTGAAAAACGTACTCGCATTCCTATTCAGCGAGGGCTCTTTTCAACGCAACAATGAGTGGCTATTGTGCGCCACTAGACTGTGAAAGTGGGTCCAATCGATATGAAAAAGATTTCTCTTTCCTAATTTCCTGACAATGGAAAAAGCAGGTAAATTATGAGACGCAAGACCGCGTATATGTCGTCGTAATTTATAAGAAATATTGTTAAAGTTCCAACATGATATATTACGTCACTAAATACAGATCATGATTTTTGTAAGGGCACCGAAATTAATTTGTAATGAATTTCAGTAGAGAAATGCTCGATTCTATGACATATTATTCGAATTAAATTACAATGGTATTAGAAGTACAGAAGCAAAAAAAACCGTTGATTTTACTTTTTTTTGTATTAAGTTACTGTATTTAGTGCATATCGTTGTCGTATTAAAATATTAATGAAGCACTTCTAACTTTATTTACCATAGTTTACTAATATTACATCACATAATATTCGTAAAATAAATATAAAACTCCGTGATCTAGAGATTGATATCGTCGAATTTATCTGCTTTCTGAAGCGTGTAGACTGCTGTATTAAGTGCCCCTTGAGCGGTCACCCACCAAGGCCAGACTAAACACACTCCTCCACGAGTGACTCCTATGTATAGTCACACTTCAAGTCTACGAGACACTTTAGCAATGTAGATGCGAAGTACTTTTTAATCAGCGCAGTTTAATATTAGTTGTCTAAAATATATGTGATCATCTAAAACGCCAGATATGTTTCAATTTACGATATTTTATGAAATAAAGTTTGTGCCAAATTTAATAAAATTATTTGAATGCAATGCGGTCTCCTGAATTGATTGTTTATTCGTGAAAAAAATTAGTTTTGCGACTCGAAATGTTTGTCTTACGCAAGTTATAGTAATTCTATATTTTAACAGAGATTGGTTGCTAAAATCGTCTGCCCATAACATATTGTGTCACCCAAAATATTACTGAGATATCAGTTCTTAAGTCTCATATGTCCAGTAATTACGCTAGCTCTCAGTGGCCTTCAAACCGATACAGTAATATTTTCACACTAATGCTTCATTTCAGAATAACTGGTTTTGCGGTGGTACATATAAATGACGGGTGGATAACTGCTTAGGAATCCTACCACAAAAAAATCACATGATGTATCGATCATGAATTATTGTGAAAAGTTGAGTGTAGAGACTAAGTAGAAAGTTTTATCGAGATTGGTTTACCCGTGCTGTGAAAATAGGTGACGTTTAAGCAAATAAAAAAATATATACTTGTTGTTAAGTAATTAAAAAAAAGTTATACCGGGTGTTAATAAATAAAATGGTCGTTACTCAATATAAAACGAGACGTAATGTGTGCCAATATACAGTATGTGGAAAGTACACATTTCTGTTTGTATTAGATTGAAGCTCAGACAGTGTATCTAGCTTAGATTGCATTAGTGGGTAAATCAATGCAAATCTACTTCGCAATGTTAAGGGTTACCTCGAAATATATATTACTACTACATGTCAGTCGTAGCTAAACTGGTATTAGTAAATAGCTATTAACGAATTTTAACGTTTCTTGTAACCATATAACATGGTTTTCAGTAAAGCACTGGCGGTGTGCTATAGAATTTGTGACTCTGTCTATATGTTGAAGAGTGACTAGAGCTAATGAATTTGATTAAAAAGAGGTAGTAAAAAGTGACTGTGTCTAGGCTCGCCAAGTACAAAAAAACAGAACTGAATCGATGTATGTTTGCTGGAGTTTTTTGTTGATTATGCGGCAATAAATGCACTAATTAAGCGTTTTATAGGATTTCTTTGGTGATTGCTTTTGAAAAATCTGCCTTTACTACAGTTTAACGGTATAAACAATCTTTAGTGTTTCTGAAAAAACATTTCTGCACATTCATGTCCACTGGCAATACTTCTCATAACTGATACTATTGTTTGTATGTATTGTTATGACCACAATTTTCACGCTGAACAGTCGGATATGGAACTACAGAGAAAGAGTTTCAATAAAGGATGTCGCTGCCATCCCATTATTTTGGCTGCTGTAGCTGTAGCTGCTTATCATATAATGTTTCCTTGACACTACGCTAAGGATTGATCATTTGAGGCACCTTTGTAGATGTAAATAGAGTATTTATCGCATAAAAAATGTGCCAGAGCGTTATATGGAGCTAAATATCTCAACCACTGGAAATTCTTGTTCAAATAATTAAAGATTCTATTTCTGTCATGTTTATTTATATATTAGAGGTTGCCAAATTTGTACAAAAATATAGCTACACGTTTTAAATGAAAAGGTTTTGAATGAATCCAACACCAGATATCCAAATAAATTATATGAATCTTTGATAATGTTCATATAATTTATCAAATACTAAAATTATATAGCAATAATATATATTGTACGAGGAGGGATCAAAAAGTAGTGAGAACGACATACACCTTGGTAAGAAAAAAAAATACTGGCAGGAATAGCTCAGATACATATTTGTAGTATTAATAAAGAAAAAAAACTTCGATTCTCTTTTGTTTTTTTCTGAATGTAGTCATTTGATTGCTTCGTGTCGGAACGTGTTCTCGAAAATGGAGGAAAAACGAAGTGCGAGCCTTTATTAAATACCTCTGTTTAAAAAAGTTAACGACGCAAGAGATTCATTGCGATTTGGAGGCAACATAAGGAGAGTCTACTCCGCCGTATTCCACTGTCGCAAGGTGGGCTTCATTTCGAGTAGTTCACCCGCGCACAGGTCGGCAGTTGCGATGGCTGCCCTTATTCACCAGATCTGGTGCCTAGCGATATTTATCTGTTCTCCAAATTGAAAGAATATTTAAGGGGAAACAGGTACGAAGACGACAACGAGGTGATGGATGCCGTGGAGAGCTTTTTGGAGGACCAAGACCAATCTTTTTTTTGAAAGGGATTGAAGCCTTGGAAAAGCGCTGGACTCGGTGTGTAGAGAGACTCGGAGACTATGTAGAAAAATAAATTATTAAGTTATCAATAGTCATTCAATTCTATCTCATTCTCAATACTTTTTGAGTCCTCATCGTATGGCTGTTAGGCTACCATCTAAAAAAATACTGCTTGCTTGGCATTTGCTTTTATTAAGTGGCCGAATTCCTAATATTAATTCCTATAGGACATAATAAAATTAAGATATCGTTATTGTTTATTTTGTAATAATTTATTTTACTATCATAAGATTGGAATGATTTCTGATTGTACTTATGTTCATGTTTCTGTAATATGTAATCAATTTTATATTCTATTTTTCTGACATTTTTACGTTTTCTTCTACGTCTACGTATTCTTATCATGTCACAATAATGTACCATGTTCTAGCAAATGAAATAATAATCATTATATATTATAATAATTATTATATATTTTACTATTATGACGACTACGGGAAAAGATGTAGTGATGGATTTTCTTACGACACCAACCTTTGAACTGTTGCTAATATTACAAAAAGAAACATTAATATGTAATCGAAAATTAACTTACCAGCGTAAACTGCAGTGGAGTTGTGCTCAGGGTCGTATGGACATACTGCCTGACCGGATTTCTCTCTTTCCATGTGGTAAGAGTCACGTTGTACGCTGTATTCTCTGCAGAAGGGCTTGAAGCTGTTGGTGCCGCAGATCAATAACCGCCCGGGCCCAAGAGACACCAAGACGCGAATGTAGTTCTGACAGCTCTCCTGTTATGGAAAATTAAATTAACTTAGTTTTAGGCTTATTTGACTGTTGGCACATATTGTTAACAAACTTGCATGGCATTGGACGTATCGGATAATATTATATATATAGATAATTAGATAATATAACATAATAGATGAAAGGAGTGTGCTATAATACTCCAAATTGATTAGCAGACAGTGATTAGATAACGTCCTTCAGCGTATATTCTGCTCGACCACGTCAACAACGTTCTATTATCCAGAAAGAGAAAATTTCATCTGCTCAGATATATTGTGCTGGCGTTAGAATTAGCGCGGAAACAGAGGCACTAACTCGTTTTTACCTTCCTGTACCCAATGTAAGCATGAAACACGGGACAGTAACTAAACACCTATACCTATACATTTATTTATTTAATTTAAACCTTTATTGGTACCTTTTCAACAAAGGATACAAAGGGCGGACTTAATAACTTTAGGCATTTTCTCCTAGTCAAGCTATGGAGTGGTGATATTAATAAAAACAAGCGTATATGTATAAGTAAATATACTAATTATATATATATATATATATATATATATATATATATATATATATATATACACACACACACACACAGTATATATGTATTATACATATCGGTGCCTCGATTCTTACAATATCCATAAAAGAGATTGAATGACGCTTCTCATGCTACAATGAAACGATTTTTGTGTATATAATTTAGTATATACGAATATTTTATTAGTCAAATTATTACTTATAAAACATAAACATAATATAATATAAGGACGTATTAAAATAAATTGTTTAAGTTAGAATAGGCAGAGTTGAGAACAAGTTGGGAGAAATTTACCTTTAACGATCATACGATCGAAAGTTCGATAGAGGACAGTTTTTCTAAGAATATTGCTTGAGATTTGATAAAAGTTTATGTTAATAAGAAGAGAAAAAAAACAGTTACTAAGTGGAAATATAAATTAAAACATGATATTTAAACAATACTATGCATATAAGATCAAAACTTAATTAAATTGATCCACGAAACTATAGAATCATCATCAACAGCCCAGTAATAGGTCACTGCTGAACATAGACCTCCCTCAATAATGGCGGATTTGTAGTAACCACAGCGTTAGGAAAGCGGATTGGCGATTACAGTATCACACAACTCGCACCTTAGGTTCTGCTGTCAATCACCGGTCTGTGCGGTTTTGACATTCATAAGAGCTTTACACAAGCCTAAACTGAATAAAGAAATTTTTACTTTACTTGTGCATTTTGAATATCAAATCTTGGTTATTACGCTATACAAGTATATGGAAAGCCATGGGATCTTTCAGGTTTTTCTCTCTTTTGACTCTGAAGCTACCTGAACTGCTGACTAACACCAAAGAAATGAGACTAGGTGATTGATTCTCCAACTCTACTACATAAATCATAACATCGTAATTAATTTTGCATTTATACAAACACTTGCTCGCGTAAACTATATCTATAGTTATAATTATAGTCTCTACGCGATATGATCTACGCGAGTCTATTAACTAAAGACTGTTTTGAGATATTACAATTAAAATAAGCTCTAATTTAGTCCTGTTTCATTCTACAATGAAACCGCCGCAAGTATCCGTGTGAGGTCAGTCCTTACTATATTTATCTATGGTCCATTTTAAAAGGACTGACATACGCAAAATTTTCTCGTCGAGAAATTGACGAGACGAACAAAGCGTTCACCTGATGGTAAGTCGTCTGCCCGCAACAACTGCTGCCTGTCCGAACCTGAGAAATCAGTTCTTAAGTCCTATAAGTCTAGCAATTGCACTAGTTTTTAGTGCTCTTCAGACCGAAACACAGCAATGTTGGGACGCTACTGATTCACAGCATAATAACTGGCCATGACGGAACTTACCTAGACCTATTCCTGCATACTAATTCTACCACTAGTGAAAAATTAGATATAGACGAGCATTGTGAGTCACGCACAAGAAATTGTACAGACACCCTTGATTGTTGCAGGATAATATCATAATATGCAATACTGTCAATACACTGTTGTTTCGAACCCAATAGGGAGTAAGAATTTTTTGACTCGTACCAAAATTTCGGCGATGTGGTTCTCCACCCGACACGTTTCCCACTGAGTATATATATATGAGTATTTTGGCTGAATTTGAATTGTTTACCCGTTTATTTTATTTATTTGCATGTATGTCATTTCTTTTAATAACCGCCACGAGATTGTCAGCACTATCAAATTCGTCACACTGGAAAACCAGTATTGTGAATGTGCGATCGCACTCGGCGAACATACCTATGATTACATTTGCATCTCCACGCTCCTCTAGAATACTCCAGATGTCCGTTCAGTAATCCTGTTTGAGTACAGTGGGTTCCGTAAAGGCTGATTGGATTTATGCATTCACGTAACGTTTTACTTGCGATTGCGGTGGAATATAGTCTGCGATGAAAGCCGATAAGGTTTCTAGTTCGCGTGATGCTTGGTGGTTTAGATCTTAATTCTATTGCTTGAAAATGTATAATTTCCTATTTATTATTCGATTTTGTTTTTGTATAAGAGAATATTACGTGTAAACTGTATACAATAATATCTTTCTACATAAAAATTCTAAAACTAATAATTAACGAATGATCATTTCACCTCCATGCTTTTTGGTAAATTCGAAATTTGTGTGATATGATGATATGATATTAACACAAAGATTAAAATTAACAATTAATTTTTATCTCCGTATGTTTTTGTTTAAAATTCGTGCTTTTATTTATTTAATATTTAATTTGTTGTCTCCGTTGGCGTAGTGGCTAAGGGCGGATTTCACCTTTGAAACTAAACGCGATCAGTTCAAGAAAAACCAAGTTTAATCGTTTAACTGAGTTCAATGCTACAGTTTGCATTTCATCAGCATCAAATGAACGCAGTCAATGCTAAACGCGGTTCAAATTCTGAACGCCCGATTTTCGACGTTCAGCTCTTTATACGCGTTTAGAGAGCTGTCATTGTCAATAGCACAACTATGTAAACACAAAAATTATTTTTAATTCGTATTATTTATTGTTTGCATACCTATGTAACCTACGCATAAAACAGGCTGTTTGATGTCACAAAATACGAAATAAATCTTTCACATCGAGATTCGGAACAACTATACAGATACGTCGAGACGAACCCGCGGCTCATAGCGCAGAAACAAATCACTTAGACCCGACTTCACCGATCGCTTTGGAAACCAAGTTTAATAAAACCACGTTTTACTAAACTTAGTTCAAATATATCATTTGAGCTCGGTTTTCGTCTAACCGATTTCACCGGCTCCATTTTGATCGCGTTCAGAAAAACGAAGTTTACGTGAAATATCGTCACAATCTAAAACAAAAACTCGATGTATTTATTATTTTGCGACATCAAACAGCCTGTTTTTATGCCATAAGACACATAGGTATGCAAACAATAAACAAAACGTATTGAAAATATTTATTGTGTTTACATAGTTGTGCAATTGACAATGACAGCTCTCTAAACTAGTTTAAAAAGCTAAACGTCGAAAATTGGGCGTTCAGAATTTGAACCGCGTTTAGCTTTAATCGCGTTCAGTTGATGTTGGTGAAATGCAAACAGCAGCATTGAACTCAGTTAAACGATTAAACTTCGTTCAGCTTGAACTGATCGCGTTTAGTTTCAACGGTGAAATCCGCCCTTAATCTCTAACTAGTGGTAGGATTCCTCTGCAGAAATCGGTCTAGGTAGGTGCCACCCGAGGCCAGTTATTGTGCCGTGAAGCAGTAGCGTGCAAAAATTGCAGTAGTGTGCAAACATTACTGTGTTTCGGTCTGAAGGGCACAGAGAGCTAGTGTAATCACACGCTAGTGCAATCATATGAGACGTAAGAACTTGCGTCTCAGGGTGACGGTTGTAGTGAGACACAGAAACGTTCTGGGTCACACAGCCTTTGTTATGGGCAGACATTGCACTGACCATTAGGTGAACTTTTGCTCGTCTCGTCACTTTATCCAATAAAAAAAGTGAATAACTACTTAACTGAATGTTAAAAATAGCAACATAGTTAAATTATGATTGAATTAAAGGTTCATGGAAAAAAAAGTTCTTACTGGGTGGTAGGATTCCTATGGGGGAATCCGTCTAGGTAGGTAACACCCCAGGGTCAGTTATTCTGCCGTGAAGCAGTAGAGTGCAAACATTACTGTGTTTCGGTTTGAAGGGCACTGTGAGCTAGCGTAATCACTGGGCATATGAGACTTAAGAACTGATGTCTCAGGGTGATGGACACTCGTTCGTTTCATGACTTTATCAAATAAAAAAAAAAATTCCGCTAGTTCTTGTGACGACAATCATTTCTTAATCTGTATAGTATATACAGAAAAAGTCGTTGGATAAAACGTACAATAAACAATTTTAAATTAAATTTAACGCATAATATATGAAAGCTTATAACCTCGTAATATAATGTATTCTTGTCGACAATATTCAACAAGACAAATCGGTGTGTCAGGTAATATACGAAGATTGTTTAATTCACAATGTAACTAATGTAACGGGCTTTGTAGGGATTATCACGTCAAGTCTAACACCTTTACGGCAATAATCCCTAACAATGAAGACGCTCGCAGTATATTAAATAGTTATAATGGAGATTATGACAGCCCGTAGGCGTATGCTACGAACAATGGCCATTCAGTTAGTCTAGTCTAGCTTAAGAAGTTATTGACTCGAGTGTCATACCGCGGCACTTCTGTATTGGTATATCTGATTTATTAAATATATTTTCTCGGAAACTTGCGATTCTTAATGATGAAAGGTATAAATTAACATATATTTGTAATCTGTTTGTAAACAATAAAAAAAAACCTATCACTAGTTCACTGATGAACATAGGCGTCCCCCCATAGATTGTCACTAAAGTTTGTAGCTCTCTTTTTGAGGGGATGTGGCCATAGCTGCCACGTTTGGCAGGCGGGTTGGCAACCGCAGTTTATTTATTCAGATGTTCCAAGAAGATGCTGCTGCTCATGTCCTGATTTTTATTTTCCTCTGTAGACTTTTAGGAAACCCACGGGATGAGATAGGGAGGTAGATTATCTTCAGCCGCGACCACACGGTGGTGCACTTGCGGTGGTACGAGTATGATTGGTTTTTAATTTAATTTGTTATAGCGCTTGAATCATCTAGAAATAAATAGTTAAAATAAACCCGGTAAAATTCCTAAAATTAGATTTATTAAATGTTCGCGTGATTATAAGAAATCTGATGGTACGGTTCCTATGCAGGAATCCGTCCAGGTAGGTACCACCCCAGGGCCAGTTATTCTGCCGCGAAGCAGTAGTGTGCAAAACAATTTTTCGGTGTGAATGGCGCTGAGAGTTAGTGTAATCAATGGACATATGAGATTTAAAAACTGATGTCTCAGGGTGATGGGCGCAGTGTGGCGTCACACTGAACCATTCTGTGTGAAACAGAATTTTTATAGGCATATTTTATAAAAAAATAATAAAATTTAAGGCAAGTCACACAATCACTAAGTCTTTATGGTATGTTCTTTATTCGATATATCGGTATGTACTCATGTGCACAACCCTTACATTTTCCGTGTATGTCGATAGTGAAACGATGTTCGCACTCGAACGCCGTCAGCTGTGGTTGTTACGCAAGCCTATAGAACGCATCTCACAATTCCTCCCCATTATGCCATTTACTGTTCTCAATGTTTCCCAGCTCCGGGCACTCCTATTCGGAGCTCTTCTGTACTATATTCGACCGTCGGGTTACAACTTTCGAACACGGACGAGTACTTTGCCGAATTCGAAATGGAATTCTATTTTCGAATACTTATTATGCTGTACTTTTGCTTTCTTTTTTTGGTAATTGGACGAAAATTTTATATAAACAATCCGATTTTTTTCATTATTCTTAAAAAAATTAAAAAGTTTTTTCTGAAATGATGATGGAGAATTAATTATATGATTATTGATATAATTTTATTAAATGTTGTAATACTTCAGTATTTTTCTTTTGTCTGGACATTTCAATTTGTATTATAAAAATACGATGGGTAATGAAACTAAATTGTGTTTTCTATGTAGTGTGCAAACACTACAGTGTTTCGGTCTGAAGGGCACTTGAGAGCTAGTGTAATCACTGGGCGTATGAGACTTAAGAACTGATGTCTCAAGGCGACGTGCGCATTATGGTGCAATACTTTGTCCACTTACTTCCACTTTACGTACTTTGTCCAATAGAAAAACAAAAGATTTTTTGAAACTTTAAACACTTCCTTACATTGTCCGTAACTGGACAAATCAGTTTAGACATGCGATGCAGTCACTGCACGTCTGACGGTTGTTTAGAAGGAATAGAATGACAGCTCTGTGCAGGGTTCCCAAGATAGATATAAATTTTTAATTACATTCTTCAATCGTCAGTAGCGTATACAAAAGTTAGAAAAATGTAATTATGAAAATAACCAAGGCCTTTTTAATATTAATGACATTTTTAATAACTTCACTGAACATAATAATGTAATGGAACTATTTTTTCAAATCAAATTTTTTGTAAAAAAAAAACTGACGTAGGTATTGCAAGTGCGTTTTACAGACATACATTTCGACAATAATATAACAATTTGTGTCTTTGCACAAATATTGAATCCGGCTATGATTCGAACCAACAACCCACGGCGTGGAAGTCAATTACTCCGACCGCTAGGCTACGCGGTAGTGATAAGTAGTAATGCTACACAAAAATTCGAATTTCAATATCTGTTCTATCATGCAATATAATCCCGAATATATTTAGGTAACACGGTGAAACCTTAGCGGAGTCCAAATTTGTCCGCCATTGAAGCGTGAATTCCGTCCCTCGAGCGCGCAGCAATCAGCTGATAAGTAGCGACAGAAGACGTAGAGGTCAGTGTGCGGAGTTCCATGCCTTTATTCTAAAGACCATTCGTGTTGCTATGAAAATATTGCTTCTGCCGTTTACTTTAAATAATTGATGTCTTGTTGTCCTCTCAATTATGTTTTATTCGTATGTTTTAGTTAGAGCCTCTGCTGCAGTTGAATATTGGCTCTAGCTCGCGAATGGGTCAGTTCGATGGGGAAGGACCACGTTCTCACAGAAGCAGAATAACAGTGCGGCGCTTAATGTGATGAGTGATCAGAATCGGAAGCTTAGTTATTTATTTTATTAGTATTTAATTATATTATATAACTTTCTAGCTCAGTGGCCTGGTGCTGATGCCGTGGTAGCTCAGAGGCCTGGTGCTCGCCTTTGATTTCATAGTAATCGAGTAACCTGGGTTCGATCCCCGGTGCCAGCACCTCTAATATTGTTCTACAATTTTAAGTGCTGATTTACCACGTGCTTAGTGGTGAAGGAATACATCGTGAGGAAACCTACATGTCCGAGGAATAGAAATCTTTCGCGGACATGTAAAGTCCGCCAACCCGCATTGGAGCAGCGTGGCGGATTCTTCCTAGCTCCAAAACCCTCTCAGAAATGAGAGGAGGCCTGTGCTCAACAGTGCGACATTTATAGGCTGAAACTTTACTTTACTTTTTTTTACATAACTTTCAATTACTCACCTATATAATACATATGTCATACTTAAATGTGGATATAAAATGTTGATGTCCATTACAGTGAACTTCCCACATAGATCAACACATGTACAATTTCGCACATATGCACACACATACTCATCTACTCATCGGACAAATGTTAGTTCATAACTCATGAGGATTGTTATAATTTCTCATTTTAATTGACTGTATGTATGTTTTATTAAGAACTTAGAAATAAAGATTATTTAAACCCAGTTATTGCTAATTAAGCGTTCAGTCTTAATCTACACTTTCCTGGTGGTAGGATTCTAGTGCAGAAATCCGTTTAGGTTGGTACCACTGCATTCCCAGTTACTTTGCCGTCAAGTGTGCAAACATTACTGTTGGTCAGTCTAAAGGGCATTGTTAGGTAGTGTATTTAATGGGCATATAGGGACTTAAGCACTGATGTATATGGTGGTGAGCGCAATTCGGTGCCAGACAGATGTGATATGAGTGACACAGTATAGATTATAGGCAGATGTTGCATTTACCATCAGGTTAACGATTTGGCTGTCTCGATCAACTAAATTTCATTAAAAGGCTTGAAAGATGACAAAGCATCTACATACATCTTGATTATTTATTTAGGACTAGATGATACCCGCAACTTCGTTCGCGTAGATATAGAGATTTAAATGTCACTTCGGAACTAATTGGCTTTGCAGTATAAAATTTCCTATGTTCACCTCTAGGACGCAAGGTATCTTTGTACCAAATTTGGTTAAGATCGGTTCAGCGGTTGAACCGTGAAAAGGTAACAAACAGACAGAGGGGCAGAGAGAGTCGATGATATACATATATACTTCCATATTTGAATCGGATTTTGAGGGATTAGTTCTTTTGCGCGGGACCCTAATTATTTTTCTAAAATAAAAGTAGCTTATGTTACACGCTATTATATCAGCGATCTGTCAGTGAAAGTCAAAATAGGTCCGTTTCGGAAATTAGCCGGAAGAAACAGACAGACAGACGGACAGATAGACAAAATTAATTAAAAAGTACCGTATATACTTTCACTCCGTGTGGTGGCGGCTCGTTAAAAGAATACTACCACTCCATCTCATCCATTGGATCTCGTAAAAGGCGAGTAAGGAATTAAACTGCACTGTGCACCCAACAGCGCATGGTGGCGATGGGCTCACGGGCGGTAGGATTCCTATGCAGGAGTCCGTCTAGGTAGGTACCACCCCAGGGCCAGTTATTCTACCGTGAAGCAGTGGTGTGCAAACATTACTGTGTTTCGGTTTGAAGGGCACTGTGAGCTAGCGTAATCACTGGGCATTTGAGACTTAAGAACTCATGTCTCAGGGTAATGGGCACAGTGTAGTGTCACACAGAAATTTTCTGGGTGGTACAGCATTTGTCATGGGCAGACGTTGCACTTACCATCAGGTGAACGATTTGCTCGTCTCATCACTTTATGCAATTAAAAAAAAAGTGCATTGTATTGTTTTGGTGAAATGTGGATTGTGGCAGTCATCTGTTTTTGCAGTGTAGTGGCCAGTCTCTGACTACCCCTTATGGGATACAGTCGTGATCTTATGTATGTATGTATGTAAATACTTTCATAAGCATTGAGTTTACTCAATTTTTAAAGCTGATATTTTGTTATTACGAACAGACACCTCAATTTTATTTATTTGTATAGATATATGTACCCGTATAGTACGGATGGATGCGGTCATCTATGAGCAACTATGACTGTTTACAATTAGGTCGGTCCGTGCTCGTTTATCACTCTTACTTTCACAAAAAAGTTGCTTCTAGAACTCCCTCCACTGGACATAATACTTGGATATTTTTAACACGTCAATTTAGCTATTAAAGCGCCGATAAAAAGTTAACATATACACTATATATATTTTTTTTCGTCACATTAATATTTATTCTTCATAACTTTAAATTTTAATTTCCTTTAAATAAATAATACATTAAAATAATCATAAAAATTAAACACACTGATTTTTAAATTAAACAGTCCCCATATAGAGCTATTCATTTGAATAAGTTTAATATTAAATAGCATAACTTCTAAATGACAAAATTCATAATCATCCCGTTTAATCCGAGCAGTGCAATAAACGTTTTGTACAAAATATGCGCCATTTTCATTACAGTATGTTTTAAACAAATGTTACGACGAAGCAATGCTAGTTATGGTTTAAATTAAAAAGCGAGGAGATTTGCATTCTTAAATTAATTTTTACGAAAGGAAAATTAAATTAGCCTTTCATTCAAAAATGTTTAAAGCATCGCACGCGTGGAGCGTTATTAATTTCTGTAATTATTTTACTTAAATTAAAACGAACGCCTGAAGATATAAATAATTAACAGGACGACTATTGAGAACTGAGCTCAAAATTAAAGGTAATTTCAGTAACGCCGATAATATGTTTGAGTAAAAAATTGCTACATAGTTTTATCTCAATATTTATAGAAACTATAGCAAAATATGAATATTATAGAACAACGATTTCTATAAAACGTTAAGGAAAAAGAAAAATCTGTGTCTATACATTGAAGAAACATACAAAACACCCCAATTTGAGTTTAGTGAACCACGTTTTCGAACCCACAAAAGTAATTTTTAGAATTTTAAGCCCATTTGTCTGAGGATGACTCGTAAACTTGTGAACCGAATCTGGTTGGTTTGCGATGCATTTTATTTCGAAAATCTTTCGGGGTTAGAGAAGACGCAATCTAAACGCATATATCGTTTGGTAAATGTAATAGTGGGATTAAAACACGGTTTGGGCTTTTTTTTTAACGTAATGAAGTGACCACCAGCAACTCATTTACATGGTAAGAATACTGTGCAGGAATCTGTCTTTTTAGGTACCACCGCAGTTTCAGTTATTCTGCCTAGAAACAGTAATAATGTTTGTACATATACTTTAACAACGTTGAAATGAAATGATGTCTTTCGGTGACGAGCGACGAGTGTGGTGCCACACAGAAATGTTTTGGGTTACCCAGCATTTGTAATGGCAGAAGTTGCTCTTACTAGTCTAGTCAACAAGTTCAAAAACGTGTTAAATAGACATAAAGCTCCTAAAAATATGTACGATAGCTCATTGGATGCGGAATGATGTCTACAAAAATGTTTTTTAAGGGCTTATTAGCACATAAAAAATTGCGATTGTTATAAAAAAAATAAGATTGAAAAAAAAAGAAATTTGGTTTTTTCTTAATAATTTCTAAAATAATGATATTTAAGGAATTTTGAAAAAAGATCCTGAAAGAGGAGGAAATTTCCAATAAAAAAGTCCCAACTCCCGGAATTCTATCTCTATTATTTATAATTTTTTTTTTTTAGGAGCTTTATGTCTATTTAACACGTTTTTGAACTTGTTGACTAGACTATACCATCAGGTGAACGATTTGCTCGTCTCGTCACTTTCTTTCATAAAAAAGTGCTACTCATAACAGCCGCAGTGTCATCATCCTGTGTAGCACTGCATTGCGCTTGTCACTCTGAGATGCTCAATCATTTTCCTTAATACAGTATCCAATATTAATTCTTATATAGTACTTTTTGGCAGTAGAATTACTGGCAATACGTCGGTACCTACGAGTACCTAGACGGACTTTTGCATAGAAGTCTGGTGTTACATTATTAACAGACCAGGGCAATATATACAGATGCCACTTGTCTCAGCCGGTCATAAACAAACTTTATTCTATAGCTAACGTTATTGTAACTTCCGAATTTATTTTATAGAAAAACTTATAAAACATCTATATGTATGAAGGCAATTATTAATTTCCTGTCTAATTTTAATACCAATGAAGTGTTGATTAACGGTTGTGTGTATGATAATGGTGCGTGGATACCTTTACTCGTACATTCAAATACTATACATGCGTTGCGTTAAGAGGCTAGAAGATGTCAACTGAAAATTAAAGAAGGATAAGGAGAAGAAAACTAAGCTTATTCCTTTCTCAAAGGCCGGCAACGCATCTGCTATTCCTCTGGTATTGTAGGTGTTCATGGGCGG
Source organism: Luehdorfia chinensis (assembly GCA_019845155.1). Taxonomy (NCBI): domain Eukaryota; kingdom Metazoa; phylum Arthropoda; class Insecta; order Lepidoptera; family Papilionidae; genus Luehdorfia; species Luehdorfia chinensis. The sequence goes on along the minus strand of JAHVAK010000191.1, from coordinate 11,463,304 downwards.
CGGTGATCACTTACCATCACGTGAGCCACCTGCTCGTTTGCCTCCTATTCTATAAAAAAAAAAAAAAGAAAATTAGAAGAAACACGCAAGTGTTGGGCAAATTTTGCCCAATACTATTTAAGTAATATTATTTCCTCAGTTAAAGTAAGCATCTTTGTATCGGCGCTTTCGAGCTTAGCAACTTTATCTGTCATAGAAATGTGAGACTAAGCTTTTCAATCCTGTCTAGGAAAACTTGATGACTTTTGCCTGTTCCGTAATTCAACAATGAACTGATCCATGCTTGGCGTAATATAAGCTGTGTCTGGTTGTGTATATATCATGAGATATCACCGCCGTTTGAAACTTTCTTATACTTTATTGTCACTTCATTAAAAAATCGTATTTTAAAGAAATTATTTCATCCCTATATTTATTTATTTTAAATCTATATTGCTTTCCTCCCATAGAAAGGATGCAAGTGTTGAGATTTTAAAAAAGGTGTAGCAAGACAAAAATAAAGAAAAACATAAGCCAAATACTATGCCCAATATTCAGTTTTTTTATAGTTTGGCATGTCTTTTTTGCTACAAAGTTGTATATGGTTCATGTTTTCCTGGCCGATTTTCGACCACGGTGATAACTGCCGTATACTGTCCGAAGTTATCAACTGCGCAGGAGATATTATAGTGCCACAATTGTTCGCGTACCAGATCCGAGAGCCAACAATTTTGGTTTTTTGTACAAATGTTGACTCCTCTGTGATTCAAACTCAGGACCCGGGGCATGGTAGTCAGGTACTCTAACCACTAGGACACGCGGTCGTCAATGTATATGGTTATTGAAACATCGGGTACCTATATTCAATTTTAATAAAGTCTATCAATCTGTATGCCCAGTGTAAAGTAATGTAGACGTAAGAAAAACTGCCACTGCTTTTCTTGTCGTTGCCGTAAGAGTCGACTAAGGGAGACGCTAAGAAAATCTCATGGCTTTTGATAGGTAACGAAAAAACAATGGGCGGGCTGCAGTGTCTATGGTGCAGGGCGCTTCGTATCACCTTAATGATCAATCCGCCTGCCTGTCGTGTTGATTACGACAATTCCTCCCTTTATGGGAGATACCCACGTCCAGTAGTAGAGTTTAAACAGGCTGATGATGATGAAGTCTAATTTCCTTATGTTATCTTTGACGATTATCATTTCCGTGCGTTGTACACACCAATAATGTCGTTCTGTTTGTCTCTCTTTTACTTTGTACAATTTTAATGTAATAGAGTGACGATGCCCACTGCATGCAGTAAAGTATAGTGTTAGCTGTGAAGATTCACGCTCTCACAGAATCAGGATCATACTTTCAGCCTATCACTACTCCGCTGTTAAACATCGACCTCCATTATAGACTGCCTCAAAACACGGTTCCGAGCCACCTGTATCCATCGACTTCCCGCACAACCGTGCAGGTCCTTGCTTCATCTAGGGAGGGACGTAGCCAACGCTGAATGTTTGCGTGAAATAGCAGCATAATGCCTCTTCATCGCGTATGGGGTACTGAGCACTGAAGAACAATTTTTTTATGAGACGAGAAAATTATTATAAGTGTTTATTCAACTGATGGTAAGTATGCATGGCAAGTGGCATAAGAAATGCTGTGTCACCAAGAGCACATCTGTGTGGCACCGCACTGCTCTTGTCACCTTTAAATATTTTCTTAAGACTCAGTCATGTCTAGTTATTACTCTAGTTAACTGGCCACTCCATTGATTGTATCCATGGAGACGCTAATCCCTATATTTCAATCTTACTTGCTCGTGGGAATGCAGTCAAAAAATTATTATAGCCCATGCTATAATAATTTTTTGACTCGTACTCAAATGGCGTCGACGTGGTTCGCCACCCGTCACGTCTCGTTTCTACGCTAAAAGTGGGTTACGGGTGTAGTCTCTGCCTACCCCTTATATGGGAAGAAGGCGTGACTGTATGTATGTATGTATTAATCTTCCTACCAGTAATTATGATGCGTTCCATCGCAAGGGCGACAAAGAAGCTATATCCTGACTTAAATTTCGGTATCAGTGTGCCACAGTTGCTACTTACTATTAGGTACAGGGCTACTTATTACTTACTAAATCGCCTGTGCCCGTTTGTCACCCTGGTTTCCAGAATAAGAAGTTTTAAGAACAAATTTTCTGTTTTTTACGAATCCAAAATCAAATAAACATTTAAATGAAACTAATTTTACGGATTTTATCGCGTTTAATGTTTTACTATTTATAACCCGCCGTTTCGGGCGCTTTACAGCTCCCATGGTCACGGGGGGACTGAGGTGACAGTTGTCCCGATGTCATAGTTAACCCGGAGTACCTTCAGCTTTTAATTATTATTTTTAGTCCGATCTAATAATAACGGAACGCGACCGTTGACTATGGACAATGATCATAGATTACGCGCGATCTATAATCTGTCATTTAAATGAAACTAATTTTACGGATTTTATCGCGTTTAATGTTTTACTATTTATAACCCGACGTTTCGGGCGCTTTACAGCTCCCATGGTCACGGGGGGACTGAGGTGACAGTTGTCCCGATGTCATAGTTAACCCGGAGTACCTTCAGCTTTTAATTAAAAATAATAATTAGACATCGGGATTAGTTTCATTTAAATGAGTAGTGTTTGCGTAAATATAAGAAATCATTATGTCAAATAAACATCTTAAGTTATGGTCTCTTTTTTATACTTTGTTATTACTTATTTATTTTATGTCCGGGATAATTGGAATTGTGGTTCTCTGTAACTGGGTGAGCACAAAGCATGTTCATCATCGTCATCATCAGTTCAGCCTATCACTAGTCCACTGCTGAACACAGGCCTTCCCGATAGATTGCCACAAAAGTTTGTAGCTATCATTTTGGCGGGATTTTGCCATAGTTGCCACGCTTGGCGGGCGGGTTGGCATCCGCAGCTATTATTCAGATGTATCAGGAAGATGCTACTGTCCATCTTCTGCTTTTAATTTTCCCTCTGTCGACTTTTACGACTCCCACGGGATGAGATGGGGTGGTAGATTCTCTTAAGCCGCCACCACACGACACAAGCATGTTCACAATGTTAGTTTATTTAAGTTTTTTGTATATCACTTGTTGGCGATCCATTAAAATAAATAAATAAACAAAACATTTTTTTTATTTCAATGATAGAAGATATTTTTAGTAAACTATCAGAACATAATGTGTATGACAGTGCAAACATTTTAATACCTTATAGGCGACATTATATCACATTAAGTATAATCTGGCACGACGTTCGGTGTATTGGAGTTTTAATTTACCTGTATTCGCCAGAACGACGTATAAGTGTATAAGAGCCAGTTTCGTACGCGACCCGTTTGCTCTGAATTCAATTAACCGCCGCAAGATGGCGCTTGGTGACATTAAGCGGCGGTAATATTCCGGTATCACTTCGCTGCTCTATTTCTGGGAATCATTATCGAAGTTAATTCTAAAAGTATTCCGTATCTTGTATTACACCTCTCTGTAATTTCACCTACACGGAATGTTTTTGGATTAGAAATGTTTATACAAAATTGTCAATGAGTGGAAATATGTAGTGAGTAGTTACATATAGCTATAGTAAAATACTTTGCCGTGTGGTGGGAGTTCCAGAGAATCTACCGCCCCATCTCATCCCGTGGTTGTCGTAAAAGTCGACAGAGAGAAAAAGAAAACCAAGAGAAGGGCAGCAGCATCTTCTTGGAACATGAATAAATTAACGATTACTAATTAACTACTGGGGAGGCCTATAAGTGGGTAGTTATATATAGCGATTGTAAAAGACTTTGCCGTGTGGTGGGGGCTCAAGAGAATCTACCGCCCCATCTCATCCCGTGGGTGTCGTAAAAGTCGACAGAGGGAAAAAAAACCAAGAGATGGGCAGAAGCATCTCCTTGGAACAACTGAAAAAAATAGCGGTTGCTAATTAACTATGAGGGAGGCCTTTTTCCATATAAGGGGTAGGCAGAGGCCTACTTTTCGCCGAAAAGACGCCGAGGAGACGGAACGGGTTGCGAACCACGTCGCCGAGTAGACTAGTGATAGGCTGAAATGATAATGATGATAATGAAAATCCGAAGGACTAATAATTGGTTAGCACTTTGTGATGATTATTTCGCTTCTTGGAGATTATTAGCTTATATCGATTTTTTTGTTGAAATGCTTTTGATATTACAACATTGTAGTTCATATAACGAGTAGTTAAAGATATAATGTCTTTACCTTTCCGTACTCGACATTATGTTATGACAACGATAAAATCTGAAGAAAGATCAGATGCACCTCAATATCAACACAAAATGTATTGAACGAATATTGGTTTTCGCTAGGATTCGCGGCTAGGACCTGAACTTAAGCTATTCAGTCGTTGGCTGTGTGAACATTGGGTAGGTGAAGTTTTCGCTGTTAGCTTTCTTAGTTTTTTCATCTTCATCGGACTGTTAAGGTTGGTTTAGGTAGCTTTACCTAACCGACATAAATACATAAATAAAGTTAATGTTATAATCATACATAAAAGCAAATATTACCGTGTTTCGGTTTGAAGGGCACTGAGAGCTAGCGTAATCACTGGGCATATGAGACTTAGAACTGATGTTTCAGGGCCACGGGCCAATTGTGGTGTCACACAGAAATGTTTTGGATACAGCATTTCTTATGGGCAGACGTTGCACATACCATTGGGTGAGCATTTTACTCGTTTCGTCACCTTTATCCAATAAAAAAATACAGTCATGTCATTCTTTTGAATATAAGTCATCTATTGACCGTCTGAGGAAGGTTGTGACCTCCATTCACGATGTCGTTTTATTGTATCGGCAACTATGGGAGAGGGAATGCGGGTGTATCGTGTGTATGCGGTGTTGGCTGTAGCCCGTCGTTCTATTGGCGGTCGCGCGTCGTCGTAAGCGTTTCTAATAATTCTGTGTACAGTGTTAGAATCGTTGCCGACCTTATTATTGCGGTTGAAGGTGAGAAGACGTCCAGGTCTTCGAGTAAGTTTCGCGGGCTCCGTTTGCGCAAAATCACATTAATATTGGGTCGATAATTGGCTGCTTTTAGCAGTCATTAGCGTAACACATTAACAACTACATCTCAAAAAGTATTTATCAAAAGAGTACACGTTGAGCGACTTGGTCCAAAAATTACTAAGATTTTTATTGAAGATTTATAAAAATTATGTTAGGGAATACATACCTCGTCCTTTCCTTTAACGACGCACATCTGGACGTCATTGGCTGGAGAATACCAAACCAACCGTCGCTGTTCCGTGAGATCTGTTAGACTGAGGTTGTACACCACATTTCTGTAACAAAGATAAAAAAAAATTAAGTTCTTTGTCTTTGATCATAATTCATAATTCAAGAGACACGGTCGATAAGAGACCGTTCAACCGTGGGAGAGGTTAAATACGAGTAAGACCTAGACACGTAACCTACATCGGCATTGGTATATTGATCTTATTTAGTTTCTAGGTTTCAAGTGTTCAAATATTATGCAAATAATTTTATTTTTCCCTTTAGTCACTCGCCGTTAAAACTATTTTTTGTGTATAAGGAGGAAGTAAAGTAGTACAACTGTGGAACAACTGCGGGAAATTGAAGTTCTCTAGTGGCAACCACGTACGCAGTGTAGGGCGAACCCCCACTAGATAGAGCAACGACCTTTTCAGCTTAGAAATCGATGAATGCAGATGACTTATGATCGTGCTTTGTGACGATCTAAATCGGTGGTTTATACTCAGCAGAGAACTTGCTTTTGACAATTATAATAATGATGTTCATAATAAAACTATCTATATAATTCTGTTTTATAATTCTTTATACTTCTTTTTTATAGTATAATTTTCTAGACTTAAAAAGAATAATTGAAAACATTTATTGAATTTTGAAGCGTTATTAACTTTCTTAATGACCAGACTGTAAAAATATGTAATTCTTATAAGAATTTTATTAGTAACTAGTCGATGCCCGCGACTTCGTCCGCGTGGATACAGTTTTTTTTAAATATCTCGTGGGAACTAATTAATTTTCCCGGTTAAAAATACCCTATGTCCCTCTCTTTGCTGTTTGCATTCTGAAACTATCTCTGTGCCGAATTTCGTCATGATCGAGTCAACGGTTTAACCTTGAAAATGTAACAAATAGACGAAGGGACAGAGAGAGTTGCTTTCGCATTTATAATATTAGTACGGTTTATTAAACATGTGGTAGCTAAGGAGCTAGGCGCTCGCTTTAAATTTCATAGTACGCGAGTGACCTGGGTTGCCAGCACCACTAAAATTGTTAGTTGCAATTTTAAGTGCTGATTTACCACGAGCTCGGCGGTGAAGGAAAAATCGTGAGGAAACCTGCATGTCTGAGAAATAAAAATTATTTCGAAGACATGTGAAGTCCGCCAACCCGCATGGGAGCAGCGTGGCGGATTCTTCCTAGCTCCAAAAACCCTCTCAGAAATGAGAGGAGGCGTGTGCAAAACATTTTCATTTTTTAAATAAAACTACTTTTTTACGGATTTTATCGCGTTTAATTTTGAACTATTTTTACCCGACGTTTCGGACGCTTTACAGCACCCATGGTCACGAGGGGACTGAGGTGACAGTTGTCCCGATGTCATAGTTAACCCGGAGTACCTTCAGCTTTTAATTATTATTTGTAGTCCGATCTACGCAGGGGATCTTATTATTAATAAAATTAAATCAAAAACCAAGCATACCACTGCAAGGCTTCAAGACACAGTAAGCTCTTTCTGCGTAGATCGGACTACAAATAATAATTAAAAGCTGAAGGTACTCCGGGTTAACTATGACATCGGGACAACTGTCACCTCAGTCCCCCCGTGACCATGGGTGCTGTAAAGCGTCCGAAACGTCGGGTAAAAATAGTTCAAAATTAAACGCGATAAAATCCGTAAAAAAGTAGTTTTATTTAAATGTGTAATTTTCGCGTAAATAAAAGAAAACATTATTTTCATTTTTCTTTTGGAAAAGGCATAGTAATAATGAAATCAAGACCGATGTTGTAAAATTATCGGTACCCTAATTGTTTAGTTGCGTACGCAGGTTGGCAATTGCGAGTCAATTACTTTACAATGGTTACGGAGTTGAGCTTCGGCAGGATCGGGAAGATTGCGTCGCCATTAGTGCTAACGCTTTGCAAGTTATTAACACCAACCGGTGTTGCAAATGGGGTAGCAAGGTTTTGTAAGGTTCTTATGAGTATGGTAGTTGTACGAAATATCCAGATGAAAAAATTGCACACTAAAAATGCTGGCGTTTGCTAAATAAAAAAATATTTTAGAAAATTTGGGTAACTGATAATGATCGCTACTATTTTATAACTACATTCTACTGAACCATGCACGTATATTGTGACTGCCTACTTTAGTAGATAACAAAAAGTTGATGCCGATATCAATCTAAAAAATAATAATTTTATTTTCAACAACGGTATATTCAAATAACTCATACATAGCATCTTACTACATTGCGGTGTGGTCCGACGCAATGGACATTCATTACGGCTTGAATGCGTTCAAAAGAAGCTTTTCTGGTACGAAGCATTTTCTGCTGGGAATGTGAAAAAAAAACAGGCAAAGTGGCTGTCGGATCACGCACAGTAAGGGTTCCGTAGTGGTGAATAGCGTGAAACCGAAAACATCACATATCTCACCTATGCGACATATCTTATTCAATCTGAAGTTTCATTGAAAGTATTTTTTGGGTTCTACCACCTTAATTTTCTTTAGAATTTTCCACGGCATAGTTGAAACGGTATGGGGGTATACACACTTTTAACGAATTAAAAAACGCGTATCTCATCAACCATTGGCTTAAATAAAATAGTTATTTGAAATATTTTTTAGTTACGTGGATTGTGTGCCAGGCTTATTTTTTGGTAATCTCACTACACAATTGAATAGCGGTTCATAAAAAGACCTTCCTTCAAAATTTTATCTATATTGTGCCAATCCAAGTAAAATGGCTCTGACATACGTATAGACAGATATGACTAATTTATAAGGTTTCCGTTTTTACTAAGGAAATTCAAAATATACGCTCTAGTAATCTGAATTATTTCCCCATCACTTAAATAAATTATCATATATTAAACATTATCTAATAATTTGCTATTAAACTTATTTATACTGAAAAAAAAACCTTTGGAAAAACAGGAGAGCCTTTGTTGAAAAAAATCTGACGAAATGAATAGAAATTTCAGGACCACAAAAAACAAATATTATGTTTTTGTACGTTTGTAAACTAAGTGCTGCTTTATTTAAAACTATAAAAAGCGTGCAAGTTGGACGGTTCGTTTTAAAATGAAGCCGGTAGACCTGTACTTTGTTAGTGGAATGTTTGTTCGTGGTTTTAATCGTTCCACTTCGAGTTAGAGATTTCAGGTGAAGTTTGCCGGAACGACTGTTGGCGGAGTGTTTGTCCCGTGGCCGTATTCGCGCACCGACCGTTTACCTAAAGCCTCCCGACGACCGTTTAGAAATAAACGTACTGTAAGGTGAACTATTGTTTGGCAAACGTGTGAATAAACAAGTTGTGCTAACATTATTTTGTTAACATACGTAGGTATACATTAGTAGTATATTCTAATTTTAAGTTATGTTTTTATATCATGAGCCGTGTTTTCGTAATATTAGTATATTGTTATTATTGATTAAAAGAAAAAGACACACTGGAAATAGCGAATACTACAAAACTGATAAAACACAAAAAGTTTTGTTTCAGAAAAAAATTGTGTGGTCGGGGGACAGCCGGCAGGAACGAAGTTCCTTAAGTTATTTTTTCAACGCTTAACGTTATTTAATAAGTAGATTAATTATATTAATGTATATTTGTCACGGCAAAAAGCGCAGCCCTATTTTACTCTCTCTCTAATTTGTATATTTAATTTTTTTTTAAATTTTTTAAAGCAAAGCAATAAATTTAATTAAATATTCTATAACTATTTGTCATTTATTAAAAATTAAATATAAAATAGTGAGTTATAATTATATTTAAATTATATTTACACGTGCTTAGAATTCAGATTATACAGCTGACCGCGCACAATGCTTGCTGCTCGAATCACGATACTCGCACGCACACACACACACATACAACCGCATATAATAGAAAGAGACAGAGAGAAAAAGAGAAAGAGAGGGAAAGTTCACCATAACGCTTTTTCCTTACGTGATGATTTCCACCATTTCACTCTAGTGTAAGTTGCTTAAAAGAACTTCGTTCCAAAACTCTCTTGAATGCTTTTCTATTCGTTGCTTCTTTAAATTTCTTAGTATAGAATCAGATATATAGTCATATATAATTATGTATACCACAGTCACAGTACAATTAGGAATAAAAACAAATTTAATTACCGTACGTGCGACAACTGTAAAATGGCATAAAAATATTTCATTCCGCTTGAAGTACAAACTGTGGCAAGTTGCTACAATTCATTAAGTTTTCCCGAAGCATACCTGCTTCATAACGTAATTGCAAAAGTCTCCTCACCCGTTAATTAAGATGTTTGAGATGAAAACTTCATAAAGAAATTATGTTGTAAACTTTCTCAATTATAACATTGAATAGCCGGTATGACTAACGTACGTAATGCCTTTGAAATTTAACAGACTCTGTTCGGTATTCGAAAATTAGGCTTTTCTACAATTGGCATTAATGCCTTAAACATCTAAGTAATTATTGAAGTAAATGACTGTATTTATTGCGCCATTTAACTCAAACAATGGAATATTCGAATGTTTTAATACAAAAGGATATTAAAGGACGCCTTTTGGGTCTGTGATGATAAATCTCAAATATTAGATATAAGTAATTAGGGGCCATCCTTAAATCACGTCAGGATCTTAGACAAGTTTTATACCCCTCTCCCCGTTAGTGATACGTCGTTAGGTTTTAGGGTTTTTAGGAAAGAAAGTTGCCTATGTTTGATAGGCGATATCTTTTTATTGTATATATCTTAAGGATTATCAACGAAGATAACACATAACAAAGACATTTAGTAGAAGTAATATTTATTAAAAAAAAAACGACTACATCGCAATAGCTCCAAACATGCTCCAGCTAATTTAAGAGTTTCATGATTTTCTCATGGATCCTCTCTATATATAGAATATGTATAGAAAACCAAACTAAAAAAATAGAAAATAAATTTTAATAAATTTGAATTAAGAATGGTGTAAAAAATTCTAATAAATATAAATGAATAATAATGTAAATAAGAAAAAAATGTTTTATTTTAAATAAACCGTGGGGTGCATGGTGACAATAGTTATAAATATTTGATTGACAGATATGAGAAGAAAGATTATCATTTCGATGATATCTTAAAAAGCATATCTTGTTTAAGGAAAAATGTGCCACTTTACTTAACACTCACCATGGAAAGCCGGAAGATATAGTCTGGTACTGTTAAATGTCTTTTACTTTTTTTTTATAGAATAGGTGGCAAACGAGCAGGTGACTCACGTGATGGTAAGTGATCACCGCCGCCCATGAACACCTACAATACCAATATATATATACTTTAAACATTTGAATTAAAACAGCAATAAATTAAACACGATAATGTTGAATTTTAAACGATAAAATCTATACAAAGAATCAACAATTGCGTTTTTGTCAGTAATATCCTATCCATTTGCATTATAACTCTTAAAATGTAAGTGGAAAGTATGTTCACATCCATTTTTTTATATTTCTCATAATATTTTCGAACATTATTTAGAGGCGCCCGATATTCTTTATTTAAATTTTATCTAGCACAAATATGAGTCTCTAAGTAAAAATACTGTCTTTGTCTGTGGTGGCGGCGGCCAGGAAAATCTTATGGCCTCCGATTCATAGCCATCTCTATTATGTCAAACCTAAATTATCCAGACCGGAAGCGGGCAGCAGCGTCGACGGTGCGAAGTGTCTGGTACTGCGATCGCCATGCGCTTGCTAAGCTTTCGGCAAATCCTTCCAACTTGACAGAAGCGTACGTCCATCAGTGCGCTCTAATAGATGTATTGGTGCCATTAGCTGTGAGAATGATCGCTGTTTGTGATTCTTTGGTGTGATGTTTCGAAAGGAACTTTGGCCACGACTAGTTACATTTTATGGCCACATTCCAAAAAGCTGAGTTTGAACTATTCAAAGAACTACATCCAGTCTGTGTACTCCTTTGCACGAAAATGGTCTATGGCAAGGCCGCCCAACCTTTTTTTCAACCGTTTCATTACTGTGATCCAATTTAAGACGGCTTTCCGACACTTTTGTAACAATAGCTCCTACTTTAATGATAATCAAACAACTACAATAAGGCTGGAGTGATTGTATGTATACATAAACACACTAATCTCATGAAATATCCCTAATTCGATTTGCATTATTCTTTTTGCATAAGATAGCCCGTTTATTGAGGAACGTTCTAGGCTATAAAACTTTATGCTACGGACTTAAGGAGCCGTACGATAAGAAACGAACAGGGCAGAACGTACAGCGCAATCAAGAGGTCGGCTTATTTGAATGCAAGGCAAGGTGAAACCGCGTTAATGCGACCTGCGATTTTTTAATTGGGTTGGGTTTTAAATCGGAGGTTGACATCAAAATCAAGCCTCAACTATGTTTAACAATTAGGGAGTTACGATGTTTGTTTATTACATATTTATGTAAAAGTTGAGCACACTTTTTCACACAAAGATGTTGAACCAAACCTACCTAGGAGTTACAAACCTAAGAATTTCATATAGAAAAATTCGATAGCATCGGCGGGCCACTCTATCCCGGGGGCCTGGGGTTAGGCAGATGTGGTCTATGGGATGATATTATTTGGTGACAATTTGAATAAATGTTGCATAATGTTATATGTTGAACGGGTAAGCCGGTAAGGATCGACGTAGGCTAACGTATGACGATCAGATCGAAGTCGTTTTTAGAAAAGGCCACGTCAAAAGTACCTTTTTGTATTGTATAAAGTGACGAAACGAGCAAAACGATCACCTGATGGTAAGTGCAACGTCCGCCCACAACAAATGCTGTGTCACCCAGAATATTTCTTTGTGACACCACAACGCCCGTCACCCTGAGACATCAGTTCTTAAGTCTCAAATGCCCAGTGATTACGCTAACTCACAGTGCCCTTCAAACCGAAACACAGCAATGCTTGCACACTACTGCTTCACGGCAGAATAATAATAATAAAAGATGAGGTCTCTGTCTATCTCAATGGGGAAGAGGCGTGACTCTCTGAATGTAATGGAGTAATTTCATCTTTGATTTTTTTTTACTTTCGTTATTTGTACAGTGTGTAGTTTCTGGCTTTAGATAAAACGTGTACGCTTTTATATTCACAACTACGAGTACAATATCCACATTTTTCTAAAAATTAGACGGATTTTGATGTAAGGCGCTGTTACGCTTGCAATTTGTGAAATATTGAGAGAAGCCAATTTGTGAGCCGCAAGACCCTTATCTATATTTTATACTTGAACCGTTTTCGTTGCCTTAACGAAGTGGGTGATCCTATCCATTTACCCATAATTCGGTAAACGGTAATCTTCTTTTAAAATAGAGAATGCAAAAAATATTTGGAAATAAGTCGTCAATGAACTTAGTAATATTTTTTAAAAATATTTTTTTAATCTGGGATGTAATATAGAAATACATATTTAATATACATACATACATACATAAGATCACGATTGTATCCCATAAGGGGTAGTCAGAGATTGGGCACTCACTGCAAAAACAGATGATTGCCACAATCCACGTTTCACCTAAACAATATAATGCATTTGGTGTGATAGGTGGTGAGCCAATCGCCCATTTAATATATAACTTAATTATTAGGTAAGGTAACAGCCTAAAATGTCCCACTGCTGAGCACAGGCTTTCTCAGATTTCTGAGAGGGTTTTGAAGCCGAGAAAAGTCCGCTTCGTTGCTCCAATGCAATTTGGCGGATTTCACACGTTCTTGAAATTTTTTTTTAAATCATGCCGGTTTTCTCACGATATTTTCGTTCGCTGCCGAGTACGTGGTAAATCAGCGCATTAAATTACAAATAACATAACTTAATTATTATTAACAATAAAATGTGTCAGTTGTTATAACCCAGTAACTTAATTTATCATTACGTCCTTACTCTGCGTCGCAGAGTGATTAGAACCTTGGTGAATGTTTAATGCCTGAGCAAGAAAAGACCAGGCCTTTACTACTACCGATTACGATCATCTCCTACACACTCTTTAGGGTCAAATACAATACACAACAACAAACACGTAGTGGTCAATAATAACTCAGATTTGCCAAATGTACCGGCCACGTATGCTAACCTGGCTTTGACAGAAGTATCACTGAGATGAGAGACCGCTAATTTATCTACGCTTGTAGTTTCCAACACGAGGGTTTTCTCCGTCTCCTAAGGGACCAAGGTCATGCGTTCGTGTTACTTGTCTCTAGTATACATCCATCTATTTTAGATAATACAAATAGATAAACAATAGACCTCCAGAAAAATATTCGGTGATGTAATTTCTGTTAGCTTTCTCGGCTTCCACAGCTTCATCGGATGCTGTGCTCGCGGGCCAGGTGACCTTCAGATGACGTGGTTCAGAGACCGCGACGGGATACAGACGTTTTTGGTAATAAAATACGTAAAGACGCCGCTACCACAAAGATTTTGACATTTTAGGATGGACATTCCTAGTAAGATTCCTATAGCTAGACTTATCCTTTCACCGACTAGTAATGATGATTAGTTGATTGTAATGTAAAACATGAATCTATAATCTGTATGCATAAATAATTCGACAGTGTCTCCTCTAAATCAAACTAACATTTATCAAAATTAAGAAAGATTTTCTTTAATGTTATCGTGGACAGTACCTTGGAATATCACAAAGACTGTATCCTTTGTCGATTACATGCTCCAATAGTTCCCGCCGAAAGGTGCCGGCCATCTTGGGTTTTATTCGACCATTCGTCAGCGCCATCATTTGTTTGGACATTCGGTAATGTTTGTACTTTATTCGAGTTAGTGTTTGATTGATGTTCGGATTCTCAATTATTTTGTTAACGTTTGTATTTATAATAACCATTTGTTTTTGGTATATAACTAAAATTGTATTTGCGTTAGCGAATAAATGTCGTCGTATCAAAATGCAGTTGACAATCATTCGCAGTCATCAATAAACATGATTGATATACCTACGTACATACAATGATTGTAACAAAATGAAAATATCAAATACCTTAGCGGTTTAAAAGCAAGATTTGCATATTAAATTACATTATTGGTTGAACTCCATTCCATTTTTGATGAAAAAAAAAACAGTTGCACTGTTTTAAGGAAAGTTGGAGGATACGCCATATTTTTCAGTAAGAAAAGCGTTTGTGCATTGGTAGTTAAAAGTACGTTAATATGTGTATTAATAATATTTAAAACGTTTTCCTATTTATTTGGTGATTGATCCTGAGACAAGCTGCCTGTTACAATTTGAAAGCAAAACCTTAAACTGCTTTTGATTTATAAGTTCATTAGACAATAGTACAACTTTATCCATAACATACTTGGATATTTCACATACTACATACATACAGCCATGTCTTTTTCCCATATAAGGGGTAGGCAGAAACTACATCTGCAGCCCACTTTTCGCACCCGCGGGAAATGAGACGACGGGTACGAAACGTGAAACGTGACGGGTAGCCACATCGCCGCCATTTTGATACGCGTCAAGAAATTATTACTGCGTGCGCGTTCCCAAGAGCGGTATAGTGACGGTATTGTATATTTTGGTATTATTCTGCACGAATAAAGGCTGTCCGTACAATAGTCGCTTTTTACGACACCTCTGACTTGGGATTGGCATGTAAAAATTTTACCAATGAAGGTAATATTAATTTAAACCAGGGGTCATGAATAGATTAGATTTCACTTTTACATGATATATTCCATATATTTGTGTTAACTATAATACAGCTTTTAAATTATTGTCAAGCTGTGCCTGCAGCTTTGTTTAGGTGATTAAAATTCAGGATATTATGGGATAATATTATTTAAAAATTTGAGTTAGACTCAGGGTTATACATCTATAATATGTGCTAAAAATATTCATTAACAACATGTCAATGGCGGTTTCAAATTCTTCAGTATATGAGAAGGCACATTATTTTTTTTTTGTATTGATTATCGCATATTTGTGCGATGTGATGTTAACAGTATAAATACACTGTATTTGGTATTGTCAAGGCAAATCTTGTAAAGGGACCTTAATGCTGTGATGGGATTACTGGGCTCCATAAAATGTAGTATGTGCAGTAAACAAGCGAGGACAAACAGTGGGGAGACGAGGGTTCCGTCGACGATAGAATATATTATCAGCGGTATCATGCCTAACCAAATGACTTTATCTTGTTACAAAAAGTCCCCTTACGATCTGTTGTTTTAATTCGTAATCAGAATAAAAAATGGCCAGGGAGGAAGGTCGATAGAAGAGGGAGACAAATCTAATAATAATTGTCGCAAATCCGTTTTACGGACAACTGTAGTAATGAATGATGTTTTTACGTAACCTTATACCGAACTGATATTGAAAGCTGCGTGTGTATCTAGTAACAAACTGCTATTGTTAAGCAAAATCAATTTCTAGTAATATACCACAACTTTTAGTAAAAGTGACTGCCTATTTGTACAGAAAAGCTGAACAATTTTCGCCCGGACATTATGCCGGGGTCTATTTTTATGCGAAGCGTCTGCCATCAGATCTTAACAGCCTAGGAGGATAAACGAACTGAACTTTAAAAAACTGATTGACAAGTTTTAAAATTAAGAAAGCAAGGAGTTTCTAAGATACCAATCCAACCTTCTACAGGACTAATGACTAGACTAGTTTTTCTACTTCGTTCAGATAGAAACAACGTCCAATAAAGTTTAAGACTGTTAAGTATAAAACTGTGCTAAAAACATAGTCGCGGAAACGAGAAACCAAATATTTTTTAAATATTTACCACGGTTGTACTCATCGGGGAACGAAAACGTGGTGAGGAAGCCTGCATAACTAACAAGTAAAAAATATTTCGACGATATGTGAAGTCCGTCAACCCGTACTGAAGCAGCTCTTCACGGCTACAAATCTTCTCAAATTTAAGAGAAGGCCTGCTCAGGTGTGATATATTTATGTTATAAAGAAAAAGAGCCCGTTTTTTTAGATACTTCATTGCTAAAACTATTCAAAATGGCGTACCAGGCACTATAATAAAGGCCGTGATTTTAGACCCTGTATCCAAATATAGCCTACAGGGCTTAGACCACGGCTTACAAGGTCCAAAAACACGGCCTATACCTACATCATGACGAGTCACGTACTAGAAATATTCCTTAACTAATACCTATAAACAAATTGAAATATGAAATTCTGTCGCTAACCGTCGAATTCAGGCACCGACACTTGCAATTTGTTTGCGTGCATTCGACACGGTTTCGATATTGGAAAACTTACGAGCGCCGCTTAGAACAATATCAATAGGACATTGAGCTACGAGTATATACACTATATACTGGTTTAGCAGTTTTCGCCGGATGCAAATAGAGGTATATAGATTCAAAAACGTGACTGCGTTCGTTTTACCCAATACTTACAATTCTCGTGTTAAACTGTTATTGAACAGGCAAAAGTCGCAAAAAGTTTTTGCATTAAGGCTCATTCGGTTACTCTCGACGAGTACACAGTACAAGTGGAAAGCTACCGAGAAAAATAGAGGAGTATTAAACTTTGCGTAGCCATAGGAAGAACTATAAAACGGTAGGATTAAAGGGGATTGATTAAACTTTATTAATTGGACGTCCCGATCGTTTCTCTTCGTAACACACCGTTGGATTTGCATAAAACAATGTTAACTTTATTCCTCTCTGTAGTTTAGTTGAAAGCCATTATTTAAAGAGAAAAAGGTAAAATTACATTATTGAAAATTTAACCGTTTGAGTGGTAAATGCCGTTGATAAATGAAAATGAAAAAGTAAGTAATACATCATCATGTTTAATACACATTTAAATTTTATTTTAGATATATATAGAAAAATAAACAAAAACGAATAAAGCTTTCCCTCCTTTTTTTCGATACACAATTGTTTTGCGTAGTATACTCAATAGATTCAAATAGAATCAATGTTTGTTATTCGACTTTAACGCAGCCAGATTGCACTTCTTTGTCATCATCATTTGACAGTCAAATGGGCATTCACATGGATTGTCTGAGGCACGCGTACGGCCGCCATCTTGTGAGTGTTTTTACATGGCGGGCGGACGCCGGCGCCAATATTGGAAAAGTTCAAGCGAGCCAAGGCACCAGCCCACTGAGGTATTGCTTCACATGTTCCGAGATTTATTGCAATTGTTTCTCAACAACATTCATCGTTCATTTCATTCAATAAATGGCATTTTCTTTATGTAGGTTTACATATTGCTAAACGATGACTTGATTTAACTCTGCGTTAGTATATTTGATACAGATATACGGCAAGTGGATAACGACTACAACTAGTTTTATAAACAAGCTGTGACCGCGGCTTTGCTTGTTTTCGGTGAAGTAGTCGCTGTTAGCCTTTTGGCTTTTACAGCTTCATCGGTTGCTGTGCTCGCGGGCCAGGTTTGGTTTGACCCAAACATAAATATATAAATATAAACTCCTACTAAACATCTAAATTCGGACCGTTGCGTTCGCTGCGTGCTTGCGCTACTGTGAATATCTCCATGAAATTATTATCTTAAGTCATGTAATGACCGTCCGAGGGAGGCTGCGGGCCTCCGTTCGGACTGTCGACTTGTGTGTCGGTAACTCTTGGCGGTGAGAACCGCCCTGGAACACGGGTGTATCTGGTGTACGCTGTGTTATTTACGATAGCTGCGCGCCGCTCTCTACGGCGGTCGCGCGACGTTGTGCGTGTGATGTTAAAGCTATTGACTGTGTGTACAGTGTTGCTCGGATCATGGCTGACCGTATCGTGGTCAGGGAGTGCTGAGACGTCCGTGTAGTCTAGCACGTTTCGCAGGCGACGTTTGCGTTCGGTCACGTTTCTGTCGGATCGATAATTCGCTGCTTTAACCACCAGCGGGTTTGAATGAACCGCGGCTTTTTCGAAAATCCGCCGTGATACTTCTCTGAAGTGTTCAGAGAGTAAGGGCATTTCACAGTCGTTGTGAAGGTCTACATTGCTATGGTACCAGCCGGCTCCGGTGGCACCTCGCAAGAATCTATTTTGCACGGTCTGCAGTTTCTTTATACGGTTGCCCGTCGAGTGTGCGAACGTGACGCATGCATAGGCCGTAATGGCCTAATGCATGTCTTGTAGAGGCGACCGCGGCTTTGCTCGCCTAGGGTAGACTTCAGAATTTATGAAACCCCAGAATCTTTTGGGATTTCAGGACAAGATATTTATCCACAGTAGCACACCAGAGTTACTATTAATAATATGTGCAAATTTCATGTATAGCCATGGCTAGTAATTTCAAGTAGTGACAGACCGTCAGAGATTTTTTTCGTATATTCGGTTTCGGGGCCTCGTGATCTAGTGGCAGGGCGAGAACACTACTTATCGCTTGAGCGTTACAACAAGCATCGCGCCGGTTGGTTAGGACTAGTTAGTTCCTTTATGTTTGCACGTACACTTGTAATACTATAACATCTCCTGCGCAGTTGATAGCTTCCGACAGTATTCGGAAGTCGTCGCCATGGTCGAAAATTGGCCAAGAGGACATCATCACATACAGCCATGTTAAATTAAGGTGAAGGTTCATTGTTCCTTCTTAGCATTATGATGGAACGACTTTTGGCAGATGTTGTGCCAAGGAAAAGTTTAGCTATCCGCCAGATAGTCTGATCAGTCAGATCAGATCTGAGGAGGACGTCACCTTCTACTAGTAATCTTTTAGATCTTGTATATATAGTTCGCATCGATGCCACTTCAATAGCGTGATGTAGGACGTATGGACAATTTGTTAGGCTTCTAATATGGTGAAATAGATGTCGCTACAAGTTGAAGCTCAAGTATCTGTTTTGTAAATTGTAGTTGTTGAGTTCAATTCCTAATAACCAATTCCTGAAATTCAGAATTAAATGATTTTTATAGTAGTGTTGTATATACACGTGTCTATAAATAGAATTTGAACATTTCCCAGATTTTACAGATATGGCGTTATATATACCCACCTTCAAATAGAGGAGGCTTATTTTCACAAATGGATATAAGCCTATATAATTTACATTTTACAAATATAAAAAGATATATATCATTTGGCATCGGTGACTTCGTTAAAGTTTTACATTATTGCGTAAAAGTATACGCAATTTTATTTCATAATCATACGAATACGAAATTGGCGGACAGTGGCACTCACTCTGTTGCTTTATTTAGGAGTACGTAACGAACTAAATTATTTAATCAAAAAACCGACGTCCACGTAGCAGCTCCTAGCATGCTTATGAGAATTTAAGAGTTTCGTGATTTTGTCATGGATCCCATCATCAGAACTTGACCAAATTTATCCCGTTTTTATAAGAAAGGGGGTTCTAATAAAAAAAAATCATTAAAATCGGTTCAAAAACAAAAAAGTCTTGCCCGAACATACACAGGCGATACACATACAGGCGAATAGAGAACTCCTCTATTATCTCCTATATTCTCCTCCTTTTTTTGAGGTCGATTAATAAAACACAAAATAACGCGTTGTAAAGAATATCGTGCATGATCTGTCGGATTTAGACGCGACCACTTGTGAATTACTGTCGAAAGGTACAAACTGTTCAGGAATTATTCAGTTGTTTGTGCACAAGTATTGTGAACTTGTGCACTGTAATATCAAGTTACATTTCATATTATTCAGTTGTTAGTGCACAAGTATTGTGAACTTGTGCACGGTAATATCAAGTTACATTTCATATTATAATGCACAAAGTGCTTACCTTAGTTATGAAGTATCATTGATACTCATAATTAACAATAAAAAAATATTTCACTAAGTTGTGCCGCTCCCTAAATGTTGGTGGCCTAGGCTCGGGCCTACTCGGCCTATAATACCAGAGGCCAAGTATTCCAGACCTAAAATAACTAGACTAGTGATAGACTGCAACGCCACCCTAGCGATCGTAGTACACCTTGCACCGCACCGCATTAACAGAGATCTTTTGTAAATCGGTATTGCCGATGCTCAGAGGATGATTGGTGGCGCACACCACATAAAAAAACAAAATGAGCTGGTGCGAAATTTTAAGTACTTGTGAATTTTTAGTTTTAATAGGGCCTCCGGCATTAATTAAAACTGTCAGTATTCAATAGTCAGGTCTTATCCACAAATAAAATTAGTTATTTTAACAGGCCTCGCGGTCTTGGGAGGATATTTAAGAAGGTTTCACATAAAACAATTTTTGGAAAGTGATATCAATTAGGTTAATGCCAACTAACTGAAGCCAGAAATATTTTATAAAACCTGAAAATCCAATATTTTTTACCATTAATACATTCACATAGCGACGGCATTAAGAAAGATTTTGACAAGCTTTAGAGAATAGACCAATTTTATTTTCTCTCTTGATCGATTTCAATCTATGCGAATTCTTGATGGCTGTCAAACTTTATCAATAAACATATTATTATGTCATTGACGATCACGTGACCCAGTAGTACAGTCTCCGATCCTCTGTGACGTAGTTCTAGGGTTCGTATCCTAGCCGGAGCCAACATTTGTGGGAAAACATAAATTGTTTAAGAAATGTTCACAAAATACAATCACGATACAATTCACAGCGTTTTCAAAGAATATGAGAATCTATCTTACTATTAGAATTTCATCGTTTTCAATAACAGTTTTCTGTTTTGATTTCGACTGATTAACTCTAGCCGTTGCATTGAACAAATGTAAAAACTTATTAATACAATACTCATAACCTTTTATCTGTTAATTTGGCGTTAGCTAGGTGCAAGCTTATAGAGTAAGTTACTAATTTTTGGTAGTCATATATTATTATGTAATGTAAGCACAAGAAAATGAATAGTTATAAGTTTAATAATAATAAAATTTGGAAATTTAATCAAATAGTTACATCTATTACGTTTTATCCTTTCACGCAAGAATCCATTCAATAAAACGCCCACCAGTTATAAGAGATCTCTACAACACTTTGAATTCTTATGTTCGGGTATTAAAAGAGGGCCTCAATTAACTGGTCGGATTTTCGCATACAGAAAACAAATTCTTAACATTTTAATTAAAGCGCTCAAAATACCTACCATATTGGACTCTATTGTTGTCTCCTTCTGACAGTGGTTTGATTAATGATGAGAGAATGTGAAGAGTTGTCTGGTTATATTTCGACTATGAAATTAATGTTATTTTTGAAAAACGACGTAAAGTGAGTAGGGTTTTACTAGATTTTGAAAATGATATTAACCAATTTGGTTTATTGCATCTACCTAAAATTTTGGATTACAAAGTATTAATGCCTTTTTATATTTTCTAGCAGTCAACTAACAGCGTGTTGTAATATTGTAGCAGGTGCATCAAGTATTGAAGAGCACTTATTTGCAGCTCATATTTTCGTGGATTAGAGTGAAACATATACTGCCTGAGCTGAAATCTAATGCAGGTGTTGTGAAGATGCTCCAGATTGTTACGATATTTTTTTGTAATTCTCCCTTAAAGGAAACAATGGGCGGACATAATGTCTATTGGCATTCTCTTCTAGTTAACCTAGGATGTGATGATACATTGTTACAGGTGTTTAAGGCTAAAAATTGATGTTTTTGTTTTCAAACGAAGCCCGACAGTAGAATATCTCCAGTATCGTGGGTACGTTTACAGACATATTTCACATGCACAACACAACCAGACCCGAAACCAACAATTTGTGTTTTACTGGTGGTAGGATTCCTATGCAGCAGTCCGTCTAGGTAGGTACCACCCAAGGGCCAGTTATTCTACCGAGAAGCAGTAGTGTGCAAACATTACTGTGTTTTGGTTTAGAGGGCACTGTGAGCTAGCGTAATCACTGGGCATATGAGACTTAAGAACTTATGTCTCAGGGTGATGGGCACAGTGTAGTGAAACTCGGATTCGAACCCAGGACCCGCGACGTGGAAGTCAGGTACGCTGACCACTAGGCCACGCGGTCCTCATGTAATTTATTAAAAGAGAGCATTAAAATAATTACAATAGAAAACACCTTAAAAAAAGTAAATAATAGGAGAAAAGAAGATGATAGAATACAATGTTACGGAATGTTCCTTTCAACGGTCGAGAGAATTTTGTTCTAATTATTTTATATAGAAAAGGAATGACAATCGTATACAACATAATGGAAAATGAATAACAATATTTTCATCCACTATTAATAAATAAACTTATAATTTTGTCGGCTCGGTTGGCGCAGTGGCTAAGCCCTTGGCTTCTGCGCAGCGGGTCGCGGGTTCGATTCCCGCACGGGACAAACATTTGTATGGCCTACAGATAGTTGTTCCGGGTCTGGGTGGTTTGTGCATGTGGAATTTATGTCTGTAAAACGTACCCACGACACAGGAAAAATCCTACTGTGGGGCATCTTTAAAAAAAGAATTAAGCGTCCGGACGATTTACAGGAGAATTCTTTTACGGAAATATTTTATTTTAATTTAGATTATTTATATTAATTTATATAGATTAGATATTATCTGTAAAGATTAGATTTAGATAAAATTAGAATTAATTAGAATTTTAATTGTTCAGCATGTAAAAACTAGTACTTATATTAATAATGCGAGTCTAGCAGACTTTGTGTGAAGAAAGAAAATATCTTGTTTTTGTGATTTTTTCATTTGCAATGAGTTATGTCAAGCACGTTCGAAATAACTTTTCAGTGAATAAATAAATCACAAAATAGTTTTATTTAGTCTCTGTCCAAAAAATTATGTTATAATAAATTATATTTATTTAGCTTATCTTCTACGGCGACATGTAATCGCAAACATAGGAGTATATCATTTTGGCTTGACATGTTATTAATATATTGGCTAAAACAAAAAAGTTTTTATTCGTATAGTAGAGTCCGGTAAATAAGAATGTATCATATATAAAAAAGGCTGCGATGCGAATCAAGTGGTTTCCCATTCAAAGATTTTGGTTACTCGTTTATTATAGTTATTTCTTTATAGTCTTCAGAATATATTTTTACTATAAGTTTTTTATATTTACGCGAACACTGCACATTTAAATGAAACTAACTTTACGGATTTTATCGCGTTTAATTTTTACTATTTATAACCCGACGTTTCGAGTGCTTTACAGCACCCATGGTCACGGGAGGACTGAGGTGACAGATGTCCTGATGTCATTGTTAACCCGGAGTACCGTCAGCTTTAAATTATTATTTTTGGTCCGATCTACGCAGAAAGAGCTAACTGTATCTTGAAGTCTTGTAGTTGTACGCTTGGTGTTTGATTTAATTTTATTAATTATAGGATCTGGCGGTAGTACCCAACTATCTTCTTTATTAAAATTAGGGTGTTTTTAAATTTCAATAGCCTCGCGAATCATGCTTAGTAGGAACCGGTGTTCTTTTGCGAAGATTTTTGGTTTATCAAATCTGGTGTAATGGTTGGGATGATCCGGAGTATGGTCACAGACTGCAGACTTCCTGGAGCGACGCTGCTTCACATCAGCTTTATGTTCTTTTATAAGTTTTTGTTTTGTTTATGAAAATAGAAAGCATTTTAACATATACATAGAGTCACGCCTCTTTCCCATAGGGGTAGGCAGAGACCACATCTTTCCACTTGCTACGATCCTGACACACATCTTTAGCTTCCTCTACTTTCATTAGTGCTTTCATACAAGCTCGTCGGTTGCGGGTACTTTTGACGTGGCCTTTCCTTAAAACGATTTCGATCTGATCGTAATACGTTCGCCTACGTCGACCCTTACCGGCTTGCCCATTCACACTCGCCTCATAAATCTGTTTCGTCAATCTTCTTTCATCCATCCTCTCTACGTGTCCAAACCATCTAAGCATCCCTTTCTCTATCTTTGTCACTACATCTTCTACCACACCGCAACGTTCTCTTATCACGTTGTTTCTTAGTTTGTCCATCAAAGTCACTCCAGCTATACTTCTCAAACTTTTCATTTCAACAGCATTAATCTTATTTTCATGCTTCTTCTGCCAGACCCAACATTCACTACCGTACATAAGTGTGGGGACCAGTACTCCTCTATGTACAGCCAGTCGTGCCTTTTTAGAAACATAGCATTTTAACATCGAATTAAAATGTATTTTCATTTTAATTTTTATGTGTATTTTTATATGTAACAACATTTCAAGTTTTAGGTCAAATGAGGAAAGCTAGCGTTGACCAAAATCTTACCTGATGCGTTGTGATGAGGTATAGGATAGTGAATATGACAGCTGAGAAGACCATGGAGTGTGGAAGTTGATAGGATGCATTTAGTACAGTTCTCTAAGAAAAACTTTAAAATTTACATAAGTAACTGTGCGTTGTCTAGTAGTTGGAGACCAGAAACAATAGATGAAAAAAGTAAACATTAAAATCGTAGTATCTAATGTGTCGATTTTACGACAGACAACAGATTTAACCAAAAAAATTAAAGAATAATTAGCAAAGTAAGCTTAGTTAAAGTAAGTTGCAGAGTAAATCGCAGATTGATTACGTGACTCCTAATCTGTTTGTGTGCTCACTATCTGTTTTGTTACGTTGGGCTGAATGCGGTGATAACGTAAACAACAGATGACTTTTCTGTTGTTTACGTTAAGGGAATTGCCGCTGGAAGTATTTGGCTGTTTATTATTTTCTGAGCCACAACTTTTAATACTTCTTATACATTATAGTTGCTTTCGCGCGCAATCGTTTTGGAAAACTACTCAATGGATTCGAATATATTCAATAGTGTCAAAGGACCAGGCTATCCAATAAACTAATAGATATCTTGGATCTTTGGCAACAGCTTACGCAATAAAGATTGTAGTAAAGACGTATAACTACCAAATTATGTGCAGTCGAAGCCGTGGAAAAAAGAAAAGATCATTTCGTTTCATCTTTGATTGACGATGTAAAAAAGTCTCATGTGTATTTATTAATTTGAAGCTGGTATTAAACATACGAGTAGGTGCACGCTGTTGAGCGGGGGAACGCACGGGAGAGCGAGCTAGGTAATACACCTAGGTAATACACAGAGTAATAATTTTGTATGCGGATGTATATATTTTTTTAAAGGAATTGAGATAAGTTCTTAGGTTCAATTTGCTCAGCAATTACACTGTCTAACAGAGCCTTTCAGACCGAAATTCAGTAATGTTTACACACTACTAATACGCACAGTACCTAGACGGATTCCTTAGGAATCTTACTACCAGTAAATTCTGGATTCCCGGAAAAAACGCCTTATTCTGTTACCTAATTCTGACTGCAATTTTTGACAGAGAAGCTGAGTATTGCTGTGCACTTTTTATCCGACTTCAAAAAAGAAAGAGGTCATCTATATTTTTATGTGTGTTCGGGCATAAGTTAATAAACTGAGTTTTTTTAAATTAGAATGGGGATATCGAAAGGGTAGTATTTTGGCCAAGTTCTGATGCTGGGACTCATGAGAAAAACTGTTTGGAGCTGCTGCGTTGAAGTCGGTTTTTTGATTAAGTAATTATAGACAATATTGTTAAACATATCATCGGATCTGGTTTAAATGTAGTTTATATTTGTGTTTGAAAATTGATTTAGTCGCGATTCCGGTTGTAAACAATTTATATCAATCGTTCGTGTATAATGTGCTCAAAAGTCCCATTGTAGTTCTAATGCTTATCAGCTGACGAAAACTGAATTTTCATTATGAGTTTCAAACGCATTTTATAGTCGTTTAGTTTCAAATTTAGTTTGCAAATACTCAGTGGAGTTATGTACTTAAATGATTTTGCAACTAATAGCCGTTGCTTATCGGACTACATTATTAAAATAAGTATTTAATATTAAAAACCAAAATTATAAAAATAATCTCATGGAGTAATCTATCATAATAAAAAAGCCAATATCTGTGCTCCATTTGATAAATACTTATAATAAACTATATAATCTGTGACAAGAATACTGCAGAGCTTTTTAATATTTCAAGTCTCTTTGTAATGTTCTACTGATAACGGTTACGCAACATCTTTTTTTATAATAGATAAGGAATTTACACAAAGGAAAATTGATGTGATATTATTTCACTCAATCATTTTTCTGTTTATCTACAAAAGTTTGTTTATCTAAAAACAGTTACTGTATATTTTCAACGGCAACTTATATACGTAACGTATTTATGTTTCAATAATGTGTCTCATCATCTATGACAACATTTAGCTAATGCTGTGATAATAATCAGTACAGCAGTAAGCAACGAATATGCTATCAATGATGAATAAGGTTCCGATCATATTTATTTCGGAGGCATAAAGGATATAAGAGATATAGGACGGCATAAAGGAGATCTAGCCGTGTTATTTTTAAATATTTACATCTAGGCACTCGCGAACCAAATCCCCGAGCTAATTTTGAAGCATTACAGTCGGTGTCGAGGGGCTGTACGAAAATGTACCGAGCAACAGAAGCAATATGAAATATAAGGAAATAAAACTTACATGAAGGGAAAACATCTCTAGGCCATTTTTCAAAACATACTCAATGTCGAACGCAATATAACATTACTATTAGATTGATATTATAGAATTCACGAAGCTGCTCGAGATACATGATATATTCAAGTCTACGAAAATGGGAGTGTATGCTCGAGTTATATTAAAAAAGTATTTTTATTGAGGACGAAGCTCTATGTTCAATTTCACAGTAAGTAACTAAATTTGCTAGTAGTTACATCCACTAATTGTGTAAGCGGCAACAGTCTTTTTAGTTTCGAGGATACCCAACTCGACCGTTTTTAAAGCAACGTGTTACAACCTTGTGCATATTCATTATCATCATCAGAATAGCCAACTGTAGGAAAGAAATTGAATCCATACTACTAGCTGCAGTACTAGACGCCTCTTAACATAAAAGCCTCATCACCGCCTGGATATTTTTGGCCCGCCGTACTTGTGATGGTTATATCGCAATATTAGTAATGCCGAATTATTTTTGGCGTGTCGTTGAGTCGACTTTTAGAACACGCAGGATATAAATATTTGTTTAACGTCCATTCAAATTAATTTCGTTTAAATCAAGTATATATATCAAGTGTATACATTCAATATATAAAAATTCGTTACTTTTAGGTTGATAATTCTTAGGCTCCCGAAATTTGTAACATGGCCTCGTCCTTCGTAGCTGGCGTACTTACACACTTAACAAGTTAACTGATCTGTTTTCCCTGGAACTACTTTATTTGTTTAGGCCACAACAAATAGGTGCTCCGTACAAACTTTCCTTGTGAGCGCCTCAAATTGCGTCTACAACTCTTGTATTGTTTAATCAAAAGAGCATTGGGGAAACTGTATAATATTATTGTTGTATTTGCGTACTTATATAACTTCTTCACTTTAACAGAATCTTTTTATTTCAAGAACATACGTCTTGGATTTAGTAATTTAGTGCCGTAATGTTTCACTATGGCTTGGGGTGACTGGCAGATACTGCCAAGAAACATTAAGTCCGCCCATAGTGTCCTTTTAAGGTAAAACATATACAATAAATACATGCCGTGTGAATTCCCCATTTCCTCTCGCGGGTGTCGTAAAAGTCGACAAAGGGAAAATACAAACCGGGAAATCGGCAGCAGCATCTTCCTGGAATATCTGAATAATTAAACTGCGGTTGCCAACCCGCCTGCCAACTATGGCAAAATCCCCCAAAATGAGAGCTACAAACTTATGTGGCAATTTATGGAGGAGACTTATGTTCAGCAGTGGACTAGTAATAGGCTGAAATGATACATACATACATACATAACATCACGACTGGATCCCATAAGGGGTAGTCAGAGACATTGCACTCACTGCAAAAACAGATGACTGCCAAAATCCACGTTTCACCAAAACAATATAATGCACTCGGTGTGATAGGTGGTGAGCCCATCGCCACTATGCGCTGTTGGGTGCACAGTGCAGTTTAATTCCTTACTCGCCTTTTACGAGATCCATTGGATGAGATGGAGTGGTAGTATTCTTTTAACGAGCCGCCACCACACGGCACTGAAATGATGATGATGAAAGTAAATACTTTATCAATTATTCTCTTATTAGCACATTTACTTTTACTGGTGGTAGACCACCAGTAGGTAGCTACCACCTCAGGGCCAGTTATTGTGCCGTGAAACAGTAGTGTGCAAACATTTCTGTGTTTCGGTCTGAAGGGCACTGAGAGCTAGCTTAATCACTGGGCATATGAGACTTGAGAACTGATGTCTCAGGGTGACGAGTGTGGCGACACACAGAAATGTTCTGGGTGACACAGCATTTGTTGTGGGCAAAAGTTGCACTGTTTCAATTTGCCCAACTAAGAAGAGGCCTGTATCCAGCTCTAGAAAAACGTCTCTATCATATGGCCGCTACATACTTAATGATTTCTCGAGATGAGTATAGTATAGAGAATAATTCTAACACATTTTTATTATGATCAAAGTTCGAAATTAAAGAGAATTTACTAATTTCAGTTTCATCATTCATTTGTCAGTCGATAATATTGATGTAATTTGCGAAAACGATGGGAATTTTGAAAAAAAAATAATTACATTGCAATGGTATTGCGGGACTTGTAAGTGGATATATCCAATTTTTAATTGTTAATTTCTAATTAAAAAAGACTTCTAATGTTGTAGTGGTCAAATTAAAAATAAACTTAAATCGATGATTAGAATACCTGATATTAATGTACTAATTAAGACGAGATATTTGGCAATATTTCTTTCAAGGATTGATTAAGAAAAAGAACGCGAGCTTACATGAAAGCGTAATATAGGCGACGACACTCATATATCGTGTGACATTCGTAAGAGACGGTTAAGGAAATGAGTGGAAATCAAGACGCGAGGAACCGCACTCCAGGGAGCACTCCGGGTCTGGCGGCACTCCTAATGGATGCGATTATTGCTTTCATTATTTTTTTCCACGCGCTCAAATTATTGTTTTTAATGACTTTAAAAACGCTGAGATTCTTAATCCGGTTTTATTTGTGTATTTTGATTTCGATGACTCATTCATGAGCATTTAGAAGATGAATAAAGAAACTTTGCGTAGTTTTTAGTGCTTCTAAATTAATATTCGTACACATATGTATTGATCACGAATTGAGCTTATTTTAAATAACCTTAAAATAAACTATATAAGCAACCTCAAATCTAATAATAACAACATCAGCTTGCTGTACGAGTATATTGCTAAGAATTTAAACCAGAAATCTACTAATGTTATTAAGATGAAATTTTCAGAAATTATAAACAGAAGCAGGTTCTAATTTAAACTGTATAACATAGTAATATCTGAAAAGCTTCTAGATTTACATAAATTTAGAACTGAGACAATAGTCAGCCGTGTAGCGACTGTCAACCTACAATAATGTCTGAATTGATTTATTGAGTTACTTTATTATTGTCGAGTATTATATTGTAACGAAGGTGGCAAAGATACGAGCATCTATCAGCTTTTAATACAATATTGTCAAGTATTATATTACATTTATCAGCTTTCAATATAATATTGTTGAGTATTAGTATTATAATATTGTAACGAACGTGGCAGCTATCAGCTATCAGCGTGCCCGTCTACTGAGTATTATTGATAAACTTTGAAGCCATAATTCTAAAGTTTCAAATCAAAATGAATAATATTTAATAAATATAACTTCTTCGATTTTTCGTCATCCGCTTATAAAACTTCTGGACAGTGGCCTCTCCCAACTTGAGATTTGCCTAATCGTTACGCTTGGCAGGACTGATTGGCGATCGCAGTATCATAAACTTTGCATCTGAAACGCTGTTACCCATCATCAGTCAGGACGATTTAGGCCTGGGGTTATTCCGCGAGGCGTTCAGATTTTTATGAAGTTTCCTATAGTCTATTTTTACAACACTCACAGGATATAATGTGGTGGTAATCTACCACATCGCTAATCTGCCGGCACGACACTGCGACTAAAGTTTCCCCGTAACAAATTTTTACTATTACTTGAATTTATCAGGATGAAATTTCAGAGGAACATTATATGTGTGTAGGTAGTTCAGTTTTACCCATCGTAACTTCCTACGACCTAAATTAAGGACTTGGAAATTTAGCTTCTTTAGCTTATGTCTATGATCACGAGCTAACATTTAGGAAACTACATTTTATTACTTAAAAACAATAAATTATTATAAAGTGTATTTTAAGATATATTTTCGAAATTGGTTACTTTAAATACTTGTACTAATCCTACAAAGTATTCCCTTTAATTAAAATACCTGGCACGTTTCCTCTTTTAAGAATCTTCAAAGGTTATAATTTAAATAGCGTCTAATACTATAGATCGAAAACACGTATCGTAATGCTACCTAATATTTAACGAACCTTGGGAATTTTCATGACGAAATACGTGTTTGCAAATATACATTTTATAATCGACTGTTTCTTAGTATTTAATCCTTTTGCAATAAATGTTATATTAATTACACTAGTAAATTTAGTATTGAAGTTTTTGATCTATTAAAGTTCTGGTCAACCTGCAAAAGAAAAGCGCAGCGAACTATACGCTGATATGCGGGGAAGCCTTATGAATCAATATTATAATTATTTTAGAATTTGACTTTTTCAATAATCTTTCAATAATCAGGGGCAGGGCGCATAGCTCTCGACAATATTCGGAAGTTATCGCCGTGGACGAAATCGATCAGGAGAACCACATCATCATCATCATTTCATAGTACCCGAGTGACCTGAGTTCGATCCCCAGTGCCGGCGCTTCTACAACTGTTCTGCGATTGTAAGTGCTAATTTACCACTTGCTCAGCGGTGAATGAAAACATCTACCTTACGATTATTGTTGGGAGCTATCAACTACGCATGAGAAATTTAAGGTGACACAAGTGTACGCTCAAACACAGAGGTACTCACTCTTACTAACCTGCCTTCGCCCGATGCATCGCTGATGCGATGAGATTGTAGGTAGATCAGGGTACAGTGTCAGAAACACTGGGATAGTCACAACACAACCAGACCCGAAAACCAACAATTTGTGTTTTAGCACATTTGATGGCTCCGGCTGGAATTCGAACCCATTACCCCAGGCACAGAAGTCAGGTATTCTGAACACTAGGCCACGCGGTCGTCATAATTAACATATTCAGAGAATGAATAAATTTTTAAAAATGTTTGATATCGCAGTCTTAAAATAAATTATTACAATTTATTAAAATCGTTAACAAAAATCCCGACGGCGTGTTTTTACAAACTAAATTGTTTTCGTATTCAGAATTGATATTCCAATTGAAGCCGACGTGAACATCATTAATTAAGAAAATTTTATTTATTCAGGCTTCCATACGCGCTGTGTTATTATTTAGCAAAATAAAAAGGCTAAAATGAAATTGAATGAAAGGAAAGACACGCAAATATAAATAGTATAAGAATTTATAAAGCGCCTAACATCCTAATGGTTTATGTTACTGGACTGCGAAACATATTGTCGGAGATTTGAGCCTCTGATGAATATATTGTCCTGAACCATCTCCTAGGACATTATTTTAAGCTTTTTTGGGGTGATTAAACAAACATTCAGTGGAGTCGCTGGCGGACATCGGACACGGGGCCAAATTTTATTAGCCAGCATGGCCGACTGGCTTCACTCAGAGGCTGACCTGCTCAGGGGCTACGCGCTCGCTTTAAATTTCATATTACGCGAGGGATCTGGGTTAAAATGTTTAATTGAAATTTTAAGTTCTGATTTACCACGTGCTCGGCGGTGAAGGAAAACATCGTGAGGAAACCTGCATGTCTGAGAAAATAAAAAAAAATTGGTGACAAGAACTTTAAAAATGCGCAATGTTGCTGGATCCCTTTGCCGCGGCTTTGGCTGCGATCGCTAAATCATTGTGCATAATCTTTATTTTGTTTAATTTTAGCTTTAAAGAAGTAATAGTCAAAGAAAGTGTTCTTTTGCCGATGTTGTCACTAGCAGATATATTTAAAATAAAAACAATGCGGTCCCATTAAGAATATAAATATTTATCTTTAATCTTTGGTATTAAACGAGAATACATTAGCGACTTTAAAGTTCTGCATGATGTAAATGTCGCTATGAATATCTGTTATTTATGTCTTTATTCGAATATAATAAATCTAAATCTTATAAGATTAACTGGTTTACGCTAGTTTAGTTAAAAGACTAATCGATTTCTTCTTTCACTCTTTGAACTTTAATTGTCACACTATAAAATCGCAACAAAAAATATGACTCATGTGAATCTGGTTACCGAAAATAATAGTAGAATTTGCGAAAACATTTAAATTTTGCAGAATTTACTGGTTAAATCGGCGATATCCATTCGCGAATCTGACAATCTCGAAAATTTAGTACCCAATTATTGCCAACCCGACTCTGATTAGCGCTCACTTATAATATTATACTACATGAAATATCGCAATACGTACACGATAAGCTTCGTAACAACCACTTTCTGGAACAATTTTTATGTTAATATTATACTCTTTATTATCTGTGGCAACAAATTAAATGAAAAAAGAAATATAAAGTAGGTTTCCGTCCTTGTTCATTCTCTGGCTTTTGTTATACAAAAATCTTTATTATTTATAAATCGGAGTAGAAACTGGTAATTTCTAGGAATGTTTTTGGTTTGTTGATCTTTTAAATAGCATTATCATATTTCCACATCCATTTTTAATATGAATATAGCTCGAATTTGAATATAATATTCACGTCGTGCTCGTAAATATAATCAATGTATACTTATACGTAAGTATAATAAGATGAAATAAATAAATCGGTACTGGCCACGTCGTTCCCATAACTGACAGGAGTCTAGGGCGACCCCCCACATAGAAAGTTATTCTTCACTTAATTTAAACGCTAATGAACTGCTAAAGCCAGTAACAATAAATTTACACTAAATAATTTTTTTTTCGTTTCTTATAAAATGTTGGCTGACCCAGTCTTGGGTGCGATTTCCAGATATATATTAAATGCATATCTGATATATTTTAAAGGTACAAAAACCCAGATCCGGAACAACTGTCGGTAGGCTTTGTTGTCCCGGGCGGGAATAGAGCGCGAGACCCATAGCGCAAAAGCTTAGCCACTGTGCCAACCGAACCAACAATACATTCGTTTCATGGTTCTTTAAATCTATACACATACAGCTAAGCTTACTCGTATGTGGTGGCATCATCACTTCAGAAAACTGAAAGTTTTTTAAAATAAGATGTCGGTACGGACACAAATTGCTCCAGATTGCTGATAGAGACTAATTACGAGAGCGCCGACGCGTCCTCATATTATCTGAGTACAGCTGGCGCATGGTCGAAAACAACATTAATTTAGTTAAAAGGGCACAAAAGAGGCCCGCACCCTCTATAGCAGAATAGCATTACATGGGATGTCGCCCGAATAACGTTTTCGTGTAATAAGGGACCTTACAAAATTAACTTAGGCCATAAAGTAGTAGTAATAAATAGATCAAAAGCGGCAGCGAATGATAACGTCGGCACCGTTGGCAAGATACTGAAGAAAATCTAATGAAGGGCAAAAAAAATTTTAAAGTAAAAATAACACAATGGTAATATGTTTTATTTTTATAGCGAAGTGGGCAGGGCCAAAAGAAAGCGAAGTGACCGCTGCCCATGAAATTATTTAGTATCAAGAAAATTATGTAACCGGTTTTAAAGGAAAAAATAAAAGGAGAGCTTAAAGTTTGTTTAAGCAATACTTAAAAAGTTTTTTTATTTGTTCATGTATGAAATAGTATACTAAAAAGTAAATTATTTAACATCGGAAAATAATAAGTTTTGAATTGAATTACTTTAAGTACAGTTTACAGAAGCAAATGAAAAGAGAACAATGAAAGAATAACGCATTCACAAATATAAATACGTTTTGCGCTTTTATGTTTAATGGCCACTTAAACACGAAGCGTTATACAAAATTGATGAGGTTTTGTGTATTTTGCCATATTTAATGTTATTAAAATTTTATTTAAGTTATTTAGATTATCTATTACGGGCTTTAGATCGGTCGCCAAAATTATTTGCCAACAGATAAAGTTATATTTCAATAAAGATTTGTCAAGAGGAAAAAACAAAGAAAAAGTTTGTAAATAACGTCTGGAAACTCAGTAATAGTTTTTTTATAATACTGGACAGTCAGACAAGGCCCTGTCAAAACATAAAGAGTCGGCTAGAGAACGTTCAAGGTGTAAGTAAATAAAAGTGAGCTCAATTGTTCTTTTTGAAGAGCCCGCGCTTATCGAGACGTCAAGTCTACATTGGTTTTATTTTAGCCATTTTGCTCCTTCTAATAAATCTCTCGCAGAATGCACTGAGAATTTCATCGGACGATGGCGTGACCATTGTTATGTAAATATGATTTCGAAAGAAATGCAAACTTTGCAGAATGGATGAATATTTCAAATTAATCGACGCAGACCGGCTTCCGTTAAGAGAAATATTGCTCAATTTGTTACCTATCTTCTTTTCACAGACATGTTTTTGGCCTTTTTTATTATAATATTGATCAGTGAACGTTTAGACAATGTAATATGCTCGTGTTTTTCACATGTTTGTAGTGTACATTTACAATTTTATGTATAATGTATGTTATGTATATTTATTGATTTTTTTAAAGTATCGTCATGTAATAGTCATGGTAGTAATCTTAGGTAGTTCGTGAACGACTTTGGTCGGAAGTGCGCTCTTATAAACGATCTACGCGAACTATTTAGTTCGTCGATGATTCTGCGCTTAAGTTCTTTATATTTAATTTTTTAATTTTCTTTACTTATTATTGTTATTGTATATTATTATATATTATTATACTTATTATTGTTATATAAGTATTATTTAACTCAAGAATATGTAGATGCCAAATATGGCTTAAATATAATATGTAATATTGATTACAATATTTCTATTTCGAGAGAGTTTCCGGAGCTGGGAAGAGTTGCTGATTGAGAGCTGTTATGATTACCAGATGCAGGTTTCCTCACAATGTTTATGTTTACCGCCAAGCACGAGGTAAATCAGTAATTAATGTTGCATATGCCGGTAACGGTGATGCAAACATACGAGTATATATATCGAGAGGTCAGGCTGCCCATAACAAATGCTGTGGCGCCCAGAAAATTTCTGTGTGACACCACACTGTGTCCATCACCCTGAGACATAAGTTCTTAAGTCTAATATGCCCAGTGATTACGCTAGCTCACAGTGCCCTTCAAACCGAAACACAGTAATGTTCGCACACTACTGCTTCACGGCAGAATAACTGGCCCTGGAGTGGTACCTACCTAGTCGGTTTCCTGTTTAAGTGCCTTATTGTGGTGGCTTAAGATAATCGATAACCGATAATCGTTTGGCAAGAAAAGTAGCTCGAGAGCGACCTCGTACGCAGCTAAAGATTACTATATAGATATACTATCACATTAGATTAGTCGTCGCCATGTATATTTTTTGCGGGAAGTCGATAGATGGAGGTGGTAAAGCAAGCAATAGACTTGTAATTGGCTATAATGATGATGAATAGAATCAATTAAAACACATGTATATCAGTGATATCATCTCAAAAAATAAAAATTCAATTGTGAAGTTCAAGAGAATTTATTAATGGACTTTAGCTTTTGAGACGACATTTTTGGTCACTGTTCCAACGTACGGCTACATACCACATACATGTATATTTTCTATGTACATATATAATGTTGAACATTTTTTTAAGCTGTTCCTGCGATTTCAGGCCCAAGACGAAGTTAGTCCTAAGGCTACCAACTGTATAGCCGCTATTTTTATATTATCTTATTTAGCATTCATTAAACATAATTGAAATTGAAAATCGTAATATTAGTATAAAATGCTAACTTTATACTAATATTACGACCTTTTCGCTAAACAGCAATCTCTTACTGGCAAACATTTTTTTTAATATCAAACCGGAGGCGGATATGAGAAAAATATTTAAGTCCTAAGAATTAAAACCAAAGACACACTTAGTTTAAGTATGGAAATTTATATTTTCTTGAATAATTACAATAAATATAAGGCTCTACAATATACGTACAGGAATATTAACTTGAACTAAATTCGGAGCCATGTAAATACAAGTGTTCACTGCGTAGTCGTAACAGGGGCGAACAGATGTCATGGCATGCCTCTGCGTGCCGCTAGGGATGTGCCACCACGAGGAACAGGTAAAAATAATATAGCATGTTCCTAAGTAATTTTCAGAAAGATTATACTATATTAAATAGTTTTATTTGTTTCAACTTCGCTTGATCTACGCTTAATCTTCGATTGAACTATGAAAAATGCGGCACAAAATCTCAACACAACTTATTCTCTTTTGGTAAATACACAAAAATTTACACTTTTTATATCTGTGAAAGGTACTAAGAAAGGTCCTTACTCAGATTATGGTAAGTGTAACGTCTGCC
Source organism: Luehdorfia chinensis (assembly GCA_019845155.1). NCBI lineage: Eukaryota > Metazoa > Arthropoda > Insecta > Lepidoptera > Papilionidae > Luehdorfia > Luehdorfia chinensis. Next base: position 11,426,647 of record JAHVAK010000191.1, on the reverse strand, counting down.
CATAACCTATGCTGTTTCACCCAGAATATCTCTGTGTGGCACCCGCCCACCCTGAAACCCTTTTCATAAAAACTTATAGATAAGCAAAGATAGGGAAACTATATAACCATTTAACATTCATTTAAATACAAAAGTATAAATAACAAATAACGTAAAATAATTAATAAAATACTGGCAAGTTAAGCGCAGTAGTTCAAAGATGGCTTATGTGATACTCATTTTTGCGATTACCATACGGAACAAATCGCACTGCTGTTACCAAAATGTTATAAATCAAAAAGTTATGGCGGAATAATCCTAGTCTAGAGAAACATATATTTATAAAGAGCTGTCTAAAGTTACATTGATGTTGATAACCATCAAATATCATTATATTATTTTTGTATACATTTTCTTTATTTAGTAATTTGCATTAATTTTCCAAATAATGATTTCTTATATTTACGCGAACACTACACATTTAAATGAAACTAATTCCTGTGCCAAACCACCAAAGTTGTATGGGTTGCCCAAAATACACAAACTCAATGCTCTGCTACGTCCAATAGTGAGTCAGATCGATTCACCAACTTACAGATTAGCTCAGCATGTGGCTAAAATACTCTCCCCACTAAGAGGACATACAAAAGCACATACAAATGATTCCTACCATTTTGTCAGTGAGATACAAGACCTACATCTTACTGACAATGAAACTATGGTCAGTTTTGATGTTCAGTCGTTATTTACATGTCTACCTGTTAATGACTGCATCTCAATTGTAACTAGGAAGCTAATAGAGAACAACATGCCATTAGAACATGCAGAATTACTGAGACATTTCCTAACATCTGGCTATCTATTGCGGAAGGAACAATACTACCGGCAAGTAGATGGTGTGGCGATGGGCTCCCCGGTATCTCCCATTGTTGCTAACATTTTCATGGAAGACTTTGAGGAGAAAGCCCTCCGTACTTTTCCAGTAAAACCAAGGTTCTACAAGCGGTATGTAGATGATACTTTCACAATTCTACCTTCTAATAAAGTCACTGCATTTTTAGACCACCTTAACTCCATTAATTCTAAAATACAATTTACAATGGAGTAGAGACAAATAACTCTTTAGCTTTTCTAGATGTTTTAGTAATTAGAAATCCTAATAACACCTTGAGTCACACTGTGTATAGGAAAAAGACCCATACCAACAGGTATTTAAACGGTGAATCTCACCACCATCCTTCACAGTTAGCTACCGTGGGCAAATCTTTGTTTCAGAGAGCACAAGGGATCTGTGACAGTAAACACCTGGCCGCCGAGCTTCAGCATGTCAAGCAAGTTTTGCAAGACAACAAGCTACGGGTTCCGCGCCTTCGTCGCAGTGACCGAGTGAAGCCGGCCACAGTCGAGCGTGTACCTGCAGTCCTACCATATGTCAGAGGAGTCATGGACAAGATTGGCTATATCTTGAAGCGGGCTTCCATAAAAACATTTTTCAAGCCGCCGAAGAAGATAAGTCAATTTTTACCATCTGTCAAGTGTAACATCCCTCTACAAGATGCAGGAGTATACAAGCTGGATTGTTAATGTGGTCTCTCTTACATAGGGCAAACGAAAAGATCAGTAAAAACCCGCGTAAAAGAACATATAGCTGACGTGAAGCATCGCCGCCCCAGGAAGTCTGCAGTCTGTGACCATGTTCTGGATCATCCCAACCATTACATCAGATTTGATAAACCACAAATCCTCGCAAAAGAACACCGATTCCTACAAAGGATGATTCGCGAGGCTATTGAAATTAAAAAACATCCTAATTTTAATAGAGAAGATGGTTGCGTATTACCACCAGCTTGGGATCCTATAATTAATAAAATTAAGTCAAATACCAAGCATACCACTGCAAGACTTCAAGACACAGTTAGCTCTTTCTGCGTAGATCGGACCACAAATAATAATTAAAAGCTGAAGGTACTCCGGGTTAACTATGACATCAGGACATCTGTCACCTTAGTCCCCCCGTGACCATGAGTGCTGTAAAGCACTCAAAACGTCGGGTTATAAATAACAAAAATAAATGTGATAAAATCCGTAAAATTAGTTTCATTTCAATAATCTTCCAAAAATAAAAAAAAACATCGATATAGGTATCGATATATTATCACCGATAAATACTCATCACTAACGCGTTATAAAATGGCGACTGTAGGCCGCCAGGCGCGAGGGGTGTTTTTAAGTCGTCTTGCCTCCATCCAAACACAAGCCAAAAATCTTTATAAATGCAAATGGAATAGCGATATTGAGCCAACTAGTAGGAAGGAAAAGGATAGAGCAGGTGCATCCGTGTTAGCTTTGCGGTCTTAGTAGATACAGCACGTTTTTGCCGCTTCAGATGCTGCGGTTAGGGTTACTTTTCTACGAATTGGAGTGGAGTTGGGAAAAACAAATAAGTAAGTATCTCATTTGAATGTACAACTTCGGTTTTTTTTAAACGAAATATGTTAGAAATCTGTGCAAGAAATATGTTAGAAATCTGTGCAAGAAATATGAAGCTAAAAATATATTGTCGTCGATATAAAAATATTAAGACCATAGACGTGTTTCATTCATTCATTACAATCCATCACGAGTGCACTACTGAAAATAGCTTTCCCCAATAAACTAGCGAGGATATTGCCATAGTTGCCACGCTTGGCTGGCAGATTCGCAAACGCAGTTTATTTAGAGATTCCAGAAAGATGGTGGTAAGATTCCTATGCAGGAATCTGTCAGGTAGTATTAGTGTGTAGACATTACTGTGTTTCGGTATAAAGGGCACTAAGGGCTAGTGTAATTAATTAGCTTATAATCCTTAAGAACTGATGTCTCTGTGGGATGGCCGCAGTGTGGTCCCACTTATAAATGTTTTTGATGACACTGATGATATTTGTTATGGACAGACGTTGCACTTACCTTCAAGTGAACATTTTGCCCGTCTCGTCATTTTCGCAAAAAAAAAATCTCCTGGTTTACAATTTTCCCTCTGGTGACGTTAACGACACCCACGGGACAAGATAGGGTAGTAGGTTCTCTTACGCCATATTTATACGGTGAAGGTGGCTACTAAATCTTCTTCTTCATCAATCTCTAGAAGTCCACTGCTGAACATAGGCATCTCATAGGTTTTGCCGTAATCGCCACGCTTGGCAGGCTGATTGGCGATCGCAGTTCACTGGTGTCCGTCACCGGTCTGTATTTTTTCTTTTGACATTATTCAAGATGTTTATTCTTAAAGTTGACTCTTATGGCACCTACTGGATGAGATGGAGTGGCAGATTTTCTTATGCCGCAACCCCACTTTGGCTGCTGATTCATCAGTAGTAGATTAATGAGGCGAGTGTGAAGGGGCGAGCCGGTACGGGTCGACGAAGGCGAACATATCACAATTATATCGAAGACGTTTTAAGAAAATGCGACGTCGAAAGTACCCACAACCGATGCGCGTGTATGAAAGCTGTGGTCTCTACAACCCCCAATGAGAAATAGTCGTGACTCTATGTATGTATGTATAAAGTTTTTTTAGATAAATAACCTAGTGTTTAATTACCATCCCACTTAATGCAGATTTGGTTGCAAACTCCCTACGTGATGCAGTTTTGGATGGTAAATGTTCTAGCTTAGTAAGACCCTGTTCGTTCTACTCATGAGGACACTTACATTGTAATCAGTGGGAAAGACTGACGCAGGCGAATTATTGCAAGCTTTTGTTGTACGCATTATGAATGACGAAGCTAAAAGCTTTGTCCGAATGCTAGGTATATCCACAGCAAAAGAAGGAAAACCTGCCGTGCATCTAGTTGTCAGATGATTAAAAGGGAAAATCGTATTCAATTGTGGATCATCGAGAGACTGGCCACCGTGTAATAGTCAGCATAGTTGCCTTCTATTATAAAGTAAAATTATGTTTTTGTTACATTAAATATTATCTTAGATTTTCGTAACATGTACTGGCAATTTTTTATAGGCGACAGCGACGAAAACCGTGGTTCGTAATGATATATATTACTAATTTTCTATTTTTATTTCGTGTATGTGTTATTAATGTGTACGCACAACTATACTACAATGACATGCATTAATTGCTATTGCACGTTCTGTTTCCGAAAGGTTTTTTTAAAAAAGTAGATATTTTCCTTACCTGCCGCCAACTAATAAGTAGTTTCCATCCCTCAATAGTAATCTGAAGTAATCCGTATGAGTTTCGTTTCCGAGGAACTTGTGTGTATCGTCGACTCCTGTAACAAATAAAAAATAGATTATGAAAATATACTACGCAATAGTCATGTTACTGCAGTAACACAAATAAATATCGACGTATTATTTCTTATGAAGGCGTATTTTTTTTAATTAAATTTAACTTTTATGTAACTATTTACGTTTATAATAAACTACAACAGAAGCAACTGAAATGCAAAATACGATATATAAACGAAAATAAAAAACAAACCAAAATGTACTCAGAAATATACATTAGTATAATTTATACCTAATTAAAGAAGTCTAAAGCTGTTTTTGACCTTAAAACGAATGTAATTTTCAATGTAGTTAAGCATTGGATGCTTTTAATTCTGACTTACAGAAATGTAAGTAATTGTAGTAGTAAGTAAGGTCAATCAATTCCTAAGTATATAGTAAATACTGTAATATATGTAATTATGATTTAAGTGTCGTTGTGATAATCTAATGACCCTAGACGATTTAAACTAAGGCGACGTCGTCTGGTTAATGCCAGAAGCCGTAGTCTATATATAATATTCATTATCGTAATTATCTGACGGACGTCTACTACTTGAAGGTAGTAGAATTCTCCCAAGTTGGAAGGATCTGCTATAATCGCTGAGCTTTTCATGGTGATTGGCGATGCACATGTCACACTTCTAACGGATTTTTTTTTATTCGATAAACTTACGAGACGAGCAAAACGTTCACCTGATGGTAAGTGCAACGTCTGCCCATAACAGATGCTGTGTTACTCAGAATATTTCTGTGTAGCATCACACTGCGCCAGTCACCTTGAGACATTAGCTCTTAAGTCTCATATGCCCAGTGATTACGCTAGCTCACAGTGCCCTTCAGACCGAAACACAGTAATGTTTGCACACCACTGCTTCACGACAGAATAACTGGCCCTAGGGTAGTACCTACCTAGACAGACTAGGAGTCCGTCTGGTGGTAGGATTCCTATGCTCCTGCATACACACAACACCAACAGTAGATCCGAGACAGAAATCTGTAGGCCATACAAATATATATCCCGTGTCGGAAACTAACCCGGTTTTTACCGCGCAGAACCCAGCTTAGCAATTGCGCCAGCCCAGCCGGTCCGGTATTGGTATTTGAGGTGGCCAATCCGTCATTTGTCATGAAATTTTCTGGTCGACTGTTATTACTGAGATAGGGTACATTTTCTTAAGCTGCGACCACACGATACATAGTATGGTAATTGTTCACGTAAGCATAGGAGGATTTTTTATTACTTATCCTTAGGGCAGGGGTTGGCAACCTGCGGCTCGCAAACCACATGCAGCTCTTTGGATGTGAAGCTGCGGCTCTTTAGTTCCATACGCAGGCAGGAATCCGTCTAGGTAGGTACCACCCCAGAGCCAATTATTCTGCCGTGAAGCAGTAGTGTGCAAACATTACGGTGTTTCGGTTTGAAGGTCACTGTGAGCTAGAGTAATCACTGAGCATATGAGACTTGAGAACTGATGTGTCAGGGTGATGGGCACAGTGAGGTGTCACACAGAAATGTTTGCACTTACTATCAGGTGAACGTTTTGCTCGTTTCATCTCTTTGTACAAAAAAAACATTTAAAAATCGTAGGTTTAAATTCGCTTTCGACGCAAGACAATTGGCGTCTCCACCAGTGCTTTGGCTGTGACGTATAGTTTGTTGTTTTAAGCAACTTAAAATAACAAGTAATGAGCCAAATTTATCCCAACTTTCTGAAACCTTGCAAAGCCAACGCTCCCTATTGAATTTGTTTGCTCAATTGTTTGTTATTGAAGTATAAGTTAGTGTTGTAAGTAAATGTTTTATTGTTTAAATTTTTTACTTAAATAATAAGCGATAATCTAATAAAAAAAAAACAATATATATTATCTTATTTGTTGTGAGAAAACACTTCTTCTTTATTAATAAAAAGATATTTTTCTAAGGAATAAACAGATTCGTTTTTTTTTTTATTAAAACATTTTATTTATGCAAGTACTATTTATTGTTGGTAAGAAAAATTTTTTTTGCTTTTTGAAAACTTTAAAATTTTGTAAATTGTAATTTTCGTCGCTTCCGACTCAAAAGGTTGCCGACCCCTGCCTTAGGGGTATGTTTTACAATTTTCGCAACACTGCTTAACTTTTAAGGGATAAAAAGCGTCTAGATATATCCGTGTAAAACAGAAAAAACGCTAAATAAGACAAAAATTAACAATTAATAATTTAAAATATTTTGAAACTGAATTTTATAAATAATTATACTATTAAAATGTTAGTGTACAGACTTAATTACAGATTATACTCGTAAATAAAACAGTTTCCTTGTTAACAATCTATTTGTTAATATGTACGCTTTGCAGCTTCCGTATAATTATCGTTTCCATTATCAGCGTTTGTGGTTAGATCTCTGAACGAATACGTTTTGCGGCTCAATTAACAGTGGTAATGTTATACTGATCGGCGGTATAGTAATAATAAAGACCAAGTGTGAAATTCAATGCGAATTTAGTCTAATTATTTTATTATTTCGCATGAGTGTTACGTCGGGCGTGGGTAGGTAAGGAAGAGTCCCTCATGCGATACTAATTGTGTTAAAAGCCGCATGTATGTAAAAATTTCGATTTTATCTTATTAGTATTTTGTTACGATACCAAGCGGACCTGGGAGGAATTTGCATTCCATTAGGCAGTCAGTAACAATTTGCTATGCTGAGTCGTTTGAGTGAGGTAAAACGTGATAACTTAACATATGTTAGGAAAATTGAAAAGAGTTCGTACGTCGCTGTAAATATACACCACGTACGTAAAATGAACCAATATAAATTTTTCAAATTTATTTCGAATTTGATGGAGAATCATCATCATCAGTTCAGTCTATTGCTAGTCCATTGCTGAACATAGGCCTCCCCCAAAGATTGCTACAATACACATACGTTCGTAGCTCTCGTTTCGGGGTTCTTTTTTCGTAGTTGCCACGCTTGGCAGTCGAGTTGGCAACCGCAGTTTATTTATTCAGATGTTCCAGGAAGATGCTGCTGCCCATCTTCTGGTTTTCATTTTCCCTTTGTCGACTTTTTCGACACCCACGGGATGATTGATGGAGAATGGATGGAATTAAAAAACTCAAAAGAGTACGAGTGTGGCGTCCGTACTTTGGCTAAGCGTTGGCAAAAAGTTCTAAATTCAAATGGAGAATACAATATTGATACATAACTAGACTAGACTTCACACGATAACGTCACCTATAGGTTTTTTAAATAGTAAAAAAATATATCTCATGACCGTATTCCGATTCATATTTTGACGACCTTACGGACGACATATGGAGTGCGAACTTTTAGACCCTTGTGTTGGTTATCTAATTTGTGTTGCAGTAGCTTTTGTAAGAATTAGTCGTTGATTGACCTTATTACCGTTACGTTACCACGATTACATTTCTTGTTCTATTGTAACCTAACGTTTCAAAATTATTTAATTTGTGGATTCCTATGCAGGAATCCGTCTAGGTAGGTACCACCCCAGGGCCAGTTATTCTGCTGTGAAGCAGTAGTGTGCAAACATAACTGTGTTTCGGTTTGAAGGGTACTGAGAGCTAGCGTAATCACCGGGCATATGAGACGTAAGAACTGATGTTTTAGGGTGACGGGCGCATTGTGGTGTCACACTGTTCTGGGTGACACCAAAACTTTAGGGAAACTTTAGGCTAATGCATAATAATGCACGTTGTCACAGCCGCTAGAGCTGTTACAAAATACCTTAATAAAGTCGGTATTCAAACTTTTCCATGGCCAGCACGTAGTCCTGATCTTAATCTCATCGAACGCATTGGGGACAAACTTAAAATACGTGTTCGGTCTAGAGCGCCATTGCTTACTAACCTAGGAGAGCTTCAATACAGCTGTGGTAGAGGAGTGGCACAATATCTCTCAGTCGGACATTCAGGACGTCATTGATGATCTTTCAAACAGGCTTCAAGAAGTCATTAGAGCCCGAGGTGGTAACACCAATTATTAAATTTGAAGTCAGTGACAAACAATGTCCTTTTTCTTTAATTAAACAAAAATAATGAGTCAGCCGGGTGATGAGGGTTTATGAGAGTCTACGACCCGAACTCATCCCTTGGGTGTCGTAAAAGTCGACAGAGTGAAAATTAAAACCAGGAGAAGGGCAGCAGCGTCTTCCTGAAACATCTGGATAAAATAAACTGCTGTTGCCGACTCGCCTGCCAAGCGTGACTAACTATGGCAAAATCCCTCCAAAATTAGAGCTACAAACATAAGCCGCAATCTATGGGGGAGGACTATGTTCAGCTGTGGACTACTGATAGGCTGTAATGATGATAATGATGATGATGATGATGATGATGATGATGATTATGATGATGAATAAGTCAGCAAAAGTCTTGAAAAAATTCGAGTTTGTGGAATTAATTTTTTCAATATTTTCACACGCACAAACGCGATGAAATCTTATTTGACGTTGCACTCTGTTATAAGCATAGTTTCAAAAACCAAGCTTTCTTTTAAAATAAAGTCGAGAAATGAGAATAATGTCAAACAATGCTTCATACATTACAAATCTAAATTCATGCGACTAGCGAGTTCTGTGTTGCTTTAATGGCGTTGCACCTGCACCTTTTGTAGCTTTGAAGTATTATCCATCTCCTTACTTTATCGAGTCTCTGCACTGTGACTTTACATAGCAATGAGAATAATTATTATTCAACATTTGCTGTAAAGGTACAATTTCGGCATGAATGTGTGATGAATGACAACCTCATTCCATCTTTTCTTGGTTAAAATCTCAGCAGATATTTGTTCATAGACAGTTTATGATTTTAGGGGGTCTGGTTGTTATGTGATTGTCTCGCTTCTTTAGCATCTGACACTTTCCGATCTTGTCGCATAAGCGGTACATCTGACATGAGTCTTACTTAATTAATTAAATTAACTGGAGATAGGATTCCTATGCAGGAGTCCATCTAGGTAGGTACCATCTCACGGCCACTTGTTCTGCCGTGAAGCAGTAGTTTGCAAACATTACCGTTTCGATTTGATCCCTCCAAAATGAGACCTACAAACTTTTGTGGCAATCTATGGGGAGGCCTATGTTCAGCATTGGACTTGTGATAGGCTGACACGACGATAAATTTCACCTACCATCTGGTGAACGATTAGCACATCTAGTAACTTCCTTTTATAAAAAAATTAAGCATGCTGTCTGGTGATTGCAATAACAGACGCTTCGCATCTTAAATGAGTAATTTCGCATTTTCCGAGATGGTTATTCCGCCACCACTCGAAACTTATCATATTTTAAACGCATTTACCTTTACAACTCTTACGATACCCACGTGACGAGAAGGCGTGGGCCATTTTCTCTCGCTGCCACCACATGCCTTACTAATATTGTGCACTAATACTTTATGTCCCTAAAACGTAATCTGCGTAGTTGGTAGCTAACCGAGTGTCACCACGGTTGAAATTGGAAGATAACATTTTGTTCACAACGTAAACAAAATCAGCATAAAAGAATACAGCACATAAACGCCCCACAGCGGGGCATAGGCCTCCTCGTATTTGAAAGGGTTTTGAACCGGAAAGTGTTCACCACGCTGCTCCAAAGAAGATAGAGCATACGAGTTTCACTCACGATTTACCTTAACGGCCATGCACGTGAGATCTAGGCATTCAGGATGTTGAATATAAAATTTAGAGCGTTAAAAGAAACACTGAATCCTTTTTTTAAAAAAAACGAAAATGAAACAGAAACATCGAAAATCATTTAACATCAAGTAATAGTGTTGTTAAAAGTTATCAGTAAATGTATGCAATGTAATTTGAAAATTAATAATTGACTCGATAAATCACACGCGTAAATAAATAAATGCGCAATCAAACCGCAACTGGACTAGAATAAATAACATTGCCACTGTTTATTTTAAATGAAATGTTCAATGTATTTCGTACACACAACGAAAAACGTTATTTATCTGCTTCTAAACATTTTGAGTATACTTAAGCGGGGACGTCAATTGGAGCTTAAAGGAGTTACGATTTGACATCCATTTTGCCATTTGCAGTATGAATTAAGAATTTGTAGACTTATTTTTATAACAAGTGAAGTTTAAGCGGTGCTTGAAAATTTGGTTAATGGTATACCGCATATTATTAGTTCACGTCAATAACTTAAGTAACTGACCAAGTTATAAGATGAACGGAAAGTTACATAGAAGATTTGGTTTATTAAGCGAATAAACTAATAGAGACAGTATCTGTTAAAAGTAGCAAATGTCAGACATATTTTTTTTATTTATTACATCTTTTGTCACATAGTAGATATATATTACCTGTTTAATGATTATAATAGCTGTAGATTTATTTCAAACTAGCTGTGCTCCGCGGTTGCACTCGCGTAAAAAAAGTCGACTACATTTGTCTGCGCTGTACGGCATGGTAGCTCGCTTATCCTGAGCATTGAGAGTTTTGCTGTTCTCGGAAATATTTAGGTTCACGGCGTGCTTCGTACTTAATGCTATGACCTTAAGGAGCCGCCTTTAGGTAATAAAAATTAAGTATTATTGAAAATTTGTATTCATATCTTCTGAAACCTGCAAGATATCGAAATAGAACATTAACGAAAATTTAATTTAAAATTCAACTTTTAATCCCTAAAATTTTCATTAATCGGTTTTTGAGTCCTATTCGGGACAAACTTTCAGACTTACAGATAGACAGGCAAAAATATTTTGAAACGTTCATTTAAGATTTGGCATCGTACAAATGTAGTTTTCACTTCAAATTTTGACATTCATTTTGAAATGAATTTATTTTGACAATTCAATTTCATTATTGATAAATATAGGGTTATAAATTCACAGTAGGAATTATTTAAGTGTAATAAAAACAATTTTACGTTATTTAATTATTTCTCACATTACAGAATAAAACAAAGTATGAAAAAAACCTTGTGACCTCAGACCTTTTTCAAATAGAAAGCCTGAGAAAAATCATACAAGGTAAAACTAAAGTGAAAACGCATCTGACGTGGCATTATTTATTCAAAAAATTTCTTCGTGCTACGTGACTGAAAAACAAATGAGGCACACATACGCGATGCTATGCAAACATTCCGGTAGGTTGTACACGTGTGCATATCAACGAAATGTTGGCCCAACATGACCTGGAAACGAGGCTAGGTTACCTATTTTAAGAGCACCTCGATTGCTGTGCCTCCGTATTCAGCGACGTCTCTTACACCCGAACGGGTAATAAAGTTGGAGGGGTATTTTATAGCAGTCATCCATGTTCTAAGATGAAAGAGGGCTCACTTATGCGTGAAACAATATTCATAAAAACCTACGACACTTACTGTTTGTAAGGCATAAAAGTTCAGGGAGAATAAGATGACGCGAATCGCTTCGATAGCACGTACGATAAAAGCAGAGATTATTCAAAGGAAGTTTTTATGTGGATGAAGACTTCATTTAGAATGATACACGAGTGGATGTCTCGATTACGGTGGTATCTTGATTGAAGTTTCACGCTTATAATTATATAGCAGTTATCGATATCGCTAAAGACTGCATTAGGCAAAGCTTTGCAGCTTTTAAGATATTTCCAGTTTGAGAATGAGGCAAATAGACCATTGGTTTCATTATCGATAGTATGCGTTTTTGAAAAATAAATTAATTTTTTCGATGATATAAATTAGACTTTTAGAAGAAGAGAACGAGTATGACTTAGCACAAAGATATAACTTTTTTTTTGGAAAAAGCGTTGAAACGAGAAAAACGTTCACCTGATGGTAAGCGCAACGTCTGCCCATAACAAATGCTGTGTCACCCAGGAAATTTCTGTGTGACACCACACTGTGCCCATCGCCCTGAGACATAAGTTTTTATGTCTCATATGCCCAGCGATTACGCTAGCTCACAGTGCCCTTCAAACCGAAACAAAGTAATGTTTGCACACTAATGCTTCACGGCAGAATAACTGGCCCTGGGGTGGTACCTACCTAGACGGATTCCAGCATAGGAATCCTATCACCAGTAATTAGTATATTTGAATAGGTACCGGAATATACATATATGTGTTTTGAATCGAATAGAAAGACAATACAACTGGCCCTGGGGTGGTACCTACCTAGACGGATTCCAGCATAGGAATCCTACCACCAGTAATTAGTATATTTGAATAGGTACCGGAATATACATATATGTGTTTTGAATCGAATAGAAAGACAATACAAATGTAAAAGTAACTAATGTACGAAAAAGGAAAGGGAAAAAATCTCATCCATTGCAATAAATCGCTCAAAAATGTAGGTATTTTGAAACTGAAATTACCCAGTTTAATAGGAGTAGGTGCTTTGGGAACAGTTAGACTGTTTCCGAAACAAACTAAAACTGTCTTAATTACCATAAAATACAATGTAAAATTAAACAACGGGCCATCGTTTCAAGTAATGCAATAAAGATACAAAAAGAGATAAAGTTAAGCATGTTTCCGCTAATCGTGCTCCAAGGGAACATTAAAAATCTAATTGGTGTGGTTTACCTGCAGTTACTTGCAAACCGAAATTAGTCTTATTTATTGTAGTTGGAATTATGCCCGATTTTATTTGCCAAAATAAATCACCACTGCAAACGTATTTTTTTATTATTGAAGACAACACTTTAGTCTTAATAATGAAAGCCGAACGTTAAACTGTACATGGTTTTAGTGAGCGGTACTATTACACTACGGCGAGTTATTTCGCATTGCCTAGTCGCTTGTGGTTAACCGCGGCCGGAGTTTACCACCGGTAATAATGTTGCTAGTTTAGCACAAACCCGGGGGACATTTGTCACGTTCAAGGGAATAGAAACCTAAAATCTACGGACGCGACGATCAAAATTATTATTTTCGTCCATCAGATGTGAAGATTAAATCGACTACTGAGACAATTCGAATTACGGACCTTATTCGATTCTCGTTTAAGATTGTTTTGTTAGGATAAAATTAAGATTTTTGACCGTATTACCATTTCTTAAATTACTTAACAGCAACAGGCATGACTGCCGTTTTATAGGAAAGCTATGTTACGCATCAAACATGAGAAGTTCTATTTATTTAATTTATAAAGTGCATTTATCTATTTCAGTGGATCTATTTAATTTATAAAGTGCATTATTCACTCTCCTGAAATAGACACTGAATTCACCACCAGGTTCTCTTCATACTAGATAATATACTTTGATGTTGCTGCTGGCCTATTTTTGAAAATATGGTGAATACACGAAGTTACTGTATTCACCATAATAGTGATATTAAATATTAGGCGTATAAATATCAAGTAAATTATCCACTCCGTCGTTTCGTTACTACGCGTCCATACTTTAAGCCGACATTGGGTCTCCGAAGAGTCGTTTTGTCAGTAATACGGCTCGTTATCGCAAACGACTTTGACCGTTAGGTGTTACTACTGTTTTAACCTAATTTGAAGGTTGTTTGTAAAAAAGCATATGCATAAACTACACAGAAAGAGCCCTGGCAGCTCCGGCACCGAGTGCTAGCCTTCATTTTTGTGGTAAACAAGGAACCTAAGTTCAACTTTTGCAGCAATATTAAAATTGTTATTTGAAACTTTTGGTGTACATTTATCAAGGCTTATGCTCAGCGGTGGAACGTTTATGAGGTGTTCTTTTTATATCTACTAATACTTATATTATAGCATGTAGCCACGCTAAGATTATTTGCATTTTCGCTTCCATATATTTAAGAAAACGTACAGCGGGTATTTACATGGCAGATTCAGATCAGAGGGTGAGATAAAAAACCTAAGTATTGGGTATGAAGACAGACAAGACGTTCGAGGCTGTCAATGTCCCCGCTATTGAGGTCGGCTTCGGACCGTTTAGGAGTTTATCGACTTTTAGTATAAACATTGCTTGCTACTAATTTTTGGGTTATTTTAAAGTTGACGATTTCGTTTTTATTGACTGATCTTTTTAAAAATGTACTAAACACGCAAATTTAAATATTCAATACGATAGACCAAATTATTCATTTCCCGTGTTCGATCTTTTATGTTTTAATCGTCTATATTTTTTCAATAAACCATATTCTCGTAGCTATTTTCTTAAACAGATTTTAAGAGAATAGTAACAGATGCATGTTTTAATCAATTGCCAAATATGGAAAAAAAATTATTTTATATTGGATAAAGTGAAGAAACGAACAAAATGTTCACCTGATAATAAGTGCCCATGCCAAATGTGTCACCCAGAACATTTCTGTGTAACACCACACTGCATCCGTCACTGCAGACATCAGTTCTTAAGTCTCATATGCCCAATGATTACACTAGCTCTCTGTGCCCCTCAAATCGAGACACTGTAATGTTTGGACATAACTGTTCCACGGCATAATAACTGGCCCGGCCCGGTAGGTACCTAGACTGATTCCTGCAAAGGAGTTCTACCAGCAGTGTGGGTTTCTTTTTTGTCTTTTCCAAGCTTAGATTCCATAATTCTAAATATAAAAATGATACATGATCTGTTTAATTATTTATTATTACTTTGTGGCTTTAATAACAATGTTACAGAGTTTAATCAAATAATACAAAGCCTAGAATTACTACATTAATTACATGTACAACATGATTTTATTGTAAGAATAATATAATGATATTTGTGAGTAAATATACAATTAAGAGCATTCAAACTGGAAAGTTATAGTATATATATAGTATAGTAGTATTATAGTATAATATACTTTTTTAAAATAATATTATACAATGTAGAAAGCGGTTAGGTTTGTAAAATTAACTGTAATGAAAAAGAATGTCCCCACAAACTAAACGGTTTGCTATACTTTTAAATAGATAAAATGGTTAAAGCTAAAAATACAGCAATTCATTTATTAATAATAACTATAACAATATAATAATCATAATGATAATAGTGTATACTATCGTATTCTATATTTAAATACGATAGTATACATTGTTAACGTAGAGAATGTTGTTGTATTCGCAGTTACACAAACGTATTTTTATAATCCACAAAAGAAGATACGAGTCAGCTTCGCAGATCCCCACAGTAGAGAGCGATATAATCTGTCAGCAAAACGAACTTATCACGGAGGGAAAAAACGTTCGAGAAACTTGTCTCAACCAGGATCTTCGGCTTACAGAAGTTTTCAATCCACAGTCCCGATTGATAACGTAGATAACTTACAAGGCATTATTATATCAACGGTATACATTTCTGATGGATTTCTTCTTGCTTTTTAATGTGCCTAAAGCCTTATATTTAATTTAAAATTTTGCCACGGCTATTTTATTTCATACATATTCAATACTTAAATAGAGGCAGTATTTCAACATGTTTATTATGATTTTTGCTGAACTTGAATGAAACATAATTCACTAAAGTTGTGTTAAATACGGTATTTCTGGCTTTACTTATGCAAATTATTAACGAAAGGTGAATAGTCTTCCAGTGTCGTGGGTCCTGTGTTCAAATCCCTGACGAAACTCGTGTTTATAGAACACAAAATTAGCTTTTAGCTTTAGCTTGAAGGAGTCTGAATAATAATTACCTACAGTTTAAATTCAAATGGTTTATTTGTGTTCTCCTAAACTTGATTCATGGAATTTAAAGATGGCGGAACTATGTGTACATTTCCATTCAAGTACGAACAAAGGAAATACACTTTATTTTACAAACATAGTATCAGAAGTTTTCGAAAGGAAATTATCTTGAATTTCATATAATAGAAACAGATTTTCGGAATGTTATTTATTACAAAGTGATTTTATGAGAAATATGCTGGCCCACCCCAGCACCAGACAATTCTAGGGTGGGCTAGGGCAACCCGGTTCCCCCCTATGTACGCCAATGGTTAAAAAAAAGCTATGGACATATTTTAATGAAATACATTAAAAAGAGATTTTAATACTTTATTATTCAAGAAATACAAACAATAAAATTCAGCTGCAAACGTAGCAGTTATATAAATCACGTAATTTTCCACCAGCACGAAACAAAGCCTTTGTATATAAAATAGGCATAATTCGCGAATGTAAGCTTCTCGAATTAACTTGTCGGTCGGCAAACGCAGCTGCAACGTGCAACAAATTGGATCGGACATAGTTTCGCAGCTTCCTCATAATGTATGTGGAGTCCGCGACCGGAAATTAACTTAACTGCCTTTGTAGGTCGGGGAATAGAAGAAGTTGGTCCAAGTGACGGCACACTTAAAGTTTGTCTATAAGAACCGATAAAGTCACTTTAAAGATGCGATCTTGTTACAGATTATATAAAACAAGTAGTAACGTTACATGTAGAATATTTAAAAAAAAATTATAATATTAATTATAATTTTAATTATAGCAACGAGTTTCTTACCATCTGTTTGGTTACAGATCTTTGGCTCAATTACGGTATACTACCTTCGTAAAAAAATCTGGTGGTAGGAATCTTGTGCAGGAATCCGTCTTGGTAGGTCAGATAGTTTAGTCCACCACGGAGCCGGGATGCAGTAGTGTGCAAACATTATTGTGTTCCGGCATGGATAGCTATTGAAATTATTGGGCATATGCGACTTAAGAACTGATTGATGTCTCTGGGGGACGGTCGCAGTGTGGTGTCACACAGAAATGTTCTGGGACACAGCATGTCTTATGGGCAGACGTTGCGCTTTCATCAGGAGAACGGTTTGCTCGTTTCGCCACTTTATCTAATAAAAAAAATTCAATCTTTACATTGATTGCCCTTGTCCCTACTGCAGGGGCTAGGGTTTCCGCTTACGCTTCTTGATTGATTGTTGGCGAACTGATGATGCCCTCCTGGCCGATTTTCGACCCGGCGATAATATCCAAAACCGTGTGGTGGCGGCTTTAGAGAATCTACAACCCCTTCGGGTGTCGCAAAAGTCGACATAGGGAAAATAAATCCAGGAGATGGGCAGCAGCATCTTCCTAGAACATCTTAATAAATAAACTGCGGTTGCCAACCCGCCTGCCAAGCGTGGCAACTATGGAAAAATAAGAAAGACAAGAAGTTGGTGACAAACATAAGACAGCGCACTGCGCTGGTCACACTTGTTAAGTCTCATATCATATGCCCAGTCAAATTTATGTATCAAAGTTATGAAGTCGAAATAAGGTTGCGCGCTATTTATATATAAAGTTATATAGAAAATTTTGTTACATAATGCACGTCTGAGAATATAAACAAATGAGACGACATTACGTCGTTAGTCGTCAAATAAGAATAATGGTCTGCATACAGAGAACTGCATTCGCTTCACTTTGCTAAGCGCAGTCGAAGCGAAGGGACTGAAAAAGACTAAACGACATTGTCATTCTCGTAAAATCAGTTATCTCGGTTGTTTGCCGAGGAAAATAACCTCGGAGAACCTGAAACGTATGAAATTTGAAGTCGAAAATGTGAATGAGTTTATACCTACCAGGAATGGCAAAAATACCTGTGTAATTTCTATTCTCAGCTGTTTACGTGTGATTATATATTGGAAACAGATACAAAAATCTTTTCAAGGCAAAAATATCAACAGATAAATCATTAAGGCACAATGTATTTTTTGGAATTCTCTTACGCCGCCGCCATGCCGCAGAATCGTCGATTTATCATCCATTTTGTCTCGTGGGCATCGTAAACGGAGATTTAGGGAATTAATGAACCAGGAAAGGGATGGCAGCATATTTTTTAAAAGGTGAACACTATACATTGCTCGTCAATCCGCTGTCAGTGAGCAACTACTGCAAATACCTTCGCGTGAGTCTATGGTAAAACCTGTAAATGTTTCTCTTGGCCTATTTTAAAAAAATACCACTGCCACAAATGTACGCATAAACACTGAGACACCTAATCGACGCGCTCACGCGATATAATCGAAGGTAGGCAAAGACGTAATGTCCGAGATACGGGTACAATCATAACGCATGTATACCACCATAATAACCAAAGAATCTTCAACGATGTCATACATGAAACATGTTAGAGCTTATTTATAGTAACTAATTATGTAATAAAACTACAACGTTTAAACAATATATTTACTGTGTAATTTATGATCATCATTTCAGCCTATCACTAGTCCGCTGCTGCACATAGGCCTCCCCCAAAGATTGCTACAAAAGTTTTTAGTTATCATTTTGGGGGGATATTGCCATAGTTGTTACGCTTGGCGTGACAGGCGGGTTGGCAACCGCAGTATATTTATTTACATGTTACAGGAAGATGCTGGGCAGTATCTTCTGATTTAAATTTTCCCTCTGTCAACTTTTACGACACCCAAGGGGTGACATAGGGGTTGTAGATATATGTAGAATAAAATGTAAAATATTTTTTGCAAAATGAAAAAACTAAGTATACTTCTTTCAGTAATGATGATAATTCACGAAAAAGCTACTACTACTACTGCTTAATAATGATCGTAGAAATTTCACGAACGTTCCATAATGTTGTATTTCTGTTTTAGAACTTTTCATGAATTCATGTAATAAGTTAGAACTACATGTAACAATGTCGAATGTGTGCATCGGTATTTATGAAGCAAATAAACATTAGCTATTATTTATTCAGGTCACGTAACGTCTTTCGCACATTATATTTTCTTTACGATTTCCTCTACTTTTCTACCATGTGAAATCATTGTGTTTCAAATAACAAAGAGAACTGGCGCCTTCTATTTTATCCTTGAAATCTTGTTACACGAGCGAGTAGTTTCTCGTAGGAGCACGATATAAAAACGAAAAGACGGATGTATCTGTCTTCATTACAATGCGGCCGATGTTCCAGTCGCGACCACAAGTGGGTAATGTAAGAAATTGATACGGAGAACAGAGAGCTAGAATTCAAGAGCTAACAAAAAATGCGATAGTTATGTTGTTTTTTTTTATCGATGCCTGTGAAGACTAGACGTTTAAAATGTGCGTTGATCATCCGGCACGGTCCGGCAGAGTAGAATAGCATCTACCTCTATCCTAAGGAGTTCAGAGGCGACTTAGGTATTGTACGGACAGCCTTTAATTCGTGCAGAATAACACCATAATATACAATGCTGTCACTATATTGCTCGTGGAAACGCAATGGGAAGTAAGAATATTTTTTGAATAGTACCAAAATGGCGGGCGACGTGGTTCGCCACCCGTCGCCTCTCATTTCCCACGGGTGCGAAAAGTGGCTACGTGTGTGGCCTTTGCCTACCCATTTTATAGGAAAAGGCGTGACTGTATGTAGAACATACATTAACGCCTCATAACGTGAATTCGATAAGTGTGGATCTGATCTGATCTGTTGTTCGTGAGTGTCTAATGTTTATAAAACTGATCTGTTGTTAAGGCTACAATCACTTTGAGTTTTAATTATGCAGACACCCGAAAATTTATTTTCTTGTTTATGGATACAAATACAGAGGATATCAAATATCAGTGAAGAATTGATCAAAAGAAATATCAAAGGCACAAAGATAGTAAAATATTGTGATAAAAAATGTAGTATACATTTTTTGTTGCAGTCCATTATTTTATCTCAATTTACAATTTCAATAAGTTGGCCAAATGCCTAAGCAATGGACTTTCAAAGTTAAGGTTCGCAGGTTCGATTCTAGCGCAGAACAAACTTTTGAGTGGTCAACAGGTAGGTAGGTCTCATGATACTCATGTCTGTAAAACGAACCTATGTTTTTTTGGTATGTATAGTACGCTTTTAATCCGACGGCTTTGACAGCTTCGTCGAAAGAGATAAGGATGGACCTATGATCATCAGTTCTTAAGTCTAATATGCCCAGTAATTAACTTGCCCTTCAGACCGAAACACATTAATGTTTGCACACTTCTGGTTCACGGCAGAATATCTGGCACCTACCTAGATGGATTCTTGCTGTAACTAATAAAGTCCTATTGTCTAGAATAATAATTTCTCTAGAATAATCCAGAATCCCTCTAGGTAGGTCCGAAATATTTTTTGGATATTATGCTGATATTTTACTGGTGGTAGAATTCTTAAGGCAGGTACCACCATAGGGCCAGTTATTCTGCCGCGAAGTCGTAGTGTGCAAACATTACTGTTTCGTTTTGAAGAGCAGTGGGAGCTAGCGTAATCACAGGGCATATGAGACTTAAGAACTGATGTCAAGGTGACGAGCGCAGTGTGGTGTTACATAGAAATGTTGTGGGTGACACAGTATTTGTTACGGAAAGACGTTTCACTTACAATCAGGAGAATGTTTTGCCCGTTTCGTCACATTGTCCAAACAAAAAACATGTATCATATAATTTAGCAATGATGATTTTTTTAAACTGTCGTTATTTATTACGAGTATTTTGTGCTCTTATAATAGAAAAACTGGCTTAAGCTTTTAATATTTATTATGTTATATTACATACAATAAAATCATTGCTGAGCACAGGCTCCTCTCATTTTATATATTACTAGCGACCTGCCCCGGTTTCGCACGGGTGCAATTTACTAATGAAGAAAATGAGAACCGCGCTTAGCAAATATTAAGTATGTTTTTTTTATGACATGTCTCTGTCTCCAGTGGTTTAGGCTGTACGTTTTCTGTGAGTCACTCAGTCAGTTCGTCGAGAACCTTTCCTCGAATTTGTTTAATTGAAACAAAACCAATTTTACGGTTTTGAATGCACCAAAGATATGATCACCACCGATAACACTCTGAAATATCGTTTTCAGTTCAACTCTTTTCCGCACAATATCAATATTCAATGCGGAATTTGTTGTTGTTATGAAAATAAGATTACAGCAGAACTGTCAAATGGAACGTCATATTTCTTTTGTTGTTATGAAAACATGTGACAGCAAAACTGTCAAACTGAAAATCCCGTTTTTACTGAAATTTTAATACAAAGTTACCATTCACATTTTCGACTGTCCCGGTGGATTATATAAAAAAAAATCTTTCATACCTTGTCCTGACATTTACGAACACAACAAAAAGAAATCAACCACTAAATCGATCGAGCCGTTTCTAAGTGATGATCTTCGATACATGCGGCAATTTATTTTGTTTATATAGAAGATAGAAGAAGACAAAAGAATAATATAGAAGAAAAAGAAATTACACTAGCTTCTACGCGCCCTCTTCGCTGGATGTGACGTGTCCAGCCCGTTATTCCATTAAGAGTAAATTTTTGTAAAATCTGTTTTGAAATTTCGGAGACATCGTGATGAGTCAGTTGTAAATTGCTTATGTATATATAGATATTATATAATATAACTTACCACACAAAATATAGAAACAGACAGGTTGACAATGACAAAGTATTTATTATTTAAAACAACCCCGGCATACCGCTAGATTTCTAAACGATTTCAAAAAATCAGCCGGGCGAGCTTATTTGCATCACCGATACCGCTTTATTTTACTATTTCTGTTCGAACGCTTGCTAAAAAATAACAGTTTATTTATGTTATTCATTTCCTTTGTTTGGTTGTTCCGATTGAAAAAAAAATGAGGTTTAAATCTATTCCACTGAAATTAACGTAGAGTCTCCTGTGTTTTATTGCTGTTAGTGAGTACGAGGTACTGTTTCGAGTGCTGAGAAGCCCTTGCAATTTATTGATTGTGTTTCGTAGAGCCTTATAGAGCGTAATATAAATTGCTAATGCCTTCGACATGACGGGATAAAGTCACCATTTCCAACAACAAACGCGACGAAGATATATTATTAAAAATCTAAATTATTTTCAAATACAGAGCCGTTGTAGTTAAGCAGTCGGGCGCGGTTTGAGTCTCGGTGTCGGCAGCGCTGAGTTGTTAGTTGCAAATTTTCAGTTATATCAAAGTAAAGGAAAGCGTCGGAAACTGTAAAAAATATTTCAACATATAAAGTTCGCCAACGAGCGCTAGAGAAACGTCGCCGAATTACCTTGCGACGACCGACGACAAATTTCTCGAAATTAGAGGAGGCCTGAGTGATGCATTAATAGGCTGTTAATTTTATTTGGATGTACGCTGGTTTATAATACTCATACAAGTAAGCTTACTTTCCTACTGAGTAGCGGGTTCGAAGTTACACCTATAAGATGTTGTTTTTTCTTCCATTTTTTAAAGAGATACCGCACTTTAGGGTTACTCCTGTATCGAAGGTGAGGTTTACAGACATATTTCACATGCACAGCACAACTAGACCCGAAAACCAACAATTTGTGTTTTGCACAAATGTTGACTCCGGCTGGGATTCGAACCCAGGACCTGCGGCGTAGAAGACAAGTAAGGAATGCATGACAGGAATAAATTTCGTAGACATGTGAATGTGCGTAGCGTGGCGGACCATCCCCAGCTCCAAAGCCCTCTCAAAGAATAAGGCCTGTGCTCAGCACCGAGGCACCTACGGGTTGATACTTTTTTTATTACTTTTTCAACTTCAAATGTTAATGTCTAGAATTTTTATGGCATTTAGTCGACTTACATCTTTGTGAGATGTGGTAGTGAGAATTAGTCCTAGGTATACGTGGTAGCGAATGGTAGCGTATTGTAACTCATATCAAAATTTTTGTATGCCTTTTTCCCATATGAGGAGCAGGAGTAGATCACACACGTAGACCACTTTTCGCCCCAACAACGTCATTTTGGTATGAGTCAAAAAAAATCTTAATCCCCATTGCGTTTCCACGAGCAGTATAGTGACAGCATTGCATATAATGGTATTATTATGTACGAATAAAGGTTGTCTGTACAATACCTTAGTCGCCTCTTATGACACCTCGGTAGGAAAGAGGTAGGAATTCTGCTGGACACCGGCGATCATTGTATAGCGGTTCATAAAAACGCCTTCCTACAAAATTTTATCTATATTGTGTCAAATAGTATTTAAGTAAAATGGCTGTGACATGACGAAATTAAAAGGATTCCGTTTTTATTACGAAACCCTAAAAATAGTCTCATTTCCGACCCTTTTTTTATACTATAATAGAAAAACAATATTGAAGAAGTTAATATCTATGTCTCAATAAGGTTACTGCGTTTTATCTTCACTGTTACCAGCACCAACATAATGATGCGTCCCTGCATAAACCTACGTACAATGTGAGGTGGGCATTGTCGGGGGGGTCAGGGCATTTTGTCCTTGTGTACCGGCTCGTTAGCTCTAATGGTCACAACGGTTCCGCTCTCGACGACACTTACGTTATCACGCTTTCTTTTTATACAATACCGTTAGAAAAAAAATACGCTTCGAATGTATTCCCTTTTAACGCTTGCTATCGCGTTAATGTTTTTAATGCGTGATTACGGAGAATTGTCTCCTTGTCATAAAATGATGTTAAATTATACGTTTCTGAAAGGGATTAGAACTTCCGAACATATAGATTTATCTTTTTATTTAGAATAAACGTTTTACCACTGACTCATCACAATAACTATCAAAACTACAAAACCTATTGACTTGAAATTTCGTATATTTATTACTTTCCCGAGATAGACACCCACTCAGAACCGATTTTACGAACACTCCTAAATGTGTAAACGGGGTGGTGCTGTTTTTAACCAACTTCAAAAAAGATGGAGGTTCTGAATTCGGTAGAATACTTTTGTGTGTGTATGTTACGCGTTCTCTTCGCCAATTGTGAACCGTTTTCAATTTTTTAATTGTATTGCCTATACTCGAGGTTTTTTTGGGAATTTGTATGGGAACATACAAATTTGCTCAAGTTTTGATGATGCAATCTATGAGAAAATGATGAAACTCTTAATTCGCATTAAGCATGTTTGGAGCTGCTGCGTTAAAGTCGGTTTTTTAATTAATTACTATTTAATAATAATTATTATCTATACAGGCTTTGGCATAACAATAACTTCCATGCGGTGCAAGGGAAGATTACTAGTAAAAACATACGAGTATTACAACTCATACGCGTCGAAATAAATTAGGTGGCGGCGTAAGAAAATAGTCTTCTAGTAGTAAATAGTTCATCCTGTTGATTTCTTAAGAGTAGAATAATAATGCTGGTAATGCCTGAAAATAGCAATATAGAAAATGCGTGACCAGTACACAGATCAGTGACGGGCAGCATGTGGCCCAAAGGATTCGCTACTACGATCGCCACTTGCCCTGTCAAACGTGGCGATTTCGGTAATTCCTTCATTCTAGGGGCCTAGATCTGACAGTGAACATTGACATGGCAGGTGATGATAATAATCGTAGGAAAATATTTTTAACAATCATCGCTCGCGTCTTAGTCCGCGAAGTAAGGATTTATAAAACTACAGAATCTTTTAAGATATTAACATAAAATAAACTAGGACCAGAGCTACGTCATTTGCTAATTTAATTTTAATTGATACCGTATCAGTTCTAAACG
The DNA here is from genome assembly GCA_019845155.1 of Luehdorfia chinensis. NCBI lineage: Eukaryota > Metazoa > Arthropoda > Insecta > Lepidoptera > Papilionidae > Luehdorfia > Luehdorfia chinensis. The sequence continues at coordinate 11,402,086 of JAHVAK010000191.1, read as the reverse complement.
TATGAAAAGTTGGACAGAGATTTTAACATCAGATTTGGTTTAGTAAAGGAATATGCTAAAGGACGTAAATAAGAGACAGTCACTTCTATGACTTATGTGCTACTATTTATTCGAATAAATTTTGTGTTCATTAAAAAAATGCCGTGTGGTGGCGGCTCGTTAAAAGAATACTACCACTCCATCTCATCCATGGATCTCGTAAAAGGCGAGTAAGGAATAAACTGCACTGTGCAATAGCGCATGGTGGCGATGGGCTCACCACCTATCACACCAAGTGCATTATATTGTTTTGGTGAAACGTGGATTGTGGCAGTCATCTGCTTTTGCAGTGAGTGCCGTTAAAATATATAAAATACGTTAAAAGTTAACTTTTAAACGTAGTCTTGTTATTGATAATATCTGCTTCGAACCGAGGTTTACCTCCGTTTAATTACTAAAAGCATTTTCAAGGTGTTCAAAATAACGGAACGAAATTGTAACTTAATATTTTTTTTATTAGTTATCTATATATTTAGTGGTGTAATATGCTGTTTAATCACCGTTAGGCTTTTATATTACCAGAGGTTAATTAATTTATTGTTGCGTAAATACTCCAGTTATTTTAGGCAATTAGTGCCTGACTGGTCTCATTTGCGAATGTTCTGTCCTTTTTTTTTATTAAAGGTCTAATTAGACGAGTTCAGATTATTTGTATGTTCAACTATCAAGATTATAATTAAACTAGCTGATGTCCGCGACTTAACTTGACCCATGGAGGTTGTATGGTTTACTAAATTACCAATATTAGGCAGAATTAAGCTTTCCTTTTTGTCCGCGTTAACCGTGTCACTCTCTTCTCTTTTCAGTAGCAAAAGAATAGGCATAGCTGCTGTTGTCTACATCAATAAAAACTTCAATGACTTGATATTAAACATTTATTTTTCAGATCCTGAACAATAAAACTTAATAAAATTGAAAAATAAGTTTTGATTGATGCGCGCACAGTCGATGAACCTGGCTATCATATTATTCATGCAACTAGCCGTTCCTCGCGGTTTAACCGCGTAAAATAAGTCGAATTGTGACTGCGTGGCATTGGGCCCTTTTCGGTAATGTTTCGTACCTACTCAGCGTGCGGCTTTAGCTTTAGTTTTAGCGTAAGACCGCAAGAAGTTTATCCTATAACCTTGCTCAATAAACGGGCTATATAATGCCACAAGATTTTTTTAAATCGAGGTAATATATCCTGAGATACGTGTATTCAAACTTACAAACTATCTAGTTTTATTATAGTAGTAAGATTGTTTCCCTTTACTGCCAGGCTTCAGCCGAATTATTTTAATGAAAGAATCCATAACGAAAAAAAAGAATCGTGAGTTAACTTTATACAAAAATCTCATAGATAAAAGTGTTCCAAAATTTTTAAATTTTTCGGGCAACTTTAAGAATTTTTCCTTCTCTAAATCTTTATTCGGACTATTACGAACATTTAAAAAAAAATTACCATATGGGTCCAGCCGTTCTCAAGTGATGCGCTTACCAACGAACAGCATTTAATTTTTACCCAACTGCGGCGAAGCCTAAAAAGGACGTTAATGATTTCAGCCCTGTATTAAAGTGTCTAATGCTATTTATCATAATTTGACAAACTGAGATATCGTTTAGTATATTACATATATGTTAGGTAAACTAAATAAGTTGATAAGCGGCACTGCACTACTTTCTTAACTAATGAAAACCCCAAAATAAGTGAAATAAAAAATAAGTTTAAGAATTAAGTCCCGATTACTTAAAAATCGCGCTCGAAAAAGTATGAAACAAGTTGATTGTTAGACGTTTACACAACAACATATTCTATAGTATTACAAATTACAATACATTATAACAGTAATAAGTTTGTAGATCACCACGACTTCATTGACACGACACGTACACGACACGACACTATTGTTCACGGCTTGTCGCCGAGAACAATAGAATAGAAACAATAGAATTCCGAATGCTGTCGAAAGCTGCAAATGCTGCGCGGATATTATAGTACCACAAGTGTACGGGCGAACACAGAGGCACTCACTCGTCCCTACCTACCCGCGCCCGAAGTAAGGCTCATGCGATGACATCGGAGGTAGGTTAGGATGCAGTGGCAGAGACACGGGGACAACTTGAGTTTTTGAACAAATGTTGGCATCGGCTTGATTCTAACCCAGGACCTGTGGCGTAGAAATCAGGTACTATAACCACTAGAAAACGCAGTCGCCTAAATTCGCGAGTTGGTCGCGTTAACACAAAGCCTTCGCTCGTTCTGTTCTTTCCGTTTCCAATGTGAGGGTTTTGCGTGAAGATCCGAAGAAGTCGGATGCTTTACCAGAGACACGGGAACAGTATTCCCTGACCTAAGAATTGGATGTTGAAAAATATCGCATTTTGTGTACTACGTCACTGCAAGGCAGCTAATAGCTGATCTACGTATTTATGAAGCATCGTATTGTCTTATGTACAACAAAAATGATGTAAAGTACTTAATAAAACCCAACGTCACTATTTTTCACTATTTCAGTACGAAACGTGAATGTGAACCACCTGGTTCGCATTTCGAGTTTGTCGTGAAAATTTGTAAAATATAAAGCACCTATTTAGCATGCATTCGGCTGTGAATGCAATAGTAAGAATACGACTAATATTGCAGTGGCTAATTATACAAGAATAAATATTATTAAAAGATAGTGTGATGACTTTAATTCCTTCTCATGATGGCGGTCTAAACTATTTTGTACGACATATAGTAACTGCTATGATATTAAAAAGAATCAGTTTCATTTAATAGAAAGTGTATACATATATCGAAAATGTGTTTTTTTTTTAATTCAAAACCTCTCGACCTGGCGATGGCCATAAACTTAAAAATAGTACGCGAGTGCAATGCAAGTTGAGATCTTGTATACAATAGGAAAATATATTTTCTTTTTAAGTAAATTTCTACATGCGTATGTAGAGAAAAAGATAATTGCATGTGACCACTTGAATGTCGTGTACTTCTTTAGTTGCGACTGCGAGCAGGATTATACAGATAAGTAAGGTGGCACTGATTTAATTTCCTGCGCACCGGTGCACCGCATCGCTTTACCCCATTTTCCTTCAAAAGAGAGCACAAAGTTAAAAAAAAATCTCGAAGACGCCGAAAGGAAATCTGTCGAGTATGTTAAAAATTTTAAATATTATGCAGCTCCAAAAAATGAAATTTTATTTTAAAGGAATTTACGATATTTTGTAACTCCGTTGGTGTTTTGTGTGTTATAAAACAAAGTAGCAGAGACTATAACATGCTCGCAGAGGAAATAAATTAATTAATCTTTTATTATTACTTATAAAATGATTATATGATCAAAAAAGAATGTACGTTCTCACATATATGCATAAAGTCGGCATAATAGATTGGTTTTGGTTAGCAAATAAGGTTGCAGGCGATTCGAAAGTTAATAAAAACTAGTAAATTTATACGGTATTTGTATAGCACTCGTTGAAATAATCTTAATGGGATTAGTACAATTCGCTGATCTGAAAAATGTGAGTAAAAAACTGAGCTTCAACTTTTTCATTTTATTAATGCAAGAACAAAGAGGTTCCCAATGTACCTATTCAAATCTTTGTGCTAAAAAAGAAGAATAAAAGAAGGTCAAACAAATGCAAAAAACATTTCAGTTTTCTTTTTAGCATAATACGTTTCAATTACATTAAAAACCTGAACGATTGATGAATGTCTTCTCATAGCGACAATAAATGCAACGAGCGCTGCACTAGATCCTTTAGCGCGTAAGTGCTTGCTTGCTACACAAACTAAATACATGTTTAGAAGCAGACGGAAACGCAGGATAGCCGGTAGTGGACAGATATGGATGCGTTTCCGGTGCCAAGGCATGGACCACTGTCGATTAATCTTCTCCATAGAGTACCTTTGTTGCCTGGAACGTAGTTCGAATACTATTGCGCCGCCGGAGCGAATTGTAAGACCGATGGGTTTACATTACGTATAATAGATAACGTAGATCAAATACACATTCTCTAATTGAATAGCGATGAGTTTTATGCCTTATTTCGATTAAAAAGGTTAACCTTTGCTTATTATAATTTTATATAAATAAAAGAAATAATTTTAATTACAATTCGTTCATTAACGTCATAACATATCATTCATGCATGATGGCGAAAGTTATTGTTGCATTAAAAGCAAAATTAATTGCGTCGGTCGAGATAGGGATATAAGATAAGAACGCAGTCAATGAATCGTGTTTTAAAATCATTCTAAAATGGCGAAAGGTCTGTGAGACTTAATAAGCTTTGTAAGGTAAATTAAATAACACTAGTAACTCGTTTAACTCGACATAACACTTTCACACTCGGTTCAGTTGGCTTAGTGGCTAAGCGATTGGCTTTTTAACTGTGGGTCGCGCGTTTAATCCCGCACGTGACGAATATACCGGATCTGGGTGTTAATGCAAGTGCAATTTATGTTTGTTAAGCGCACCCATCATAAAAGAGAGAAGAGTTTTTTAATAAAATGAAAACAAACGCATCTCACTTCTTTCGGAAAGTAGACTGCTGACTGAATAATTTACGTTTGGAATGTTTAAGAAGGTCATTTCGTCATTACTCGGAGGCCATGATATTTTTCTGGTATTAAGTAATGACTCCAATGAATTTGTGATGATTATGACGTTCCTAAGAGCTTCAAAGAAGCCTAAATTTATTGTAGATTTTGTTTATATAAAAAAATATTTAAGAGAAGCTTTAAATATTTTTCATCTTCTTCATCAGACATAGGCCGCCCTCAAGCTCTCAGGCATTTCTTTCGGTCGACTTTTATGACATGCACGGAATGATATGGGATGAAAGATTCTGTAACGCCGGTACCGCACGGCATGCATGTTGTACTATCTTTAATGTCCTACATTCAAAATAAACTGTTCCTTAGTATGTTTTGAGTTTGCAGTGTACAATGGAACTATTGTAAGTGCAATTTCCCAGCCTAGTTCAGCGTTACGCGAGGCGTTAGTTAGAAATACTGCTAGGTTCACAAATTTAAGTTGCACCTACACTAGCGCCGGCGCTATTCGTTGTTGTTTCATTACTGATTCCTTACGGGGTTAAAGCTAAACTTTCAGCGAGTTTTAAAACTGAGATCGTATATTATGCAGCGTTACTAATTCGTTATTCTGTGGTTTGTGTCTTTAGAGCTAGTTTATGCCTGCAGTTAATTTTAATTTACATTCGTGCTATATAAAGTTTTCTGACTGATTTGGAGTTGCCTGTATTTTACTAATATTTAATGCGCTGAATTTTTGGTTGTATGCAACATAAAAAAATTGTAAATTATTTACGTTTTACTTATATTTCTAGTTCTTAAATACTTTTACTGGTAATAGGATTCCTATGTAGGAATTCGTCTAGGTAGGTACCACTCCAGTGCCAGTTATTTTGTCGTGAAGCGGTAATGTGCAAACACTACAGTGTTTTCGTTTGAAGGACAATGAGAGCTAGCGTAATCATTGGGTACTTAAAAACTGATATCTCAAGATGACAGGCGCAGTGTGGTGCCACACAGAAAAATTATTTGTGACACAGCATTTGTTACGGGCAGACTATGCATTAGGGGAACGTTTTGCTCGCCTCGTCAATTGATCAATAAAAAAGTCACTATTCCGTAACATTTCTTTGAGATTTATTTAGTTTAGGATAAATTCCGTATCGTGCGTATACTAACACTTATGGCAACAATCTGGAGATCATACAATATTAATTCCGTGAAAGCGCCGGCGCCGAAGTCAATCGCTTAGTTAATTCTCTAAACCGATCCGCCAACATAAATATAAGGAGATTAAACATAAATATTTACTGTACTCCTTCGAGTATACGTAATAATAATAAAAAAATTGTGTTGCAATAAAATCACGATCTTTAAAATTTAATTTGATATTTCAAGGAAATGATTTAAAGAGTTCGGGAAATTAAAATTTCTGCAGTCTTTATTAAATCGGACTTTAAAGTTGAAAACTATGAAATGTCAGTTGTAAACTTTTTTTTAAAAGAGAATGCAATGTAAGATAGTATCATTGTATAGCGGTGTGCGGGGTCGGCGGGGTGTGGAAAGGGAGCGTTGTAAAGAGTGGGCTGTCATTTGCAAGAGCTTCACAGGCGCTCTTCCGAGTTTCAAAACTTGTCACTAGTCTTTATCTTATTTCAGTAATATTTTTGCCTCGCTATATCTCAGCGAGCTAGCAGAGAGGGTTTTGATTGGCTTTGAGCCTCCGGGGCTTTAGTTTAATGTCGCTAAACTCGATTTATAACATCGATGCTCAGCAAAGTTGTTTAACCGGTAAGTGAGTCAAGGAGATACTTGTTATAGTTTCGTATGGTTTTTTTATTAAATAGATTCTGATGATAGAGTGTATGATTTTAAAATTTACAGCCTAAGAAAATGTCGTAAGTATCGACTAAGGGAAAAGTCTGAAAAATGTGTCTCGAAAATACAAAGACCGGTGACTGACAACGGCGTCAGAGTTGCCAATCGTCTGTTACTTCGGCCACCGATCAGCCTGCCAAGTGTGGTGATAATGGCAAATCCTAGCATTTTAGGGTACGTTTATGTGCAGAAGCAACGAACTATTAACAGACTGATAATGACGATGATGATTTAGACATTATTATTTAAGTAAATAAGAGTAGAATAGTAGTAGAGTATGAAAACACATGAGTGTCCCCACCAAAAAGGAGATTTTTTTTATTGTACAAAGTGATGAAACGAGCAAAACGTTCACCTGATTGTAAGTGCAACGTCTGCCCATAACAAATGTTGTGTCACCCAGAAAATTTCTGTGTGACACACGGTGCCCATCACCCTGAGACATAAGTTCTTAAGTCTCATATGCCCAGTGATTACGCTAGCTCACAGATCCCTTCCAACGTAAACACAGTAATGGTTGCGCACTACTGCTTCACGGCAGAATAACTGGCTTTGGGGTGGTACCTAACTAGACGGATTCCTGTATAGGATGCGTTATTGGTTCGTGATTAGTGGTTGCGTTTTATGTTATGTTATAACACAACAGTTTAGCGTCAAATATATGTTTCGTATTTGACTGCTAAATTGTTTCCTTCTTTTATAGAAAATAAAATAACGATGTCCCGACTAGGACATAAATTTGCACAACACAATAAAATCAGTTATCAACAATTGGTGTTTTCGCTAGCCAATAGGGTACCGGCAGAGTAGAATAGCACCTACATCTTTCTTACCGAGTTGTCATAAGAGGCGACTAAGGTATTATATGGACAGCCTACATTCCCGCAGAATAATACCATAATATACAGTTCTGTCACTGTACTGTTTGTGGGTACGCAATGGGGAGTAAGAATTTTTCGACTCGTACCAAAACGGCGGCGACATGGTTCGCCACCCGTCACGTCCCGTTTCCCGCGGGGGTGAAAAGTGGGCAACGAGCATCTCTTCTACCCCTATCCTATATCTTATACTACCTATGGGGTAAAAATCTTGACTGTATGTCCTAGTAGTTAGTTACTAGCTTAGACTAGTTAATTGCTTAGAAACCGGCACTTGCCTTAATTATAAGTACATACGCGAGACTTTTTGGTATTATGATTATTTGTATGTGCTAGTTTATCACAACATACTCGATAGTAAAGGAGAAGGATGCTTCGTGAGGATATTTTATGATGGTCCCCGCTTGACATCGGTACTCGTATTCTCATTAATTACACTAGCTCTCAGTGCCCTGCATACCAGAACAGTAATGTTTGGACACTACTGCTTCACGGCAGAATAACCTGCCCCCCCAAAGCCCTGACGGATTCCTGCCAAGACGGATTGCTACATAAGAATGATGTGGCGAACTCATCGCAGCTTTACTATCTTGTCATATATCGTTACTTTTTCTTTAATACGGCATACCATTTTTTACATAAATTTAATTGTTTCAATATCTTGAAGAAACAACCTTGCAGATCAATAACTTACTTGTATATGTATGTGGAATACATTTCTTTTGGTAAAAGTAATAATTACGCACTTAAAAATAACAGTGAGAGACACGTTTTTAAAAAATTCGGACTTTTTTTTTAATTGGATGAGTTCTCAACGAATGTTTGCAACTTTAGTGCAAAATTCACAATCATACTGAGAATTTAGTTCGAAATTGTTTTCCTTAGAAGGATTTCAGGGACTATAGTGGTTTAGCAGATATTTAGTATTTGATTTCAATAACGTTCTTAGAAAAAGATATACATATATAGCTACTGAAAGTGAATGGATAGTTAATCGAATCTGTCGTTACTTCGCAGAAATTTCGTTTCAGTAATAGAAGAGAAACAAAGTTAATTTGTTAAGATCCTTCTAGGTTTTAGGATAGTTTCCACTAGTTCTAGGAAATACAAAACATTTTTATTTTCCTTAGATTTAAGTAATAGTCATCACTTTAATTTCAACACAAGGATTTAAAAATAGATGTGAGATATTTATTTAGTCAATATTTATCTCATTGCATTTAACTTCTAACTTCTGTTTCTCTCATATTGCTAAAAGTTTCTTTACAATTTTTATATAACTTGCTGTCTTTCCGGTTCAAATCTTGTAAGTCAATTTGGACCTACTTTCCGATTTCCGATTGTGCTAAAATTTACGAGTAGCTTACTTGTGTAATTTCGATGACAATGCAATAATATGGCACCTGGTCTGATTCCATGCGAAATATTATTTGTTATTGCGTTGTTCTAGTGCAGTTAGCGTATTTTCTTATTAATTGAGTAAAATAATTAAAAGACGATAATAAAATAATTCTGATAATAGAAATATCCGAAAGGGTAAAATACGACGTTTGAAACATACAAACATCGTATTTCCGCCATTCTCTTCAATGACCGCTAGCATTCGGCTTCTCATTGAACCAACAAGTCGCGTATAGACTCCCATTCTCTCTGCAATGACTTTCAAGTCATCTCTAGCGTAACTCATTGCGGCGATTCCATCGTTGCACCATAAGTCTCTAAAGCTGCTTTATGGGCATCAATCAAATAAACTTTATAGCGTAACGCCTGTAGTGCAACCCCATCAAAGTTCAAAATGAGCCGTAAGTGTAAAACAGTTTTTTTCATACACACGTCTCATTATTTCCCGACGATGATGAGTTTCTGACTGATTCTAAAAACATTCTAAAAAGTATTTAGCCACAAACTGTAGACAATTAGTGTGACGGACTTCAGTTTTTATTTCAGATTTATTAGTCTGTAAACATTATTTCCTTAAATGTATTTAACTATTATAACTCCAATATAAAATATAAGGTTTTCATTTATTTACTAAAGATATAGTCTACAAGTGAAGAGATAGTACCTTTTAAAGAGATATTCGAGTATTAGAACAGTAAATCATATTAAGAACAGCTTTAACGTACGCAAGTAGGTACTCGTAATAGACGAAGTAATATCTGTTGTCGATAGATCAAGTGCCCTCCCTAACTATCGTATCTTGGACCGGAAGTACAAAATGGCGGCGAGTGGCCGGCATGGATGCGCTTCCGCTGCACAGTTGTCCGCTGGGGGACAATTAATCTTGTGTACTTATTTTGTTCTCACTGGGGCGTGGCAAGGCGGACTACTGAAGCCTTATTGTGGGATGTTTTCGAACTACGGGCAAGATCTTCAATTATGTTTATTTTCAATATTAATTAAACTTGACTGGTTACAATTAAAATTAAAATTTATTTATAGAACGCGTATCTTATAAAGATATAATTGTAAAAACATGCATTAAAATGTTAATTGTTGTTACGTTGTGCATAAATAAATCTATAAAATGGTTAAATAAAAGGAAACCAACAAAAGAAAAATATATAACAGTGTTTACAAAAGTTTCATGCGACATATAGTAATTATAGGACAGTTTTATGTTATCAGAATAATCAACTTGTCTCATTCGAGATTGAGTTCTTCATCACATAAATGGAAAGATTTCTCATTCGTTCACTGTCCTCTATCCAAGAGGAATATATCAGAGCGTCTACGTCGGTTTCCGTAATAGGGGCGTCGTTAATTCTCGACGAGGTCCGTTTCACCCGTTTCGTTGCGAGGGAAGGACGCGACGCTTTCGTTTTGTTTCGTCTGATTGTTGCTTTGTGATTTCGTATCGGCTCCGTATCGAGCAAAGTGGAAGTTGGGGAGTGTTTTTGTCGGAGCGTTACACAAATCACTGTTGCGTATGGTTTGTTTTGCTAGCAAAAAGTCATGATAGTGGTTAATTGTTGTTGGCTATCGCAGATAAGATTTTTTCTGTTGTTTTAGTGATGAAAGAGATACGAATTACATACAGAATAGAAATTAAAATTGATTGAATAGTTTTATCACTGACCCACACACACAAATGTATTGAAAAAAAGCTGACCCTTATAAAAATCAGGTTTTATTTCCCAGTTCGCTCGTCCTTAGTTTCACAGTACGCGAGTGACCTGACTTTGATCTCCGATGCCGGCACCTTTAAAATTGTTCTGCAGTTTCTAGTGCTGATTTACCACGTGCTCAGCGGTAAAGGAAACCTGCATGGTTGAGTTCCGGCTCCAAAACCTTATCAGGAATGAGCAAAGACCTGTGCTCAGCAGTGTGACATTTATAGGCTGTTACTTTACTTTTACGGTAAAAACACCCATTGAACTGTCTATTAAAATATTTATGATAGGTATTTTATGTGACAAAGAGGTTTATTATGATTAGATTGGTACCATGTTTTATCTATGTATTGCGGGATTACGAACAAAGCGCCATTTTCCTTTAAGTAATAGATGTTGGTAAAAGTCATAGTGCCATAACTACCAAGTCACCGCGCCTGTCACAATGATTCTCGTATCATATTCTATAAATATTATTTGAAAACGCTACAAATTGAAGATTTTTTTTAACGACAAATAATATGTCGAATGTAATTCGATGTATAACGAAAAGAATAATTGCTACCAGTAAACTTTTTCATTTCAGTTGTTCACCTGATACTATGAGTACTAATTAGTATTCTCAGACAGACATCGAATTAGTTTATTAATTAATAAATTATTTCACACATTGCAATTTACCAAATTACCGGCACCGGTGATTGAACTTAGATTGCCAGCGGATTCTGAAATTATCAACCGCTTTACCTCGTGGTCAGAATAACCGACTGTTAACATTCCAGTCAGAGACAACATTTTTTTAAATGAGATAGTGACGAGACGAGTAAAACGTTCATTTCATTGTAAGTGCAACGTCTGTCATACCAAATGTAACTTAGACCATTTCTGTGTGACCCCACACTGCGCTCGTCACTCTTAGAGATCAGTTCTTAAGTCTCATAAGCCAAGGAGCCGGGGTAGCTCAAACGCCCGGCGCTAGCGTTACAAATACGATCCACCAGGCACGAGGCACGAGGCACCACGCCTCTTAAACTGTTCTGCAATCGTGCTCAGCGGTGAAGGAAATTATCGTGAAGAAACCTGCATGTTTGAGAAATGTCGAAGACATCTAAAGTCCGCCTAGGAGGCCTTTGCTCAGCAGTGGAATAGTTATTGTTACTTTACACTGGGCATATTCTTTATATGCCCAGTAATTACACCAGCTATCAGTGCTATTCAGACCAAAACGGCATAATGTTTGCACTTCTAACAGGTGACGATCATAGATCAGTTCTTAGCGGTGGGACGCAAAAATGTTCTGGGTGACACAGTATTTATTATGGGCAGACGCACTTACCATCAGGTGAACGATTTGCCTGTCATGTCACTTTCAAACAATTTACAATCAATATATAATCTGTGCCCTGTAGTCGCGGCGTAAGAAAATATGCTACCCCATCTCGTTGCGTGGATGTTGTGAGAGTCGTTTGAAGGGAAATGCTTGGATAATCTCATGGCTTCTGATAGGTGGTGGAATAATATAAATAGGTACCACCCCAGGGCCAGTTATTCTGCCATGAAGCAGTAGTGTGCAAACATTACTGTGTTTCGGTTTGAAGGGCGTAATCACTGGGCATATGAGACTTAAGAACCTATGTCTCAGGGTGATGGGTACAGTGTAGTGTCACACAGAAATTTTCTGGGTGGCACAGCATTTGTTATGGGCAGACGTTGTACTTACCATCAGGTGAACGTTTTGCTCGTTTTATCACTTTATGCAATAAAAAATTTTTTTCCAAAAATGCCAGACTTAAAATATATTAACCCGTGACGGTGAGAAGCGCCTGTCTGTCTCCAGAAGGTCTGAGGTACGAAGTCTGATACTGCGATAACTAATCCGCCCGCCAAGTGGTGATTATGGCCAATCCTTCTGTCTTGGGAGAGACCTATGTCCAGCAGTGGACTGTTAACAGGCTAATGAAAAATATTAAGATATAAATTAACGCACGTATAGTGTCACGCTAGTTAAACTAGCTGTACCCCGCCGTTTCATTCGCATAAAATAAAATTGGCCTAATTTTCATGATTGAATGTATTATAAATATTTATATTAATATCTTTTGAGCAAGGATATCGAAATGTATTATACACAAACATTCAAGTTAAAATACCTGTTTTTATCACTAAAATTTTCATTAAAATTCGACGAGCATTTTCGGTGCCTTTTCGAGACAAACTTTCAGACAAACAGACATTCAAAATTTTTATAACGGACATTAGACACATAAATTGCAGTTTTCAGTTGAATTTCGATATTTATTTAGAAATCACAGACAGACTTTGTATAGATTTAAAATCATAGGTTAAACGGTGCCTCCACGCTATTGTTGCTTTAATTTGAAGTCATGGATACGTTTGCAATTAAAGTTGTACCATTCATTTACAGCTAAGACACTATGTCTTAAACTTGTGTAAAATATAAGGAGCATGGCGTGTAGTTCTTGCGATACTTCTCATGGATTAAGACTAGTAGTGTCTAATAAACCCGCACATTGCCAAATGCATGAATATGACATGGTTCTTAATGTTACTGTTCTATTCGTGAATTGGGAAACGTGTCGCATTAAAACTTTGTTCTAAATTATGACGAACGACGAAATAATTTTGTTGCAAGAAACATCGTACTTTACTGTTTGTGGATTAATGGCGTACGGTTTATAGTTAAACATAAGGTATGAATGTGTACATATAATTAAAAAAAGGCGTTACAGAAACTGCCAACTCATTTCGTCCATGAAAATATCACGGCGTCCAATTGATGGTGGAATAATCATATCAATTATGCCAGTCCCAAATTATTCAAAACGATGACGAGCCGAAGCGTCTAAGGTTCGGCATTACGGCAAATCGTCCCAACTGGGAGAGGCAGTATGTTCAACAGTGGACTTTTTAGAGACTGTGAAGACGAAGATTTATAACTTATAGATTTAACAAAAACTAGCTCATGGTCGCGTCTGCCTCCGCGTGGATTTATATTTTTTAATACACCGTTGTGTCGTGCGATGGTGGCTTAATAGAATTTACTATCCCATCTCGTCCCGTGGGTATCGCAATAGTCGATAGAGAGATAGAGAAATATAAATATATAGATAGAGAATTGAAAACTTGGAGATGGGCAGCAGCATCTTTGTACATATATATAGATATAGTACTAACAGATATCCCACTCTATTTCTGGTCATCCCACATGGTGAGATCAGCCTTCTTAATATTTCCTCTCATACTACTTTTCATTCGCAGAAAAATGGTTCAAAAAAATTCAAAGATAAGTCAAAGTTCAGAATTCTTTCTTTTTGTGAACATCATACTAGACACAATGCGCTGACATGTCACTAGTTAGCCTGCGAAGGATAAAATCCTTGTTGGTAATGCTTTCGAAGGATAATGTATGCTTTCAACTAAATTGTCGGGGAGCGAGAAAGTATACGTAAGTGAAAGAAAAAAAATCACCGCAGGTCTGAGTCGCGCCGTTATTATGTGCGTGGATGTAGAAGTAACTTTGACGTATCAGCTTTCAGAATAAAAAAAGTTATAGTGCAACATGCAAGGACGAATATTAATGTAATTGTTCACACTCCTAGATGGAAGTGAAATATTTTTGTACTGTAATACAGCAGTTGTTTGAATGACACCAGTGCCGTGGTAGCTCAGGGGCCTGGTGCTCGCATTTGATTTCATAGTAAGCGAGTAATCTGGATTCGATCCCCGGTGCCAGCACCTCTAATATTGTTCTATAATTTTAAAGTGCTGATTTACCACGTGCTCCGCCAACCCGCATTGGAGCAGCGTGGCGGATTCTTCCTAGCTCCAAAACCCTCTCAGAAATGAGAGGAGGCCTGTGCTCAGTAGTGGGACATTTATAGGCTGAAACTTTTAGCGGTGAAGGAAAACATCATGAGGAAACCTGCATGTCCGAGGAATATAAATATTTCGATTATATGTGAAGTCCGCCAACCCGCATTGGAGCAGCGTGGCGGATTCTTTCTAGCTCCAAAACCCTCTCAGAAATGAGAGGAGGCCTGTGCTCAGCAGTGGGACATTTATAGACTGAAACTTTACTTATGTTTTATTCACACCAGATCAGCAAATGTAACTTATTTCAACTCTATTCTGAATAGTTTTAGATAATGTTAAGAATCTTACTACTTGACTTATTTTGTATCGGAAATTAGTGAGTTAAAATATAGAAATGCCAGTAATATTCTGGACATACATGTTAACGAATCTTTGGTGGTCTGGTGCTTAAGTACGTACTTAGCACGAGTGATGCTCACTCCTCGGAGTATCTCTTCATATGAGACGGGTATTATCGCGACCTGTCATATAATTACTAAGCGTATTATTATAATGTATGTATATGATTATGTAATGATAACTGACTCTTTTTTGCAAGAAAACATTTTAGAATTTTATATTTATATTCCACGTCTCACTGGAATTATTTTTGTATTTCAATAGTAAAAGAAATGATATTTTTCCACTCGAGCAAGTGACGAGTCGGGCAAAACGGTACTTGATACGTGCAACGTCCGCTCATAACAATTAATGCTGTATCGCCCAGAACATTTCTGAGTGGCACCACACTGCGCTCATCACACTGAGACGTCAGTTCTTAAACCTTGTATACTCAGTAATTACACTAGATATCAGTGCCCTTAAAACCAAAATACTGTAGTGTTTTCGCACTAGTGCTTGACGGCAGAATAACTGGTCTTTCTGTGGTGGAAGGAATCCTGCATTGAAATCCACCAGTATATTGATTATAATATTTATTTATAAATTAAAACTTCTATAATCGAGAAAGGCAACCCCTCATCGATTATTCATTAGACAATAATCAAGAATTTATAATTATGAAATAATTCATATGGCATTATGTGTTATATTTAAAAATATACGACTACGTATATTCAAAAATAACACTTTACATGTAGTTTCACGCGCACTGCAAAATATGTAATAATTATTTATTTATTAATATTCTGGCGCTCGCTTTAAAATTCCCCCCACCCCGCATTGGAGCAGTGTGACGGATCTTCTTGGCTCCAAAGCTCTCTGAGAAACGAGAGGGGGCCTGTGTTCAGCAGTGGAATCTTTATAGGCTGTTACTTTACTTTACTTTTCTTCACCCTGTTAATAAAAAACAGACATCGGGCACCACACTGCACACAATTGTGTACTATAAGTAAATTCAGAGGAAAAAAGCCACAATTATTTCTTATGTAAACAAAAAAGGATACATGTAATATTGCACAACATTAGTTAAAAGAAAGACAACGAAAAGGTTTTATTGAACAAGTCTGTCCCATAGACTGATATGGACGGACGGAATACGCTTCTCTTCCCGTCTGATCCCACCGCATATCGGCCTGTTAGCCTCCTCAAGGTTCTAGGCAAGACATACGAACGTCTGCTTCTCGCCCGCTCCAGTAGGTGCACAACATAGCGGAGCACATTCAATCCCGTTTCATACACGGGTTTCCTACCGGAGCGCTCTATTTCGACGTGGCGAACGCGTTTGACAATGTCTGGAACGGGCTCATATACAAGTAATATGACCTCGGTGTGCCAGATCACCTCGTACTACTAAATCATACGTGATTCTCTGCGCAGTCGAACCTTCCGCTAGCCGCTTCCGCGAGGAGGTGCGATCCGAAACTCAACCCATTCACGCCGGCGTCGGCTCAAAGCTCAGCCCTAGGTCCCGTGCTTTACACCCTCTCTACTAACGGCATACTGCACACCAGCGGTATCGAACTCGCCCTCTTCGCAGACGATACATGCCTCTGTATGTCTGGACGTAATCCAGACACTATCTCTAAGCGCCTCCAATCCGCAGCCCAAACCCTCGGGGCTGGTTTCGGAAATGGAGGAACACGATCAACCCCACCAAAAGTGCAGCCGTATACTTTTCGCGGCCATAGAGTTATTTGATCGTCCAATCCCCTAGGAAAAGACAGTTAAATACTTAGGCATCTTAGTGGACTCGGGACTCACCGTAACATTAACCGAGTAAGGAATCGAGCGGCGTTCGTCTTTGGCCGATTACACCAGTTATTAAATAAAAATAGTAAAATGACCCTGCGTAATAAAACGACACTATATAAAACCTGTGTTCGGCCAATTATGACATACGCAAGCCCCGTATTCGCGCATGCCTCCCCGCGTCATATTCACCGACTTCAGGTATTACAAAATCGTTTCACGCGCAAAGCCACGGGAGCACCATGGTTCCTGCGCAATGTAAATCTCCACATCAAATTATGGTTCCCTACCATAGTCCAATATCTAAAGTTGGCCTCCCGCCTATTCTTCGACTCCGAAGCCACGCACCCCAACCCATTGGTTGTAAGTGCCGTCAACCCCCTCGCGTTATACTAAACTCGACTCGCGGGAAAAGAAGAGCCGAGGCACGTTCTCGAGGACCCTGACGACGCGACCACTACAGCCCAAGCGCTCTACTAAACACGAAACACACACACACACAGCACAATCACGATTATACTGCCCCCGGCGTCGGCGAGGGCGTATCCGACAAACTTATTCGCCATCTCCGACCGGTATTCCCCTAGCAATAGTAACATAAACAGAAGCGTTGCTAGAGTTTCTTGCTTCCGATAATAATAATTGTATTAGTAATATTGCCCTCCTGATTGAAGTAACTGACGGAGCCGAGAACGGCCCCCTTAGGCACCTTCGAGTCCGTTACTCTCGCGCACAGGATGACGGTCCAAGTAGAGGTCCCCTCTCTGGGGCCCTTGCGCCGGTCATCAATAAATAAAGGTTTCGGCTAAGCGCCCTCAGCGCTCTGCCACCTCGCAATCTGGCGAAGATGTGAAAGCCTTCGAGCCAACAGTGACCATCAGTCATAGAAAAAACGCTTCATATGTCTAAGAGAGGCGAATTAATTTTAAAGAAATTACTGCAAAAAGTCTGAAATAAATTTCTGGTTAAAGCGCATAATATTCAAGCGAAATGAAAGATTTCTTAGATTGCCACATTCATTTAAGAAGGAAATCTCGAGTGGGTAAGGCAAGTATGAGTAATGGGAATCTCGTTATTCCCAGGTGCCGCCAATTTTAATTTCCTGCACGGGAACCGACTGCAGACCCAACTTGAAGACGCGATTTATTTGCGTACATAAATGTTAACTCCTCTAACCCCTCACGGTTTCATACGTTTTAAATAATTTGATAAATTGATAAATGTTATAAGCACATGAATGGTATAAGCAATCATTTGTTTGAATTTTATATATACTAGCTGGCTCCGCAGAAGTTGTTCTGCCCTTTCCTGGTATCCGATGAAGCTGTATAAGCCGAGAAGGCTAACAGCAATTACATCACCGAAAATATATCTGCCCTTTCCGGTAGGTGATGCAATGAGCTTGATTTTTGAATTACATTGTCGTAATGTCGTAAATGTTGATAAGTGATATATTAGTAATTTTTGTGTTAAGCTTAATGCAATAACACAGACAAATGATTCTTGTATGTCAAAATACAAAGAGAATTAACGTTCTTACATCAAAATAAATTTTTACCCATATTATGTACTCGATAAAATAGCGCCATCTATCAGACGGTAGCATATACCAAAACCATTTTGTTGATCATGTGAACATATTGAGTAAATATGAAAATTTTCGGGTTTTAAATAGTAAAAGCCCGGAGTGAATTCTTGAGTAAGTTAATCAAGATTTTATTTCAATCAGAATTCACGTCTGTGACGTCAATTCCATCACACGGAGTGTCGGAGTCGACCACAGCGGCACCTATCGGGTATAGATTTTGAGATTTTCTTTTTTCTTAACCTATATTATGAATATGAGTAATTTTGGTCTATAAATATAGAATTTGTAAATGACTTAACTACAGAGCTACCTATCATACCCTAGCTCGGTCAAGTCGTTCAGAAGTTCACCCACGATTATTTATGTATAGATTACGAAATAATAATATTATTATATATCATCATCATTTCAGCCTATCACTAGTCCACTACTGAACACTGGCCTCCCCCATAGATTGCCACAACAGTACGTAGCTCTCATTTTGGGGGGATTGTGCCAAGTGTGGCGCTTGGCAGGAGGGTTGGCAACCTTTATTTATTTATTCAGATGGTCCAGGAAGACGCTGCTGCCCATCTTCTGGTTTTCATTTACCCTCAATGGAATTTTACGCCATCTACGGGTGATTTTACATTACGATTGTTATATACAATTATTAGGTTTTGTATTTGGCTGAGGCCGACGACGCTAAGCATCTTAAAGTTCCGCTTGACCAAAATTAATATATTAAATCCAAAAATATTAAATCCGGCTTCGCAGATGCTATGAGATGAGCCGTTTCGTATCTAAATTCAGAAAAAATTACTTGAAATCCGCGGAAGCTCTACAGAGCGGGGTCGTCTCCTGGCTTGCGTGGAGGAGGAGTCGGTTTACTGGTGGAATGCACTGCCATCAGCAAATATTAAACATTTTCTTTACCAGTCAGCCTCAGACTAGGAGAAAAAACAAATGAACCACATCGCTGCCGTTGTGGTAGACAAGTTGAACAACTGGCTAACGCTAACGTATCCCTCACGATGCTGCTATTTATGACGTTATTCGTCGAGCTCTTATAAGTGCCAGTATAACTGCCATTTACGAGCCAAATGGCATAGTGCGTGACGATGGCAAAAGGCCTGACTGAATGACGCTCACTCTCTGGAAAAACAGCCGCACTTTGGCCTGGGCGGCAAATTGTGTGGACACGTTAGCACCGTTGCATGTTTCGACATGCAACGGTGCTAACGTGTCCACATGCTGCGACGGCAAGTTTATGAATCTCTACAAATAAATAGTCATTGCTGAGGGCTATATATTTGTGCGTGGAGACACTAGCGCTGTGGGGACCATTATTGGTCACCAAAGAGCTGGCTAGTGCTTTGGTCAGCGTGTCAGCCCCAGCATGCAGCGCGGCAAGTTTACCGACGTTGGGCACGCTGTTCACAGACGGCGGCGATTTGGTCAGCACTTTTTACCTAGTTTAGTTTTATTTCTTGATTATTTGATTAATAACTTGTTTCTTTTTAATTTCAATTAACTAGCAGAACTTAAATTTAAAACTTACATTAAAAATGTTTATGAATACTGTTATTTCGAATTTCGAAGCTTTTATTTTTAATACCTATTTGCAGAACCGTAGACCCAATAACTGCCAATGAGACATTCGATCTTAGCCTTCAGGGGTGACA